>RSEF01000013.1:8851245-8869769 GCA_003993805.1 Himantopus leucocephalus
CGTGGGGGGGGTGGGTGGCAGGGGGAGGGATGGGGGATGCTGTCATCTGCAAATGCAGCTGGTCCCCAAGCGCCGTACCTGGGTCTGTATTAGCCCCTGGCATCGCAGCCGCAGCCCCCCCTCTTCCCCGTGGCCATCCTCAGACCGCGGTGCTGCGCAGCCAGCCGCACGGCAGCCCCCCGCGTCCCGGTGGCCTGTGCCGGGCAGCAGCTCCGGCTGGAGAGCAGGGGACGCACCGGCTCGCTCCTGCTGTAAATAAACACAGACAAGTCCTCTGTGTCTTTTTATGGCCTTGCTACAGCTCCAGTGCGTTGCTGCCTCAGCACTAGCTAGGGGAGCCCGGCTGGTGCCCTGGTGCTCCCACAGCCCATCCATGGATGCACGGGCTTCCCACCCGCGTTATCCTGTGAGCAGGCATGCTCCCGGCCTCACGCCCCTCTGCTCTGCCATTGCTTCCCAGCTGCTCAGCCATGGAAAAGGGTTTGAAGCAAACAGAAACAAAAATATATAACTGAGGAAGTGGTTGCACAGATTGGGCCATTGGGAGCCAGTGGCTACTTGGCGTGAAGTTGTTTTTTCGCTCATGAGGTGTTTGCATCCTTATAAACAAGCTATTGAGAAGAGAGAGGCTGGTCTGCAGCCAGCTCCGGCAGCTGGGCGCTCGTCCTCAGCCTGTCCGCAGGGAGGGGACGGCAGCACCTGGGATTTTCCAGGCTGACCCACAGCATCCAAAAAGTGGCACAGTAAAAAGGACTCTGAGTCTTCCAGTGACTCACGCAGGTCACAGGCAGTGCCTGTGTCTAGAGCCAAACCTCCCCATGGACCAGGACAAGCTCTCTGGCTCAGCACTTCCCTCTGGGTCCATTCCTGGGGGTGCAAGCCCCCCGCTGATGCGCAGGGGCTGATGTGGGCTGTGCAGGGCAGCATGGGGTCCTGCATGCATCTGGCCCACTGGCTCCCACCCAGTGCTGGTGCCAGGAAGGCCAGCCTGCCCCGCTGCCTTCCCTGCCTGCATCCCATCCTGCCCACGGAGATGTGGGCCCTGTGGGGCTGTGCCGGGGAACCCAAGCCAAGAGCATGAAACTGTCCCCCCTCATCCCTGCACTGGAGGAATGCTGCAGCACGCAGGAGCGGTTGTGGATAGATAAGCGAGGCAGCAACACTGCAGGAGGAGCCAGGGTTGGGAAAAGGCAGAAGCATTAATGCCCAGGCAGGTCTCTGGGGGAGAAGCCAACATGCAGCGATGTCTCCTGGCTGGGTGGGTGGCCAGGGTAAAGCCACCCCACAAGAACGGTTCCCAGACTGGCCCATGCCATATGGGCTTAGGGAGAGACGTGTGGCCACAGGAGAGACCCACACGCAGCTGGGCAGCAAGGGCTTTACCTGGTTGTGGCCTTGGGGACAAGATGTTGTCCTTCCTCCCTTGCAGGTGGCAGCAGGGATTCAGTCCTCGCCCAGGCACTTTCTGAGGCAGTGAAACACCCGGCTGGGCAGCCTTTGGGCTGGCATTGCAGCGATGTCAGGAGTTCCTCAGCTCCATCCTTGTGCAGGCGCTCTTACTGCTGCGTCCAACAAAGCCATCACCCCTCGAAGCATGTCACCACCGCTTTGCTCCCATCAGCATCTTGTGGCTGATCACACCAGGGCAGGAACCACGCTCCCACGGCTGCCGAGGGAGTCCAGCAGGGCAGCGCTCCCCCCTCGGATGGTGTCCTCACCCCGCTGGGGCCAGCACAGCCACCTGCTCCGCCCTGGCCAGCTCATGCCATGGGTGTTGCCTCAGGCATATTTCCCATACCAGTCCGGTTTTTCAGATGCTAGGTAACCTGGATCCGGCAAGTTCCTTGCAGAATGGCCTCGATGTGGAGCCCTGCTGATGCCTCCTTCCCTCTGGTGCGAGCCGTTTCCTTCCTGCCCTGCAGTGCCCCGCACTCCTCCTGTCCAGCCCTGGGGCTGGGGCTGCTGCAGCTCCACTTGGTTTGCCCGGGTGGCTCAGGGACCTGGAGCAGTGTCATAGCTCTGTCACCACTCCAGGGCGCCCCAGGGAGGCACAAGAGCAGGCTGGCTGCCCTGGCCTGGCTCTCCTTACAAAGGAAAAGCAAATAGGCGCTGGCTGGTTGAGCACAATTGTTTGTGTCCCAGGGTGAGGTATTGTGCTCAGGTTAAGCCAAGTTAAAGGGTCCCAGTGGGGTGGGCTGTCCCCTGGCACTCTTGGCATCGGCACCCTTGTGGGCAGCCAACGCTCCGCCCTGCCCACACGAAACCTGGCAAGTGGTGGCAGGGTGTGGGACCGCGCGTGGGACTGTGCATGGGGCCCCGCAGCGGCTTCGGAGGGCGGCAGGGAGGCAGGACTGCCTTCTCCCACAACAGAGCCAGGTTTGTGTAACCTCATTGAAAAAACTGTTTTTACAGGATGCTTCTCGCAGAGCAAGGGTGGGTGAGCCACCTTCATGGCACCACCCGGCCCTCTTCATACCCACTGCCACGGCAGGAGCACTTTGCCAGCTCTATTCTGGCAGTATTTAAGAAAAAACCTAATCCCAACCTGCTGGTGGGACAAGGTCCCCCTGTGACACTCTTTGTGTGGCAACCACAGGCCCACTCCAGAGACTGGGGAAACACCTTCTTGATGGTGCTGGGCTCCGGCTCAAAATAGACATTGTGGTAGAAGCATCAGCAAGAGGGAGGCAGGTTTGCGGGGCGGGAGGCTGCCGGCTCTCTGCAGCAAGGGCCAGGCTCAGGCAGGAGCACACAGCTGCCCAGCGCCGGTGCAGCAGCGCCCGGGGAGAAGATGCCATCTCAGCCAAGAAGGTGGTTATTGCCCCCCTACATCTCACCCCAAACTTCTGCTGGCTCTCGGAAAGGCTTTCGCTGTCGACAAGGATATTCCCAGCTCCTCAAAACCTGAAAGCTCAGACTATACCGACGAAAGCTGAAGCCATCAGGGGGCTCTCTGGGAACACACCAGATAAGGTTTGAGTTAGACAGGGCTCGCTCAGAAAATAAACACAACTTCCAGCCAGGCAAAGCACGGCAGTTCAGGCTGTGCCCAATAACAGCAGGCGGGGGTTCCTCTCCGAGCAGCAGCTTTGCACAGGAAAGTTACATTTCCTCTATTTATTCTTTTCCATTATTACTGTTCTTTGGACTTCTTTCCCGTCTTGAAAGGACTTCATGACCACACGCCGCTATCAGCCATTCATGGTGGAAATGAAAACATGGGGGAAAAAAAGCAGCTCAAGAATGTGCTTGCAGGTGCATCCTAATCGCAAAACTTCCTCCCACACTGCAGGTCTAAGAAGTGGACTTTGCCTCCAACGCCATTGCTTGCGCGTGCTGAGCAAAGCAGGGGAATTTGAGCTAAGGTGCTGGGGAAAGGAGGAAAAAGCCTGTGAAATGAAAGATCTTCGTTCTGCTGAGCTGGCCATCAGCATGGGCGAGTCCTGAAAAACCACATAGATGTCATGCCTATCTCTTCCTTCTTCCCTTCCCAGCTAAAGTAACCTGTGCTTAAATCCTCCGTGGGAGGGAGGAGGGCTGTGCTTACCTGCTCGGGATAATCCCAACCACGTCCTTCCCCAGGGCTGTGCCGAGGGCCTGCTCCCAAGCAGGCAGAAATTGTATTAGCTGCAGCGGTCTGGAAGGAGCTGCAGGCTCCAGCCTCGTGGCTGGGGGGGCACTGCCTGCACCACGAGGCAGAGCAGAGCCTGAAAATAAGCAGATAGAATTTGATCCAAGCGGAATAAATTGACAGTCAGCTCTTTATCTCTAAGAGGGTTATTTACGGGCCCTGGGCAGACCTCCTTCATGGAGGAGGCTTCAGCCCCTCTTGGCCTCTCTGAGGCTACCGTGGCTCACTTCTCCTGTGTCCACATTTTAGCGCTTGAAGCTTCATGTCCCCCAACCTCTGTGGTGCTTTCCTCTCCCCACCGAGTCCCTGCTGCCTTGCATTGCTTTTCCAACCCTAAGATCTCCATTCCTCTCCTAGGGCTGGTGACTCTGGGCCTTTCACCCATCTGGCGCACGTTCCTGTTATCAGCTGAGCCNAGCCTTTCACCGATCTGGCGCATGTTCCTGTTATCAGCTGAGCCAGCTGATGGTGAGGACAGCTCAAGGAGAAAGCCAGACGCTGGTTTGAGGGCACTGAATGCCAAGGTATCTGCCTTTCTGTCCAGAGAGCGGTGTCTGCTCTCTTGGGACCAGTGCGGAGCAGTGCTCTGCTGGGAACCTTCTGCCATCCATTGCTCAGTGAACCAAGAAGTAGTGATATTTATTCTTTTCTTCCTCCCATTAATGCAGGGATGCTGGTGGCTGCTTTTCCTGCTGGTATCTCTGCTGGTGAAGGATAACAGTTTGCTGGAGAGCACAATTACCCAGTTAGCAAACAGGTTATTTCATAAGGGCTGTGGTCTGCAAGGTCTCCCATCCCTGCCCATCAAGGACACATGCACCAGGGTCTTCCTGGGGGCTGGTGTCTCCAAACCTATGGGCAGGACTGGCACTTAGTCCCTGCCTCTTCCCTGTCCTAGCCTGGCCTGGAAAGCCATGGCCGAGCAGCAAGCAGAGGTGTGCATTGTCCATGGCACCTGGGAAGGGGTGCCTGGGAGGGACGGAGGTGTCTGCAGCACCTTGTAGCTCTGGAAGGAAGGACAAATGTCTCCAGGCCAGTCCAGCCCCAGCTGGGGCCACCGGCATCCCATCACGGGGCACTGCCAGCAGCAACACTCCTTGCCCAAAGCATCCCACAGGGCACGGGCACGCCATTCCCACCAAGCACCTTCTGCCTGGAGTGAGGAGGCAATGAGACATGAGAAAGGCAAGAAAGGTTTAGAAAATTCTGGTGGTTTATGCTGATTAGTCATTTCCACTGATCAAACCAACATCTTCTCCCTGCCTGACTTTGCACAGTTTCTGCTCCTGCCAAGTCATTACAACCACCCACCTGCAGAGCTGGAGCTCCACGTGACCACCACCTCCTCCCAGCGGCACACCACGCTTTCGCCCTGGGCCACCCACGTACCCGGGCACCCAGGCACCCCACTGCTGGTACCCCACCCCGGGCTGCAGTTGCTCTCCTGCACAAGGTGAGGGCGCGGGAAGATAAGCAGAGGCGCATCCCCTCGAAATTCACCTTCTTCTCTGGGATCAGTCCCACCAGCACCCGCTCCTCCAGGCAAATTCCTGCATGAGTGGTTATTCTCAGTCCCTGAAGTAGCTGCTGCCTGAGCGGGAGACGTTGCAGGAGCTGACTTATCTTGCTCGAGAGAGAAATGAAGGGTGGGAAGGAGGCAAGAGCAGCCCTTTGAAGCTGCCAAGCCAGTCCGCGTGCAAGCTCTTCATCCCTTGTTCCACTGACGCAACTGGGAGTGCCTCTGCCTTGACAGGGCTTGTGTCTCTGCCACAGGCAAGCGTAACAGCTGCCCCCTTGAGAGGGATCATCGTGTGCTTGTTACACTACTGAAGGCAAAAACCCAGCCCAGGAATCTCAGCCGATGTGCTGTGTGTCACAGCGTAGTAAGGACACCTGAAGCAAAGACCTTGTAGTAGGCCACCAGCTCCATGCACAGCCTGGGACGAGGGCAGGGGTGGGCAGCCCCCGAGCTTTGGGCAATGGGCTGGGGAAGCCCACGACCAAGAGCCTTCTCAGGGCAGCAGCCTCATGCCCGTGCTTCCCCTTCTTTCTGTGAGCAGATAACTAACAAAGCAGAGAGAAGAGAGCGTCTCCACACTGGAGGCTGCGGAGAGCTGGGGGTGGGCAGCTGCCTGGCGTTAATGGAGGTCTCACCGCAGATCCCTGGCAGGACAGTGCTGGTGGGGCTGTCACATGCCAAGACTGAGAAGACAGGGAGATGTCGCTGAACAAACCCAGAAGGATTGAAAAGAGGCTGAGGTGGAAGGAGAGGTTCAGGCACCCCTGGAGCCCCAGCAGCTGCAGAGAGGCTACAGGACCAGCTCAACGGAGTTGCCCACGTGTCCTCCTCTACCCACCTCCTCACACCTAAAGGATGTTTTACCGGGGAGGAGTTTGCTGTGGAAAAAACCCAGCAGCTCATACCATGGAATATAAAATGATGGCCAGGAGTCCCAGGTGCTGGTGGCACTGAGGTCTGGCAGCTGAGAGGAGAGCCTCCTGCCCAGCCTGGACACCACCTGCCCAGGTCCCGGGGCCCCGTACAGCTCACCCCCCCTCCCCGTACCTGTTGGGTTATCCCGGCTCCGGCAATGTGGGGCTTCCTGCCAGAGCGGCAGCGCCTGGCCGGCTGTGCTGTGCCTGTCAGTCGCTTCGGCTGAAAGCAGAGCTCCCCTGTGCGTCAGCAGCCATTACTTCATCTCCTTCCCTCCAGCCACAAGATGACTGCAGCATCAGAAGGACGCCTCCATTATTAATGTGTGTAGATGAGATGCCAGTTCCAGCTCTTCCACCTGCCTTGACTCACCAGCCCACGCCCCAGCTGCAGGTCTTCTCCCCAGGCCATGATGGTGGAGAGCCACCAGCATTTTGACTTTCCAGTTAGAGACCTCTCTGCCAAGCCTTGGGTCCTCCTCTCAGCCAAGGGGGATCATGGGGCCATCCAGCAAGGATGCGGGGAAGCAAACCTGGTTCATGTGATCTGCTGGGGTGTCTAGCGAGATGTCCAGCCAGGTGTCCCAGAACATGCCCTCGGGGACACAGAGCTGTACGGGAGGGACAGAGGAAAGACCTGCTAGACAGAGCAGTTGTTACAGGACTGAAGTAAAGGGTCTGTTTTCCCAGCGAAAGTTCCATGTTACCCATGCAGAACTGTTGAGCGTGTTCAGAAATGACCTGAAAAAGGGCAGGGGCAGCAAAGCGACCATGTTTGCCACCAGCACTGAGCTCTTCAGAGCAGAGCAGACAAGGGCAGGATGTAAGGAGCTGCCGGGTCCCTCTCCCTGAGCAGTGGGACAGTAAGGCGGCCAAGGAGACTCAGGCAAAGGCAGAGCAAACACATAAAAACCAGTCCTAACATTGGTAGCCCAGTGATGGGCTCTGACTGGCGTGTCTCCTCCCTGGGAGGAGATCTTAGGACCAGTACTAAATGATGTTTCCAANTGAGAAAGGAAGCATTGCCACTGCATAAGCCAGTGATGTGCCCATGCTCAGAAGGCCGTGTGTGGGTCTGGCTCTCCCCATTGCCTCTGTCTCAAGAGGGATATGGAAGATGCTCAGAGAAGGGAAGCAGGAATGATCCAAGCTCTGGAGCATCCTCTGTGTGAGGAAAGGCTCCATGGCCAGGAGAAGGGATGACAGAGTGGGGTGTGATACACATATGCATCATCTTGGGAGGCACGTGAAGGTATGGAGAGGTGATTACTCACCATCTCTTCCAGTACAGGAGTACAAGCTCCAAACGAAACTACCTGCAGGGAAGTTTAAAACAAGGAAAAGGAAGTGGTTCTTGGTGCAATGTATAGTTAAACCTTGGAGCTCCTCACCACAGGATGTGACAGATGCAAAGCGTTTAAACAGGAACTGGATGAATTCATGGAAGAAAAATCCTCTGGGTTATTAAATACAAAGAACCACCATCTCTTCTTTAAGGCTGGAGGACTGGTGGGAGCTCGGGGACTATTCTCAGGAAGTCTTGCTGTGCCCTTACTCCATGCCTCTGTAAACATCTGCTGCGGACCACAGCTGGAGCCAGGATATGGGCCTAGATGAGCTGTCACACGGCTCTTACGTTTTGTCAAACCGCTGCCCTGAGATGAAGCCACAGACCGGGCAGCTCACCGGGAACATGGCACACCACTTCCTCGCCCAAGGGGAGCCCGGGTTGCTCCAGTCGCAGGCTCTGCAGAGAGGCTGCCCCACATGGGGGGCTCAGCCCGACCCGTGCTGTGTGCTGGACCAGCCATGCCACCAGGACATGGTCCCATTCTCTTTGGTTTTAGGAGAATAGTTGATAATAAACAACTGAAGTTCACTACTTTTCTTGAAGCACTTTTTGGAATGCCTCACCACAGGGAGCATCCCTCTGCCCGGTCTCCTCTGGATTTTCAGGCATTGTACAGTGTAATGAAAGCAAATACTTTGCTGCTAACAGCCGTCTGGTGATGTCCTTGAGACAGAGGAGCGGAAAAGACTCTAAGAATTCATGTAAACCACAACACATGTTCCAGTCACAAAAAATAATTCAAAAAATGTTCTTTTGCTAGGACTCAGCCCTGCCTCTGTCACCAGCCTGCACCTCTGCGTGCACATCTCCCCTCTGCTGCTTAACGCCCGCAGGAGTTTCAGTCAGCTCAGAGGTGGCAGGAGCTCGCTATTCAGACACAGGGTCTTCTGTTTGCCTCTGCCACGTGGTCTGATAATATGATCTGGTCGCTGTGATACCCCGGCAGCCCTACGGAATTCATTCTGCGCTTGGAGATTTCTGAACATCATCTCCAGGTCCCCGGGGTGGTAAAGCAAACCTCGCAACAAGGGCACGCAGAGAGACGCTGTCATGTGCCTGGAGTTCCCTGCAATGCACCAGTTCTCAGCAGCTGGGTACCAGCTGCTGGGTACGGAGATGTGACTCCACTGGCTTTAACAGGAAGATCTGACCCTGGTCTGTCTCGTCTGTTGTTTGGGAGAGGGGCCAGCAGAGGTGAAACAAGGAGAAATTTCTATTTTTAGAAACATTTGTTTTCAGGATAATTTTTCAAAGAGGTGACTGACAGGGCTCCATGTGCTCCAGAGACTGAACACACTAGTTGCAGCGTGGGTCACTCTGGCGGCTACCTGACCTTTGGGAAGTGAACAGGACACTTCAGGGGGAATGATCCTTTTTGTAGCCGCTGTCCCAACCTGCCATGCAGCACAGAGATGCTGGGGATATCCAGCGCCGTGGCTGGCAGAGNAGGAACCATCCCAGTACAGCAGCACTGAGATGCTGGGGATATCCAGCGCCATGGCTGGCAGAGAGCTCCCAGCCAGGACCTGGTGCCTGTTTTATCTTAATGTATTGCTGCTGCAGCTCGTGCTGCAGCATCCAAGGATGCATTGGCCACCTTTCGGCCGACGGTGACATGGAACACAGGAAAGCTGTTCCCTGCTGCATCCCGTGGCTGCAGCACGCCTACCCTTGCTTGAATGTCAAACACTTATTTCTTCCTCTCTGGTCTCGGAGCTTTCCTTGTCTCCCTCCCTGCAGAGGGAAGGCAGGTCCCACACATCTGCACTTTCCTGAGAAGCCTTCGAGTGACGTAAATCGCCTGTCTCAGACAGCAGGTTGGGTGCCAGTCCTCGGAGCCTGGCTCCATCAGCCCGGGTAGCACAGGCTTGACGGGGGGAACTGCAGCTCAGCCACTACACGCCTTCCCCTCCTCTGGGACCTGGGGGTCTCTGCATCCCACTGGGGGCAGGATCACAAGAGACCTTGGGACAGCAGGGGAACCACCTCACTTAGGAGAGAGGTGACGAGTCTTGTGCCTGAGTCACACAAGATTTCGATCTGCTCCGCAGGTACGAGTGGGCTTTGGACCAGGCCAGCAGCACCTGTAATCATGGCGAGCCATCCTTGCTGTGTGACATTCCTGTGCCAGACGTCAGTCGCCACCGCACAGACATGGCCTCGCAGACCCAAAGTAGATGGCTGCAGAAAGGAGCGTGGGTACGAGAACTCCGCACCCGGAGCCTCATGCAGTGGTACATAAAAATGCCTGCGTTTTCACTCAGTCTCAGTGCCAACAAGACCAGGCACAGAGCAGCTATTAGCAGAGCTGTGTTCCCACCGTGAAGCCGCTCTGCGGCTGAATCTGGTCCTGGGCTGCCGGAGGTGCCCGTAGCAGGGACCAGTCCCAGCCAGCACCTGTCCCCCTTCGGCAGAGGACGATGCAGGGGGAGCTTGTGCCGCTCATGCCAGAGCTGCAGTCGGTGCAGAGCAGAAGGGATGCTCGCCCCTCGCTGGTGCTGCTCCCAAATTTGCATCATGGTGTCAGCAAAACGCCCTGCTCTTCAAAGCACCCAGCTACTTCCCAGGGCACTGCCATGACTGGCCCCGTGCCTCTGAGCAGCAGGCAGCCGTTCAGTCTACTTCCAGAAAACACGGTGGCCAAAAGCTGCCTTGCTGTGCCACAGAGACCCGGTTAAGCTGTCCCCACAGGGTCTCGCTGCCACCCAGTCCCAGGACTGAAGCTGGCGTGTCCCCGGCTGGTTTGGAGCATGGGGATGGCAAGCTCAGGGCTGCCTGTGAGGTCCCGCAGAGCCATTTCTGTGGCTGCCCACATGTTGGCTGGAGCGTCTAACACAGACACCTGCTTTTGCAAACCGTGGCCACTGCTGAGCTGTGCTGAGCTGCTGTTCATTGGTGCTAAAATTAGCCGAAGGCCCATCAATAAAGGAGCCCTTGAAAGAGCTGGCTCTCAAGAGCATCAGAGCGGGACAGCGTGCACCCTTTTCATCTGCTCGCTCTGCTCCTCAGATGATAAAGTGGGACCCATACGACGTGACTGCTGCTCCGGAGGAGATGTGGAGCAGGGCCTTGCGCGTCAAGGGGCTGATTGATTTGTTAGTGATATTTCCAGTGCTGTGGCGACAATACCATGTGATGAGCCTTTCCCCTTATCTGGCACTTTCCACCCTGCGCTTTTCACAAACACTAATGAACCGGAGCTCGTGATGGTCTTTGGAGGAGGGGAGAGAAAAAATTCAGGCATAATCAAACAGCATCTCTCAGCCCATGGTTTGTTTTTTTTTTTATCTCAACAAGAATCAGCTTTTGATAGTGGAGAGTAGAGAAGGTGTTCAGGCCTGCAGGTGACTGTTGGAAGAACATGACACAAGTGGACCCTACCCCTAGGAGGACACGGTCACGAAGGGGCTGGAGCCCCAGGTTTCCAGCCACAATATGTCTGGAGTCAGGTGCTCCAGCCTTTGTCCAAGTCCTGGGATACTTTTCCCAGTAGCATCCCAGTGCCATGCCCTTGTGCATGGCATCCGGGAGACTGGCCAGCACTCAGCGTCTCTCAGAGCTAGTATCCTGCAAATCTCCTCCAGGATCTAGAAACCAGGAGGGTGGCCTAGGAAACATCATGTTTAAAAATCACAGAGACATTTACAAAGAAGCCCCTGGAGCGATGGGGCTCCTTTCCACTGCACCGCCTTCTCCAGGGTCACTGGTGTGCTCTCAAACACGTTTTTCTTTTCAATTTTGGGAGGAAGAAACTTGCTTTAAAAAAAAAATGAAAGGAACTGTAATGCCCTGACTCCACAGGACTAACGCCATGACCCCTGAGGAGGTGCTGATAAAAGCCACCACATGATGTGCTCTTGGTGATAAAATCACCAGACTCAGCAGCCCTTGATTGGGTCTCTCATCTGCAATCTGCTCGAGTGCTGATCCTCATCCAGAGGCAGCCTCTAAGTGTTTTAAGATTCAGGAGGTGGGAGGCAGAGGGAGCATCCCTGCTGCGGGGGGGACCTGGGAGACAGGGGGACACCGCCTCTGCTCACTGCTCCGTATCATTTCTCCTACAATGTGCTAAGAGATCCAGAGCCCCCCAAGAGGAGGGTGATGGCCAGCCCTCTGGGATGGACTGTGCTGAGCTGTCTCCTGCCACTGGAGAGCAGCGGTGTCCACCCAGCCCAGCCAAAGCCTGCGCTGGCAGATAGGACGGAGCTGGGCACATCCCGCTCTCCAGGCTTTTGCTCTGCTGCTGCAGCAGATACTCTGCACCGCCTGCTTTCGTTCCTCTGATCCTCCCTGGCATCCTAAACCACAGCACATGGCATATATAAAAATCCGTGTTCCCTAAAATGGTTCAAGAAATTATACTTGGGGGGGAGGTTTACTCCCAGGTGTATCAGCTGTCATCCACAAGCTGAATTATTTTGCGTTAGACGAGACTCACTTCAGTGATTTGAACCTGACTGATTTCAGCAGTTTCACAGAGGAAATGTGCCTTGGATGCCAAATACCAGTACTCTGCACTAGCAGGGTAATTAATTCAAAAGCACTGGAGAAACTGCTGTGAAGACTTATCCATAGCACTTGAAATTCAGTGAATCAGCTGTGCTGCCATTTACATCTTTTTTGGCCCATGACTTCTTCAGAGTCCCTCACCTCACCTCCCAGTGCATCCGCTGAAGTACCTGAAGCAATTTCAAGTCTAACATCACTGGAAAGATTGGACCCCAGCTTCACCCCCATTCAGCAAATTGTCCCTAGTGATTGTGCCAAAGGAAAGGAGCTGCAGTTCCCCCATCTACCTACAAACACTTCTGGACCTGCGCAGCCTCTTGGCGCTGGATTAGGGAAGGAATCTGCTTTTTCAAATCTCGTGGCCTTTCAGAGAGTTAAGGCAAGGTATCCCAAAGGAAACCAGATGACCTCCATCAAGAAAGAAACTTCTAGGGATCTCACGTCTCTGAACCTTTTTGCCTGGGTGGATAGTCCAAGCTCTGCAGCAGAGGCGGGGCAATCCAAGCAGCCTGCAGACACTGCTGCTGGCACTCATGTGTTCACCAGAGAAACTCAGCAGGAAAGAGTCTTCCAGGGAACAAGTTTATTGGTAAACCTTCAGCTGTGCAATAATGGCATTTCCTATGAATCATGAAAATTACTTGAAAATCCCCCTTTTCCTGCAGTACTTAAACAAAATCTCACTCCAAACAGCCAAGAACATCCCAGACTGCAGAATTCCCCATCTAACTTCTTTCAAGGCTTGGAAATGGCACTGTTAGTTCATGGACACCTTCTCCCCAGACCCAGATACCTTTGGTTCAATTCAAGCACTTGCGAGACTGAGATTTGTCCCACTGTCCCAGCCCTGCTCCAGGCTCTGCCCAGCCGGCCGGAGCCATGCCCCAACTCCAGGGTCCCCCATGTCCTTTCCCTGCCGGAGGATGAGCAAGGCACAATGCTACATCCACGCTGTCGTGGCTGCGGATGATGGGGTCTGTCTGGAGGCACGATGTGGTCAAATGCAAGGGTTTGGCATAAGCGGGGAAGGTTCACCCCAGCCTCGCCTGGCTCTGCTGCCCTTCTCCTGCAGCAGTGCCAGAGATGAAGTCCCAGGCTCCGGGTCAGACATGGTACGGCTGCTCATGTCTTTTCTGATGCAATGAGGCATCGCCCGCGCTGGCTGCAACCCCGGACGAGGAGGGATGACGACTTTCTGAGGGTTATGTGCGAACACTTAAAGCAGGCACCCTTGCCAAAAATAATGGTGCCTCTTGCCTTGTGCCAGCACTGGCATTGAAGCTTTGCGCTGAGAGCCAGCCTGGCAAATGCAGCCCATGTCAGACTGCTCCGGAAAAACAGAGTTATTTTCAACCTGGATGAGTTCCCTGGGCTGGCTCCCCGCAGCCCCCTGCCCGGCCCTGCCAGCACAGGGGAGGGAGCAGCGGGAGGGCAGGGGCAAGTGGCCCTGGCAGGGGTGGCCAGCAGCACCTCTTTGGTGCCTTTGGATGCCCTTGGCGTGGGTGGGTGTCAGGCAGGATATTGCCCAAGGAATGCGGAGAGACCGGATCCCTCCTGCCCCACCAAAATGCCCTGGTGAGCCCCACATCACCCCGCTCTGCCAGAGGCACCTGCGGGGGAGCAGGTTTTGGCCAAATGGGTGGCAAAGCCACCCCATGAGGTGTCCTTGGGCACACAGACAGGACCGTCTGAAGGTGAGCTACCTTATGTAGGGTCCCAGCACAAGCCTGGTTCGGTTCCTACTGGCACAAGCTGCTCCTCTCCAGCCGCTTTCCCAAACGCCGTAAGCCCTGCTAAAAATAGCTGGATGGAGAGTCAGCTAAGGTCAGAGCAAAGCCGAAGCCCAGGGGCTCGGGAGGGAGGGCAAACGCCCCTGCGTGAAGGGCACGCTGCTGGTGTAACGGCGTGAGCAGGGGGAGCACAAGGAGATGCTAGAGCAGAACGGGTGTTCCCCAATAAGCAACCCGCTGTGTCTACCAACCTGCAACCCACATCTAATTTAAAACACAAATCCCTCAGCCATGCCAGAAGCTCACTTGCCCCTCCTGCCAAAGAGCAAAGAAATACTGAGATGACTTTTGCTGCCCGGGACTCAGCGAAACTCATTGGTGGTGTCTCAGTTTGTCCATTTGCATCTGGGTTTTGCCCACTTACAGGGAAAATTGGGGGCAAAACTGTCTGGGGTTCTCCATCTCTCTGAGACAATAAACACATCAGAGAGCAGATTAGACCTCGGGTTGAAGATACGGTCCTTATTTTTTCTTGGCTACACAGAGTTGACAGGGTGAACGTGCCCCTCTGGAGAGGGGCTGATGCTAGGTGGCTGGAGGGACAAGTCAAAAGACAGAAGATAGTAGTTTTATTTCTGAAGATCTTGTGCTCCTGCTGATCCCACTCTTCTTTTTCCTTTGCATCATCTCCAGCTTTGTTGGGTCTTGCCATGAGGCAATTTTATTCCCTAAACCATCAGAAAACTAGCTTGGCAAAACAAGGGAATCGTCTCCTGCTAGGTTAGGAGGTGCATCAGCTCGGTGAGGGGCCGGACTGCCGGAGCTGCTGGCCGGGAGTGAGCAGGACTCTGCTGCTGGGCAGGGCATGGGATCTGTCAGCTCAGCTCAGCTGTGGCACATAACTTTGCCCTTTGTGGTCTGTATTGCAGAAGCGCTCAGGATGTGCATCGCTGGTGCTCCTAGGTCCTACCGGCAGCAGCAGGAGGAAAGCCCTGGGAGATGGCAGCTCCACTCCAGAGAGGCTCTGAAATTATAACTTGACCTGAATGTGAGCTGACTGCTCCAGAGCAGAGGCGCTGCATGCCCTTTGACTTTTTCAATCACGACTTTGCTTACGGTTCCTTTTGCTTTCACTGTTCCTCCCTGCCCAGGAGCCTTTAGACAGGAGCCTGAGATATCCCTGCTGCCCAGGAGGATGAGCAGTTTCCTCCAGCTCCAACTTCAAAAGCAGCACATATTTGCTGACACGGTCACAAAGAAGATGCTGCTCCGTCAGTGCTGCATCAAACAGCTGGTGTATTACACTGAAAACACTCCTCCCCTTTGCTGGGATCAAATTAAGAGGTTTGGGGATGCTGAGTTGCAAAGCAGGCACAAATAAAGGATAAGCGACACTGGGATCAAGGAGGGCCAGTCACACTGGAGGCTTGGTCATGCAGCAGGACTTCTGGCCTATCTTCCGGAAAGAGAAGAGAGGGGATTTATTCCTTTCACTTTATCAAGTGATGCAGCTATAAACATGTTTTCATTGTCTCAGTGTCCCTGAAAGATGTGAAAAATAATAATGAACGGGAGCTAAAGAATAACTTGCGGATGCTCTAGCTGTCCAGTTCACCCCATCATCTTTGGTGGTGGTGCTGAGGCTGGTGTTCTCCCTGTTAGCAGTGAATTCAATGATTCTCGTACCCTCTCCCGGGTGTCTATAGAGCGCCTTTCCAGGCAGCAGGGGATGTTTCTTCAGTTTTCCCATATGACTGCTCCCGTCTGGTGTTTCAGCTGACAGCACATCATTGCCAACAGGGGACAACACTTGCACTGTCCCCTAGAGCTCCTTGAGCAGTTCAAGTCCCCAGTCTGGCAGAACATTAACTCAGAGAAAACACCAAGAGAAACCATTCGGACAGTTTTCTGTAGGCTTGGAGAGATGAACCGAGCACAGAGGGTCTGACGAGCCGCTAGAGCTGGGCATTGGGAGTGGGGTGAGTAGGGGAGGAGAAGGATGCAGAAGTGAGACCATACTGTATGAGCACCGGTGAGTCAGATTAGGCCAGTTGCTGTGAAACCACAGCCTAAAATTCCCCTCCCAATATACATTTTCAGTGCTTTTAATTGATATAATTTTAAATCCAATCAGTGTCTCTGTGGGTTTTATGTTTGTGCAGATATTGGTATTGTTCGTGCTTGTCTTCACCAACTTCTATGCTTTCCTTAAGACTCAGGACACAAACCCCAAGGCAGAGGTTGTGGTAGGATTTTTACAAGGCCAGGACTGCTTTCAGACTGTCAGTACCTTCACTGCTCAGCAAGACAAACCCCAAACGCCGTGCTGTAGGATGTGGTTTTCCACAAGGGGCTAGGAGGGGAATTTTCCTACACCGTGGCATGAAGACAGAACAGATCCGTGCACCAAAATAAGAAAAGAGCAAAAGGTCTTGCACAGGTGGACTCTGTCCTGACATAGGAGGGGACAACACACCAGCTGAGACCTAACTCCAGATCTGATCAGCTTCTGGACATCTAGGATCCATCACGCTATGAGTCTCCTCCAACCTCGTGCTCTGAATAGTACTGTTCATTCACTGTGTCAAATTCTGCCTACCCAGAAACAGACATACACCTTTCCTCTTCTCGAAAACTAAACCAACCTCTCCTTGCTACTGTGGAGACATAAACAGAGCCCTGGAGTGGCTGAGATGTAAATCTGAAAGGTAGGATCCAGCATGGTGTCCCCAGTCCACATACAGATGTGGTCTGCAACCACAGGAGTGAGGAAATGGGAAACAGGTTGAAGTCATCTTGGTGTGACACGTGGTGGGGTGCTGGCACACGGGGCTCTCCAGCTCTTCCTTCACCTGTCTGATAAACATCAGGATGCTGGAGCTGCCAGAGCTGGAGACGGAGCGGAGGTGTTCCCCACATTCCTGGTCCCAGTGCAGGAGGGTGTTCACAGGTATCCTCATTGCTCCTGGCCAGGGGTGATGGAGCTGCAGCTGTGCTGGTAGGGCTTCCATCTCTTCTGTGTCCTGGTTTTAGCCTGGTTTATGCTGGCTGACTTCTGCCATCTCTCTGTTATCCTCCAGTCTGTCCTGCAGCCCTTCCCACATTGCCTAGGCTGATCCTCCTTTGAATTCCCCCATTCGCATCCCTGCTGCAGGACCCATTAGTGAATGCATGTTAAAAATGACCAAGACAAAAAAATACCAAATGCTGATTGCTGGTCATTTTTGCACAACGCCTAACTAGACTGCAGACCTTTAGGGGAAGGTGTGCGCCTGGGTGCGTTTGCACCGGGCTCGGTTCGACCAGTCCCTGTCCTGTGTGATGTCCCCTGGCCCCAGGCACCGGCAGTGTTCCCTGGACACAGATATGTCCCCCGGCAGGCAGGAGGTGGCAGCATTGCATAGCCCAGGAGATCCTGCTCTCCTGCATACCCATGCGTGGTCTATTTACTGGCCAGGAGCTGCAGACCTGTTTTTCCAGCTCCTCCAAGGATACGTGACTCAAGCCAAACGCTTCCAAACTGCTCAAATCCCATCCAGAGCAACCATTAAAAACAACCAAACCCCAACGGCTGCGAAGTGCACATCAGTCCTAAGCTGTCTGCAAATTACCATTAACAGCAATGTGAGGGCAACTGAGGACACAGGGGTTCTGCATTTAGAAATGAGTGTGATGTTTAAAGATACCTCATTTGCCCTCAAAACTGCAGCCCCCTTAACTAGTGTGCGATGTAGCTCAGCTCCTCCGCACAAGACCCACATTGCTTTTGAGTGACAAGGGTGCAGATATTCTTGCTTGCACAAATGCTCCTTGTCAGAACTGAGGTGGGAATGAGTTGGAGGGTAGCTTGCTTTCGGAGCATCGTTTTCATTCGGGTGCATCTGGCACAGTCCAGGCTGATTTGGAATCCTTTGCATTTTATTTTTACTGGAGACGTGGTGAGACCTGTAGTAAAACCTTGGATCTGAGCTCCCTGAAACACAAAGGGAACTCGGAGCTGATATTTGCAGTTCAGGGCATTGCTGGCTGCTAATCTTCCCTCTCCATTCCTCCTGGTCTCTCACTGTGGAGCTGACAGAGTCCACCACAGGAAGAAACACAGGCAAATCACCAACTTCCCTCGCTGCCTAACAGCCAGATGGACACCAGCCAGGGCTTTTTTGCACTTGTGCAGACAGAAAATGTTTGTACCACAATGCCTTTACCAAGCTAGAAAGCAACATGGTGAGTGCAATAAAAGCCTCTATCACCATGTGGATGCTGTTCGGTTAAGAGGACTCCTCTACCTTTCTATGATACAGCAGTGTCCTAACCTGGATCTCTCAAGCTCACTTTTCTCCAAAGTAATAGTTAACTGTTACAAAAAATCTGTGCATAGACTAGTCTTAAATCAAACTTTTTATTATTCTCATGGCTTTGGGTGCACCAGGCAAGCTGGAAAGCAGTTTCTCTGACTGCCCTCCTTAAAAGTAGACACCCTGAGTAGTCTTTCTTTCTACATACATGAGCTACATTACTGTAGGATCTTTCTTTCTCCTGCAGACTGAATCATTTCCCAAATGTAGGCTTGCACAGCAGAAGACGCTGCTCTGACAGGGAGTGATGATGAGTCACCGGGAATTCACAGTTTTCTGTTCCTGCAAAGGAAAATCTCACAGTGCCGAGCGAGGGGGCAATGGAGGAGAGCTTGGTTTTGACGGACAGAAAGAAACAGCTCCTGGAGCACAAGCTGCTGGGTCAAAGCGATCCGGGGAAGTTGAGGAGCCGGGCGTAATGGCCACGTGAAGGCAGCAGCTGCAGGGCCAAGAGCTGTGGACACGCCGGCTGGCTCTGCTTGTGGCATGGTCCTTGCGAGAGGGCCACAGGGCCA
>RSEF01000013.1:8869869-8910861 GCA_003993805.1 Himantopus leucocephalus
GGCTGAGAGAGTTGAGGTTGTTCAGCCTGGAGAAGAAAAGGCTTCTTATAGCAGCTTTCTAGTACCTGAAGGGGGCTACAGAAAAGATGGGGACGGAGTTTTTATCAAGTACTGTAGTGATAGGACGAGGCGTAATGGTTTTAAATTGAGAGAGGGTAGGTTTAGATTAGATATTAGGAAGAAATTCTTCACTGTGAGGGGGGTGAGACACTGGCCCAGGTTGCCCAGAGAAGCTGTGGCTGCCCCATCCCTGGAGGTGTTCAAGGCCAGGTTGGATGGGGCTTTGAGCAACCTGGGCTGGTGGAAGTGTCCCTGCCCGTGGCAGGGCGGTTGGAACGAGATGATCTTTAAGGTCCCTTCCAACCCAAACCACGCTATGATTCTATGATGATTATGGGCTCCTCCTGAATCCACACCTGGATTGACAAACGCCCAACAGAAACACACGAGGCCCATCCAGGATCTGCAGTGTTGCACTCTGCAATCCGAGCAGGCCGAGGCTGAAGGTCGGCGGGATAAAGCAGGCGCGGCAGGCCGAGCAGGGAAGGGTAATGGAGCAGATGTCAGGTGTGTACAGGAGTGGGGAAGGCGCCAGCGGGCCCTCAGCTGAGCCCCACAACCCACCAGGCTGTGGAGACCACAGGGCCACGGCTGCAGGAGGAGGACAGGAGACAGGTTGTTGTCAATTCATTTGTAAACAAAACCAGACCATCAACAGGCACACAGATTCGGGGCCTGGGCTTTGATAAGAACCTTGAAACCATGCCAGCAGCCCGGCCACAACCCCACATGAGAGGCGTGAAGCATGCGTCATGGCGGTGACCGACCCGCCCGTACCTCCTGTTCCCTGACCCCAACCGCCACCTCACAGCCGGCCAGGGCGGACGCCTGGCTGCCCAGGCTAGCGAGCAGCTCCCCACCGCCTGACGGACGCGGGGGCTGCGCAGACACCCAGGAGACCCAGGAGGAGCCTCGCGGCTTATGAAGCCCCCCGACTCACAGCGCCAACCGGGGCAGGTCCAGCCGAGGCTCCCCAGCCGCGGGGTTGGGACGCCTGCCCCTTTAAAAAGCGAGTGAGGGCACGTATGCGTCTCTCCTTCTTCCGCCCGGGCTCGAGGAGTGCGCATGCGCGCAGCGAGCCGGAGACGAGTCTCTGGGCTGGGGGCAGGTGAAGAGCGACGCCGGTCATTGGCTTTGACGGCGGGCGGTACGCGCGCATGCGCAGAAGGTGTCTTAGCGCCCCCGCCCCGCGCAGCCCTGCGCGCAGGCGCGCTGAGGGAAGAAGGCGGCCTTGTCTCCGCGCATGCGCGGCGGCCGCCCCGCCCCGTTCCCAGCGTGCCCCGCGCGGTGAAGAAGCGGCGGCTGCAGGCTGGGGGCATTTTGTGTCCGCGATAGCAGCAGTTGAGAGACAAGATGGCGGCGGCGGCCGAGTGAGGGACCGGCGGCGGCCGGGACCCGGCGGAGCCAGTGGGCTTCGCGTTTCCCTTCCCCTCCCCCTTCTCCCCTTTCCTATCCTCACAGCACCTCGGTGGCCGCCTCTCGTCTTTCTGGAGGGCGCCGAAAGCCGAGCGCCGCCCGGCCGGGGAGCGGGACAGAGCCGCGGAGGGGGGCGCCCGCCGGAGGGGCCCGGCTGGAGCTGAGCAGCGGGGACCAACCTTCCTTGTTCTGCCCCCCCCTCCCCTCCCCTCTTCTCCCTCCCCTACCCCTTTCCCCTCCTCTGGGGCGGCGGTAGAGCCCTCTTTCTCCCCCTGAGCCTCACAGCGCCGGGAGGGCCCCTCAGCCGCCCCTCGCCATGGCGAGTAGCAGCGGCTCCAAGGCCGAGTTCATTGTCGGAGGCAAATACAAGCTGGTGCGGAAGATCGGGTCGGGCTCCTTCGGGGACATCTATTTGGCGATCAACATCACCAACGGGGAGGTAAGGGCGGCTCGCACTCCCTCACCTCCTTGGGCCCGTCGGCGCGGTCCCTTACACACCTCGGGGGGAACCGGAGGCCGACTTGAAGCCTGATTTTGGCTCCCTTGCCCCCGGCATCGCCGCCAGCGAGGCACCGGGCGTTCTCGTCTCGCCAGGGTGGTTAAGCCGCTCTCCGCGGGACGGGGGGGTGAAGGTGCCTACCCCGGGGTTGAGGGGCTTCCCACGGCTGAGGGCCTTCGTCGCTGGGGGGGTGGCACTGCCCCTTCCGACAGCAGAACAGTGTGGCTGTGCTCTCCCCCACCCAGCAGTGCTAGGGAGAGGAAACCACCATTGTGGGAAAACATACTTTGGCTTTTATGAGCAGC
The DNA here is from genome assembly GCA_003993805.1 of Himantopus leucocephalus. NCBI lineage: Eukaryota > Metazoa > Chordata > Aves > Charadriiformes > Recurvirostridae > Himantopus > Himantopus leucocephalus. The sequence goes on from RSEF01000013.1 coordinate 8,872,150, forward strand.
CAAAGTCGTCCCTCTCCCACTAGTCATCTATTCCGTTCTCTCTCGGCTAGGGAACACTGTGTCTCATTTTCATCAACAGTAACAGAAACAAAGAAGATCCCCTGTTTCTTCAGCTTTTCTTCTTGTTTTTTTTCCCCCCCTCCCCCTCACGGCTCTGAGCTGTAAAGAAGAAACACCCACGTATGTTCTTCCTCACTTACATGGATCTGAAGACTTTACATCTCCAGCTTAATTTCATGTCCTGGAATGGATATTTATGTACAAATCATCACGATATGGATTTTATTTGAAGATGCAACAAAATGCAGGATGTTGAGCACCGAGAGCTTAAAACAAAATATACCTCAGAGCATTTGCAGCAGGGGTGTGTGGGGGATATTGAAGTGCTGTGCCCCTTAAACCTCAGTGGCAAGGCTATGCTTGGTGGACACTCTGCTCTGACTCCTTGTTCCCTCTCACTGTAGGAAGTTGCTGTAAAGTTGGAGTCTCAGAAGGCTAGACATCCCCAGCTGCTGTATGAAAGCAAACTATACAAGATTCTGCAGGGAGGAGTTGGCATCCCACATATACGGTAGGAATCATTCATGTATGCCAGTACAGTGAATTTTCTTTAATGTTAGTGTAAGGCAGGACACCACCATCAAAAAGAGATTTATCTGGGAGGGGTTGGGCTGTTGAGGGGAAAATGGTCCATTCCAAGCTCTAAAACTAGTTGGGTATCCTCTCCACCGGCCCGCTGTCTGTTCTTATCCGTACATACTGTGCTTTGAAAGTGAGATCTTCAGCAGTTCCTGAGCTGTGAGAAATTCTTGTCGTGATTAGAACAAAGTGTGAGACTGTTTCGGTGAGAGCCAATGTTCTTGATGAGGTTTAGAGTTTGGAGCCGGCACTGGAAATGGCTGCTTTCTTTTGTTGCTTTTTTTTTTTTGTTCCAACATGTCTTCCTCCTCCGCTTAGAAAATGGCGGATGGACGTGATTAACCCTCCCCCTTCTCGTGTTGGGACAAGGGACGTGCTCAGGCATGTATCTTTTCCTTTCATAGTTATGTGCTGCAAGGCTTGAGACTGCAGAGAACCTCAACCAGGAATGAAATGGCAGCCCCTTTCTGTTACCCGCAACAGATGCGTCACTAGGATTTCCGTACAGTTAAAGTGCCAAGATTAATCCCTCCCAATCGCTTGTTATGCGGCTTCCTTGTTTCATATTCCGACTGAAACTTTCAATAGTGTTTAATAGTTTCCTGATCTGGAAGAAAATCACTAGTGCGGCAGACTAGGAGGAGTTATTTCTCTTGAGATTATTGACGCGTTATACTGGGTTAGTCCCCAACTATTGAATCTATGTATCAGAATAGATTAAATGAAACTTCAGTTTTCTCCAGAAAGACTTTGTACAGAAAGTTGTTCTTTTTCTTAAACTTTGTTAATAATTGGTTTTAAAGTTAGTATTTCTTATGTTTGCACTATGGCATAAAGGAATTTTGTTCCTTGAGCTGCAGAACCTACTTTAATTTAGATTTTAGGTCAAACTGTGGATTCCATTTAATCTGTTAACCCTTCCCTGACTTTGCTGTATTTGCTTCTATATCAATAGAGGCCTGTAGGGTCAATTGTAAGGTCATAATGATGACATACTCTAGATCATGTATGAATTTTACCAAAACCTAAAACAAATGTGGATCCCCTTCACTGTCCAGACGCAACTGGCTCTAGTCCTGAGTGTAAGCTGGAGCTATATAGCAGAGGAGACAACGGTTGTCTTGGCCATCTGTCCTCATCCACGACAACCTTTTGCAGGAATAGAATAAACATACCTGAGTTAAGCAGAATCCTTGCACTTTAAACAGAGTTGCTTGTGTGAAAACACATTTAGTCTTTATTTTAGACTCTAGTTTCTTTTTTTTTCTTCAAATGTGTGCCTTTTTTTCAGAACCAAAAGAGCAGAAATTGCATTTTGGAAAGCTATCACGGTATAGTTACGTGCTAAAACAAGGATAACTGGGAAAACAGCCAAAGCAAGCGGATATCAGGTCTTCCATCACAAAACTGGAAAAGCAGGCATTCTTAAACTTTTTTTTTTAAAGTAATTGAATGTTTGGTGCTATAATGAGGCCTAAGCTGCGTATTTTTCAACTTTTCCATGTAACAGAAGTGAACTACTACTTAAGTTCTTGGATTTGGTTAAAATGCCCTGTGAGAGCGTTTTATTTAAAGCTGAAATACTGGAAGTAGTCTTACATGTTGAGAAAATTGCTTCTAGCTTCAATTACAGCAGTCATCTTTAAGTTTTCTTTCCTCTGTATGACTTTGTTGTATCTGACTTTGTTTTCTGTATAACCAGTGACTCTGGTTTAGAAGTCTCACCACCACAGGGGAACTACTACAACCTTTCTTTAACACGCAGTTCTTCCTCCTCCCTCCACCCTCAAAATAATAAAAGATCACAAGAATCTGAATACGAATGGACAACTGAGGCAATTCTCAACTCAAATTGATTCATAGACTCATTGTGCTAAAGGTGTGTGATCTGTTTGATAGTGTCAGTGGATCCTAAAGTTTGTAACATTCAGGTTCTCACAGTGTTAATCTTTATAGTGTTTCAGAATTTTTTTTGGAAATACCGTTTGTGTATTTAGAAGCAGCATTAATTTTAAATCTATTTGTATGTACCAGATGTTGCTTGACAGGTTCTTTGACTAAGCTTCTGTTACTAGTTGTCTTCTTGCTGTATGACAGCTGGTGAAGCTTGAAGAAATCTAAAGTAGTGTTTTTATGTTTTTTTATCTTCTTTGAGGAAGCTGAGCAGGGTACCCCACACAGTTCTTGGGACAAATGTTAAAACACGGTGCGTTTAGTAGGAGTAAAACCCATGGTACTCCGAATCTAAGGGGGAGGACTTGACCTACCAAATGAGATATATCTCTGAGGTGCTTAACAAGGATATGTCTTTGAATAGGTAATTACGAAGACTAAGACCAAAGTGAAATTACTGTGCGTGTTTCAGACAATTCAAGCTTCTCTGACACGCGTTTTTTGGCAGCAGCTAAGCTGGGAGAATGTATGACTTTGTACTTAGGTCACTTTGCATGTGTAATTGATGATACACGTTCCATTGTTTTATAATGGTATGGTGTCAAGGCGGAATAAGCTGTTCTTGGCTCAGTATATTTAGAAAGATGAATCGAGTTGAACGAAAATCTTTCAATACGTTTGTTAAAATTTCTGTAATGTGACACCTTTAAGCAACAACAGCATAAACAGAGCATTTGATAGAAAATTAAAGAATTGTTCTAAGCTTTTAGCATTGCCATGCTGTATAAGCTGGGCACAGCAGCATTTTTATCTCAGTGCTACACATATGGGAAACAGAGGCACATAATCTTGCATCCCTCATTTAAAAATGAGGGACTTGTCCTCTACTTTTCATCTATTTGAGTAATGCAGTGGCCAAAATCAACTTAGTAGAAGTTGCATTATGTGGCTTTTCCTTACTAGAGTGGTCTGCTGTGGTTCTTTTGACTCACAAAGCTGAAGTAATAGGTGAGCAATATAGATTGCTCATTTGTTCTGGGCACCTGTTCTTAAAACTGAATTCGGCCCTTTAGATGTGATTGCGAATTTAGTAATGATAAGATAGCATATCTGGAGTGTCACTTAAATTATCTAGAACCAAGCAACTTTTTTTTTTTTATAACCTGTAAGGTTGATTTGATAGTCTTTTTGGCTGATTGTGAGAAAGCTAATGAGCAAAGTCTCAGTTTTGGAGTTAAAAGTTTTTTGATACTGCTTCTGTGGGATCAACTGTGAGCCTTCACTACTTGTGGAGGGTGAATAAAGGGCCTCGGTCCTCCCACTGTAACGGAACACGTTGTTTGCGCATAAGCTAGCAAAAATTGCATTTGGAATGTCTTTATTCTCTACATATTCTAAACCCTTTTAGACTTGCAAATCTTTAACTTTGCTGCTCATTGTTGTTTCATGAAGAGTAGCAAAGTTTCTGAACTTGTCTTTGGAGTTTCACAAAACCTTGTATAAATGCTCTACACATTTTTAAGCTGTGGTATGTTCTTGATGCACGAATTTTTGTTAATTACTACCTTCATTTTTCACAAAAGGCTCTTCAACCAAGCTTAACATTCTAACAATCTGATCTGCCTTTAGAACACAATGCAAAGTCTGCAGTATTCTGCTGGGCTTATTCTCATTGTTCTCAGCCATCAGCTGTCTTTTTCTTTTTTCCTCTCTTTTTTCAGTGGCAAAGCATTTTTAGCTGTAATCTTGTTAACTGTGCACTGATCCTATTAGTTTGGACTATCTACCTTTATTCCCAAATTCTCGGTTCTGGTTTGGAGGAATGCAGATAAATATATTTGGTGAATTTGGTATGTTCTGTTCATAGTGTAAGTCTGTTAAAGTGCTCTTGACAAAAACAATTGTTTGAATTATCTGTAACAGCCACTCTTGATTTTTTCGCTGTTTATGGTGTTTATCAACTATTGTTCTTACGCTTTATGAAGATTACCTTTAGGTACTTCCAGACTACCTTTAGATACTTTCAGATGTACTTTTGAAAGAAAAGTGGGCTTCGCATTTTTCTCCTGACAATATCATGGGATAACTTGTTGGTATTACCAGTTTCAAATGTGAAACAGCTGTGCTGGAACCAGCAGGTCTATTGGTGATGTGTTAGAAGTGTTGCACTTAAAAGGAGGAAGTGAGCCTAGTGAATGCGAAACAGATACTGTGTGCGTTATTCTGTGGGCAAGGCCAAAGCGATACCATACAGCATGTGAAACTGATCAAGGTGATACTTTGTTTAGTCATTTGTAAGTTTAAAAACCAAAAGCTACTGACTTAGTGATTTTTTTGCAAGACTTGCAAACTGAGCAAGTAAATCCTTACATTTCTGAACTTTTCAATGCTACTGCAGGTTCTTGCAAAATATTTTGATGTTGAGAAATACAGTATTGCCACCCATGCATCACTACGCAATCTTCTAAATATTGAAGCATATTTTAAAAGTTCTGGGGAAAAAAAAAATCTATAAAAGCATCTACAACTTTGTTCTTCTGCTCTCTTACTGCCATGTTGTTGGTTAACCTGTTAATAACAGACTCTGCCTGTATTCATCTTCACTAAATAACATGTAATGGAAAAATGTGGTGAAGTTTGGTAATTTTAGGGTTGTTCTCACGACTGATTTTTCTTTGAGCACTTCAAATTTTGATCTCTTTAAGCAGTGCTTAAAAATCTAAATACATCTCTTAAACACCTTCATTTTGAACTGCTTTCCCAATAACTTCCTGCAGCGTAAAAAAAAAAACCACCAGAAAACTACCCAACAAACCCACAAACAAAAACCAACATCCCCCCCAATACTTCCAACAACAACAAAAAAAAAACCAGCCCCAAAACTAGTAGACAGCTAAAGTCTGAAAAGTTTTCTGTCATCTTTTCATTGGTAAGACTGATATTCCATCTAGGTCTGTGAGTAAGGAGGAAGAAGGTTCTAGCAATAGAGGCTCATATGAATTAATCTTCTGTTATTACTTAAGGCTGGATGCTGAAGGGCAGAACCACTCTAGTAGGTAAGAGGAAGTCTCTTGTTCTGGTAGCTCGAAGTAAAATTGAAAGCCAGTCTTTTAAATTAATACCTAAATTTTTTCTACAGAGGGAATGAACGTCTTTAAACAAAATCTATTTCATGTTTTATAACAATCTAAACTTGTGTTAATTGGTCTTTGGACTCCTTAGAAGCATCCAAGAGAGACCACAGTTTGCAAACAAAGGAAGCTGTCCCTCGTTGATTTTGTTTTTTCCTTTCTTTCTCCTTGCCTTAGCTCAGCCTTTGCAGAAACAGCTACAGAAGTATGCGGTTTCATTTCAGTCTTACTCTTATTTGGAACAGGTGATCAGGAGAGGTACTACTGAAACACTCTTTTCCTCAGCAATGTTTCCTGTACCTAGTGCGGATTAATGGCTTGCCTTCTGACTTTTATGGAAGAAACTTGACTTATGTTCTCCTCGCTTCCTGCCAGGTGTTAATGTACCTCATTAAACAGCTACCAAAACAGCAAGTCAGCTACATGGAAGTATGTATGCAACGTTACCCATGGCAGATGAAATGACCCTATTGCTTAGGAGATAAGTTGCACTGGCATACGTCGTGTATTCATATTTCTCTCATAACTGTACAAAAAATGATACAGAATTTTATTTATAGAGTCTATCTAACTTCATAGTGTAGGGTGTTCATTGCTGTTTCTTTATTTAGTCCTTGGGTGGCCTAATTCATACTCACCATAGCAACTAATGTTAAATGACATCTGCTAAATATTCCACTTCAGTATTTCAGTTATGCCATATTATGTTAAGTTTGTCAATATTACTCCTAGCTGGCTAGCAGTTAAGAATTGCTTTTCCAGCTTCAGGGGAGGTAAGCTGGAAATATAAAATATGTGGCATTTTAGACACGAATCTTATGATGATAGATTACCTCTTATGTGTGTTGCTTCAGTATCTGTTAAGACTCAAATTGGTATATTTTACAGGCAGAATGTACTTCCCAAAATTGTCTGAAACATCGTTATTTGTCAGGAGATGTCTGTCGTGAGAAGTCTAGAATATGGGACCAGACGGGAACACTTTGGTCCAAATCCAGCACCTGTTTTGGACAACGTGCTATTCTTTCTGTGAATCAGTCAGGTGCAATGTTAAAACTTTCTAGGCTAGCACAGCAGTGCTCATGATTCTGTTGGGGAGAGAGAGCGAGCGATTGTGTTTCTGTGCCTAAAGATAAATGCTTGTACCCATCCGCAGTCAGCTCCCATTTATTCTTCCCTGATTTTTTTCTTTTTTATTAATAACCTTCTCCCTATTACAGTCCTCCTATCTATAAAGAATGGTTGCATAACTCCGTGACTGCCTTGCTGAGCTGTTTGAATACGTGATTAGAGGGGTCACCAACTTCCCATCTTTCTTGAAGTCTCTTTTCTGTCCCTGTTCTGATTTGGGTTTCCTTTCCTGAATGTTGGTGACAGGGCTTGCACATCAGTGCCTTAAGCAGTGATACCAATTGCTACACAGTTTCTGTGTAGAATACCTGTACTTTTATCAGTTAGGATTACTTATTATTTTTCAGTGATGCCTAATATTAGCACTATATGATTATAGGGAGGTCTGTTTGCTCTTTAGTTACATCATCTGACTAATGCCTAGTTCAGAGACTTTTGTATAAATGACTTAGTGCTTTCAGAAACGGAATACAGTTCCAGAGTGTTCATAGTTCAGTGTCATTTGGTTTTTCTGTAGGATGTCTGAAACCTTTGTGTTCATGAGGCCTTCCAGACTTGCATATTCACCCTCATGTGCCTGCTGACTTGTCAAATTTACTAATAAGGTGATCTCAGGTAATTCCAGTAGTAAGTTCTTTCCAGCTTCCTTGTTCACCGTGCACTTCCTGTTTTAATAGCTTTTTTAATCTGCCTTAGTTCTTCTGACAATCTCCATTTTTGTCATGTGAACTTTTCCACTTGGTGTTTGAAAGCCCAAGTGCTGGGAAACTAATTGCATAGGACTAGACAGAGTAATCATAGGGTCAAATACTATGAATTATGAAAGCAGCAAAAGTTTATGTAATGTCAAAGAAGTCTGAATTGGCCCTTTTTTTTTTTATGTGACTACTAAGTCTGAAAGTTTGAGTTTAACTATTCAAGTCTTGTCACAGAAGCATTGTACTTCCTTGCAGTGAGCTACCAGGAGATACTTTTTGTCTCACAAAAGCATGACCTTCTGCAGACAACTGTTTGTAATCCCAGATTGCCACAGCCTCCACTGGAATAGACAGGGATTGAATTGACAGAAGCTTTTAGTGGAGGATAGGTTACCTGGCAAAGCAGGTGTTGATTGAGGAGAGCTTTTATTAAGCTGGAACAAAAGAGTCTTGTTATAGTCGCTGTGGTAGTACGGTAGTAGGAAAATTTTCCTGTGACACTGAGGTGATGTTCTGGTTTTGTATATAATAAACTGTAGACAAAATGACGGCCCGTTATGCTAATGGTGACAGTGCCTTTACTGCCTCCATGGTTTCAGAATGCATGGGATTTGGAGTTTCTCTTTACCAGTGGTTTACAGCTGTACAGTTATTCAGTAATTTAGTTCATCTTGATCTGAATTTTTTTTAATGTTAATCTTCTGAATTCTTTTTATTTTATTCATCATAAGACCAGCTCACACAGCTTTGATAAATGTGGAGGTTTTGTTACCTTGGTTGTAATCACAAGTGCCAAAGTAATGGATGAAATTTCTTGTTATCTACTAAAATTGTGTAAGTGGTACTGTAGTCTGAAACTGGGCCTATAATTTCATGGCCTGTGTCTGAATTCTGTTAGCCCTTCACCCATTTCTCTTTGCTAGTTAGTTGACCTACCTGAATTTGACTCTTTCAAAGGAAGATACACTAGATGTGAAGAGAATATTGTAACAAGTAAATGTTTTCTCAGTTAAACAAACAAACCAAGCTATTAAGAAACACTTTCTCAAACATTTCTTTTGTCATTGACATTATTTATGAAATACGCAGTTGCTGAAATAGACCTCATACAGTTTTTGAAAGATGCAGCTCTGAAAACAGAAAAGGATTTTAAGTTAGGGTAGACCTGACTACAGTATTTGTTACTAAGTGCTAGATGTGCATCAGCACTTCACTTGCTTGTCTCAAGGTTAGTCAAGGGAATTAAAAAATACACCCCACATGAGTTCAAGTAAACATTCCTTGTCATGTGATCTGGCATCATACCCACTTTACTGTATGGGATTTGGAAACTGAATAGTTTCAAACCACTGTGTCATGTGATCATAGATCACATAGAGCATTCAGCGTAGAGCTGCAAATATTGAAATTAAAGATGTTACAAAATTTCAGCTGTGTGTGTGTACTGGAGCAATATATCAGGCTACTAAACCACGATTTGGAAACTTGCTGATGTGGTGAGTCTTGGTCTTTCAAATTAGACAAGTCACTGAAGTCAAATTAAGGTCACTGTTCAATCTTTAACCATGCTTTGACGGAAAACGTCATAAAGGATATTTTCTGTATTCTAACTGATCTGTAGTAATTTGATCTGTAGCTTTAACCAGATGAGGCAAGGGAGAGTGACGAAGCATTTTCATGCATGCGTGAGCTTGGGCACGCCTTAGAGCTGGAATATGGGCTAGAGCTCTTAACAGCTGTATCAGATGTTAGTGTTATGCTGCCTATTCAAGGATAAAACGTAACCCTTCATATAATATTGTCCTGTTAATGTTTTGTGTAGTGTTCAATAAGATCCATCTACTGCTGTTCTTCAGGAAAGCTGGTAATATTCCATACTTTGTGTGGTTTTTCGGTGTAAGTAGGCGTAAATGAACCTGTGCTACAGAATCAAAATTCTCTATTTAGGAAATATGTCCCAATGGGACATACAGCACTGTGGGATTGAATTAGAGAAACAATGAGTTTTTCTAGTGTAGTAATTCAGCTTTTCTTTTGAAATAATACATTTTGTGTAACTATATGCAGTCATTACCCACCCAAAGTGAATTGTCAGGTAGTTAAATCTCTTGCTCCACTTTCCCTGCTTAAAATGCATTGCTGCTGTTGCTTTGTCAACATGAGAGTATGAGACAGTGTACTTCCAGGTGTGCTTAAAAAAAAAAAGCTATAGAGCTCTTAACAGACATGTGGGACGCTTGTGTTCTGAGATACTAGTGTCATCTCCTGGTCAGAATCATAGTATTGTCTAGGTTGGAAGGGACCTTTAAGAGTTGCCAAGGGCTTTGTATGTATCATTCCTTTGTATTAGTAGTTCATTCCAAGTTTTATTGCTGATGCAGTATTAGAACTTCTGAAGATTTCTCTTTGAGATGCTGGCTTTTTCTTTTTTTAAGAATTATGCTCAGTTTGTAGCCATATTGTTTTGTACTTTAGCCCAGTAGTGTTAAAACCTGCATGCCAAAGTGCTCTGAATTTGTACTCATCCAAGATGTGTGCTTATATGCCATCTTACATTGATTATGCAAATATGGGAGTAAGGAGTACTTGCCAAACTCTTATGTATCATAATGTCCAAGGTTTCCTAAGAAGAGCCAAGACTTCTAACATTTTTACTCAGAGCTGCCAGTAGTAGCAGCTACTAGACTTTGAATGGACATGATGTAGCCTTACTACTTAATCCCTTTTTCCCTGGAAATGTTCCAAGGGAAATGAAAACTTACTTGCAATGTTAGCAAAGTAAATAAAGCACAAGTTACTCCAATACCCTGGCAGAAGTTTTAGTTGTCAGTTGTGAAATGAATAGATGTGTCAGTCTTCTGTGAGGAGTTACAGGCAGGTAAACATAAAAATGAAATGTTAAGGAGTCCCGTCTTATTTATTTGTCTTGCAGAGTTGATTCTGCTTTCCACTCGTGCAAAATGGTCAGGAGATGAAAATTTTCTTGTGCATATGCAGAAAGTAGGCCAAATGAAGGTTGTGCAATCAACCTGAATTACTGCACTTGCTAAGCGGAGATATCCCTGTAGAGGAACCAAATGCTTTCTAAAACATAGCTCCCAGGGCAGGCTTCCTTTTCATCAGCTTCACTTTTTCTGTGATGCTGTAACTAAATTTTCTTAGCTCAGTTGAAGACTGATCTTTGATCCTTTTCCCGTATACTGCAGTCTCATGGGCACTGAATCATTACTGTACTGCACTGTTACACTAAGCATCTGAATTGGACTTCCATTGCTTGAAGAAATGTTTTATCTAGATCTTGATTTGCTCTTTAGAATGCTTCATTTCAGCTCATTTTTCTTTAGACTTTTTCACAACAAACCTAAATTTCATATGACAGAATAACTAGGCAGGTCATTTGGTCCAGTTTTCATTGCTCTAGATGACCACAGTGTTTCATTTTCAACTGTGGCCTATGGAATTGTTTATAGAGCCTTGTGAAAACTATTCAGTAATTTGCATAAGGTGACTTTTACAGAAACCAAGAAGTAGATTTACAGGCATAGTCAGTAATTCTTGAACTGAAGCTGGTTTGTAGTTGATTAAGAACTTTTCTCAACAGCATCTCATTTTGACTCTCTCTCTGTGTTGTATTTTTAAAATACTCTTCTTGGTTGCTCCTGTAGTTGAAACTAGCTTCTGATCACTCCTTAAAAGGGCCTAGCTAGGCAGCTCTTCTCAAAATGCATACGTTTCATGGCTCAGTGTCAGGTTGCGGTGTGAATATTAATCTTTTCATAAGTTAGACTTTATCAAATGATACCATCAGCATGCTTTTCTGGTTGAGTCACTTGTAAGTTTGGGGGGTTTTCTACATCATAGTACAGTCAATGAATTTTTAGAAGGCAAAAAATGATAAATAGTACTTACAGTATTGGTATTATCATTAACATGTTGGAGGAAATCTGTTTTGCTGACGTTTCATTTGAATGACTGCTTTCAAAATACATATTTTCTGCATCCCCCCTTCATGTAGGGAGTCAATAAAGGTCCTAGACTGACCTCTAAAACAATGAGTACGATCCACAGCTCATATGTAACTTTTATCAAATTTATAACAATGCATTATGAAGTGCATGATTTCTACCCAAAAGTGGGAAGGTACAGGCCAGTAGTTCCTGAAACAAATCCAAATATAGAATCTTTTCTCTGCGATTTTGTAAGCATTTTACTTTACTACCCTGGCTAAGCTTGGAATCCCGAGTACCAAGGAATTTGTCGGCTTTATCAGTGGCAACTATTTTCCAGACATATGCATTAGTCTCCTGGAGTCATTGCCTAAAGTGGACATAAAATGTCTATACGGATCTTTAAGCCCCAGCTACTACTGTGTTTGAGGTGTATCTTGATTAATTTTTTTTATCTTCATGCACTTACTATGGAATATATTCTTGGTGTATCTTGCCTGCACCACTGTTGATGGAAACTTCAAGACTCCTCCAGGAGAGAGCTTGTCAGTCCCTTATCCATTGACTGCTGGTACTAGGTCCTTGTCATAAGGACTAGGTGCCTAGCAAAGGCAAAATGTAGCCTTCTGATTCACAAGGTGTTGAATCTTTACAGTGATGTACTAGTACTCAGCACAGCTTCATAAACAGTTTTTCACACACACCTCTCACTTAACTGTAGGTGTCTGAAATGTGCGGAAGGACCGTGGAGAAGAATATTCAGGTTCTGTCTTTCAATGCCCATTTAAAGTGCTGAGATTTGCAGAAGTGAAGGGTGTGACTCCAGGTCTGCTCAGGCAGCTTCGGTGGTGAAATACAGTTGTAGATAACATAAAGCAATACTATGATAGGATACTAGACGTGGGTTGGAATGGAGAATATGCATGTGAGGCCTTCTGCTTGTCCTCACAGCACTGGTAACACTTAATTTTTTGCCCTGACTTGATGTATCAGGCACTTAAGGGTGGTTATCACAAGTGTGTTTGGCTGCAGTTGATATATTGCTGTATTTTTGATTTTATGACACTTAAGTGTTTTTCACTTTAAGATGTTGAAAACCTGGTAAAAAGCCTTTATCTTTTGTTTAATAGGACAGTAGAATGTGACTGTCGCTTGTTAAATTTGGATGAATGAACAAAGAGGTAGTATGTGAGTTAACTGCATGAGCTGCTTTGGTCTTGTGCACGGAAGTCATAGCTGAAAACGAAACCTAAAGCATTTGAAGATGTTTCTGTGAAGTTAAATAATGCAGGAAATAACGATAGGAGTGTAAGGTGTCCTGCAGATGAGTTTCAGTTCAGACTTTGTGCATACACCTCAGTGTATTGACATCTAATGGCTTCTGCTTTGATTGCATTTTGATTTTGGTGCTTGGTATTTCAGTTGCTGCTGAAGTGTAGTAGTGTTTCCTCTTAAGGGAAAACTTAAGTGTGTGCACGCACACTTGCCAACATGTGTATTCTGTTTTGTCCTCAGCCTTTGTTTCCAGGAAAAATAAGACACTACTAGCCCTAGTTTTTAGTTAGCTTTCAAATTGAACACCAGCCAGCAATGTGCCCTTGCAGCCAAGAGGGCTAATGGTATCCTGGGCTGCATTAGGATTCCTGCTAATGCTGAGTAATTTTCTTTGTTGCAGGTGGTATGGTCAAGAAAAGGACTACAATGTTCTAGTTATGGATCTTCTTGGTCCCAGCCTCGAAGACCTATTCAACTTCTGTTCTCGCAGGTTTACGATGAAAACAGTACTTATGTTAGCAGACCAGGTATGTACAAATCTTATTGTGATGAAGTTAAAACCCTAAACTATTTTGTGCAATATGGTTCTCTAAGTGGGTTAAATGTGTTATGTGGTGTTGTATATAGCCAAGTGAACACTTGACCTATATAGGAATGAAGTAACGGTGGCTTCTTTGTGCTGTGGCATGCAAAATTAATGTAGGCCTGTAGTGGGAGGACAGCACAGATACCATCTCTTTCATGCTGCAAATATAACAAGTGCAACTTTGTTAAAGTGTTGAGATTAATAAATATAGGTGGATTAATTCCTGATATCAGCTGTGGGGATGGTGTTGGAAGGTCTGAAGCAGTCTCTAGTTACAGCTGATCTGATTCAGTGGAAACCTGTTACATGTTGGCCAGCTGTGGTGACAGGTGGGCAACATGCAAGTCTATGGGTCTGTTCTTATTGAATGTCACTATGCACTCACAACCTCCTGTAACTTCTAGTACCAGACCATGAGCTAATAAATACGGCTTTGGTTGTTGTGGTGCTTAAAGACAGTTCTTAAAGCTGTTAGTGGAGGTGCCACTCTACCTCAAACTTAATAAAGGCCTCTAAAACCGAGGTCCATTACTTAAGACATCAGGAGTACCAATCTGTTCAGTCTTTTTCTAGCAATTGAGATTTTTTTCAACTTGGTCATGAGTACAGCATTTGAAATGGCCAGCCGTATTTATTTCTTGCTATTTAATAAATAGCTTGATTGTGCTGTTTTCAGCTATTTGAAAGGCAGTAAGGGTTTCTCGAGTTGAATTTTCAATGGTAGCTTAAATTTCATCTAATATTACGTAATTGTTAGTATCAAGTTGTCACTCAGCCAGATGCTCGTAGAAACCCAGGCTCTTGGCCAAGGAAGCTCACAGTGTTTGTATGGAGACAAGGTCAGCTGTCCCTATTCTCAGCTGCCTTAAGTGAGTGGTATGCTTGCTTTAGAGAGCCATTTTTCTACTTGTTTAGCTAGAGCCTGGGTGTTACAGCACCTCCAGGGAATCTGTATGGTTTTTGTGCAGTATTCCTTTGGATAATAAACACTAATTCGTTGCCATCTGGGAAACATAGATGAGGTGTATGATATCAGTGCATGGAACTGGCTTTTAGGGCATAGTCCAATAGAACAGCTGTCAAGAGTATGGTATTGTAACAATTCAACTCGCTAAAGACTGCGTGAAGAGTGTTTTAGAATCTGGAAAGCTGTACCACATCAATGCTTGTGCTGTGATCTCACAGGAAATCATGTGACTGTATATAATGATACAGATGTGCCAGAGTTTCTCTGCATCTTCATTGCTGACTGTTATTCCTGGATCACAGTAGCCTAGATATGACAGTGTGGGCCACAATCAAATTGTTACTTGCTCTGTGAAAACTGTTACCTGGAAAAGTGATGCATGAGGATGAATGAATAACCAGATAAATTGATAACTGGGACAGGGGAGGGAATGAGCTTTAAAATTGTCTTGTGGTAGGTATAGAAGACCTTTGTTCAAAGTAAGAAAAAGAAATTACTCTTTAATTGGACACTATAGTCAGAACATGAACTTGAATGTCTGGGAAAGTTTCAGCTATTTAATCTGCCACTTCCTGACTAAAATGGAATTTTATAATATAAGAAAGAAATTTATTTGAACAGCACAAACAAACCATTTCGTTTTCATTAAGCAAATATAGAAACTGAAGTTGCAGAGGAAGGTAACACTAAAAATTCACACTTTCATTGAAGGTTTGTGAATTGTATTGTTCTCACTGAAATCTTACTCGTTGTTGCTGTTTTTTTACAGATGATCAGTAGAATTGAATATGTGCACACAAAGAATTTTATACACAGAGACATTAAACCAGATAACTTCCTAATGGGTATTGGGCGTCACTGTAATAAGGTTAGTCTAATGCTCTTTGTTTAATAGATTCAAAGTGAATGGCTATGTTACTTGATTCAAGCTGCAGAAACTTTTTAGAACTCATTGGTAAAACTGATGTTTCGGATATTAAACCATAATTCCTTGATGTGAGAACTTGGGTTTCTCAGTGTCCACTTCTAAATGCAGTGGCATATGCATGTGGATCTCTGACCCACCCTCTGAGAAGCACTTGATTGGAAGATGATTTCTAGGCTTGCAACAAGATTATAAACTAAGTCTAGAGAATACTTAGCTAGTTTTCCCAATGATGGAGTTTTGTTATAGGCATTACTGTTGTAACAGCTTTTTTTTCTCAACGATAAAGTCAAATCTTGTCTTTGACTTTGGGGCTGACTTCCTGGGATGAAAAGAATTCCTGCCAACGTCGGAGCTCCTGACCTACCAGTCATCAGGGCATTAAGTCTTTCAGTGACAGACTGGTAAAGAGAACTCTTCAGCCATTAGAATTGTGGATACAACTAATAACCAACATGTAGATCTATTGCATTTATAAATAAATGAAATCTTGCAAATATGTTGATGGAAAACTGTTAAGTTTTAGAGTATCTGAATATGTTGTACAACAAAAAACTGCTCTCAATTTACTTTGTAGAAAAAAGGGGGGGAGGGGGTGGGCTGAGGTTGTTGCATTTGTTTGGATGGGTAAACGTAGTCAGAAGTGCATGTTTCCCGTTGAAAACCTTATATAGAAGAAATTTGGGTTTTATTTTTAGTTCTCTTGAGTGAAATATGCTTAATCCTGCAATTTGTATGTCGAGCTCGGGCAGACAGGCAGCATTGGCAATGCATTAAGCATGCTACTTAATAGAAATTAACTTCAGGACAAATGTATGTGATCAAGCTGTTTATTGGAAGCAAGATTCCCACTTATCTTCTCTATATGCCATCAGAGAATGTCTCATCTCTTTAGGCACTACTAGTGTTTTAAATGTTTACCTTTGTTTGCCTGTATGAATGCCAACTTCAGGGCCATGAACATTAGAAGGGGGAAAGCTTGATTAACATGAGATAACAGCTCTTGTCTGAAGAGGTGCAGTGCACTAAATGTTTAGATCCAACGATTGTTGGAAAAGCTTGTAAGTCCAGCTGAAAGGCAGTCTTTATGTAATTCTGTTGCTGTTAAACTTTGCTTGTTCCCAAGTTTCATACTTTCACTCTGTAGAGCTCTGTTTTTCTCTGCTGTGTTGAGCAGTTAGGCTCCTTAATTTTCTGGCATGACTTAGAGTATAACTTGAAAACTTTAATTTTTTTTTTCCTAGTTTTAGTTTCTGATTTCCAATTGTTCTTTTTGGGCCATTTTTCTATACTTTTGCACAGTCATGCTAGGTTGGCATTGCTGCACTCTGTTTCATCTTGACGTGGATTAATGGCCTAGAAAATGCTGCTGTACTTACTTTAGTGGAAGAACACATTAGATTTGCATCAGCTGAAATTCAGAAATTCCCTGTAAACCAATATATTTTTTTCCCCCATTAGTAGACTAGTTAGGGAGCCGTGCAATGGTATGGTGGTAAACACTGTCTGTGGGCCGGGGCTTTGTTACTGTTGCAGGGTTTTAGTGACTAGGGAGGTAGTTCTTGACCGAAGTAAAAATGGATAGGTTTACATGAGCAAAACAAGGAATGGGTTGCTTCAGTGTGGAACAAAGTGCTTTGTCTAGGGAACATTTGCCACCATACAGTATTTACTTTGTTTCTTTTTGTAACTAAGTGTAGTTTTGGATTTTTTTTAGAGATGACTCTACACAGATTAAAGAAAATCAGCCATAAAGACTAGAATAGCATGGTAATCTTGTTCCAGTAGCTTCCTGTCAGTTATGTTAAAAAAAAAAAACCAAACTATTTTTTCAAATTTTAATTTGGTGATTGGGAGAAATTTTGCTCCCACCTTAAAAGATGAATTTTCAGATCTGCTAGAAATAAGCCCTGCATGCTTATGAAAGTAAACTTTAAGGTGACTAAATGCCTTCTACCTCTTCCTTACTGAAGATTTACTTTTTCTAAATGTCTTTTGGGGGAAGGGCAGTTTGTGGAACCAAAGGATGCTTTTGTAAGCAAAACTTCAATTTCCTTTTTTAATAGAGCCAAATGTCACCATTGCTATCCCTGATCAAGGCAGTGCCATTTTGGAGTGGCTCACAGTTGAAATTTACCTTGTCACATCTTTCAAATTTTCTCCTTTTAAAAAAAAAATAAAAAAAATGAACATACATAGTTTTTTGAAAACTACAGTGCTTGGTGGAAGAAGGATGGCATTTGGCTACCCTGTTCTTTCTCGAACGCCTCGGTGTTGCCTGTCTGCGCCGGCCATTGTTGCAATGTAAGCAATACTGTTTGATGCACTGCCACCCTCTATTGTTTGTTCAGTGTTTAGAATCTCCAGTGGGGAAGAGGAAAAGAAGCATGACTGTTAGTACTTCTCAGGACCCATCTTTCTCAGGATTAAACCAGGTCTGAACTGTCTCCTATTCCAACCTCAACCCCAAATTCATGTGCTTTATTTTTGTTTTGGTTTTGTTTTTGTTTTTGTTTTTTTTTCTGGAGAATGTAGACCTTGCAAAAGCACCTCTTATGTTGGCATTATTCAGACATACTTGGCAAACATGTAACATTACTAAGATGTTTCCCTGTGGCGCTTGTTTAAATTGTGGAATTATTTCTAAACTGGATATTAAAAAGGGCTAAATGTATGTGCTTGATTTCGGATGCAGAAGCAGGTATTCTTTTGTCCTGTAAAACTCAAAGGCAATCTGTTGAATGTGTTGAAGGATAGACATGCTACCTTAGTCAAACAGGAGGGATTCTGCATAGGGCTGTCTGCTTGCCTTCCTGTAGGGTTCCTGCAGTGTCTTTGAATGCAGGGAGAGAAGTTATGTTATCACTTCAGCCAGACTCCTTCCCTTGTGGTTTTTGTTAAAAAAATCTTTCCAAATATGTACTGAGGACTCTTATTTCCATCCATTGTGCTTATAAAATGAAATTACTCCAGCAAGCTGTGTCTTGGAGAAGTATGAGCTTATCTTAGTGTTAAATGTAGTACTTCGGAATCTTTAAGAGAAGATGAATTGGAGAGAAATGAAGACATATGCCAGTTTGTAGCAGGTTGCTGGAAGTTGCTGAATATGAATCGTAGCTCCGGAGTTTGGCCATAGAATCAGTCCGTAGCTTTCCACAATGATAGTCTTCACGTATTAAATCCCAGGCAGCGAGCTGCTGTGTGCAAGCTGACAGGCTTCTGTTGTCTCCTTCTGAAACTTTCTTATCAGTTGAGGCAGAGGCTTTGATCTACTTCTCTAGTTGCTCTTGGCAAAAATCTTGCCCTACTTCTCCAGTTTCCTGCTGATTGTGCAACAAACAGAATTAAGGTGGTATGAGGTTATCTGTGGGAATATGTCTGTGTTCCTGCTGGCTGGCATTAGTACGTTCTGTGCTCATCCAAATCAGGCTGTATCTTCCAAGTTAACTCTTTGCAAGATGAACTTATTCCTTTGCCTTCCACCTGTCTGGAATAGGAAATACAGAATGAGCCTAAGCTAGGGAGCAGAATAAACTTCCCTGGAGATATCAGCACTGTAAAATAATAACCAGTTACTTGACTAGCATCAAAACAGGTCTGTGTTGCTGAANTTTTTTTTTTTTTTTTGAAGAGGTTCTACCCATAGCTCTTGAGAGAAGGCAGAATTACCTTGTTCGGGTCTAATAGAGAGAGCTTCTAGAACTGTGGAACAGGCAGAGCATCATTTACTTTTATAACTCTTTTGAAGAAAGTACTGTTACCAAGTTGGTGCTAAAAAGGGCTAGACACCAGCTATTTATGTATTAGAGGCACACTTCCAGTGTTAACTGTTTTGATTCATGCACTGTGACTTTGTCCCTTCATACCATTAGTTAACAGCAAGTTCCCCAGGATTATAGAAATCGCATGAAGACTTTGAATTGTTTAAACTCTTTGTAACTAAATGTGCAGTGAAAATATTCTGCCTGATGTGTATAGTGTTTGGTTTTCCATCCTTCTCAAGGCATAATATTTTGCTTAAATATAATGGGTAAAGGCCCTGCAAAAGTAGCTGTTGCAAATTATACATCAGAGGCTGTCATCAGATCAGAGAGCTTTAATCAGAAAATAAGGGATTGCATTTGAGCTCAGGCTTTGCTTCTGGGAAAGTTGCATTTGCAGTATAGTAATCACATAGAAGCTTTGTACTACCTGCTTTAGGAGTGTAGTATCAAAATCGCTAATTTCCTAGTAGCTGGAGAACATGTCCATCCTCACTAAGTGAGTAACTACCTCTAGTGGTAGCTGTGGTGGGTGCAACAAAGACAAGACCCCCATTTTCCTGAACTGTCTGACCAGTGTAATTGACATAAAAACTTGGGTTTACCTCCCCTTGGTCAAAGCATTCTGGACTTCCAGGGCCAGCGCTTTCACTAGGACAGCAAATGTGGAACGGCTGTGCTTTGTGGTTGCATGTAAATCATGGCCAGACTTCAACTCAAGGTTTTCTTCTCTAACATCAGTGGCTTAAGGGGTTTCTAGCTTCGTTTTTTCTTGTCTAGACTACTGTAGTTGGAAAATCTTCTTCAATGAGAATACTAAAACATACGTACTGTGCATTTTGGAAACTTTCAGTCTTTCAGTGTCTTTGATGTCAAGTGGCACTTTATAACTCACAGCCCTTCCAGTGTGCCAGAGTGACCCTTTGTTTCAGTCTTGGATGCAGGTATAGCTGCATATCGATCTCCAGTACTTGTTTGCATTTAAAGCTGCATCTTCTGTTCCGGAATCACCTTTAAGGTGATACTGAATAGGTTTTTACTGAGAATTTCTTGAACTTTATGTGTTCTTTCCATCATCATCTTCCCCCATCCAAGTTACTTTTGTAGTATTCATTAATCTATAGGGGTTGTAGTCACTGATCCTATAGCATTAATCCAGCATTTGAATCAAGGGGTCAGCCTGATGACTTGTAGCTTGAAGACTGGTTGCCAGAACTGGAAACATTCCTTACGTACTTCTGCCTCAGCTTTTTTTGCCTAGTCCTGAAATCTTGTCACAAGAAGGTACAGTCTGTATTAACCTTTGTAGATAGGCTGGCTGTTAGCACACTAATTAGCACGCACTCAGTTGTTGCTAAATACCAAATCATTGGGCTAGCTTGGTTATTAGAAACCTAAATTGGATTCCATGTACTAGGCTCTAGCTTCCTGGCTGTATTAATATCATCAGCAAGTGTGTCATGCTGCTGTGATGGTGTTCCGGTAGGCTTAAAATGAGCATATGATTGAAAGCAAGATGTCTTGTTTGCTGTTGAACATTTTGGCCTTATGCTCTGCAGAATGGCCAGTGTTTTTTGAGACACAGAGAAGATTACAGGATGTGCATCATTTGCATTAAGCTGCTGAGCTGCCATTAACTATCTGTATGTGTAAACTGCTCTAGTGTGAGTGAGTTTTGTGAAGTGTGCTTTCACACATGCTAGTTTCCTTCCTAAATTGTGCACTGTAGTTATTGAGCTAATGTGATACGAACTACAATAGTAACATACAATAGTTGTAGAACTAAGCTACAGATGCCAAATATCACAGTCTAATCTAGTCCACTGGATTGAGAAAAGGCTTGAACTAATTCACTATTAAGTTTTTGAACTGACTCGTTAAAGCTATTTGCGATTCTGCACTGTTACTTTGCTTCCTTTTAACTGTAGGCTGTTACATTGTGTGGTTGTCTTAAAATGTAGCTAATGCCTAGTGACAGAAGTTGGGGATTCCTTGCATTGTATAGGAATGTAATCTATTTTCATTTTTCTTTAAGTTATTCCTTATTGACTTTGGTTTGGCCAAAAAGTACCGGGACAACAGGACAAGGCAACACATACCATACAGAGAAGACAAAAATCTCACTGGCACAGCTCGATATGCCAGTATCAATGCACATCTTGGCATTGAGCAAAGGTGAGTTCAAGGAGATTACTGCTGTGCTATTGGAGGCTGCAAGATGATCTTATTTGTAAGCTTCTGAAGTGTCTGAACTATTTTTTTTTTTTTATGAATAACTATATATCTCTTTGCAAGTGCTTTTCTCTTTGGCTGCCTGTGCAAGGGTAGGGGAAGAAAGTCTGAGCACCTAATTTGCATCTTGAAGAGAGTCTAAGTCTTGCAGGCATAAGGTGGATGTTCTGCATGCTGTTTTGTTTTTTTTAAAAGATAAGCTATACTTTCATGTGGATCTGTCAGAGGGCCTTCCAATAAAATGGTACGCTTTCCTGTTGATGCCACTGCTGACTGGCTTAAGATGCAATTCTGTAGCCAGAAAGAGTATTCTAAAGCTGATGTCTGTGTCCTATTTTCTCACCTTACCTTCTAGTTAGTAAACTATTGTTTATCATTTTTTCCTGCAAGCAAGACTTAAAGATCTTTACTTCACTCACACTGTATTTTGGTTTCTGGTATACACAACCATAGTTGTGGCTTTGTGTATGAATATGTACAGGGGAGTGTGTGTATATATATTTATATGTTTGTTTAATGAACAAACACATTTTTATCATCTGGATCAAAAGCATATTGCTACTATAGTACCTTTGCAGTGGTCCAGTGGAGATAGCACTTCAGGTTGTTTGGAAGTGTATGTTAGGTACTCATGAGATGCAAAGTGATGCCTCACTTTTCCTTGCCTATATGCCTAGATATTGTAAAGTATAAGTGTAATAGTGTGGCTTTACCACATGATACTGAGGTTGCTTAGACATAGTTAAAATTTCCATGAATGCCTGGAATTTCCATGAGTGCCTCTGACCTTCAACTTAAGATGGGAACGACAGAATTTCTAGTGGTCAACTTCAACAGAATGTGTAACTTACAAATGTTTGTTGCTTTAAAATGCTCGATGTTTCTCTTTGCTTCAATTTCCTTAAGGTTCCTTAGGTGTATTTTATTGTCTGTCAGTGTCCTTATTTAAGCCTACTTGACATGTGGATTGAGCAGGGTAAATGACAGGTGCCATTTCTGAAGTAAGTACGTTTCATAGAACCTAAGCTGTTCTTGTAAGGGAATAGCTGTGCTAGCACCTTACAGTGCAGGGAGGGAACTGCAAAGGACTACTGCTTTTGAATTTAGTTGGAGGTCTTGTGCTGTCTCTGCTGGTACTGAGAATTCTAATGTAATTAAAAATGTAGCTTGGTGCATGCTAAAAGCTATTAAACTGTCTAGATCGAGCCAGCAGTGAGACAAACAAGTAATATATTCCTGTAATCAAGAAAAACCAGTCCTGAAGTGTATGGCAGAGTATTTCAACTGTTAGTGCTGTACTTTAACAGTTACAGAACATGTTTTCCTTTATGTAATGACAGCTGTTCTCAGGGAGCTGTTTGCAATGTTATCCATTTATTGTTTTAGTAATAGAGAGCATTGCCCTGTTTTTGAAATCATGAAAATCACTTTCATCAGTATATGCTTAAATGCAATATATCCACTACAGGTTTACAGAACCGAATGTTTCCTACTACAAAATCATGAAATTAAACATTAAAATAACAAACTGGATGAGAGACAAACTATTAATCCCTTTATTGCTTCTGAATTTACCACTGCCCTCTCAGAAAATGTAATTTTATGTTGTGGCCCCATATCAGTTCACTGATTCCTGTTGATGATTAAAATCTGCAATTCTAATAGAATTAACAAGTTCTCCAGGCTGGAGTTCATGATCTTAGTATCATTTTTCATCCCTCTGTCTTTGGCTGTGGTTTCACGTTACAGCTGAGATAGCCCCAGAGCTAGCTGCTGTCAAGAGGAGTGAACCAATCTTCCCTTCTCTGACCCCTTGGCACAGCTAGTGCTTTTTTGTCCTTGTGGTGAAATGGTTTAGGGAGCCAAGCTGATTTTCTTCTGGGATAGATCCCTGAACTGGTTCCCTGAAGGGTCAGAGGGCTGGAACACAAGCTGAGTGGGTGACAGGCCATTCTGGTGATTATTAGTGGCTATATTGGGTCAGCTGTAACATAAAGCATCACCTGCAACTTTTTTCTCTGATACCAAGATCTGGAGGTAGCTCTGTCCAGGTTCTTATGGATTGTTCTCGCTTAAAGGGAGCTGTTTTACCCTCACCTGTATGTATAATCCTGTTTGCAATTTTTCCTGTCAGCCTCTTACTCCCTTTTGGGGGTAGTAGGTGTCTAATCTTTTCCTGCCACTATTTAAATACTTCCCTTCCAGATCTGAGTGGCATAGCAGCAGCAGTACCTGTCAGGTTCTCTTCATAAGAGAGCTTGGAGGAGAAAAATAACTTAGGTTGTTCTGTCTTATGTTAAATAGATGTCAGCTGCAGAGGGGCAGTCAGAGGAAAAATCTGATTCTACCACAGGTGGGAAGAGGCAACTTTGCCAAGAGGAAAAAAATCATGGAGCATTTTTTCCACTTCAGTGAACTGTACTAGCCTTAGTAATCATGAAAGCCATGTAGCAAAGTAGGATGGTGTTTGTGTGGATCTGGAGCATATGCAGTACAGAAAATGTGTGAAGCCTTTCAGATGAGAGTTTGAGTGCAAATTCTGAGTGAAGTCTATGGATAGATAACTTTTGAGTTCTCTAGCTGACTTGAAACAAACTTGTGGGAAGAAAGCCGAGGCACATGTCAGATTGATGCATGCACCTTTCTAAATACTGCTTGTCTCTTAAAAATCGTGGAGGCAATTCAGGTTTTTTTAGCAGAAGTGAGGAAAGAAAGGAGTTACACCCTTTTGGGGCTAGATACATTGGTCTGAGACTGAGGCAGGGTTCAGGGAAAAATCTTCAGTAATGAAGTTAAGGCTAACATCATGTATCTCTCTTACAATGCATTCCGTGGTTCCTGCAGGTAAAGCTTTAGTTTCTATCCAAGTTACTTAATTAAATGGGAGAGACATTTAATGTTTCATTTTTTACTTTCCAAAGTTTTTGTTTCCCACATTATTCTAATGTAACTGCAGATGGAAACTTACCACAAACAATACCTACTGACTATTCCTTGCTTGAAAAAATGAATAGGATCTCCTTCCTGCTTGTGAAGACCTGTTACATGTCTGCCAGTGGAATCCTGAAAACCTAGATGTCTTAGCTGTATTAGAGATCTTCCTTTTCACCAAAGCTTAGGTTTTATTCCTTAATTCTTCTTTTTTATTATTATATTGGAATGCTTTCACTATTTGGAATAAAGTACGAAATGCCAAAATTTGTAATTCATTGTGTTCTTCCTCTTTATCCAGTCGTCGGGATGACATGGAGTCTCTAGGCTATGTATTGATGTACTTTAACAGAACCAGTCTGCCTTGGCAAGGATTAAAGGTAGGTTATGTTGCTCCCCCCCTTTTTATATGTTTGGTTATCATGCTTCTGCCTGCAGGTCTGGATAGGTTGTTGTGTATAATGTTTCGTTTCAGTTACACAAAGTGCCTTTTCTCAAGCCATGGTATTTATAGAATGTAGAAGAAAGGTTCTTTCTGCTTCTTGTGCAGCAGGCAAAATGTGTATTGTTTGACTGTCTTAAAATTTATGCTAAACAATAGCTTACGTCATCTTTGCAAATTATTATTATCCTGTTGTAGGCTGAGGCCCTCTTTGGGAAGTAGGAAATAACATTGTTAGTGGCTTTTTGGAATTGCTGTAGAGAGCATGGAAATAATCTCTTGCCTAGCAAGTTCAGTTTTAGTGAATCTTCAGTCCAGTTTATGGTATGACTGAATAATTATTAGCTGCAGCAGACTTGTTTGAAGTGTTACCGTGTATGGTAGCCAAGTACAAGCATGGCAAATATTTCTTATTTCTGTTATATAGACTTCAGTGATTCGTTCTCGTGTTTTAATTGTTTTTCTTCCTCCATGTGAGTTGTGTAATGGCGTGGCAGCTGCAAGTTTTCTAAAAAGACAAGCAGCTTGTGAAACACTAGAACTCTTCAGCTGCAAATGAATGTAATGGCTGCTTACTGAAACACGCAGGCAGCCCTTGAATGGGGTACTGAGTGGGAATTAGTAGAACTTTGGCAAATGCAAATGCAAGTCTGGTCTGTTTAATGGACAAAAGCAGCAGCTAGAACTACACGAGCTGTGCCATGTGATAGAAGCATTAGACTGCAACAAATGGTATTAAACTGTATCCAAATCTTAATACCAGATTGACCTTCATTCTGTTTGCAGTAAGTGTGCGGGACTTGGAGATTTCACATAAAATACTTACGGTTGACCAAAGGATTTCTGTCATTTTTTTTGCCACTGTCCTTGTTAATCCAGTGTTGCACAATATCTCTTATATTGTGACCTACATGTTCCACAGGCTGCAACAAAGAAGCAAAAGTATGAAAAGATTAGTGAAAAGAAAATGTCCACTCCTGTTGAGGTTTTGTGTAAGGTAAGAGTTTCCAAATGATGTCATACTGTGAAATGGAAGTTCTTTTCTTTCTTGTTTTTTAAAACTAGAGCCAATATATTAGGCAGTCTCATATGGCATTTGCTGCTGAATAATACTTCTTTGGCAGTCATGGGTGCCTTGTTTGGCCACCCAGTGAGGCTGGCTGTGTGTGTAACAGGGCAGGCGTTTGCTGCTGTTTCTTGGCATAGTTCATGCCACTATCATTTCAGTTCTTGGTAACTGTTGACTGTGCGAGCTTGACAGCTCTATTAGGTGAGGCTTGTTCACTTCTTCAGCTACTACAGTGGAAGTTCTACATGTGCTCTCTTGGATAAATAAAACCAAGGTAGAGCTGTATAGCTTGCCCATATAGACTTCTTTCTGCCTTTTCAAGATTGCTCAGATTGTCTTCTGTATCTCAAATAGAGATCACATAATGATGTTTCTTCAGTGCTATACTTTAGATCTTAAGATTTCTCTTGAACTGTGGCAGCCATGTGCTTGTTAACAAAGGTCCTTGAGAACATGTGGTAGTTTTTGCACATCAAACAGCAGCATCAGGGATTGCACTTCCTAGTCATGCACATTTATATACCCTTACAGTCTGACAACATCTTCCAAACAGAACTGTTATACCCTGTGTTTTCTTTCTTGTAGTACAGCACTATGCTGTATGCTATTTACTTATTTACATGAAGACTTTAATATAGCATTAAATGTATAAATATGTGAAGCAGGGAATCTTTGAAAGAAGTCTTCGTGGTTTAAGTCTTCACACGTAATAACTGGTAACAGACCTTGCCTCTAGTATGCTCAGGTAGATTATCAAGGAAACACGAATGGAATCTCTTAAGAGACAATTACTGGTTATTTCAGAGACCTAGTTAATAAGAACTAGGTTTAATTAGGATGAATGAAGTGATTTATCTTATATATTGAAGGATTTGGTAGCAGAGGACTTGCGATTGTAAAACACGCATCAGGTAACAATTCTGGGGAAGGAATGTGTACCTGGTAACTTGCTGATCAAATCCACTTTCTGAAATGCAGAATAAATGAATAACGAAGCACAGTGGAATTTACACGTATGAATCTTCAGCCAGTTTTTCTCTGCCATTATAGACAGAAGTACAGCTTTTTGCCACCTTATAGGGTTGTTATAAGCTTTTTGGTGCAAGCCATGGCTTGATTAACACTGTTGATTTACAGGGATTCCCTGCAGAATTTGCCATGTATCTGAACTACTGTCGTGGCCTGCGCTTTGAAGAGGCACCAGATTACATGTATCTGAGGCAATTATTCCGTATTCTTTTCAGGTCAGTCTCAAAGTGGAAAAGTACAGAAATTTGTTGGTGCTTTACCAGTTGGTAACTGCTCTGTGGGACTTACACTGCAGAAAGTTGATCCGTATGTGTGTGTGTAGGGAGTTCTTCTGGGAATTTCTTTCCACTTCAGAATTTGAAAAGGTGTTTAAAGGACCTGAAAAATACTGTTCAACATTAAACGTGAAGGAAAAGATTCTCTTGTTTTTTAATTGCATGATCTGACCACTAATGCTAGAGGGTTGAGCCCCTGCTTCAAGTTCTGTT
The DNA here is from genome assembly GCA_003993805.1 of Himantopus leucocephalus. Classification (NCBI taxonomy): domain Eukaryota; kingdom Metazoa; phylum Chordata; class Aves; order Charadriiformes; family Recurvirostridae; genus Himantopus; species Himantopus leucocephalus. The sequence goes on from RSEF01000013.1 coordinate 8,899,294, forward strand.
GCAAGTTGCTTAAGAAATTAACCTCTTGATAGAAGTGTTTGAAGCTTTTTATGTTTGGAGATTGGTGATGGAACTAGCAGTGGTGCCCAGGAGATGGATTTCAGCAGAGGGGAATAGTGCTGTTTCATTGAGCTTGTTAGAGAAACCAGAATGTAAACTCAGCCTTGTGGAGTGAACAGCTTCTGTCAAAAGAAGAGCTGGTACTGATCTCTCGGGAGTCTCCCTCCAGGCTTCTGGATTCCAAAGCAATTTTAGTTTGATGATCTGAAATACTGCAGTCTCTCCTTAAAACTTATATATCTTTTAAAAAAAAAAAAGCTGAGAACCTCAGTGCAGACAAACGGATAAGCTGGGTTGTGATGAGTGCTGCTTCTACAAATGCAGACTTCTGTGCAAACAGTGAAGAAAATGCTTCTTGATGGTATTTGGGCTTGCTTCAAGAATCCCTTTAAGTTAGTAATATTTAGCATTTATATACCATTCATAATCTCCAAAACGGCTTACAAAGAGAGTTAACCTCTAGTTCTGGGTTTTCAGCAAAGGCTTGGTATTAGCAACAAGGAAATTATGATGTGTTACAGTAAAGTATCTCACTCTTTTCTAGGACCTTGAACCACCAGTATGACTACACATTCGACTGGACAATGTTAAAGCAGAAAGCAGCACAGCAGGCAGCCTCTTCCAGTGGGCAGGGGCAGCAGGCCCAAACCCCCACAGGCAAGCAAACTGACAAATCCAAGAGTAACATGAAAGGTTAGTAGCCAAGAACCAAGTGACGTTACAGGAAAAAAAATTACACTAATTTGGACAATGTCAGCAATTTAAGTGTTAGATCAAGGAGGTGGTTTAAAAAATATATTTGGCTGTTAATTTAAAAAGCAAAAACAAGAGACGTCCTTGGAGAATTTGACTACTAACTTTATACCAAAATGTCCTTGTTCTTCATATCATTTCTTCTGGGGATGTTGGGTCATTTTAACCACTGCATCTTTTGCTCCTGCATTAACCACTTTCCAAAAACAAGAAACTGACTTGGTGTTGGGAATGTGACATTTTTATTTATTTTTACTTATATATATACATATATGATACATATATTTATATATGTATAAATATATAATACAATCCAAAATCCTAGACCTAACACTTCTTAAGGGATAATTCTCATTAACTAGGCAAGGATCTAGAGACTTTGGGTTCTACTCTGTTCCAGCTGGTACAGTGCTGTGGGTTTGCTTCTGTTCTTTATGCCTCAAACATTGGAAGCAGAAAATTGTGAATGATCTGGCTTCTTCCAGTGGGTTTACACTGAGACATTTGGTCCAGAGTTAAAGGAAAGGACCAGTGAGCTGAAGATGTCTTGTCTAAATCACAGAGTAACCCTGAACTGCTGTGGACTGCCAAGTCACAATTTTCTGAAGTATGTGAATGCTCTGGGTTGGGGCTTCAGGTTTATTGACTATTTTTAATGTTTCTAGGTTATGGTTTCAAAGGGAAATGTTGTAAAATGTTCAAGATGTAATTGTGTAAAAACTGAAAATCGAGTTCTGAAAAGGCACATACTCTTTTCCACGCATTCATGAAGCTTTTTAAATTTTATTGTGGTGTAAATGTGCCTGTGTTAGTCTAGTAAGTCACTAGAATGAACCTGCTACAGCTAGTGACTATTACAGCCAGTCTTGTAATGAAACTGATTCCTCAAGATGAGCTGAGGATAAAATTGAAGCTAGTGAGGTTGGCTGAGTGAGAATACAGAAGCTAGGTTTAAGTTATTGCTACTGAGGTAGCCTGCTGCTTGCTACTCTTCAGTACATTCTTGTATTGGCTGTCATTTTTATACGTATAAAATTATATGGCAGACTTAAGTTAAAGATATGCAGAAGTGTTTACAGTAAACTTACCAAAACATTGTTTTTCATTTATTGTGGCAGCATTCAAACATTACCAAGTGGCTTTAGTCAAAATAGCTATCCAGAAATATAGCACTTCTTCATTTTTCTGGATGAAGTACAATACCTGCTGGTCTTTCCAAGACTCAATCTGAAATGGTTTCTTGAAGAAATAAATCTTTCCATAGGATACCATTAAATGTCAGATACTTTGTGGCATAAGGAGTCCAACTTGTTTGGCTGGAGCCGACAGGTGTTACAACACTGAAGGCTGCAAACCAGTTCCTTCAGCTGCAACACCAGTATGTAGCAGACTCCGTGATTAAGCACCCAGGCATAGATTGTTTCCTGAAATATGGAAGCTCTGACTGGAGTGCTGAACTCGCTACTGAATCCATCCCCATGTCGGGGTATGGAGAGGTTGCCTGTTGGAGCAGGAGGAAATAATTTGAGCAAAAATGTGGATTCTTCACAACTGCTCATGTTTAAAGCAAAGATCTTACAGTAGGTGGTGATCTGTAAACAGACACTGCCCTGAAAATCAAGTTGTATGTACTTGAAATATTGTTTTGCTGGTGAAGTGTTCTGAGGCTTAATGTGCCACTCCTGGCTCAAGTGGTCTCTGACCAAGTGCTATATCGTAAGTGAAGAAAAGGTCATTATAATGATCGTCTGCCTCACTTTCTAGTGATGAGTTAGTGACAGACTGCAAAGCTGCAGCTGACTGACAGGCATGAGTAACAGGGAGCCTGTCTTGCAGTTGAACCTTATAGACCATTTCTGTTTCTTGATGGATCTTCCTTATCGCGTTGTCCTTCAGTAACAAGGCCCATTGCTGTAGCTATGGAGAAGTTGTTTTTCTAGCAGAATTCAGTGGCTTTTGCAGAGAATAACAGCCTTCTGGGGGAATGATTCCTTCCTTTCTTCCCTGCATCATGAAGCAAAAAGGCTTGTGACCTTCAGATCAATCAAGCAGTAATGTCAGCACAGCATTAAAGTAGTGCTTTTCCTGAAGACCTCCTCAGCTTCCTAAAATAGTTAGCTTAGTCTCTTAATCAAAATAAAGATTCCAGATTTCTAAAATCCTACACGCCCTTTTGTGAGAAATACTGCCTGTTAAAGAAGTTTTTCTGAAACCAGCTAAGCTCAAGCAGGAGGCTGTATGGCTTATATGGTGCTGTCACATTGAAAATCAATTAAATACCGGGTTTATTTTTTCCAGAGTTCAGTTAAATTCTCATGTAGTTGCTGTAGCAAAGCCTATGCTGAAGTGGCTTAAAAGGCTTCATGGCATCAAATCGTACCACTCTGGTAACTATATCCAGTTTAGAGAGTACTGCAAATAGCAATTTATAGGTGTATTTATTAGTTGAAATCTTAAAGTATACTGTATACTTGGAGTGGGGTGCGGGGCTGTGAAATCTTAATTCTTTCCAATAACATCCAGAGATTTAGATGACCCAGATTATTTGGACAGTGTGCTCATTTATAGATATTCCTGGCTGCCTTAGCTTAGATCTACATTAAACCATCTCACTGAGTCCTCTAGGTTATTCAGGCTGAATATTCTGTTTGGTTCCAGGATAGCCTGTTCTGTCAATGGCCTTTTTTCTCTTTTATTTTTTTCCTGTCCCTCTCTGGAACCCTGTGCAGTGTCTTTTGTAACAGCAAGATCAGCTGTTTTTGAACTTGGGAGAGGTGAACTGTTTCAACACAGAGCTGCTCTGCTGACTCTGGGAAGTTTGGCTCTTGATCTCTTGACGGTGCAGCAGTTGTTCAGGTGTGATTTGTAACAATGCTTACAGTCAGCTTCCCTCAGTCATAAAACTGACTCACATAGTCAGTCTCCAGGATAAAAATCTATCAGTTCCATTTGTGAGAGAGGTGTTTAATTCACTTCAGTGTGGAGTTCTGTAAGCCTGTCAGCAATCCCATTAGCATTCACTGGACACCTATGGTTGTGGCAGTATTTCTCAGAACAAACTCACTACTTGAGATTTAGCCAGTTGACAGCTAAATACTTTTCACTGCTTGTCTCTGCAGCTACTTAATAGAGAAAAAGTTTGAATACTTCTCAAGTAGAGGAGCTTCTTAGAGTTTGACAGTACAGTTACTTTTCCCCCAGTTAATCAGATCTGCAGCTATAGTAATAATAAAAGCAATTTGAGTATCCTTCACGTAGCACAGAGATTATCAAAGTTTTGGTTACACCCTGGAGGGACAAGGAGTGATGAATGTGCAGGTTTGAGCTGGCCCTGTAGATGGTAAAGATTTGTTAGAGAGATGCCAGCATAAACTCTTCAGCATGTTCTTCATACTGCCAAAGTCTTGTGTGCTACATGAATGTCTCAACATCTCATTTGACAGCTGTGGTTGGGCTCTGTTTGGGAACACTCCTGTCCAGTCTTAATAGGACTTGCAAGGGATGTTGTGGGTTGAATCCAGTTCCCTATTGCTCTCTGTAGAGTTGGGCATTCTCTTGGCCATAATACCTCGTATTTGAGGTGTTCTAACAAATGGCAGCATATCATTTGTTAGCATGTCCTTTGTCCTCAGGTTCAGGATCCCATTTTCATTTGAAACTTGCAGGCTTCTAAAGCAATGAGTTCATCTGTTTCGTTCCACACTGGGAGCACGCTCTTCCTTTGTTGACTTAGTCTGGGTTGCTTTGATGGAGAAAGTCGTTCAAACAATGAATCAATGTTCATTGCTGAACACACTAAAAGGAAAAACAGTTTAAGTTTTGGTTGTACTCATCAAGTAAGGGTTATGGACAACTTTATGCCAGTGGAACTAAGGAATCACTGGGGTTTCTGTGAGAATTTGCACTCAAGTGGGAAAAACTGTCTTAATTCTGCTGTGGGATTTGTTTTTTTAGGATTGCTAGTACTGGATAATGAGAACTGTCCTTCAGTGCATTAAGATTTGGTTCAAAGCAAGCTATTGAATCTTCTTACCTGTAGCCTATTCTGGAAGAGTTAAAGCTGTCTTCTGGGTACTATCCAGATACATTTTTGGTTGACTGTCAGGCAGTGTTTAAGACTTGTTTGCACTTGCTTCTCTCTGGATAACAGCACAAGCTACAGCTGAGGTCAGCTTTGTCTGTATTTCACTCTGAAGAGATTTCTGTTGCATAAACTCAGAGCTGTTGCTCAGATGAATTCATACATCGACAGAATACTGTGCTGTTTGGAGGGCATCCAGAACGGAAACTTGCTTGGCAAAGTAGTCTTTTGTTGAGACTCCTGTTGCCTCTTTAAACCACAGTGCTACTACCTGCGTAACCAGAAACAAGTATATAAGCAGACACATGAAGACTGGCTTAGCTTGCAGTAACTGGTTCTTTCTGATCTCTAGGTATTCCTTTACTTTCCCTTTTTCACAATGTCTTGAACTTGTCATTTGGAGTTCAGAACTTTAAAAGAGTTGTTCTTGATTCCCCACCTCCCCTGTCACATGTTGTTTCACTTGTCCTTCCAAGGACGGAAAGTATGCTGGGTTCCTAGTTACTGTCAAATGTTCTTGCTTCTGTTCTGGTTGCCCAGAGCATCGTACGTGTGAGTATGTAGTGAACACCAGTTACTGTAAGGTAAGTTATTCCTGTTCCTCTTCTGCCTGTGTGACACTGCTGTACTGCGTCTCTGAAGAGCACCACTGCAATCAGATGACAGTTTGACATTCAAGGATATAAACACGAGACATTGCAGACAAGTAGAAAACAATCCTATGAAATTACATCCTGCTTCCTAGTGGCAATAACACATCTTGTTTTCAAACTGTTGGTCTGAATTCCTATTTAAGGAATGTGGCATCCAGCTGGTGCATAAGTGGGTCTTCCAGCACAGCAGTAAATGTGAGTGAGAGGTGTGTGTTTGAGCTAAAGCGTGGTGGCAAATGCTGCTTCGCTTTGGAAATGGACACTGGACACAGGAACTCTGCAGTTCTGAGATGCAGCAGCATTTTCCCCTTTGAATGACCATAACCGATACTTAATTCTCCTACTGTGAAGGCTGTTCCTCATTTTCATCCCGTATCAGTAAGTTGCCCTTGTGTTTATCTTGCAGGTTTCTGAGCATGGCGAGGATGGGACAAAGCAGAGCAGATCGGAGCAGGACTTGTCACTCCCCAAATCCTAGAAATTTTAGTTCATACGTACACTTGCCAGTGGCTGTGGGCAACCATTTACTTGGTGTAAAGAACTTAATATCAGTATAAACTGGCTCTGGGCAGTGTCAATGATGCTGCACTTTGAGTTGTAGCAGCTGTAATTGTGAATATTACTGAGATAGTGAAACATGGTGTCCAGTTTTCTATTGCATTTTTTTCAAGTGGAAAAGTTAACTAATGGTTGACACACAAGTGGAGAAAATTGTGCATATGCCAATTTTTGTTACCTTTTTACTTTGAACTACACTGCTTATGAGATCTCATTGTTTTGGAAGAATGGCATGAACAGTCTTCGGCAACAGTTGTGATAATTGTAAATGCTCACAATTGTGCACTCTTTTCTGGTTATTCCTCCCTGGGTTTTGAAAGTTGTACACTTAAAACATTCTTAAAGTTGTTGGCTTCTATGTGCAACATACCAAGCCAGCTGACATGGTAGTAACCAAAGATTCCAGTTTTTAAGCGTATGAAAGACTCTGCCTGCTTACCTGTGCTAGAAATAACAGCATCTAAAGTGAAGACTTAAGAGAAACTTAGCGACTACTAGATAATCTTTAGGACTCTGCATTAACTCTATAATGTTCTTGGTATAAAAGGAAAAACAGCATATTTGTCACAAAATTTAGTTAACATCTTACAACTGAACCTGTATGTAAGTTGCTTAGATAAATGTAATCACTGTAAACATCTATATGATCTGGGATTTTGTTTTTATTTTGAAGCGGGAGCTTTTTTGTTTACAAGTTCATTAAAAACTAAAAAATGTTTCTGTAAGGAAATGAGATTTTTTTTTAATTTGCCTTGTTAATTCAGTTAAGAAATCTACATCACCCTGTTTTTAAACCAAGTTTTAAGGCCATTTGTTAAGCAAAAGAAGTCATATTTCTTTCTAAATCATTTTAGATTTAGTGTTGTAACTTCCTCATTTTGTTTTTAAATAAATTTTGTATTTTTTCCTTGAGGGGGAAGGGGCAGTCTTGCATTTTTATAACTCGTTGTTTGAGACCAGCCCTCCATACTAAGATTGGATTTTTTTAAAAACGAAATGGCATCTTTTGCAGACCTGGTACTGGCAGCCTCCGAGCGTTGCCATGTCATGCATCGGCTGGACTGATTTGTGATTGCTGGTTTTGAGAGAAATTTGAATGGAGTATTTGGATGGGTTTAAACCAAGGCATTTTCTTCCAAGTTCTTGTGAAGTGGATATGACCAGATTTACTCTTGTTCTTGGGGACAGCCTCGCACCATGCAGAGTTCTTATTGGTTACTGCCCCAGGCTGTCTTCCTTCTCACTCCTATTCTAGCCCAGCTGAAAGAAAGAAATACTTTTATTGCTGGTAATTCTTTAACAGTGTAATTTATTCCTTTATAGCATGTCAGAATAAATTAAAAAAATGTCTGAAAATGCTGCCAGATGCCTATTGTGTAAATGTTGTTTGTATGTTAGCTTTTTAGAGAGTTTCTATGCATGTAGCAGAGTTCCTGCTCACAGTTCATATTTTTACTGTTTGAAAAGGTCTTTCATTTTGAAAACCGTTTCTTCAAGATCTTAATACTTACACTGTGCACTCTCTGTCATCACGGAGTGGTAATCTGGATCAAGGCCGCACTCTTGTGCGGTCACTATGCATACTCCCTTTACGAGAAGGATCTGCCCTCAGAAGATGTTAAACTTTAGCTGGAGAACATTGTGTGCTAATAAACATTTGTATAGATAATCTGGGAGTACAGGGAGGCAAAATGTCTGCTGAGCTTCAGCGATATTGGTGCACATTTGGAAACTTCTCTTCTGAGTCAGAGCGGTCTCTCTCTGTTACCTGGAAGGTGGAAGAAGAAATATAGCTCATTCTTCTGGCCAGGATGCGCTCCTAGGCTCTGAGTATTGCCCTATCTGAATAAGGATGCTTTACAAGCAATGCCTCATATGAAAATTGGTATGTTTCTAAGAACTGGTATCTAGAATACTATGTTATGTCTTTACATATGATTTCTACTGTCTAGGTAATGCATCTGACACCATGCATTGGCAGAAGGGGAAGAAGCATCAATGAAATGCCATCTTGGCAGCTGTTTTCAGAGTGGCTGCTTGGAGTTGTTTTGGCACCGCTTTTCTTGCTTTGACAGGAGGTATTTGAAAGTCGGAGGAAGTAATTTGGTTTCAGGAGAAGAAATTATTTCCTCTGTCCATTAAATTTACTCACGACTTTGAGGAGGGTTGTCAAATTTTAGAAACAAAACTGCCCTTGATAAGCACTGTAAGCAAGAATAGTTCATACGCTTGGAGTGTCAAAATGCATTGGTTTGTAGTTCTTAGAACTGCAAGCCGTGTCCTGCGGAGGAGCATGGAGTCCAGTTAGTCTTTCAGACATGGTGTGTTAATAGACTTGACCTCTGCACAGAAGTGTGAGCTTAAACTGTCAGCTGTGTCGTGCTGCTTTGCAGAAAACCAGCCTGCACCAGACATGCTGAACGATGAACAAGATGGCAACCTTCCTTAAAGAGATGCTGTGATACTGAACACTCATTTGCTGTATAATCTATCTGGTTTGTAACAAAGACTTAAAACTGAAAGCATTAAAAACTATGTGGATCTTGACTTCTGGTTGCAGCTCTGCAAAGGTTTTGTGTGGGGAGGTTTACTCTTTATCTGCTGTCCTGATGAAAAGTCAAACTTCTGCAAGCGGTCCCAGGCCCTCCTTTACAAGTAGTTGTCATTATAACGGGGGCCATAAAGTGCAAGAACAACAACCTCAAGTTCCCTGGAAAGTGCTAGAAGTCAGGTAATGACATTAGGCTGTGACAACAAGTTCTTGGTTGTGTTCTAAGCTGTGTACAGCATTTCAAAGCAATGTATTAACACCCTTATAGCAACTCTGAGAGGTGTCCTCAGGCCACCTCTTAGAGGCTTGCTTAATTTGGAGCGTGCAGTGCTCATGTGCAGCATACTGGTTCATTATTTTTAACCTATTTAAGCCATTTCTTGTTACAAGTAATTGGGAATCCTTTTCTCCCATAAAAGGCTCTGAAAGAAGGGCAGACTGCTCTAGGTTTCGGTTATTAGTTACGTTAGTAACACCGCTCTCACTGTCTGGCCTACTGTTCTGCGTGGTGTTGGGTATCGGTAATAAGTGATGAATTGAAGCCCTGGTTGTGTTGAAAACACTGTTGGTCTCTGAAAGCTAGGTACGTTTCTTGTAAATGTGTCAAGCCTGTCCAGCGTGTGCCATGCTAATATTTTTCGCTGATTTCTATTGCATTCTGTCTGTATGGGGGTTACTTTTCAAGCTTATGTGTTGACTTGTTCTGCTATTGCATTGTTCTGCCTGTTCTCTCAGTTGGCTTTTTCAGGTGCGTTGCTTACAACGCGCAGGAACTCGTACGTGCTTTGTGTGCTGTGTTTTTCCTGGAACGGACTGCAGCAGAGGTGAAGGCACCCAGGTCATAGCTGCGGCTGCTTTGAGCAGGAGGTTGGGCTAGATGCCTCCCTGCAGTCCCCTCCAGCTGGAATTTTTCTGTGATCCCAAGTTGGCTTTTTTGCATAAGGCTTTAATTTCTCTTGACAGCATTCTCCAATTTAGAAGATTTGTTGCTTAGCCAGCTCCGTCAGCCCATCTGCTCCTTACATAATTGCAGTGAAATCATCATGATTTCATATCAGCTTGATGTCATAATACAAGTTTATGAGCGCGGGGCAGGCTCCAGACAAAAAGGAAGAGCGGGCTGGGAGGAAGAGCTGCCTGCTCTGACCACTAATGCCTCTGGAAACACCAGGCGAGGGACGACGCAGAGGAAGTGCCCACCCTCCTAATTGGCCCTGAGTGGAAGGACGGCGTTCATGGTGTGGTCTAATGTGGAAATGGCTCTTTAATGTAATCCTTGTTATCCAGGGCTAAACAGGAAGGGGGAGGGTGGTACCAGGTTTGCACGCGAAGAATTGAGACCCACTGCTGTGCTAGGACACAAGGACGTTCATCGTTCTCAGCTGCGTTAAGGAAGCTTTTCAAAATAGACCCAGCACTGTGCTGTCCTTAGCCATGAAGGAAAGATGGTGTGTTAAAAACAAGGACACAGCCTTCCTTTAAAGGAACCCCAGTGGGCTCAGCTGCTTTGCAAAGCTCAGTACTGAAGGTGTGAAATATCTTAAATTAAGATGCTAACTTGACTTTTTGCATCATGTGAGATGTTCTTAGATGTGAATATTGGTAGTGCTGAATTTGGGTAGCTGGAAATTGGGAGGAGCTAAGGAGTATTATCACACCAGGCTCGAGTGATGAGGTTTTCAAGTATTTTTGTCCATAAAATAACTGCAAAGGTGATGTAGCTCCTTTTTTTCAGAGAACAGATTGGCATTTTGATCTCAGGGGCTGCTTCTGAGCACACTCGGTCTGAACTGTTCTGTTGTCCATCCCCTCCCCAGGAGCCTTTTGTTCCTGTTGATTATGTGGATTGTTTTTTGTAAACACAGCTGGTCTTAATTTCATTTCTTTCCCTCTCTGAGTTTGAAGGATAGCATCAATACGTGTAGCTGGCAGAGAAGCTGTTTCAGAGCTGCTCTATGCACTGGATGTGTCCCAAAGAGCAGGCTGCTGGCTCCCTGCGCTGCTCCCTATTCTCCACCACCCTGGAAATAATAGTGAGCCTTGAGCTGCTTTGCAGATGATGGACTTCGAAATTTTTTTTTTTTGAATGAAAGCAATTTGAGATCATTGGAAGACCTTGAAGGAGCGTACACGCTGTCATACAGGGTAGACTGGCTTTTGAGCTTTCCTTGTTGCAGTCGAAGCCCCTGTGTGTAATGATAAATCTGGGCCTTATCCTTAACAGCCCTGTAACTACACAGGGCCGGCGCTTGACTCAGCACAATGCAGATAACCAGCAGAGGTGGGGCAGTGGTACTTGCATGACTCAGCTGTGCTTTGTGGGACCTCAGGCTCCACCAGACCAGGGGCATGAGGAACAAATCTTCCCTTTCCCTTCCTTCATGCCCTGGAGGGTATGAAGTTGCTGGTAACTCAGCGACGTACCTCGTGTGTTGCTGTGGCNCATAGCTTACCCCAATGTCTGTCTGGCTTGTCATCACTGCTGCATATGCTTCTCATGGTTTTTGTACACCGGCTGGTAACTCCATTTGGCAGCGTGGATAATTTTAAAGATCCTTGAGCCCATCTCTGTATGACTTCAAGGACTAATGTTTCACAAATCTTCCAGTCCCCAAGCAGTATGGTGCGCTGACCCCAGGACCAGCTTGGGGCTTGCAGCTGGCTTTGGTGTTCAAAAGCAGGTTCTCCTTGCCAGCCTGCAGCTGGACCAAGCTGGCTGGCCTCTGCTGATAGGATTTGCCCAGATCTTCATCTGGTGCCACATTGTAGGTAGAGCTTTGCCTAGGTCAGGCAGAGGAGCAAGGAAGGCCTTGGCTTTCCCAGGGCTACAAAGGTGATTAGGGGGTTGGAGCATCTTTCTTACAAGAACAGGCTTAGGCACTTGGGTCTTTTCAGTCTAGAAAAAAGAAGAC
>RSEF01000013.1:8910961-8940916 GCA_003993805.1 Himantopus leucocephalus
TGATCTCCAGAGGTCCCTTCCAACCCTGACCATTCTGTGAAGCGTCTGCCTGCCTCGGCGCAGGGGCAGGTACAGTCAGGCAGTGGGGGAGGAGAGCAGAGAGGTAAAGCTAGAAACTGGTGCAAGTCCTTTGAACTGAGAAAAACCACTTAGGCAGCAAATAAACTCATTCTTGTGTGCCAAAGGCTTCCCCTAGCGCAGCTCTGACTTGTGCTGAGCTTGTTCCTCCTCCTCGGTGGCTGCTGGCGTGGCAGCAGCTGGTGTTGGGCCAGGACGGTTTGGTGCAGGCGTGTCTGGGTCAGGGTTAGCTGCTGGGGCGAAGGCTGTGAACAGCATCAGGAGTGTTTGCAGGGTGGAGCATGTCTCCGTGTTCCTTCGGGGCTGGCGCTTGGGTTACACGAGTCAGACGTCGGGTAACTCCTGCTGCATGGCACTGTTTGAACAGCAGGTATGGCCAGAAATTCCTGCTGACTCACATCCTGGAAGTGCTCGCCTTCCTTCCCGAGACCCCTTTCTTCTGGGGGAGGAAGGTGAGGAACCCAGCTGTGGCCATTCTTCCCTTGGTCTGCCCAGGAAGTATTAATTGATGGCTTTTATTAGATGGGCTCCTGCTGCAATGGCCCTGCTGCGCTGTTTGCGCCTGGGTAACCACGGAGCATCAATAAACCCTGTCTGCGTTGCACCCCTGGCGTGGGAAGGTGCTGCTGTGCTAAAGCTGAGCTGACGTGGTGATAGCGAGTTCCCGGCTGGCTCGCCTGAAGCTGTTCGCAAATCCCATAAACTGCTTACGGGTGTAAGTCACCGCTCGGTGACCTTTCTCCCTCTCACTGACAGCTTTTTACATGGCACATCTTGACCCGTCCCCATACCTGCTGGCGGGGGGCTCCCAGCAGCCCAGGTGGGACGTGAGCTGGGCATGGAGCCGTGCTCTGCCCGCTGCCGGCCGGGGCTGGCTCACGTGCCAGCAGCCAGCAGGCTCTGCCGGAGTCTGGCAGCCTGTTCCCAGGAGGTGCGGGCTTGGGAACTTGATGCTGATTGGAAGTGGCTTGTTTTTTTTGCTTCCCGGCATGCAAAGAGCTCGCAGGGTGTGATCTGTGCTGCGCTCAGCCTTTCCTAGTGAAAGGCCATCAGGGTTTGTCAGCACACTGCTCCCAACCCCAGTCCTGTGTCTCCCAGAACCCCGGCGGCAGGCAGGGGTAGGTGGCTGCGTGGGCAGGATCCCTGCGGTGGCCAAGGAGAGGTGGAATCACGGCACTGGACAGACTGGCTCAGTTGTGGCCGGGCAGCTCTTCCTGGGTCAGCTTTTCCAAGGAACGAGTTGAACATGGGTGACAAGGAACACCTTGGGCGTCCGTGGCATGCATGGTGTAGGGTGTGTTTAACTGTATCTGTGGCTCTTTGTGAGGGGGAGTCGGAGGAGGAAGTATTTGCTCTAAAACAAGCCAGGTCCCACTGCCAAGATCACACCTGCTCCGCTTCCCTGGAAGACTTTGGTGTGTCCCCGGCCTCGGGAAGTGCCAGGATGGCTGCCCGGTGTCTGTCCTGGTCCGCTGGCCATGGGAAAGCCCAGCACTGCCTGCGTGCTGGCATCTCCCCTGCCTTGCTGTTCCCGCGGGTTCAGCAGCCGGGCAGTCCATGAAAGCGGAGCCGGTGCCGCTCTCCTCGGCGGGGTTGCTGGGTGACCGGTAAACACAGCAAAGCCAGCAGCGGGGGGCCGGCCACCCGTCACCCCCCCTTCCTGGAACCGGGGCACAGCTGTCCCCGATGGAGCTCGGCAGCCAGGGCAGCAGGAGGGATGGACCCGGCTTGAAGGGCAAACAGCCCCATGTTTGGGACACGGTGAGCCCCAGCTCGTGGGCGAGAGCGGCCAGCCTCGCCCCGGCCAGGCGTGTGGCGCACGCTGGTGACCCTGCGCAGGGCTCGTCGCCTGAGCCCGGGGAGCAGGGGGCTGTTGGCTGCGAGGGGTGGCTCGTTTCTTACCCCAGCACTACGTGTGGCTGCCCAAAGGAGCTCCGCTGCCGGAGCAGCCGTGTGCTGAGCCTCCCTGGGGCTGGGCAGCCCAGCGCAGTGTCCCAGAGCTGCAGCATCCCTGTAACCTCTAGGAAGAAGTTCAAATGCCAAGGTACTGGAGCGAGCGGGGCACAGACAAACCTATTGCATGCCTGGTTCTTCCTAGGTGTGACATGGGGGCTGGCACGGAGCAAATTTGTGAGGTTTGAGCACATGGGGAGTGCAAAGGGGCTGTCGCCTCCAGTGCTGGCAGACTGCACCTCTGGCAGGGAATGGGAGAGGAAAGTGGTGCTGGGAGCGATCGTGCTCCTCTAAATAGCTTGCCAGCTGCTGATGCTCGTTAATGTGGCTGAGCCCTGGTCCTGGGGGAATGTGGGGTACTCGGGATCGGTGTTGTGAGGGGAGCTTTGTGGGATGGGAAGGAATCCCAGAAGCCCTGGGTGCACTTTCCAGGAAAGCAGTGCTTGTGCGCACATCCCATTTCTAGAAGGGCAGGGCAGCCTCCTGCGCGGAGCTATGGCTGTTCTTATTCTCACGGTGATAATCGAGAGCTGGGGCCAAAGTCCTCATCGCCGCCTCTCTGCCAACATCGTGGGAGCCAAAGGCTGAACCAGGTCTACATCAGCTCTCTTGACAGCTCTCCAGCTGCCCTGGAGCTGACTGCTGGCGTCTTCAGGGTGTTGCCCTGGTTTAGAGACCTGCGTGTCTGCTCTGGAGCAGGTTCAAAAGCGTTGGCCCAGCCCGGAGCATGGTCCCGTCTGCACCCTGCTGCCCTCTGCCCCATCCACGTCCTCACCCTGGTGCCGGGGAACAGCCGTGAGCACCCTGGCTGCATGTGGGCAACTGCTGTGGAGATGGTACCGAAACTGCTGCGGCAGCTCTGTCCGCTCCCAGCCTGCGTGTCAGCGTGCCCCGGGGGACGGGAGGGCTGAGGGATGTCCTCCATGCGGCTTGCCTTGCCGTCCTTGGGCCTGCAGCTGAGCCCCGGCAGCCTCTATGGAAAAGCCCTGATTCTGCTAAACCCTCTGTGGATGATCTTAGGTGAACACAAAGCAGCTGAAGCCTTAAGATCATCCTTGTGCCCGCCTGCCAGCGCTGTGACAGTCTGTGGAGCTGTGCCCCAAGTGGGACGGTTGCTGGGGAACCTGCCATATCTTCGGGTTTTCCTTCTCCGTGACAAAGGTTTCCTGCAGCACTTTGAGGGCCAAGGAGGGGTTTGGAGGTGCCGCTGTGCCAGCCTAGGGATGGTGCTGGAGGCCGGCTGAGATGCTCTGCTGCGAGAGCTTGTGAGGGAGACGCAGGTGGTGTAGAAGCATGGGCAGAGCGCGGCAGAGCTGGGCCAGGGCTTGCCTCCTCCCTGCGCCTGCTGCACCAGCCGTGCCTCCGCCTGCTTGGCTAACCTGCTGCTGCCTTTTGGGGCACGGGCAAATGTCTGCGGTGTGCTGCACGTAGGTTCAAAATGAAGTATTTAAAAGAGACCATTTTATCTCCACTGGATGACATAGCTCTGTCTGCCCTCTCAAACCTGCCTGCTGGGTTCCCAGGTGCTCACAGTCCAGCTTGAGAAATAACACCACTTTTCTTTTAGGTGGGGAGAGAATAAGCTGCTCGTTGCTTCAGCTTGCATTGGGAGGAACGTGGCAGATCCCTAGCGTGTAGTCTGGCTGTGCCTGATAGCTGGAGTACGGAGGTGTCGCTGATGGAAAGCTGAGCTCAGCGTGGGAAGTGCTTTGGCTTAAAACGTGTGAGCTGCCACCCAGTCTCCTTCCTGCAGAGAGGCCCCCAGGTGCGGTGTCTGCTCCTGCCGGGGTTGGTCCGGGGCAGTTGGCTTTCCCAGGCTCTGGAGCAGTCGGGGAGGTTGCCCGCTCGGGGCAGCGCCTTCTCTAGAAGGAGAGATACGCATCTGACTCGCACGTCCTGTTAGATAAGCGCTTCTCCTTTTAACACGCTTGCTGGGTAGGATCAACGCCTACCTTTCAAAACTGCCATCGAGTTGAAGCACCGCTCCTGCTGTCGGCAGGATTTCGTCAGGCGAACGCGTACTCTGGCTCTTCCTCCTGCCCAGGAACGCCTGCTCCAGCCCCTGGGCTCCCGCCATGGACCCCGGCAGGAGAGGAGCTGAGGGCCTCCCTGCTGCTGCTGAAGGGGCTGCCCCTGCCCATGTGTCCCCCCTGTGCCTCTCTCCTGGTCCCTCCACCTGCCTTGGAGGCACCGGGGCTGGCTGAGCCCTGGCTGGTGGCAGGGGACATCCCCTTGCTGCTGGGCTTGGGAAGGAGGGTGCAGCGTGTGGTTGTTTCCAGGCTGGCTTTCTCTTTCCCAGCTGTAAAAACTTCTAGGGCATTTCTTAAAACACTCTGAACTGGCTTCTCTGTCCCATACGAATCTGGAGCTCCTGGCCTGAGCCTGTTTTGTGCCATGCCACCCCTAAGCAGCCTGCTCCGGCTCCTTCATCCCACTTAGCCCAGATTTTCTTCTAAGTAGGTCACTTGTTAATTGAGGGCAAGTACAAAGTTGCTCTGTTTCTCCTCGTCCTCCTAGGCTGGACAGACCCACTTGAGGAGCTGCGAGACCTGGGGCAAGGCTCAATGATGAAATCCCTGTTGGCTGCTGCAGCTCCGGCTGGATTCTCCGGCTCCAGGACTTTGGTCGCTGGTGTGTGAAGCTGAGCAGGGCAGGTGTGGGCTGGCTCTTTCTCAACAGCCGTGCCGAAGCCTGACCCTTGCTCCTGTGCAGGAAGAAGATAGTAAAAGCAGGAGTCTGGGTTGTGGCTGTTAGGAGGGCAGCAGGGAGGAGCCCTGGTCTGATGGGACGGGGTTGTGTTACCCCCATGGCGGGGGGGAAACAAGTGCTACATCTATTCCTGCCTTTGAAAGATCTGCTCGGCACAGGGCGGGCTGGTGCTGGGGGAGGCGACAGCGGGGGTGCAGACCCCAGCAAGGGCTCAGTGCTGGGGAGAGGGGACAGTGTGAGCTTTGCTCTTCACCTCCCTGGTGGCGCGTTACCGCTGTGCTGTGCGGACCCCAGAGGTGCCCCAGCTGTAAGGGGATCCCGGGGCAGCCCGGAGGGCCCGTGCCCTGCCGGCAGCTGCCTGCCCCTGCCCTGCGCAGGCTCTGACTCCCAGCCTCTGTGTGTATGTGTTTAGCTTTCCCTGTTCGTCTCCATGCAAACGAGGGTGGACGGAGGGAGCTGGCTGTGGCCCCTCGTTCCCAGCTCCATGGACCAAAGTCCAGCTGGGAGCACAGCCACAGCTGGCTTGTGGCTGCGGGACATTTTGCTGCCCAGGGAGGGGTCTGCTGGAGCAGGATAAGACATGGCTCAGCGTCCCGCCACCCTGATTATGGCATAACCCTGCTCCTGCATGGTCTGGGGTGGCCGAAGCAGCCCCAAGCTGTTTTATCCTGCGCAGGAGCTGATCCCCAGCCCCGGGGTAGGGGTTAATCAGCCTCGGGACTGGGTGCAAGGGCTTGGGCCACTTCCCCAGGGGAGGAGGTGAGATAAAGCCAGAGCCTGGCCCATGGCATCAAGGTCGAGGTGCGCCTTGAATCAATATTGGTTCGCAGCAGCCCGTGGGCGATCGCACCGAGGGGAGCGGGGCAGGCAGCTGCCAGCCCCCTGCCTTCTGGGGCCGAGCCTGTGCAATGAGTTGTGCGCGGTCTCTGCTCCCAGGGCAGGGCCAGCCAGAGGAGGATCAAAGCCAGTCCTCATCTCAGGCCCCAAGGGGACTCGGGGAGGAGAGAAAAGCGGTGGGAAACTGCCCCTGTCGGCGATGGGCTCGTGCCGCCTCATCCCTCCCTGGGTGCGTTTTGCTTTCCCAGGCTGCGGGGTGGGAGCGGGGCAGGGCGAGCCGGCCCCACCTGGGCGCTGTGCCGTGCCGAGCAGGTTTGGAGCTGCTGGGCCTGCTTGCCAGGGTGGGGAGGGACGGGAGCTGCTGACGGAGGGGCTTTCGGGCGGTGCGTCGGTCTGGCGGGTGAGCGTGCCGGGCTGTGCCTCCCGCCGCAGGGATGGGCTGGGCACGGCTCGGGGCGCCGGCGGGTCTGCTCCCCCTGGCTGGCGGGGCTGTGCCATGGGGGGGTCCCACCGAGACCCCTCGTGCTGCCCCTGCGGCGGCTGAGTGGGGGTACGCGGGGGCTGGCGATGCGGGTTCTGGCCGTGCCCTGCCTGCCTGCTGCCTACGCTGTGCTCAACCAGGACAGGGCTGCTGAGGTCCTGCCCTGCCGGGTTTGGCACCGCAGAGGTTCAGGCACGCCGGGGAGGCCTGGCAAGAGCTGGCTGCCGACGCGACCTTCCCAGGTGCTGACTCAGCAGGGTGGGTGGCTGCGAGCCCAGGCTGGGAGCCGGGGTGGCCGCGGGTGCCAGGCGGCTGAGCCATTCGGTGGGCACGGGCACCCGCGTCCCCCAGCCCTGAGCATGGGCTGGCAGCCACACATCCCCCCCCGCACGCTTGCACCCTCCTCCATGACTCCTGCATGCTTGGACTCCTCAGGGGGGCCTCGCCTGCCCCCTCCCTCTCTCTCTCCCTCTCCAGCTTCCCACGCACACGCTAATCCCATCCCGCTGCGGCAGCGAGAGCGGCTCAGCCCTGGCGGGGCTGGGTTTGCAGGCGCAGCCCCTGATCTGGGGGCCCTGGGATGCCATGACCCCCTCCCGGGTGCTGCAGGACACAATCCTGCCTGGATGGAGCTGCCCGGAGTCCCCGTCCTCACGTTTTCAGCGTAGCTCCAGGGAGCTGGGGGGGGTCTCAGCAGCGTGGCCCTGGGGGGCAGGTCTCTGGAGCCAGGGAGATGGGGGGTGTGGGGATGCGGTTGCGGAGGGCCCTCGGAAGGGCTGTGCTGGGCCAGGGGTGCGTGGGAGGGCCCCTGGGGATGCAGATGGGCTCATCTGCTCCCCCGCCTCTCGCCGGGTGCGTGCATGTGTGTGCGTGTGCACGCACCCTCCCCTCCATCCCAGCCCTGCTGAGCTCTTCGAAAATCTGCATATGCAAAAAGCCCTAATCCCAGGAGCCTTTCCCTGGCTCGGGGGTGCCTTGCCCTTGGCAGGAGATAAGCCGGGGTGCTCCGAACCACCTTAGGGATGAGCGCTGAAGCACAGCGGTGCGGTGCTGCGAGGGCCACGATGCTGAGTGCGCCGGGCACCCGGGGCGGGCACTGGGGCATGTTCACGCCACGCTGGCCCACCGAAGCCTGGAGAAGGGCAATAGGATGCCCTGCTGCAGGTGCTGGCGAGAGCCGATGGGGCACGGGCATGGGGATGCCGCACCAGCACCCATCACTCCCCGCACTTAAAATCACCCTGCTTCCCTTCAGGCCCCGGCAGGGGTGGCATCGCCCGGCCCCCGCAGGGGCCCTGTGCCCGAGGCCAGCGCAGGACACGGGGATTAGTTTTAAGCCGATTGCTGCAGCCCGTTTGGGAAGCAGTGAGATACGCGGCTGCGGGTCCCCCAGCAGCTGGCGGGTCACGGGGGGAGCGCGGCCACCATTGGGCTGGCACCGCACCCCGGCGGGGCAGGACGAGGTTTTGCCCCTTCCCCAATCCATTCGTTTTTGCCACCACAGCTTATGAGGGCTTGTCACCGCGATGGCCTCTAGGAGCGAGGTGGTCTGGTGGGATGCTCAGGGGACCCTCCTGCCCACCTCCACCCTGGGCACCCGCAGGGACGGGCCTCCCCGTGCTGGGGCAGGGATGGATGGCTGCAGGCTCTGGGGTTTGGCTTCCAGCACGGTGCCTCTCCTCTCACTCTAGCTAGGCACTAAGAGACCCCCCCTAGCTCTTTGGAGGGCTGCGGCACACCACGCACGGCTCTGGGAGGAGATGGAGAGGAGGGAGGCAGGGCAGCCCCCGTGGGCAGAGGATTTATATCTGCCGAGTTTCTGCAAAGACAACAACTGCGCAGGACTTTTGGAGAGGGAGGAAGGCGAAAAGCTGCCCAAAAAAGGGAGTGTGGCAGCTCGGGCTCCCCTCCTGGGTGCTTTCCAGAGAGCAGGGAACATGGCGGGGCTTGTCCTGCCCGGAGTAAGGGAGGAATGAGTGTATCTGCCTGAGAGCCTGGGGGGAAGCAGCTCTGCTCTGCCATTGCTGCCACGTCCCGGCTCCCTCCTCCGCGCTCGGGCGGGAGGCTGTGCCAACGGGTGCTGCTCCCAGCTGGTGCCGGCTGTGCCGGCTGACTCAGGGCATTACCCTTCCCGGCATGGCAGGCCTCGCCGCGGCAGCCGGCGGCATGGGGCGGGCTGGTCCTGGGCCGGCGGTAGCGCTGAGCCGGTGGTGGCTGAGCCATGCTGAGTGTCTGAGCGCTCCTGGTGACTCCGTGCCGACGCTGTCTCACCAGTGGGGAAACTGAGGCAAGGAGCGTGCAATGCCTGTGACTGATGGCAGGGTGGCATCTTGCCCGGGGCAGCGTGACTCCCCTTGCTGTCCTTGGCACGGAGCGGCATGGCTGCCTGCCCCAGCCCAGCCCTGGGCTCCGGCGCTGCCCCGCGCCCGCTCTGCAGACCCCGGCACTGCCCACAGGCTCCGGCTGAGCCCCATGGAGGGATGAGGCTTTGCTCGCCCATCCCATCCGGCCCAGCCATGCTCATCCCAGCCATCCTCATCCCAGCCATCCCCTGGCCACCCTGGGGCGGGTAGCAAAGCCCTGGCTGTGTTGTTCTCGAGGCAGGAGATGTGTGCCTCAGTTTCCCTATCAGGTAGATGGCTCAGCGCTCCAGGCTTTATGCCCAGAGCTGCTGGAGACGCTGGTAACCCGTGTGCACGGGGCTGGGGGAGGCACCTGGTGAGTCCCAGGGGGGGACATTTCCTGACCATGGGGTCTCTGCTCTGCCCCCACAGCTGCTGGCACTGCTGCTGCCACCCAGGTGGGCTCTGCAACCGCCCGGCTGGAAGCCAGTAGCGAGAGGTGGGGAGCCGAACCCCAGTGCTGCTCCGGTGACAAGGAGGAGACTGGTGCTTCCCCGCAGTGGCTGGGGCAGCTGGTTCACGGGCAGGCTGGGGGCAGGTCAGGAATTCTTCAATTAACGGGCCTTTTTTGGCCAGAAATTGCCAATATTGTCCAAACCTAAATCTCTTGGGGAGAGGGTCAGCCTTGATAAATTTTCTGGCTGAAAAAAATGGGCGAAAAAGAAAGAAGGAATCAATCAAAGCTCTCTGAGCTGGCATTTCCTGAACTAAGTGCCGTATTTTTTTAATTTGGGTGTGTGTGAGAGAGACATGGATTTCCATCCTGCACCAGCATGTCGTGTAACCCCCCCTCAACAACCGAAATCAAAACAAACTGCTTGGAAAGGGTTGAAACGGAGCGGTTGGAGCCACAGCAAACGAACAGTACTGTCGCAGGGGGGGAGGTTGCGTTTGCCTTTTGGCTTGTCATTCCCAGAAAGGTTTTGTGATTTCCACTTTTCCTCCTCATGCGGGACGGGAAGGACTTTTCCCATCCCTGCCCTTTCCCGGCTGGGTTTTGGGGTGGCCATCTCCTCGCCCTCCCAGCCCTGTCCCATGCACCTGCCCATCCTGGGCACCCCAAACCCCACTGGGAGCCTCGGGAAACCACACGGCAACAGCCCGGTGCCCCTTCCAGCTCCCCAAAGGGTCTGCAGCCTCCCGGTGCTGGCAGAGCGGGCAACAAGCACCGCAGGCAGCACCAGCATGGTGCCAGCGTGGTTTGCCCAACTTTTCCCTGCCAGCTGTGGGGAGGGGATATGGGCATGCGTGGGAGGGTGCCCGCGGGGAGATGGCGGGCATGGGGAGCGTGGGTGATGCACAGCCCTGCGTCAGCAGCGAGCCCCACCGGGGTGGGCTGGGTGCTGCCGGCTGCGCCCCGCTGAGTCAGCAGGCCGGGCGCGGGGGCGGTTAGCCCCGTGGCGTTTCGGCACAGGCCGCGGAGCCGGGAATGGGCCGGGTGGGAACAGGGCTGCATGACGTGCGGGGTGTGCCATGCCAGCGGTATGGCACAGCGGCTGTGTTGGCATCACAGGGCTGTCCCTGGGGACCTGTCCCTGATGTGGGTGTCTGTCCACCTTGTGGGTGGATGGGTCTGGCTGCGCTTGGGCGTGAAGGTGGCTGGAGGATTAGGGCGTCTCCTCTATCCTGGCTTGGACATGGGGACCAGCCTGGCCACCCCATGGTGTCCCCTGGTGCCAGCACTGCCCCTTGCCCCGGACTGTTCTTACGGCCCGGGGCCAAAGAAGGGGTGGGAGGGGGGTGGGCGTGTGTGTGGGGGTCATCCATTGCTCAGCCGTGAAGAGCGCCCAGAAGAGGGGGCAAGCAGGGTCCCTGTCCCCGTGGCACCCACCCGGGACAGGCTTTGAATCTCCTGCATCCAGGGCTGGCATCAGGGCAGGCAGGGCATGAGCTGGAGAGGGGACACGGGGACAGCGGCGCATGGGGAAGGAGGGGACACTGGCTGCTCCTCCAGTGATGTGGGAACGGTTCTCCCGCGGCGTGGGGTGCGGGTGCCCGGCGTGGGTGGGCTCCCCTCCTGCAGGGCGGGCAGGGGTAGGCAGGGCTAGCAGATTAGGCAGGGATGGGCAGGACTGGTGGGCAGCCCTGCCTGCCTGCTCCGGCGAAGGCAGCACTGCCACCTGCCGTCCGCACTGCCCTCCCTGCCCGGCCACGCTGCCTGCGCCTGCCTGCGCCTGCCTGCGCCTGCCTGCTGCACCTGTCTGCTTCCTCTGCCTCCATCCTGCCTCCATCCTGCTCCTGCCCCCGTGCAGGCAGGCAGGCAGGGCCCCGTGCAGGCAGGCGGTGGGCCGCAGGGCAGGGCAGGCGTGCGGAGCCGGCAGTTCCCATTCCCAACCCTCCAGCGGCGTCAGGAGCATCCCCACAGCACTCCGATCCCAGGCTGGGGGTCAGGTCAGGTCAGCAAGCCGGGGGCTGCGGTGCTGGCAGGGATGTGATTAATGTGGCGTGGACCTGAGTGCCCGGGAGGCTGCGGGGAGAGATCCCAGCTCCCGGACAAGGCAGACGCTGCCCGGGATGCTCACACTGCCCAGCAGCAGCAGGGACAGGGATGGTGCATCAGTTCCCTTTGCAGGAGCACAGCAGGGCTGGGAGCTGGGGAGGGGGACAGCACAAGAGGGAGAGAGCAGCCCCCTGGGGCTATGCTCCACAGGTGGCTCTTGTCCCTCCTTTNACAGGTGGAGCCCCAAACTGCCCCAAACTGTGCTGGCACCAGACTGTAGCCTCCCACCCTGCTCCCAGCCCCAAAGGACCGGCCAGGACAGAGTCACTCGGGAGTTGAGACCTTTATTGACCCCAGGGTGGCTAGGTGGCATGTGCAGGGCAGGAGTGGTGTCTAAGGCCATCTGCCCACCAGCCACATCCTCTTGTGGTGAGCAGTGACCCACGGGGACATCCATCACCCCCCAGTGTGGGGCAGCTGGAGCTGCCTGGGCTGGGTTACCCACCTCCCCATGTTTGGGGTAGCCAGGGGGCTCCCCTCCTGCACACAGCCCCCCCCCAAGTGGCCCCATACCTCAGTTGCCGGCTCTTCCGCAGGCTGTGGATCCCTGCGGGATGGGCCGTCTCCAGCCGCCGAGCCGTGGCCCCAAGAACAGTATTTCCAGGAATCCCCAACGTAGCGCCTAAGGGATTCCTGGGAAAACTGGACCCTGAGGGCACGGCGATCCAGGCTCTCCGCCAGCCCTGCGCGTCCTCACTGCTGGCTGAGCTCCATGTGTGGCTGATAGAGGTCCCCGCTGTTCCCCCACTGCACAAGGCCACATTTCTGTGTGACCCCTCTCGCTGGTGCCCAGCACTGGGGCAGGGATCCCAAGCAGACATGGGGGTCCCTCTGCTGCAAGGAGAAACCTCCCCACCCTACTCTCCCCCTTGCTCTCCGAAGGGATCTGGAGCTTTGGGGCGAGCCCTTCCCTGCAGCCAGGGGTCAGCTCTCCTTGCGTCACTTATCCCAGTGGGTGGGGGGGTCCCAGAGGTCCCCAGGTTGCGCAGTTCCTCCCTTCCCGAGCTACAGTGCTTCATCTCAGACTCCCAATTGACCAGAGATGCAGCACTGCACCTTGGGCTGGGAGACATGGAGGAGCCCGTGGTCACCCTCGCTGCAGCTGATGTGCGTCCGTGGGTCGTGCCGCAGCAAGGCTGTGTGTCTGCCTGCCCAGCTGGGTGTGGGTAAAGAGGTCTCCCCGCCTCCAGAGCCATGTGTCTGCATTCCCTGTGCCCAACCCCAACACAATGGCAGGATAGGTCGGGGCTTGGTAGCTCAGCCTGGCCCCAGGTCTGCAAGGACACACAGGGGTAGGGACAGATGGGGGGAGTTCTACCTCCAAATCTATGTTGCCCCCCCTGAGAGCCAGCGTGGAGCTGGGTGGGAGGGTGAGGGTGACAGGAGTCCCCCACAGGGCTGCCACTCAGCTGGGCTAGGACACCCCAGGACGGTGTGGGGCCGTAGGTATCACACAGCAAATCCCTCCCTGCCCTCTGCCTCTTCCCCATCCAGGGGGATAAGGAGCGTGCGAAAGCTCCTGCTGTCCCTCCCCACCCTTGTCCCTGTCCCAGTCCCCATCAGAGCAGAGCCTGCAGCTGGCCAGCACCTGTGGGAAGGCTTCAGCCTCGGCTTCTTGAGCTCAGACATCAGCCTGATCCTTTCCCAGCGTGGCAGGACTGAGCCCAGCCCTACCCATGGGCAAGGACCAGGGGCTGTGGGAGGGATGCTTCAGCCCATCCAGACCCAAGGCCGAGCGAGGATCCAAGGGGAAGCAGGAGGAGAGGGAGGATGGAGGGAGAGGCCGAGCCCAAAAATGTCTTTTGCAGGCGAACACTAACATCCTGAGCAGAGCCGAAACGTGATAAACAGACCATCTATCACAACCGCGTCCCGCTGCCGGGCCCCGGCAGCTGCGGCGCTCCCAGCAGCCTGACGAGAAGCAGATGGCGCATCTCCGGCATGAGCCCCTGCATCCGGCACCGGCCCCCCCGGCTGGGTGCGCCCAGCTGGGAACTGGGACAGAAACCACCCCATGCAATGTGCCAGGCTCCCCCATCTGCTGCCCCCTGTTCTTGGTAGGAAAGAGTAGGGAAAAGAGCCCTGTGGTACCACAAGCTTGCAGCATCCGTCAGTCGGGAACAAGGTTTGGGAGCAGCCTTGGCCAGCACGGGGTTATCTCCATACCAGCCATGGCCAGGCCAGCCCTGAGCTTGGGCCAAGTGTGGGAACAGCCACAGAGACTCAGAGCCAGGGGGGGTGCCGCAGGGACCTTCCTGCCACCCCACGCCTTTGCAGAGCCTCTGCCCCGCTGCTGGCCCAGCTGGGCAGTGCTCCGGCCCCATGCACACCCCCAGGAGGTTCCAGCCCCAGGTTGCTTGTCCCTTCGTTTGTGTGGGTGCGAACACGCCATGTGGCTTCAGAAGAAGAAACCAGGATAATAAAAGGCTGGACTCATGGTCCTGCTGATTCTGGGGGGACCACCAGCCACCACCCAGGAAAAGGGCATGTGGTGGTGCCCAAACTGGCAGCGTGCTGGCACGTTGGGTCTGCCCATCTCTCATCGCTGGCCATGTTTCTGGAGCTGTACAGTCATCGTGTGCCTTCAGCAGCTTCCGTGTCCCCAGGGACTCCCATGGCTGAGCCTGTAAGACACAGAGGATAGCAGTCATTGCGGCAGTGCAGAGCTGAGTGTGGACTGGTGTGGAGCCGCAAACTCTTGTGTTCCTTCCCGGGGGGGAACACACCATGGGACTGAGGACAACAATGCCAACAGCTCTGTGCACACAAGAAACCCTCAAAGGCCACTTAAAAGCCTCCCTTTGATTGCTCGAAGCCACATGTGCCCAAAGCCCAAGGGTGCGGGGCAGGTTCCCCTCTCCCGGTGGTGACTGGCAAGTCCTCAGGCTCGCGGGGAGCCCTGCAGCGGGGCTTGGAGATGGCCCCTGTCCTCTCCCTGCCACTGTCCCAGCCTTGGTGGGAAAAGACGGGATGGAGCCTTCTCTGTCCCCATGGTGCAGGGCTGGGAGACCTCAGCTGCTGTCCCCGGGGAGGTGGCGGTGGGGGAAGAAATGCTGAGAAAGGCTGGAGGAATGCGCTGGGCTGCACATCCTGCCGGGCTGGAGGCAAAACATCTGCCGGGGCTCGCCCGCCCCTGCCCGAGGGGAGGTCTTGGGAGGGAGGGACCCCCATCTTCCCCCCAATGCCCCCATCACATGTCCCCAGGATGGGGCAAAAAAGCCAGCACTGCAGGGCATCTTTTCCCCTTTCGCTCCACTCTCGGTTTTGTCCCAGTTTCCCGAGGAAAGGAGGCTGCCACCAGCATGCCATGTGGCCACCACCCTCTGCTCCCCACCACTCACGTTGCTGCTGAGGTCCCCACCTTTGCGTCCCTACCTGAGAGGTCCCCACCTCTGCCTTGGGGGACACCAGTGTCCTCCAAGCAGCGCCTGCCAGGAGGAGAGCGCCAGCCCCAGGTTGTGCTCCAGCCCCATGCGTACCCCCAGGAGGTTCCAGCCCCAGGTTGCTCATCCCTTTCTCCGTGTGGGTGCGAACACGCCACATGGCTTCAGGAGAAGAAACTAGAATAAGAAAAGGCCGGACTCGTGGTCCTGCTGGTTCTGGGGGGACCACCTGCCACCACCGCATCCCCTGGCTGAGGCTCTCCGGAGGGTGCCCGGGGCACAGCGTGCCCACCCAGGACAGTCTCCAGCTCCTTCTTCGGTCACACCGGCACTGCCTGGCATTGCCCTTGCTCCTACCCGCTGCTCACCTCCAGCCTTCGCCTCTGCCGAGCTGCTTCCCCCGCTCACCCGCCGTGCTGCCGCGGGCTGTGGGTGCCAGGAGCATGGGAGCCGGCGAGCGAGCGCTCGGTGGCCATGAGCTGCCTCCCCGGTGGCGCTGGGCTGACTCAGAGCTTGGCCCTCCCCGCGGTTACAACACAGCGCCCTTTCCCCTCTCCAGGCAGGCCGCCGCTGCAGGAAATGTCCTTTTTTAATAGCAGTTGGGATTTGTTTCCTGCTTGAAATTCCCCGGCCCCGCCAGGCCAGCCATGAGGCCGGACCTGAGCTTTTGAGGGAAGCCTGAACGCCCCCCCTCAGCCAGGAGGGCTCTACCACGAGCGGCTCTGGGCTGCTCCGCTCTCTGGAGGAGGGCAGAAGGTGTTGGGCGATGCTCACCCCCATGTGGGCACCCTTTCCCCTCCTCCTGGCCCCCAAAAGCCTGATCTCCACCAGCCATGAGGGCTCCATCCCTGCCCCAGCCGAGCTTTAATCCCGCTCTGGTCATCAGCTACCCAAGCAGCCCTGATGCCACCTCCTGCTGGCTGAGGGTCTCATTGCTAGGTGACACCAAGCAAGGTAAATCCTGCCCAAGGACCCCCCCAGGTGCCCCCTCCCGGGTGGCGAGGGTTGAGACGACGGAGGGAAACGTGCTCTTGCAGGAAGGACTCACTCAACTCTATAGAAATTTAACGGACTGACCCCAGGGCGGCTTCTGCTGCCTGTTGGGTGTCCCTCGCAGGCAGCGATGGCACAGGGATGCCGCTCGCTGTCGCTTTGCAGCACAAGCTGGTGGCAGGACAGCTCCAACACTCTTTCCCACCAGGGCCTTCCAGCTCTCCCAGCACCTCCATCCCGTCCCCCACGGACCACGGTGGCCTCCGAAGAGGAGAGGTGCCTCCCCTCTCCCTTCCTCCCGCCCTCCCTCACCAGCGCTGGTATTAAATCAAAGGTTTATGAGAAAATGGAGGGGCCAAGGGAGATCCTAATCTGGTCGCAGGCTGATTAACCCCAAGTTCAGGCTGAGGTCCTGATGCTCAGCTATAAATAGCTCTGCCTTCCCTTTCCCATCCTCCTGCCGGGGCTGCGGCGTGCCTGCCCTTTTATGGTCAAAAAGGCAGATTTGGAGACCGAGCGGCCCCCATCTCCCATGCTGGGGGCGAGCCAAGGGGGCCCAGGGGGATGCTGCTCTTTCTCGCTGGGTTTTGCTGGGATAAATTATAACGCCAAGAACAAAGGAGCAGGTTTGGGGGGCTGAGAGCAGGGGATGGGTGCAAAGGGAAAAGCACATCTGGTTTGTGCTCTTTCCTCCCGGGACAGGCAGCCCCTCTCCTGGTGCCAGAGCGAGGGAGAAATCGCCTAATTTGGTGTCTCTGCGGAGAGCTGAGTTCCTCTGCACGCTGCTCAAGGCGCAGGGTGGTGGCACGGTGGGGACGACTGGAGGGAGTCCAGGCACAGACGAGGCCTCTGCCACCTGCAGGCTGCAAACACAAGCTGACATCTCTCTTGTTTGTCACCCCGGGGGTAGGGGACCAACCCCACAGTCCCTGTCTGGCCACCACTGTGCCCAGTCCTGTGCTGCCACACATGACCCATGGGCTCTGGTAAAGCCAGCAGCTCCAGCCCGTGCTGTGAGGGGCTGAAAGCCTCCAGCAACACCAAAGCCTGGCTTGGGCGTGAGAAAGAGCCTCTGGAGGGGCAGGAGTGGTGGGAAGGGGGTTCATGGCTGGAAGAAGCATGGCTAAGGAAGAGCCAAAGCACACAGCAGCCCGGTCATCGCCTTTCCCACAGCCCTTCCCTGCTGCCCCCAGCCCACCGACCACCATCTCCCCAGCCTTAGCTGCCTCCCCCTCCATGGGGCAGCACAGCCCTGCCCACCCTCCCCAGCCCACTGCTGGAAGGCATTTTGGGGGGTCATGTGGAGCCCCCCAGTGAGGGCTGATGCCTGGTGTCCCCAGTGCTGGCCCCGGGGCACGCGGAGCGTGGGAGCGGGTGCCGGCACCAGCCCTCCCGCTCTGTTTACACGTCACATTCCTGGTCCAGAGGAAGTGGTGCAGGGGTGAAGTCCCAGCGGGGACAGGCTGTCACGTCACCGGCCTCCAGCCCTCGCTGGGAAGGGTCGGTGGGAACCCGGAGTGCTGTGGGGAGAGTTCCCCGCGGACACTGTTCCCAAGCGGTGTGGGATGGCTGCTCCAGCATCCTCCTTTCTCCCTGGGCTCTGGTCCTCACCCAGCTCTTGCATGGCTCCCCGTCCAGAGCTGGCTGGAGGAGCTGGCAGAGGGGACGCTCCTCGGCATGGTGGGCATGCAGCAGCTCACACGAGGCCAGCAAAGAGCCTGGAGCCCGAGTGGGCAGGGAGCGGCAAGGCTCCCTCTCCTCTCGCGGAGGCACCGCCGTGGTGTGCCTGGAGCTCATTAAGCTGCCAGCGCTCTTGGCTGCTTATCCGGGCTTTATCATCTTATCTCTGCTCCAGCAAGGGAGAGGGGGAGTGGGGGGGGGTGTGCAGCATCTCCTGGACATGAGAGGAGCCCAGTCAGTAAATCACTTCTCCTGCAGGCCCCAGCTTTCCCAGCCCTGTCTGCTGCCCGCCCAGCCGAGCAGTAAAAGACGCTAAAAGAAAATGCCCCAAATAGGTCGAGCTCCTAGCAAGCAGGAGATGAGACATGGAAAAAGATCAAGCACAAAAGTTACATCAGGACTGATACTGAGTGCCGTGGAGCCGGGCTGCCCCGTGCCAGCAGACCCTCCGGCAGGGCTGGCCAGGGAGCGAGTGGGAGAGCAGAGCAGCTCCTCTGCTCAGGTGCGGTGCAGCTCATAGGGACTGGAGATGGGCAATAATAAAAAGGAAATTTTAAAAATAATGTTGAAAAGGGAGAGGGAAAAAAGGAAGGGCAGATCTGAGATGAGGGAACACAGGCACTAAGGCCAGGCTGGAAGAGAGAGCTGCTGCCTATGTACCAACCACCAGCAAGTTGCTCCTGCAGCAAGCACCAGTGTGACCTGTTGGCCACCACGGAGCATCTTCCCCACGTACAGCATGGCAGGTCCCACAGCCCCATCCCCAGGCCCTGTCTGCCACAATGCCTTGCCCTAGGGAAGCTGCTCACCCACCTCTCAGCGGAGCCCAGCATGGGGAGGGAGAGACAACGCTGTCCTTAACCTCCTGACCCTGTGTCACCCACCATGACAGGGACGTACCAGCTGTCTCAGGGCAAAGACCTGTTTGCCTGCACGCTGCTGCTGGCACCCACAGACCCTGCCGCCCTGGCGTGGGGAGCCTCCAGCATCACCGGTGCGTCCCACCTCCCTGCAGCTGCTGGGGAAGGGGCTTAACAGAGCAGTCGTGTCCCCATCCTGACACACAGACTCAGC
The DNA here is from genome assembly GCA_003993805.1 of Himantopus leucocephalus. Taxonomy (NCBI): domain Eukaryota; kingdom Metazoa; phylum Chordata; class Aves; order Charadriiformes; family Recurvirostridae; genus Himantopus; species Himantopus leucocephalus. Next base: position 8,929,052 of record RSEF01000013.1, read on the forward strand.
TGGGACTGACCNCCCCCCCCCCCCCCAAGCTCCACAGGGGGCATCTCGCCAGGGCAGATGGCACTGCCTGCTGCCTGGGGCAGGACGGTGCCCTGCCAGGCTGGCTGTGCCCTGGGCAGCCCCACCAGCACACCGCCTCCCGGCACGGTGACCATCTCCTGTCTCACGTCAGACAGCGCCTGGGCAGGCTGACTGCCTCTCGCTCGCCCTGACCGCACGCATGTCTGTTCACCTGCCCACCCGCCAGCCGCGCGCAGCACGCACCTAGTGCGGGCACAGGGCTGGCCCTGGGGACCCACTGGCCCTCCAGAAGCCCCTTCCCCATCCCCACGTGCAGCATGACCCTCCCCAGCTCATCCACCAGCACAAAGCAGCTTCATCCCTCACCTCCACTGGGCAGTGGGAAGACGCTCACTCGCAGCAGCCGCAGCGCAGGTGCTGGAGCCCGGCCCCGCTGCACCGGCACTGCCATGGGCTCCCGCCGTGCTGCTCTGCAGCGGCCGGCTCTGCCCTGGTGCCACTGCCTCTCCCTGCCCCAGGACGGCGCAGGCACGACCTTGCATGGCCACACCAGCTCCATGCTGCGCTCTGCCAGCTGCATAGGCTGCGTGTGCAGCGGGGATTTGGCTGCCACTGCCGGAAAGGGTCCCTGTCCCTCCCTGAGTTAGCCCAGGGCACCCACTGGCCCTTTTCCCTGCCCAGGCTGGCGTCACTGGGGCGTGGGACAGAAAAACCTGGGTACCACCAGGTAACTGTGTCCCTGGTCTGACTCCAGCCTCTGCCCTCTGCCTCCGTGGCCGTGCCTGATGAGCCCGGCCCCACACATGCTGTCCCTGCCCCGAGCCAAAGGGACGGGGGTGCCCAGAGGGGCTGGGGGAGCACCGGCAGCTCCCGGCCAGTGACCCCCTTGGTGGCTGGTAGAGGAGGAGGCCCTACTCCCCTCCACCCTCCCTGAGGAGGGACAGACACTGCCCAGCTCCCCAGGACGTGCCCAGAGCGGGACAGACAACACATCCCCATCGCCCAGGGGAGGACAGAGCCAGGCGTGGGGGCAGGGCTGAGACAAACCCTGTGAATGCACATGGTCCCCGGCAGGCAAAGGGGTTCGGGGTTCAGGAGCAGCGAGTTGCCCCCACACCACCGCTGGCCTGTAGCCGCAGGACGTGTTGGGCTTCAGCCCCCCCGGCTGGAGCCTCCCCCCACGCAGGATCTGCTCCGCTTGCCTCCTCTGTGTGCTCCCGGCCAAGGTCAAAGGATGGTGAAACGGCTCCAGAGCTCAGATTTCCAGCCTCTTGCCTCATCGTTTGCTGCTCGACTCCAGCTCGCTCATGAAGACGAGCTTTCGCTGCTTCTGCCCCGCACAGGTTAAAGCGCTGGGGCAGCCTGGGGGAGCGCGCTGGGGTCCCCAGCCCAGCGCTCAGCCCCCTGCACTGCCTGCGCTCCTGCCTGCAGGATGCCTGTGCCACGCCACTGCCCATCACCTTCGCCGAGGCACGGCGGTGACCTCAGTAGAGGGGGAGCAGCAGGATGCTGGGGATGAGCAAAGGCAGGTTTCATTGGGTTGCGGAGGAACAAGCCTCAGAAAAGCCTGAATAGGAACAAGGCTGGTTCTCAGATAGAAAAGGAGACCAAGAAAAGAAAAAGAAAAAAAAAAAAAAGCCCTTAATCATCTCCAGACTGCCTCTTGACAAGCGTGGAGGGAAATGCCACTCTATCCAGCAGCCACCCAGAGCTGCAGCCTGTCTAGACACAGCCTTCTCCGAATTCCTGCTGATAACTGCTTGGGAAATCTTTGGCGGAGGCGTCTGCCTGTGTTTGTTGGAAATTAACTCCTCTCCTGTCAGTCGGCGACAGGGAGGCAATGGCATCGCCCTTCGGCAGGGCACCCCGGCCGGTGCGTGAGGGCCAGGGAGCTGGGGCAGGCGCAGGCAGGATACCCCCATGCTGGAGACACTGCTGCTGGGATGGGGACGCAGGCCACGTCACACCGGTGGCTCCCTGTCCCCATGTGCAGCATCCCAGTGCTGAGATGCCGCAACTTCCCCAGGAGCAGCCAGCAACAGCGGGAAGCCCTTGAGGCACAGCGGGATGGGGACAGACTGGGACCACGGTGGCCACAGCTGCCCTGAGAGGTTACAGTACCCTGGTTACTGTCACCATCCCTTTGCAGAGGGACACACAGCCCATATGGGAGCTTACACCCCCAGGGATGGCATTGTGCCCTGGCTGAACCCGCTGTCCTCATGCTGGACCCGAGTGACAGCTGGTGGTTGTCCCTGTGGCAGTGGGAGCCGCCCTGCAGAGGAAAGAGGCAGGGGGACAAGGCAGCTTGCTGCCACATGCCTGCTGGGCACGGTGTCCCCAGGTGACCCACTGGGAGAGGACAGCCACTGCNCCCAGGTGACCCAGTGGGAGAGGACAGCCACTGCTGGTGCCCTGGGAGAGGAGAGATGGTGCGGAGCCAGCCATAACGCAGGCAAAGGCAGCACCGTGCCCTGCGAGGGACAGGCAGCGAGGAGGCACGACCCGGGGAGCCTCGGGGAGCCTTTGCAAGGTCTGAGCTCGAGACCGTCTAGGAACAAGCTGTGTCCATCCCCTCACGCCACATGGGGCTGGCAGCCCTGCCGTCGCCTGCTGTGCGCCCCGTGCCCTCCCCACCAGCCCCGGGGCCGGGCCAGGGCTCAGGCTGACCATGTTCGGCAGCCGCTGCTGCAACTCCAGGGGATGAGGATGCAGCAACCATTCACCCAGTGAGCGAGGGAGCCAGGGAAACGCCGGCGGCTGAGAGCACGCCGGCAGTGCCGGCTGGGGGCTGCGGCCAGGGGCGCAGAGTGAGGCAGCGGCACAGGCTGGGCTGGCATTGGGGTCCCAAGAGCTGCTTGTTGCGGGACGCTCTCGGGCGGTGCGAGCGCACTGGGTAGGGTGGCTTCAGCGCCCTGCAAGCCTCCGGTGGTGAGCCGTGGCCCCGTCCCCTCCCAGCCTGCTTTCCCCAAAAAGCGGCAGCAGCATGGCTGGCTAGAGGCGCTGAGCGAGCAGCCCGTGGCCCTGCTGCGCAAGAAGCCCGCCCGCCCGGGCTTGCCTCCGGCTTCCCGTTGTTTCCATCCTAGGCGTACACAGAGCAGAAAGCAATTCCTCCCCCAGCCCCGGCCTCCGAAAAGCTGCGTGAGCCCCACTAAGTCCCTCTCCCACGGCCAGGACGCAGCTGTTGGGACTGATTTTGGGGAACCTCTTTGCTCAGGATCCCATGGCCCTGAGGTGGCTCTAGCCACTCCTCACCAGCTCCATGCCTGGTGGGTTTCCCTGCCGGCACCCCATGGCCATGCTCCGCTCACCTCCGTCGCTCCTTGGGCACAGCATCCGTGCGTTTGGGGTGGGGGCACCCCTGCACACCTCCCTGCAGCCGGCTGGGCTGAGCATCCCGTGGCTGGCAGAGGAGGATGCTGGAGGAGCCGCACTGTACTCTGCTTCCTGCCTGCCTGTCCCTGCTCGTGGCACCGGGCAGAGCAGGAGCACCCATGCTGCTGGGGGGTCTCAGCACCAACCCGCCCTCCGGCCCCACTGCCCCACGCAACCAGTCGCCCCATGCACCCAGCGCGCCCGTCCGCAATCCCACCCGCTCCCTCCATCCGCGGGCACCTACCTGCTGCCCCACACCTGCAGCGGGGCACCGTGGGGACACGGGCACGCGCCCATCACCTCCTCCCGGCACATTATAACCTGCAACTGGGACCCTGGCGCTGCCAGCTGGGGTTTTTTAAGCGGCTGGCATGGGAGCCCTCGGCGAAAAACTCCTTCCAGGCTGCTTAGAAGCTGGAAAACCTTTTTCTTTTTACCTTATATGAGCTGCAGGAGGAGGCCAGGCTGCCGACGGGCACCGCTGTCAGGGGCGCCGAGGGGATCCATTGGCTGGGGTGCCGTCACGTGGCCCCGCCGCCGCGACCCGCCGCCGCGCAGCCGAGTGTTGCTTTTACCCCCTAAGGAAGGGCTGCTTGACAATTTTCATATTTCTTCTAAATTTGGAGATTTCAGACAATGCTGGGAGGCTTGGCTCGGGATGCCAGAGGCCCATGTGGAAGTCATTAAGTCGGAGAGGGGGAGCGAGGGAAGGCGGGCTGGGGGGAGCGGGGGGGAGGAGAGCGGCCAGGGCTGCGCCGGCTGCCAGCGACGCGCCTGGGAACCCAGGCCATCCCGCCCGGAGAAAGTTGTTTGCAATAACTGACTTCCTCCCATCCCCGGGACCGCGCATAGGGGGGGACGCGCATCCCACCGCCGGTGGGGCGGGGGTCCGGCAGGGCAGGCTGGCCGCGGGGCTGGGGAGCCGGGGCGGCGCTGGCGTCTGTCCCGCCGGCTGGGGGAAGGAAGCGGAGATGCTGCCTGGCCCAGCTGGAGGTGGCTCGTGATTCCCATTACTTTGAAAAGCTCCATCTGGCCTGGGAAAAAAGGCGTTTCGGCGGCCACAGGGCTCTCGCCGGGCTGCCCGTGTGCGCAGGGTGAGATCCCTGAGTGCCGCTGGGGCTGGGACCCCCGTGGGATGGCGGCGGCGAGGCCAGGGCTGCAGGGCTGGATGCACCTGGCACCTTTCCTCGGGTTTTAGCAGCACGGGGAGCCAGTGTGGGAGCTCCATCACCACGGGGCTGCATCAGCCCCGGCCCCTCCCGGCTCCGCATGGACCATGAGTCCATGTATGGCCTCCGACCGGCACTGGGGCCCCGTTAGCAGCCCGTTGGCAGCTCAGGAGGGAAACACCCGGCACCGAAGCGCCTTCATCCTTCTGCACCAGCCATCAGCCCCCGGGGTGGCAAGGAAAGGGGTGAACTCTACTCCAGACACCACTGCCCTTCCCCAGGCCCCTCCGGGCGACAGGGCTGTTCATGGGGCTGGGCTGCCCCGGGACAGTGAAGCCGTCAGCGGAGCACGGCTCTGAAGGAGGTGGAAGCAGCCGCTGTGGGATCCTCTGAAGCAAGCGATAACCAAGGGAGACCTGGGGAGACAGATAGGGGGGCACCACCAGCTTCTCTGAGTTTTCCAAGGTGGTGTCACTCCCTGGGGGGACCAAAGGGCTGGTCTCTGGGGCGTCATGCCCTGAGAGGTCCCCTGGCTCGTGGGAAGGAGCTCGATCCTGAGCCATGCACAGGCATAGCAGCTGTGGCGGCTGCTGAGCACTCCTGGTGCCTGGGGACATGCATGCCCTGCCCTAGCCTCAGGGAGGGGACAAAGGTGGAGTAAGAGTCTGGCAGGGCAGGACTTCCACCAGCAGCACATTCCAGAAGGGCCGGGAAAGGAGAGGGGTCCTACCATCGCTGGATCCCCGAGCTTGGGAGCTGGGGACAACCCTAAAGCCAGGACCAGGGCCCCTCTGCCATCATGCCAGGCTTTGTACAGGGATGGTGTGAAGTGCTCAGTGTCCCTCCTGCTCCCCCCAGACTTACGCACCACCTCAGCACCAAAGCCTCTGCTACCGTAGCTGAGCGCTCCTGCAGCACCTCTGTGTCCCCCCTGGGACATCCCACCCACGCTGAGGCTGTGTCTGGCCACTGGCCCCCTCCCATAACTAGCTCCGTGCCCCTGCAAACTGGGTGGCCACCAGCCTGGCATGGCTCTGGATGGCTGCAGGCATCTCTGGGGGTTCGGGGCTGGAAAGGAAGCCCTGCTGCCCGCGGCTGTCAGGGAGATGGGTGCTCAGAGTCATCCAGCTCACCTGGGGGAGGTGAAAGAAAGCAAGCTGGCAAAGCCAGCTCTGAACTGGCTGGCCTGGTTTGGCTCAGCTGCTGGAGGAACACCCGCCACTGGAAAGAGGGATCATGGGCAAGTCACTTTGGGAGATAAAGAGGGGAGGAGGAGAGGCAGTGGCCAGCCAGGCTGCTGTGGAGCACCCAGCCACGCCAAGTGGCTCTGGGGACGGCGCCCTGAGGTGCGAGCTGGGGGACAGCAGGGACCAAAACCAGTGCAGAGGAGTTGTACCAGCAGCAGGGTCCAGCCAAGTGAGGGGGCGAGTGGTCTGGGAGGTTGCTGCCCTCCCAGTTGCAGTAAAGAAGAAGCAGGAAACCAGACTGTGCTTTTCGCACCACCACACACACACTCATACGCACACACTCACACTCTGCCTCCACCCCAGACACCCTGCAGGGATGAACGCTGTGGCCAAGCCATCACAAAACTGGCAAATGTAGGAACAGCCGAGTGCTCAGCCCTGCTCCCTACCCTGCGGTGGGGACCGCAGGGCTGGCAGGCCAGTGCTGCTCAGCACGGGTGAGCACGAGGCATGAGAGAGCCACCACCAGCACAGCCCCGGAGGATGCTCAGCATCTCCCAGGGGAGCAGCGACTGGAGTGGCACCACCTGAACCTGCCGGCAGCATGCCCGAACCCGGGGGAGAGAGGCAGCTGGTGTCCTCCAAAGAGCCAGAGCCACCATCCAGGTACCTGGCCAAGAATATGAGGGACATCTCTGGGGCTGCTGGCAGCAGACTGGGGGAAAATATCAAAACTGCCTGTTTCAGACCCTGCACACACACAGATCCAGTGGCCCCTGTGGCAGGACAAGCCTTGATCTTGCCATGGCCCAGGAGCAGCCGGCTCCCAGCCGGTCTGCCTGTACGCACCGGGGCGCGGGGCCGAGCCCAGGCTAGGCTGGGCATGCGAAGGGAGCACAGCCCTGCCACTCGCTGCCCCGCAGCAGGGGCATCCTCCTCCCTCTACCGCAGATAGGCCTTGGTGCACGGCACAGAGCTAGGACAGCACATGTGGCACGTCCCCAGGAACACTCTGGGGCTCCTCCCTGGGCACAGAGCCCTCCCATGCCGCGTCTGTCCCCGTACCCCTCGCTGTGTTGGACACCCCGTGCCCGCGGGTACCGGGCTCATCCCCATCCCGTGCCCCGGGAGCCCAGCAGCCTCCTCGGGAGCCGGCACAGAGCCAGCGTCTCCCGGTTCTCGCCGCCCTCCGTCCCCTCTCCCCTCTGCACAGCCGTGCAGCCCCTGCTCTCGGTGGGCTGGCTTTCGGTGAAGTACAACTAACTGCTGCCATTAAACAAACCCTATAATTAGAAACCAGGTTTCCTAAATGAAGTGAAAAATGTAACGTAAGCCTCTGTTTGTTCGCTGGATGCTGCTCTCTTGTTCCATGACCCAGGGAGGTCATGCCCTGTGGTTTCTGAGAAGCCTTAATAAGGTAATGTTTAGGAGGTTACTATCTTTACAACTCTTGTCTTATTACAACTCCATAAGAAAAACATTTGGGGCAAAGCAGGATTCCTCGGCGCGGGTTTGTTTTTGTTACTCCTTCGCTAAGATGCTGCCCAGCGATCCCTCCTCGCAGCAGATTCGGTTTCAGTATCTCCACAAAAGCTGTTTTTTTCCCCACCCCCTGCCGACCTCCAGCCCCCTCGGCTGGGTGTGAGGGCCCAGGTAGCCCTGGGTGGCCAGGACAGCCCCTGTCCTGTCCCAGGCAGGCGGTGAGGGGGACCGCTGGCTGCTGGCTGCGTGCGGGGTGATGCTGTAGTGCAGCCATGGAGCAGGACCCCCCGGGCAGGCTCTGCGGGGCTGCTCCCTCCTTCCCGAGAGCCCAGGGAGCGATGGGAGAACCCCCTCTCCCGTGAGCACTGCTAAAGTCCAAACACACCAAATTTACAGCCTTTTCATCTGCTGCCCGACATCAGAGGGGGCTGCCGGGGGGCAGGCAGGCCTTTCTCAGCCCGTATATTGTTACACCAGAGAGCGGGCAGCCCCTGCCTCCCTCGCCCCCGTGCGTGCGCCGACTCTGTTGCAGGGGCAGGACGGTGTGATTAATGGCCCAGAAGGGCTGGAGCAGCTCTGAAGGTGACCTTCAGGACTGGCCTGTGCTGCTTTGTAAATCCCTTCCCTCCACAGACTGCTAAAACAGCAGCACGTAGGAGCAGAGGATGGAGATCAGGGCAGGAGGCTTTCTGCCCTGACTTCAAACGACCCGTTCCCCCCTGGTGACAGCTGCCCAGGAGCTCGGGGGTCCCTACACGTGCTGCAGTGGCCCCGTGCCCACGGCTGCGGGGAGGAGAGGTCTGACTTGAGCATGACCCACCCGGGCAGACGTCAGTGCCACCGTCGAGCTTTCCATTTACCTCCACCCGCCGCCTTGCCCTGGGAAACTGGGAACTTGGACACCTGCCCACAAGCAAAAGCCACCAAAGCCCTAAAAATAAGAGGCTTCCTCCTCACAGACCTGCAGGGCATCGCTGCCCTGGAAGCACGTCCCCAGGAGCTCCCTCCAGCCCTGTCGCCTTGCAGGGAGGGCAGCGGGGATGGCTCCAGGCTGCTCCGTGTGCCCCACATGGGGCTGGAGAGCCAGCCCTTCCTGCAGCCAGGAGCCGGGATGCAGAGGGTGAACTGGCAGGACCGTGTCTCACCTTTGCAATCCAGCACAAAATGCAGCCGCCCGTCCAAGGCGCTCAGGGTTTGGTGTCCGACCACTGCGTTGGCTGCCTTCGGCTGCAGGGGGAAGCAAAACGGAGTTATTTGGAAACCCAGCATTGCCGGCCTGTGCTCTGCGCCGGTGGGCAGTGGGGCACAACCAGTACAGGCTGAGAGCAGGAGCCCAAAGGGCTGGGGAAGGCGGGAGGGCAAGTGTGAGATGCAGAGGGAGCAGGGCATGGGGCCAGGTGCCCATCGGGATTGGCGGGCTGGTGGGACTCGTGGCCGGGTAGTGCCTCGGCAGCCCCTGCAGCCTCCCTGCCTGGACGAGACCACGGCTCTGCCCTGCTCCATCCTACGGGGAGCTGGGGCTGCCCTGTGCAGAGCACCCAGAGGGGTCCCGCTGTGACCAGGGTCTGTCTCTGCCATGCCCTCGTGCCAGCCCCTCCAGTTCTCCCCCACTGCCACCATTGGGTGAGACAGACTGGGCCAGCAGGAGCAAGGAGCAGCCGGGACAGCAGCCTGCACCGCACCGGGCGCTGTGCCGGGCAGGGGCGGAAGGAAGCGGGTGTTTCCAGCATGGGGAGCAGGAGAGCAGGCTTTTTCCATCAGGTGCTCTGTCTCCAGGAGCAGAAGGGAAAAGAAAACAAAAGGCAGGAGAGGAGCGGGGCAGGAGGAACCTGCACGTCTGGATCGTGTAACTGGTGACGTGCTGTAAACGCTGGGCGGCTGATGGATGCGCCGGCGGGGCCGCGGCAGGATGTGCTGGACACGCACCCTCCCTCCCGCCCCGCCGTCCTGGCGCTGCCGGCAGCCGCTCTCCCGACGCCTCTGGCCCCCCGCGAGCCTCCTGCCTGGGGGTGGGCAGCCCGGGGTGCTGCCGGCCCCGTGGCCCCCAGTCCCAAAGGACAACCCTGCTCAGCTCTGCCTCCCGACGCCAAAGCCTGGCTGTTATCTGACGCGCGTGATCCAAAGGGCGTGATTTACAGGCAGCCTGGAGCATCACCCAGCTCCCCGCCCGGGGAGGCAGCAGGGCCGCCGAGACAGCCGGATTAGGGCTATATAAATAATACTGTCCTTTGATGCAGAACCTAGGCACAGAGAGACCCCGGGCTGCCGACAGCTCGTCCAGCCCCTTGTGCAGCCGCCATGGTCACACCTCCTGCCCATGGCACGCCAGCACCTCAGGACGGCTCCGCGGCTGCAGCACCCACATCGGTTGATGTCCCTTCCCTCCCACGGGAAAACCCTTCCCAGCCAGGGTGGGGACGCTGGGGACAGCGACGGTGTCACGGGAGCACGGGAGGGGACGGGTGTCCCTGTCCCATGGACGGTTGCCCGGGGGAGGGCACCCACCCTCCTTGATGCCAGCAATGAATTCCTGGCCGCCCTGGCCAGCTGGGCCACGGCTCTGTGTTTATGCAACGGCAGGAGCCGGCAGAATTAAGCAGTTTTTGTTTTTTCCTTTTTTGAGAACGGGGAGTTTTAATTCCCACCAAACAATGTTCTTTTTCCAGCAAGCTTAAAATAAGCCTTTTTGGCCCGGGTGTCTCCGGAGCCGCTCACGTGCTGAGCGGGCCTTTGTGCAAATATGGATGTGAGCACCGCGCCACCGGCTCGGCCGGGCACTACCTGCTGGGGGGCAGCGGGGGGAACCGGGAGGGCCCCGTGCTGTCCCCCCGCACCGGCGGTCCTGGCCCCAGCCCTCCTCCCCGCCGCGGCGCTGGCTCCGGTGAGGCCAGCTCGCCAGAGTACACTTATGTTTGATGAGTGGAAAATGTTGCTCATGCGGAGATAGGAGATGCCATGGCCGTGCCAGAGCCTCCCGCCGGCCCCGGCTGCCGGGCCCATGGGTGGTGTGTGCTCAGGTACACTGGGGCCTTGCAAACCCCGCAGAGGATCCAGGTTTGGCAGCAGCTTGGTGCCCGGAGAAGCAGCCATGACCTGCAGTGTGGCGCCAGCAGTGATGATGCCCACCACCCACCGTGGATGGAGAGGACCACAGACCCCACGTCAGGCTCCCACCGCGGCAGGGACATTCCTGCTTGTGAAAAAAGGCAAAAAGCTATTTTCTGCCAGCGTGGGAACTGTGGTCTGATTCCCCCCATTCCCTTACCTTCGGCCCGTCGTGTGCTCTGCCACTCGCTCCCTGGCCAGCGCATCCCTCCTGCTGAGCATGGCACAGCATGGTCGCCCTGCGTCCCTCTACCCCAGGAGCTCAGGCTTGTCTGGGGGCACAGCAGCAGGTTCCGTGACGGTCACCCTGGGAAATATGCGCCTGGGTTTACTCAGGGCAGGCAGAGCCTATCCTCACAGCCCCTCCTGCCCTGCTTGGGGGCCTGTTCCCACTCTCCAGGCTCTGCTTTCCACCCAAATTTCCTGCGGCAGTGGGGCAACACTGTGGGGAGGTTAACGGGGATGAGCACATACAACAAAACCTGAAAGCACATCTCTCCCCCGGGGTAATCCACTCCCAGGGGAGCCATGCAGGGGTTTCCAGCCCTTTCTGGCCACCCGCTCCCTCACCTCCCCCCGAGGGGCCGACTGCAGGGAACACCGCTCCCGCAGGGTTGGTACCGGAGCCGGCACGGGCACACAGAGCCTGCTGGCCTCCCTGTCCCAGCCGGCAGGCAGGGTCTGGCCATCACCCAGCTGCCCGCGCACCCTGGCCCCTTCCCTCTCGCGAGGTCGGTGGGGAAAAGCCGCCTGCGCCCGCCCCCGCCTCCCCCAGCTTATCAAATTTGGCCATGTCTGAAAAGCCCTGGTTTCCTTTTCACCAAAAAAGATCAAAACTGGGTAATTGGCTGCTGGCGCGGATGCCTCTGAGCCTCTCTCATGTGTAAACAGCATTGCCGAGCGCTGACACAACGCAGGCGGCTGCGGCACACGCAGGCGGCCGGCACCCTCCAGACACCCTGGGCCTGGGACTGCTCGCCAGCCCTTCTTGGGGGATCATGGAATAGGGGGTAAAATCGCTGGGGTGCAGGCAGGGGCTGGCTCAGCACCCCCGAAAAGGCTGGTGGCGGAGGGCCGGGCGCTGCCATGCTCTCTGCTGCAGCAAGGGCAGGTGGCTGCAGGGCCCCTGCTACAGCCAGGTCCCCAAGGTGACAAAAGGGACACGCTGTGCTTAGTGCACAGCAGCAGACCTTACCAGAGAGGATGGCAATGACCCCGAAATGCTGTGCCGGGACTGCCCTTGGGGATGTTAATATGGGCTGGGCCCCCCCGGCGGGTGTAGCGGGGGAGGAGGAGAGGGGCAGTGTCAATTGGGGGTGCAGTGAGTTTTACCGTATTTGCAGGGTTTTCTCGAGGCCCAGTTCATGAACTGGGAAAAGGAGGTGGAATTTTCCCACTACCTTACAAAACACAAGGGCCTTCAAACCCCTGGGGACGCACAGTGAAGTCGTGAGGCAGAGGGAGACTCAACATCCAGTGCTGCCATAAAAGCTGGTGGTGCTGGGGGGGGGGGGGGGGGGGGGGGG
>RSEF01000013.1:8940926-8963036 GCA_003993805.1 Himantopus leucocephalus
GAGGTGGGGGGGTTGGAAAGAGGAGGCAGAAAACATCACAGAGAGGTGGAGCAGCCCTCCGGGGTGGCCGGCCTCCGGGGGCAGCAGCCCCGGGAGCGTGGGGAGCAGCACCGGGCACCCCCGCCTCCCACGGCCGGCTGGGGCTGGCAGGGGAGGAGGGATGGAGGGGAGGAGGGATGGAGGGGAGGAGGGATGCAGGGGAGGAGGGAGAGATGGAGTGGAGGAGGGATGCAGGGAGGGATGGAGGGCAGGATGGAAGCTGCGGAGGAGGGATGCGGAGGGGAAGGACGGAGGGCTGGCGGTGCGGTTGGGTGGAGGACAGCACCACCGTGTGGCACAGCGGCTGCCTGGCCGCAGGGACAGGGACAGCCCAAGGCAGGGGGGCTGCAATGACGGGCTGCTGCAGCCCCCGGCCCACGCCCAAGGCCAGCCCCATCCCGAGAGAGGCCCCTTGTCCTCCTCCTCTGGGACGGGGCATCACAGCCGGCATCCCCGTGCCTCAGTTTCCCCCACCGCAGCACCCTGCATCCCAAGGCTTGGCACCGGGAAACTAGAGCAGCACGGCATGGGTGGGGGCAGCACCCCACCACTAACACCCGCCACCCTGCAGCTCTGGGGCCCAGCCCAGCCCAGCTCTGGGGCCAGCTGTGAGCAGACCTGGTGTGTCCCCACTGCCAGGGGTCAGGGACAGGTTTGAGGACAGCGGGAGGGGAAGAGTTTGGGGACAGACAGATCAGGGGTGCAGGAAGTGATGGGTGCCGTCACCTCACTGCTGGGCAGAAGGGTCTGGTGGCTCCCGGGGACAGCAGAGCTGGTGGTGGCATACAGATGACGTCAGGCCCTCAGCTGTCCCCACGGGGACAGCAGGACAGCCCCAGGCTACCTGCACACCTTGCTGCCAACGCAGGACACAGCCCACCCCCAGTCTTCCCGCGAGCCCCTGCTCCCCCAGCCCAGCAGCCATGTCCCTCCTGGTCCAGGCAAGGTTGTGCCACCTTAGTGGCACCGCCAGAGCCCAGACGCCCTCCCCAGGGCAGGGTTTTGCCCAGCGAGCCCCTCTTGGCTGCCCGCTCCAGAGGGGACCCGCCACCATCCACAAACCACAGCCGCAGGTGGAGCCAGCAGTGCCCAGGGAGGCGGCGGGTGGCCGAGTCCCAGACCACGCTGGCCCCCAGCCCCGCCGGCGCCGAGGCTCCCTGGCACCTCGGGGACCGGACACACCTCCGGCGGAGCGGAGCCGGGGGCCGGGGCTTTCCCTTTTTAGCTCCCTGGCTCGCCAGGGCCAGCCACACTGCAGGACGCCGGCCGGCAGCCCCTCAGCGGCGATGGAGAGGGCTCCAAACCTGGTAGGTGGCTGCATGGCAGCTCAGGTCTCATTCCTTGTTTTCCTTCTTTAATATAATTATTTGCACGCTTGTTTACGGGTGGCTACCTGGGTTTGTTTGCTTTGGAGATGCATGCTGTGGCCTGCCAGGCCCATCGCTCCCACGCCTGGCATGGCGAGGATGCAACAGCCTCGGACAGCAAAGCTGCAACAGTCCAACCGGACAGTCCGGCACCGGAGGGGGAAAACAGCCCTGGCTGAGCGGTCCCTGCCCCGGGGCACCGCACACCCATGGGAAGAGCCGCGGGACGGCAGGCAGGGCTGCGGGACAGCGGGCAGGGTGCGGGGCTGCCTGCGGCCGGCTGCAGGGACACGAATAGCAGGGAACAGGACTACAGAAAGCAACTTTGTTCACCGCTGGGCAGCCTGCCGGCTGTCAGCACACGGGAACTCGGCCCTGCGAGGCCGGAGGGAGAAGGAAAGGAAAAAGCATCTTTCTTTCTCTCTCACCGTCCTCGGAGCACAGAGGGAGGGAGAGGAGGGTTTGGATAAAGATCCCATTCTTGACTGTCTCATCTCTAAAGCTCCTTTTAAACCAGAGGCTGCCCAGGTACAGCCTGAGCTGAGGGTGTACCCATCCCTCCCACAACGCAGCCGCCTTGGGGTGGGCAGGGAAGGGACCCGGCACAGCTTGGGCAATGCAAATTGCCAGCTGCAACCAGGGCGAGGGGCTTTGCAGGCACGCGCATCAGCTGGGGCTTGGGCTAGGGGCTCACCATGACCATGTGCCCACCACCCCTGCAAACTGCCCTCGTGTGCTCCCATGGGTCTCGCCCACAGGGCAGCGTTGCCTTTTGGGGGTTGCATGTGCCACCCTAAAGTCAAAGTGGTCCTGCCATGGCCCGCTGAGCCACGGGAGGTGGGAAAGCTCCCCTTCCACGCCAGCCCTGCAGCCCAGGCAGCCACGCACCATCCTCCTTCCTCCTCAGCTGCTCCTCTGCATCTTCACCTTTGCCATGGTCCTGGTCCCTGAAGCAAAGGACCAAAACAAGGCAGCGAAGGGCAGGAGAAGGGGCCCGGCACGGCCCCCCACAGCCGCCCCTGCCCTGGCCTGGGCCCCAGAGGACTCCTACACCTCCATGGCAGACTACGAGCGCAGCATCCAGGACATGGTACGCCAGCTGAGGAACGGCTCCGAGCCAGGGGACACCAAGTGCCAGGTCAACCTGAGGCTCTGGAGGTCCAACCGGAGGAGCCTGTCCCCCTGGGCCTACAGGTGAGCGTGGGGCAGGGACCTCGGGGACATGCATGGTGGCTCTGTGCCAGCAAGCACTGTCACAGCCACGTGTCCAGCATCACGGGGCTGTGGTGGCTGCTGGGGAGTGCAATGCGATGCAGCACCCCATTTCACCCTGCAGAGGCATTACCCTGCCCGCCCTCAGCCACCCACCGCCTCCCATTTGAACATCTCTCCAGCCTCATTTTGCTTTCCCTCTCCTCCAGCATAAACCACGACGCAACACGGATCCCGGCAGACATTCCCGAGGCCCGATGCCTCTGCACTGGCTGCATCAACCCCTTCACGATGCAGGAGGACCGCACCATGGCCAGCATTCCCATCTACAGCCGGCTGCCTGTCCGCCGGCTGCTCTGCCAGGTGCCAGGCGAGGTTGGGCACAAGCCCTCTGGGAAGAAGTGCAACAAGAAGTACCAGATGGTCATGGAGACCATCGCTGTGGGCTGCACCTGCATCTTCTGAGGTTGCAGAGCTAACCTCTGCAGCCACGCACAGGCATCTAACCAGCTTGCTCTTGCTTCCTGAGCTTGCCCAGCCCTCTGGGAGAGGGTCACCCAGCCAAGCCTCCGGGTGAGGAGAACCCCTATGCAAGATGGTAGCTCCAAGAGCTCCCCAAAATCCCCCTGCGCACTCCATCAGCCTCAGCCCAAGCAGTCACTTTGGGGACACCCAGCTATGCAGCCCTGCAGCTGGCGTCGCAGCCAGACACCGCCCCAAGCCCCCTCACCTCCAGGGAGGAGCTCAGTAGGGTGGGCTGGGGAAGAGAGGGAGGCGGTTGCCCCCAGATCCCTCTGGCTGGGCTGGATCAGGCCTCCTCCCTCCCCAAAGTCCCCGTTTGCCTTTGTCCGTTCCATCAGTAGAACAGTTCTGGGAGTGCCTGGTCCTCCCCAGCCCTCCCCTGCACACCTACACATTCCTCTGCGCTGGGCCAGGCAGTCCAGGGACCGGGACAACCAGATGGTGGTTTGGGCGGCTTCTGAGGTCCTCAATAAAGTGCATCACTGGCCTCTGTCTGAGTTGGCCCATCGCACCGCCCCTCCGGCCCTGCCCGCCCGGGGGCACGGGGGCGGGCACTGCCCAGCCTTCTCCCAGCCAGGAGACACAGCCCCCCAAAACACAGCCGAGCCCCAGGCTCGGGGAAGCACCCAGCAGCAGGCACTTCCCACTGCAAGCCATGGACCTGTGGCAGCCCACCCTGCACGCCCATCCCCGGGGCGCCAGGCCAGCGAGCGGGGCTAGGCTCCACGCACGCATGGCATGGGAGAGGCCACGGGACCTCCTGCCCCAGTCGGCGCCAGCCCGACCACTGAGTTTCCCGGGGCAAAGCCAGGAAAGCAGGAGAGGCTGCGGGGGGAGCCAGGCAGCTCACCGGGGGGGACACATCAGCTGCCAATGCCAGCCAGCCTCGTCCCTGAAAGCCCCCTGATGTCCCTCCCAAAAACAGATGCACAGTGACCCTTTTTCACAGGACAAGGCACAGGTTCCTTTCCAGTATTGTCTGGGGAGGGGAAACAGGGAAACTGAGGCACATGGCACAGACACACAGTAACACTGGGCAGGGACTGTATTCCTGAAGGCAATGCATGTTCAAGTCACCCGGGACACAGCCTGTCCCTTCTCCCCCAGCCCCAAACCCCCTGGTGTCCCCAAGGCAATAAATACTCCCCAGGCTACCACACATAGAAGCTCCCAGCCCACGGCCTCCCCTGGGCGTCACAGCTCGGTCTTCACCTTGTGCATCAAGTCCTTCTGGTCGATTTTCCCCAGGTCCTGATGCCAGCGGTTGTAAGCCAGCAGGGCCACATTTTTGGCCGCCACTGCTATCATCTCCATGGAGCTGGCCACCCACTCCACGCCGCTGAGGTAGAAGAGGTTTTCGTGGAGCACGATGGGCGGGAGGGACTTGGCGGCATCGTAGCGGGGATACGCCTGCCACTCTGTCACCTGCACCGAGTAGTAGGACCTGAAGAGGGTCTTCAGCTGCTGCTTGTCCAGTGGCTGCTGGGAGAGGACACGCCACACCGCGGCCTCCTGGGGCTGCTTGCGACGGAAAGCTGCTGAGATGTTGACGGGACAGATGTTGTCCATGGCGTTGAAGAAGAGGTCAGGGGTGTCGGTGGTGAGGATGCTGGCAAAGGGGAAGAGCTTGGGGTCGGGGAAGCCGAAGTAGGAGGAGTTGAGGTAGCCGTGCACCACGGAAGTGACAGAGGGCTGGAAGGCTCCAGGGAAGTTGGTGATGGGCGGCTCAAAGTTCTCGAAGGTGAAGTTGCTCCTGCTGGGGTGCAGGGGTGTCGTCACAACCACCATGTCGTAGAAAGCTGAGCCCTGGCCTTCACTGCCCTCGTAGTGCACCTGGTACAGGGCTCTCCCCTCTGAAAAGAGATGGTGGACAGTTAGGAGTAGCGCTGAACCCTGGCCCACTTTTTCTAGCATGGCTTCCATCCTCTGGTTTTCCAGTACACACCAGTGCTGGACCATAGCACTTTATGGTTATGGATGAGTTGCTGATGCTTTAGGGCAGCGGAAAGAGCACTTTACCTAGCCTGTGGGAAAAAGTTTCCAGAGAAGCCCAGCCCAGTGGGGCAAGGAGAACTGAGGAAGCACAGCCTACCCCCAAACCCCAGCTATCCAGCCCTTCTGCTGTGCTGCATGGGGGACCAAGCCTGCAACAAAGATGGTGCCATAAAAGAGACCTGAGGGACTTCAGGAGGGAGAGAGGGGAACCCCAGGGCCGAGGTCTGTACTGCAGGGCCCCAACCAGATCAGACAAGGGGAGGAGATGGACAGACCCCCAGGCCCTTGCCCAAATGCTTTACGACCAGGATGCTCTCCAGCCTCCCAAGGCTCCCTCTCTGCCCCAGCATCCCCATGCTGCCATCACCCACCTCCCGCCCTGGCACGTCCAGACCCACGCCACCCAGAGCAGACCCCGTGCCCAGGCTCACCCGAGCTGTGCAGAGAGACGCCTGTCACCCTGGCCGGGATGACATTGGCTTTGGTCAGCTTCAGCAGACCTGAACACACCAGCTTGTTGCCTCCTTCCACCGCCCACGTGCTGCCCTGGGCCCCCGCCAGCGACATGGCTCCTGAGGAGAAGAGGAGGAGGGTGGCTTAACAGCCTGCCCAGGGAGGGGACGCTGGGAAGGAGAGTCATACGGGAAGACGAGGGGTCCCCTTTTTCACCTGCGAAGGCGGGCACCAGCACCGACTGCCCATAGCTGGAGCGCAGGACAGCTGCGATGACATCGTCCACAAAGCGCTGCGTGACGCCCACCTCCAGCAAGGACTCGGCCACAGAGCGCTGCGTCATGTTGACAAAGGCGTCACCCCCCAGCGAACGCAGCAGCTCCTCCAGGCTGGAGAAGGCGTAGCCATGCGCCTGGTACTTGTAGATCCTGGAGGGGACAGGAGCACACGGTGCCTGGTGATGCCCCGGTGCTGGGGAAGACCCCCTGTTGTCCCTGCTGCTCCACAGGCACTCCTACCTCATGAACTTCTCCATCACCTCTTCCACCCACATCTGCAGGCGCAGGAAGCTGATGCCATAGTGCCACCAGAGCCGGAAGAGGTTGAGCAGGTACCAGTCGGTCTCCTCCAGGACGAAGTGCTCCCCGCTGAATATGGCACTCTTCCCCGCCACCTCGCGCCGGTGCTTGAGGCCTGCAGGGAGCAGAGGGGCCCGGCCCCGCCAGGCTGGCAAACCTCCCTGGGGCTGGCTGGCCGCTGGGAAAGGCCCGTGCCAAATGCTGCCGCAGCAAGGATATGGGCAAAGACGCTCTTGAAGGAGCATCAGGGAGCGTGAGACCCCAGGACACTGGGACCCTAGCCAGACCCTATATGTTGGGGCATCTCAGGGAGTTGCTGCTGCCTGCCGGGACAAACTGGTGGGAGTTTGTGAACAAACCCCCCGCACTAATGCCATCAGGACCCCTTGCCCTGATGCTCTGCTGGGCCACCCTGCCCCTTTCTCTTCCAGGGCACAACAGGGCTGGGGAGCAGGGACAGCAAGGGGGTCAACTGCACGCCCGGGGTGCCGAGGCAGACTGGAAGCAGCCCTCCTCGCATCCCCAAGGTGCAGCCCCGCGGCTCAGGGAGGGGAGGCCGTGCAAGCGCTGGGGTGCCCGTGCTCACCCAGGATCTTGACGAAGTCCTGCATGTGGAGGCTGAGGGCGTGGATGGAGGCTCCCCGGCTCTCGTACTGCTGCTTGTTGACGGTGACGGTGGCCAGCCGCCCTCCCACGCCCGCCGGCTCGTACACATCCAGCTGCACCTGCGGCCCGAAGTGCTGCTGCAGAAAGTAGGCGACGGCCGAGCCGCCCAGCCCGGCGCCCACCACGGCTGCCGGCGGAGAGGGGGCGAGGGCGGCCGGGTCAGCAGAGCGCCCCGACAGAGCTGCCCCCCCTCCCCGGACCCCCGGAGGTCCCCGGCCGCGGTAGGGGAAGGGGGGGGAAGGGGCCAGGGGGCTGGGGGTGCAGCGGGGAGAGGGCGCAGGGACGCATGGCTCCCGCCGCGGAGGGGTGCCGGAGCTCCGCTCTCCCACCGCAGGAGGCCGGGCGCTGCCGGTACCCGGGACGGGCGCCCCCCCCCGCTCCTCCCCTCCCGCTCCTACCGATGCTGCGCGGCGGGGCGCGGGCGGCGGCGGGCGCGGCCAGGAGGGCGGCGAGGGCCGGCAGGAGCAGCGCGGCGGGCGGCGGGGCCATGGCGCGGACGGCGGCGCGGAGAGCGGGTCCCGGCAGCGCCCGCCCCGGCCCGGCCCGGCCCGCCCCTCACCGCCGGCTCGGCCCCCCCACCGCCCCGCCCCGCTCGGCGCCCGGCGGCGATGCCGCTGTCGGCGAGCGGAGCCAGGCCCGCCCCGGCGCTGGAAGCCCTGAGCCAGCGCGTTTGGCGGCGGCGAGGGGAGGAGGAGCGGCGGGTTTGGCCCCGCAGGGCCGGAGGGATGCGCGCAGCAGCGGGGGAGCGGTACAGGGGCAGCGGCAGGCGCGGCGGAGACACGGCAGCCGTACAAAAGCCGAGGCCTTGTGATAACCCACCCTCGGGGAACGACGCCGAGGGTCAGAGGAGACCAGGCACAGCCACAGCGAGGATCCTCAGTGCATTCCCTTCCTCACCCGCCAGCTGCACATCCACCAGGATGCCCAGCAGCATCCCACTCCCAACCAACCCCATGGTGGACCAAGGGCCCAAAGCCAGGAGCTCCCTGGCACCGCTTCTCTCCATTGCCAGCGTGCGGGGGCTGCGCCCTAGGGCAGTGCTGGGGCCAAGCCGCTGCCGGAGCATGTTTTCCATGTGCTCAGCCTGCACAGAGCACGCGGTGCTCAGTACCCGGCTGAGGGGAGCGGGCTGGATCCTGCGGCTGTTCATGCATCAGCAAGGGCATTTCAGGCTTTCGCTTGCACTTTCTGCCCTCGGCAAAACAAGGTGCCCAACAGCAAGCAGCTTGTGCCACAGGGAGCTCAGCTGGGAGCCTGCTGCTGCTTGGATTGCAAAGGATAGCAAATACCGAGTGAAGATTGCAAAGCATAGCAAATACTGAGTGAAAACTCTAGAACAGGTAGGACGTGTAATTACAGACCCAGAGCCTGCCGTAGCCCAGGGCTGGCTCCATACCAAGTGACAAAATTTAGTCTGGGAATCCGTCATCAGAACTTTGTCTCAGGAGAAACGCAACGCAAGCACAGGCCCCCTCCTTTCCCCCAGCTGCTTCGGAGTTCCTGCATGGGGGAGCACGCCCAACCCAGAAACTCAGGCATCAACATTTTGGGGGCAGGCACAGACAAAAACTACCATTGCTCAGCCCACCCAAGTCCTTACAATGGGCAGTATCAACCCACCAGGATGGGGAGGTGACGTTCCCAAAGCAGCTTAGAACACAGCACGCAAATATCTTTGCAGCATGCCTCAGGTTTTAACAAGCTCTTACTTAACCGGCCTGATTTCTCCATGGCTGTGGGCGATGAGAAATCTGGCTGTACACGCAGCAAGGCTCCCAGGAGTCCAGGGCAGCGCCGCTCCCAATCGCCTCCCCCTCACGCCAGACCATGCCCTGCATGCAGGCGCTCCATAATACCGTCCCATGAGCAAAATCCTCTGCCCCTTGCTCACAAGCTCAGATGCTTTTCTGCAGATGGAGGTGGCGGTGGTTAGAAAACTCCCAACTCTCGCTGTTGCTGCAGAAAAAAAACGGCAGAGCCAGAAATTACTAACACAGCAGCAGGCAGCAGTGTTTCCTGGTCCAGTCCAGTAAGCGAACACTAAACAATGCCCACACATTTTAGGCAGAATGAGGAAGAGCCCCAGTAAGGGAACATGACCTCTGTGATCACAAGGGGACTTTGCTGGCAGATCTTTAGCACAGAAGTATAGATCTCACCCGATAAAGGCCATTTGTAAATGGTCTTTTGCAAAGTTTTTTTTTTTTCTAGTGAGAAGTGCCCAGGGGCATTCAGAGCTTCAGGAGAACAAGGCAAGCAAGACCCTCCGATGTGGCACCGAGTGTTACGCAATCAAGGTAAAACCAAGAACAGAGGCCTGGCTGTTTTTGCAGAGGATGCGTGAAGGGAGAATGAGATCTGTTCCAATCACGCCCATACAGAGAAAGCCTGTTCTCCTCTCCAACAAATCCTTTTAATCATAACCCACCTGCAGATCCCACAAGCGCCAATACATACTGTACAGTAAGCCATCTGAATCGAGCTGCCATACAGTACACCTGCTACAACACACCGCACACAAAAAGGGAAAAATGCAGCAAAGAGGAGCTGTGAGAAAACAGAATGGCAAAAATAAACCATGTATCAAGTATGTCAACTGTTAGCAGAGCTCTGCAGAATGAACCACCACCAAAGGCTGGCAGACAGCACTTCTCTACGTGACGGTCCATGGGTGGACTTACTAGGAACAGACACAAAAGCAGGCACAGAAGTACCAGAGAACAACGTGGCCGGGCAGTTTATCAGCGCAGAAATCCCCGACAACTCACCTGCGCGAGGGAAGGTGACACATGTGCATGTGTGCATTTCTTGGGAGTCCGCCTAAAGGATTGTTAATAACATGTTCAACAAAGTCCTCTACTGCCACAGACTATACCCCTTATTTTAGACAATTGGATCAGGAACAGCGAGAAACCTTTCAATCCACAATCCCACTCGATTAAAGTAGCAGTCTGAATGAGCTGCAGCTTGGGGCAGGGAAAAAAGGAAAAAAAACAACTGCAATTCTTTTTTTTTTATTCTTAGCAAATGGACAGTATCTGGACATCTAAAGGAAATCAGCCCTTTCCAACATTAACTCAAATGTTGTTGTCAATTACTTGCACTGCTCCCACACTTGTCTTTGTCTTTCATAGAGCCAGAACCTTTGGGTAAACAAAGAGCACAGAAACACAAAAAAATACAATATATACAGGTTTCCCACCAACTAAACGGACTTAGATTTTTGGAGATTAGCGACACTTTGTTCATTTGACTTTGCAAGTAATATCAAAACATCTCAAGTTTTAAAATAAAAAAATACTACAATATTCACAATATAAAACTTAAATAAATTTGTTTAAAAATTAAAGGACTGCTAATAGCTATTGATTTATCACAGATGTCTCTTTCAACAGAAGCTCTGTTGATGAAGCACTGAAAATTTAAGGTTCACAAAGTGACATTCACATTCTGCACTGCTCCTGCCAGTTAAGACGCTGCCATGCTCATGAGACAGTGCCGCTCGAGACTCGTCCAGGAGCTCAACTCAAATATGTCCCACTGTTGGGGTACGGCAAGGTCACAGAACAAGGCAAACACCCACGTACAGCGGGGCTGCCTGCTTCCCGAGAGCAGAAATGCAGGTCCACACATCACCATCAAATGCACGTCTTAACTAGTTGTCTGCCTTCCCAGCTCAAGCTCTTCAGTTCATGGCTGGGCGAACGGAGTGGAAATGACAGAGATACGTGACTCTTCCTCTCCTTTGCTATTCCGTCCCTGCTAACGTACTCCTGTGTTTTATTAAATAGTCATCGAGTAAAGTGACTGGAGAGAAAAAGCTCCTCTCTGGTGTAACTCTGCAGAGTGCAAAGGAACCGCACCAACGGGGACTCTGCCCCACCGTGCTGAGTGTGCAAGCTTTACACAAACAGGGCAGACAAGGGAGCAAGAACCTGCAAAGGAGAAATTCAATCCACCCTTACGTAATCTCATCCATGATAAAAGAGATCATTAAGTGTGCTTGAAAGGCAAGGGAATAAAATTTTGCCTAGGAAATCTAGATTCTGTGACGGAATCCAGGTTTGGTTATTTCATTTTCACTTCACCATTCAAAGGAAGCAGAAACAAGGACAAACAACAGCTACAGTATTTATCTCTTTGGTAACTTCTGTAAAAGAGTCTCTAAGCAATGGGTACATCTTACAGTAATCATCATAAAAGCTCAATAAGATCCTGTAGAAGTTTCATAGATTGAAAGAACCAGGAAAACAGCTTGCCCAAAATTAAACCGGGCCTATGGGAGGGTGAGAAAGACCGCACAGGAACTGGATCCCTCAGATTCCTGCTCTAGCCGCACAACAGTGCCTCAGTGAAAGCGGATCCCAGATACACAAGCTGGATCAATAACCTCTTATTACAGACAGAAGGTCTGGAGTGCATTTTAGGATATTTCTTTAAGGCAAAAATGGGTGAATATTAGCTGCGGAGACAGGCAGGCCTGGCAAATAGTCCGAAAGTGGATCAAGTAGCTGTAGTATACAGTGGCTCCGTGGGTCAGTTTAAAGAGGATTTGGATCCCACCACTTCTGTCACACACTACTTTTAAATCCAGCTCAGATAACCCGCAGCCTTTCTATGACAGAAAACTACCTGTTGTGTAAAATGCCTTTGCTTTTGTTTAGTTCCTTATAAACAAAGTTTCACATTCAAATTAGTTTCCATAACCCGCTCTCCCCTCATATTGCAAAAAGACTCAGCTGATATAGCAGGGGCTGAAGAGGCAGCAGAGAACCCAACCGCTCCTTCCAGCTGAAGACACAGTTTCCTCAGAACAGGCTGCAGACAGTCTTGAGGCAGAACAGCAAGACTTGCATTGCCACACTTCCTATTTTACCTGTTCTTTGTCTCGGGTAACAGCGTAACCTGGTGACCCAGTCAGCACGCAGATCAGCAAGACAATGAATAGAAGTCCTGTATATCTCTGAAATTTCCAACAATGCGATAAAACAAGAGCACTGAACAAGAGGTTTGTCCAAAGTGATCTAATGCTGCCACAAAGCACTGTTTCAGGGTTGAAATCTCGAACACCTGCCTGAAAACCTAACTATGCAGAGGCAGAAAACTGTACTTCAAAAAGCATCCGCTACTGAGTCACCCACATACAGCCGTCACCAAAGCAGCTTGCATGGAGCAAATTAGAAACGTGCATCTTCCTTAAATTTCTGGAATGACAACCAACTAGCTGCACATAGGCTCCCCAGATGAAAGACTGACGATAGCTGCTAACTGAAGGCTGCGGTAATCTTGAAGTCCACCACAAAAGGATTATGCAACTGAAGCCTGTAAAAGAATGGGAGAAGAATAAGCTTTCTTCCAAACCAGTGATGGCATCCACCATAAGTAAAGAGTTTTTGGAAGTGGATCTGCAATAACTGTCAGGCCACAGATCCAGTTCCGGAAAGTAAAAAGGCAGGAATTAACAAATCAGTAAGAAACAATCTGAAAACAACCACTCCTGCCTTGGTTTTGTGTAGTGCCATACATGGGCTGGTTTATATAACTCTTCTGCCATTATACTGCTTGCTGCTCTGTAAAGGGTTAAATTCCGATCTTGCTCGGTGACTGCATCCTTTCAGCTGAGATAAATGGACTCCCAGGCAAAAGGACCACTGGGAAATACATATGCCATGCTGAGACAACAACATGCCTCCAACTAAGAGGACGACTTGAGGTCAGCTTTCACTTCCTCAGCCTTCTGCTTCTCTTGCTTTCTTGTCACCGCTGCTAAAATTGGTTCAAGGGCACTTGAGACTTGTAGTAGAAAAGATTTTTCTCCTTGTGTCAAAACCCAGAAGGTTTAATATTTACTATGACCACGCAAAAGTAGAATCTGAAATGTGAACTGGAAGTTTGTGTTATCCGAGT
The DNA here is from genome assembly GCA_003993805.1 of Himantopus leucocephalus. Taxonomy (NCBI): domain Eukaryota; kingdom Metazoa; phylum Chordata; class Aves; order Charadriiformes; family Recurvirostridae; genus Himantopus; species Himantopus leucocephalus. Next base: position 8,953,666 of record RSEF01000013.1, read on the forward strand.
ACCAATATTGGAGAGCTGAGAAAATAAAACAGTCCAGATTTCCTGCTTAAGGGCACATCTCCATTTTGCCAGCAGCTGCAACAAAGAGCATGTAGTTTATCATGCTTGAAAGCTGCACAAATACCCATCAGGGAAGAGAGATTTCTCTCTTCTAAAATATACTTTTTTGGTTGGAAAAAGAGAGATTTGAGAACAGTTTTCTGGCTCCACCAGGAACCACTACTCCCTGTTTTACCTTTAGGAACAAGGAGCCAAGCTGAAGTTTTACCTGGAGAACAAATATTAACACATTAAAGTCTGACCTAACAACCGAATTCTCTTTAAAACCTGATCCCTATTCAACTGTAGTATGACAGAGATTTCATTACTTCAGGATTATTTTCCTGAAGTGACATGAGAAAAAGCTGCCCCTAAATGTCATTTCAAGTGATCATCTTCATCCCCACCTGAAGGGTTTGGGGACAAGGGAAGACACCAAAACCAGCCTGATAATACTCAGTCTTTTGGGCTTTTCTTCTTCTGAGTGCTTTGCAAAGAAAAGGCCTCACCACATCCCTGTGAGGTAGGTCAATAAGTATTATTATGTTCCCTTAATACAGATATGGAAACTGAGGCAGGGAAGTTACTTTCCTGAAGGCCACTGCAGGAGCCTGTCTCAGAGATGGAACCAGGAGACAAGATTCCTTAGCAATCAGGGAACTTCCCTTTCTCTCCCGTATCTCCCCTCTTCCCCATACAAGTCTTAATGGAGAAATGAGCAATGGAGAAAGGGGCTACAGTGCCACGTTTCTGACAAATAGCAGGACTCTTAGTACTACTCCACATACTCCAAAAAGGAAGATTAAATATACAAGTACCTTAGAATTAATGGCAAAATGACTGCACACATTATAAAGAAGCCAACATACAATACAAACCTAGCTTAATAAATAAGTAAAGACATGCAGCTGCAGTTGTGACTGAGTGTGAGGGGTCCTCAGCTCAGTAAGGTCCCAGATGCCAATAGGTAAGCCCATGTCATTCCTGTGACTCTACTGCCACACCGACGAGTGCGTGTCTGATAGTGCGACCGTGGAGTTTATAGCCGTCCTGAGTCACCAGTGCTATCGTGCCCGGCTGCATTCCCTCAGCTGGTACATGGCAGACTATTTCATGGTCATACGGATCATATTTGCCACCAACAGGGTTCATCTTCTGAAGGCCGTGTTTGGCAAATACACTTTGCAATTTGGCCTCTATGAGAGAGAGGCCTTCATAGATTTTCTTCAGGGTTGGATTTGGATTACTAGGCTCCACTTCTTCTGCGGCACTCTCGGCAGTCTTCTCCAAGATATCTGCTACCTCCACAAGGTCCCTGCAGAAACTCTGGATCCCTACAGGAACAAAGAAGCAAGAAGTAAATGAAGGGCAGTTCATGGAACATGCAGAGCTACAGTACCAATGACAGGCACAAAGTCACAGCAGTTTGAAAGCACCTTTAAAGCTGCTAATTGATTTGAACTGTTACTTTAGTGAGAGCAGACAGTGTCTTCTGTACCCTGTAGCCAAAGCTTTATCATTACATGGATAGTAACCTAAAGACTCCACAAATCAAGGTATATGCAGGAACGGTACATCTATACACGTCAACATATATATAGTATACCTGATAAAGCAGAGCATTAGTATTTCACTCCAAAAAGTTCTTGCAGCCAAGACGTGCCATTTAGGACATTGTTCCACACCCTCTCATACAGTCCTACAGACATAAATGTTTTGCCAAGTAACTCACACAAATGCCCGTGCACATGGGGAACAAACACAATGGGGGGAAGCAAAAATAATACATGACCAGTGAAAAGTACATCCACAGTTTTATTCGTAAGTTAAAACTACTATGAAAGGACTAGACAAAGTGGTCCTTGGGTCAGTCATGAAAAAGTCATGCAGTCTTTTTCATTAGAAAACTGGGTTTAGATCGTATACATTTCCAGAAGTGGTGTATTACACTGTGCAGAAATTTCAGGAGAATCAGGCTCCCTCAGTTACACAGATGCAGTAACTAACTTACTGGAAAGACATATTAGGAAAAAAGAGAAACAATACTTTGGTGCTGTCTATACCTGTACATACATGTTTAAACAAGCACAGAACAAAGCAGCATGAAGGAGAAACAACAAAGGAGCAGACAGAAGCAGACTGATTACCAGCCATTTCCTCTTGCACCAGAGCCTGTTTTAATGCTCTACAGACCCCCATGCCTCACTCTATGAGCAACTTCTAATAAAGAACCTCATTTTTCTTCAAATCTGAAGCATAATGCATCTAAAATTCAAAGAGCTAGGAAAAAAACAACCCCAAACCTCAAAACCAACGGTGCTGATTATCCCAAAACTCCACAGCCATTTTATAGCACAATGGGTAGACTGGTAAAAAAGATACAGCAGCTCCAATTTCAAAGCTACGGAATTAACTAACAAAAAACCTCAGATTCATGCATTAAGGAGAATAGCAGTTTCTCATTCTCAGAGACAGTGCTGGCAGAGTGCAACAATTACATAGCAGTTTCTTCTCCCTTCACCTGCCTCCGCTGCCAAAGCTACAAATCCAGCTCACTTCATTGATGCTAAAATATTTATTATAGAAGTTTTAAAGAGCATCTGGTATAGAAACTGACAGCCTTTGTCTCAGGCAGCACCTACCTCCTGAAAGCTAGAGCAGAAGAGAAGAGGCTGTTAGTATAGTAAAGGAGATCACAACCTGATGACACAGCTGAGTATGAAATACACCCTGCCAGAGCCAATTCTCAGGATACAGAAGAACCTGTAATTTCAACCAAGTCAGCAGAACTACACTCAATTGCACTGGGCCTGTTTTATTAAAAAAAAAAATTAAAAATGACAAAACAGTCACTGGTACAAACCTGATGGGACACAGCTGGACGTACAGAAAAAATAGCGAGTAAGCCCAGACACCAACAGTCCAGGCCGAACAATGAACGAGGGCAGGACGGGGAGAGAAAAGCTGTTGATCAGCATTTTATGTTCAGGCAGGCAGGCAGGCCACCGCAGTAAACACAGCTTTGCCTCACTTTGCTTACCAAAGAGCTTGGCATCTTCCACAAACTTCTGCGTTCTCCTCCGGACGTTCTCAGAATCTGCCAAAGCTTTCCGGTATCGCTCCTGTAACCACAATAGCAAGGGGAGACATCAAACAAAGATGTAAAACCCATTTCCTGACAAGTTGGTAATGCCTTAGAAATGATTTAAAAAGTGCTCGTTTCGCATCAGAAAGTCATTATGGGCTCCTGCATTTTCATTACATGCAAACCCAAATCCCTCCCCACCGATTAATCAGCACAACTGCAACTCCCTCAAAAGACCCAAGTGAAGGCCAGAAGCATTCAGGGTGCAGCTCAACTGAACACCGCATTGTCAGGCTGCTGCTTTTTGCATGACTCACTGCGGCTACTGAGACACTCCTTTCTCCAGCAGGCAAACTGGTGGTCTCAGCAACAGATCTGCAAACAGCTGATTTATCACTTGGTGCAGTAGTACTCTCAAGGCGATTATCTCCAGAATATCCTGCCTGATGCTGTGGTGTTTAATCCTCTCCTTAGTCACATCTCTTCTTCAAAGTCTCTATAACATGATCCCTACCACTTCCACCACACCACTATCACTAAAGAGGACTTTCATTCTCGGACAATCTGGATCCCACGAGACACAATATGCTGTGCTAATCAGGATGACGCTACTGCCATTCCCTCCGTACAATGCTGTGAAGAACTGACCAGACCACCTCCAACATGCAGTTTTGCTTGCCAGGATCATACTATCAGTGTCTTGCTCCTAGGTACTACTGACAGATGGTGTTTCTGGGGAAGGCAGACTGTACTTTCACAGTGGCACCCTCTCACACTTAGAGCACAGCTGCTTTAAAGGCTGCCACAGCACAGCGGCATCGTGTGTGTGTTATACAGCTGACAGAAAATGCTAGGGCTGAAAGGCAGACCAAGTCAAGGGGACTGAATGAAAGACATCATGATGCCACCAGCAACATACTCACATTTAAATCCCGGACTTGTTCTTCCAATTTGATGGCTTTGTGCTCTAAGGCACAATCAGAAAGAGGATGCTTGGGCTCATCACGGGGATCTTCTGGGCCACACTCATCTCCTGTACTTCTCTGTTGAGCTGCAGTGCTGAAAACACATGGGGACCCCCTGAAATACAAACTAGTGACAAAGAAGGAAAGTTAAGTAACAGAGTCAAAAAGAACAACTCTAGTTTAGTGTCGTTACTAAAAGCAGGCTTTCTTAAAAAGGTACATAGGATTCTAGATAAAATTCTAGTGCTTTTCAGGAAATATGGAGAACTAGCACAGAAACACAGAGAGACAGATGTTGGAAAAAGTCTTTTATTTTAGACTCACATGTTACTACAGAGGCTGTATACTGCTTCTTTGACATACCTTGAAAAGAGTCACATTTTCATAGGAAAACAAGTTGTGGGTTGCATTTTTGCTGACCTCCCGGTACAGGTGGTCAATAACAGATGACAAAGTTCAGAAACATTTTTGCAAAGTAGTCTTGAAAAGGAGGCAAGTGGCATAAAGCTGTTTTTACAGTTATTAAAAAAAACCCCACCAAACATTCTGTGCAAAATTCAGTAAGATCTGCAAACCCATGGCACTTAATAAGATAGACAGGCAGAGCCTTGCCTGCTACCTAAGATGGTACAGTGAGACTGCACCAGTGGAATGGCTGTGGATGTCCTGTGCAGCAGTTCAACAAGCAAGGAAGGACATACACATCTCAAATTGCTGGCTAATGGAGGATCCAATCCTCTGATGCTCTGACCCATTGTTCTCTTGGGTGCAAATAGACATACTACTTGGTGTATTCAGTTTTCCTCCTATGGAGTGAAAAGGAGAAGAGTTTGAAGCTTTTGCCAATCAGTTCTTCTTACAAAGTAGCAATTGCTAGAGTGTAGCCTGTGCTTTCATGTCCACTGCACAAAGAACAGTTAAGAAACCAAAGAGAACTGTCAGAGACATGACCAAGGTGTGTGCAGTCCAAATATTCTGAGGCCTTCCACCAGGAACTTTACAGCTCCATTAGCTGTGTTTGGAAAAGGGGCTGAACATGCCAACTGAAAATTGTCCCTAATATTGTCCTACAGTTCTAAATACTTCAACTGCTTTTACCTCTACTGGCAATGAAAGAGTCACAAAAAAAAAAAAAAAAAAAAAATCAAAACAAGCCCAAGCCTCCAGTGCTGAAGCCTACCTTGTCCGATGACTTCTTCATCCTAAGTACACTTTTCAACTAAAAAGCACTTGTCAGTGGTTGTGTTGGTACAGCAGGTGGAGCTCACCCAGGAGGCTGACTCCACAACTTGAACATGAAATGATGAAACAACCAAAGAGTCAGATAATTGGGTTGAGCTCTATAAACACCGCCTAGGTGTTTAGCAGCCTATTCTATACTGTAACAATCTCACAGGCTTCCCAAAAACTAGATAATAGAAGCCTGGCTGAAAACAGTTTGGTCAAAAGATGATCAAAACCATCACGCTAGACACTTTGAAAAATAAAGAAAATATTTTTCACTTCACTCTGGCCTTTTCCAGAAAACCCTTTACCTGCAGTAACAATGCTGTCACTCCAAGGGCGAAGAGTTTTCACTCCCCCTCCTACACCACCTGCTTTTACAAACCGACCTAGACAGGACCAATTCCTGCAGCACGAGGTCAACGCTCCAGCCCACCTCCCTCTCATGCCTTACACCAGGAACAGAGTCTGCAGAAGAAAGTTCAATTTACTTCCAAACCATCTCCATTCAGGAAACATTGTAGTATATGCTTAACAAGGAAAGGTGTGTCCTTTTTTGGGAACACTTGGGCTCTTCCTCTGAGCAGGGCTTTCAACATCCCCTTTAATAGAGGGGCTTTGCATACACTAAGTGCACATCTACCTAGTGAAACGCAGCATGGCACAGAAATCACTGCACTGGCACAGACTCAAACTTCTGTGTTTATACTGTGCAGTGTTGAATTGTGCCGAGATGCTAATTTAGGCCCCAGAATCGATACAGCTGAGTTCACGTTACCAGGCCTGCACCATTAAGCTTTCTTACTTTACAGCAAGGCTGTATTGCTTGGGTACAAAGTCGCAGAAGTGCACAGCTTTTGTTTCTGGGTTTATCAAATTGGTCATGAGACTTAAGTGCTGTTCAGCAATCCAGCTAAGCTGAGCTTACAGCCGTAACTGGGATAGGTTTGCTCCCCTTATTCCATTACTGGAGCTGTGTAGAATGAAGGTTCAGGGAGTTAAACCAGCTGAAAACTAACCCTACAAAATAAAAAGACTTTTTTGTCTGTGTCCCTGAATAGGTTTGCTGACAGATCAGATGAGCACAAGTGCCAGTACAAAAGAGAAGACAAACATGTGAAGCCTGGTGAGATGTGGGAGGGAGAATATGGGAAAGGTAAGAGGTGTCCCCTTTTGGGCGTCAGCCAGGGCTTAGACTGGTTCAGCTCTATGACCAAAGCACAGTTTAAGAGATTTGTATCTGCCCAAAGACCACCAAGCATCTCCTATCACTCCCTGCTTAGCAGCCCAGCTGTTCCCTTGTTTTATCTTTAATACAAGGTTGCTAAACATCCCACACCACTAATGACAAACTCCCTTTTCCCACCTGAAGACATTTGCATATGCAATTTTTTTTTATTAAGTGGGTACTTAAGACATGATCTGTGTGTCAAACTGCTCCTTTTCAACACATTACATGCCAAATACAAGTCTGAAAGTGCTCCTGCTATGTACCCTTGCTCTAGAATAGGATGTTCCTTGCACTAATCTTTAATGAACCAGGTGAGGGGCTGTCACTAGGCTCTTTTCAAAAAGCTGCCCAGCCACTGTGGTTCTTGGTTCCAGGAATGCCAACACAGAAGAAAACACCACATTTTAACCCTGGCTGCAGAGAGATCTGTTTGCGGTACAAGACCCCACCTTGAATGATTTTTAAGATGCTTGTCATATTCGTGTTGTATTAACATAGCACATTTTCACTGAAAAAATTATAGAAAGTAGATCAAACCAGAGGTGAGGACAGAGAAGGACCCTCTTCACCAAGCCTTCAAAATCAATCCATGAAGCTTTAAACAACTGCAAAGCTTCCTTTGTAAATAAAAGGTGTGTCCGTGGGAAGCACCAACTACAAGCGTTGTCCTTTATCATCTCACATTTCATTTAAAGAGCTGCAGGGATGGAAATTAGCCATGTTACAGATGAACCCAAGAACCTGAAATGCAGCTGAGAAAGCAGCCTTGCTAGGCACCTCACAGGTTAGACTCCTGTGTCTTAACAAAGCTAAACAAATGACTTAATTCTTTTGCATCCAAGAAGCAAAGGTTAGTGAGTTACTTCCCCCTGCCAGTGATTTACTCTACACAAATGGGTGTGTTTTGGTGTGTAGGAGGAGAGGGGCATGAATGAGCTGGTGCCTCAGCTATGGGGACCTGCCTACGTGAAGCAGAGAGCTGCCTGCATGGACTCCTTTCTCCAGCTTGTGAAACCAAGTCACAGAACACTCCCCCATGCAGTGAAATGCCTCGGGTATCACGTGCTGTTCCGACAAGCCTGTCTTAAAAGTTGTAGGCAAGAAACAAAAACCACAGACTGACTCCAAAGGGAATTCCTAAGAAGGACTATTATGCAGAATTGAAAATACCGCTCAATTTACTTCTTCCTCCGGGATGAAAGAAATACTCCACTAAAAAGGGCAAGCGCTATTTACAGTCTGTCCACTGCATTGTGCTCCATCTTCTAAACACAGTTATGATCACAGCTGCCCCAAAAATAGGCAGAAATCCCACTGGAGGAAGTTGACACATCCTGAAGTGACAGACACGTGGAAGTCCCAGAGCATGTGATTATACAACTAAGCTGGTCATACAAGAAGATTTATGAACTGATGTCACAGAAAGCCAAACAGATAGATGTAGCAGAGAAGTTGATGGTATCCATATGGTTTAAGCCAGTTGTCCTTAAAGATTAGAATTTAAATGAAGAGAACAGATATCTCTGCTCAGAAAAATAGTATCACCTCTTTTTCTGAAGCACAGGCACGATACCTGACCATCCTAAACCTACTTGGTCATGTTCCCTCTGAACACAAGGGTCTTATCCCATCTCTCCTTAAACACTTCCCCCTCCTCCTCCTAAATCAGCATGACGAAGCACACAAGTGCTGGGACACACAGAAACATCTGCATTAGTGTTTCAGCTCTGATGATCGTGCTTTGGAAGGAAATCTCCTAATTACCCCCCAATTACTGCACTCTGTTTCATCAGGGAGTGATACCAGAGATTAATACTATGTGGATTCTTCTTCGATGAAACTGCAGAACAAGCTTGTGCAGCACACCTTAACGTGGGATGGCCGTAAACAGGCAGTAGGCTCCCAGACTACAGCGAGTCTGGGGTAAGAAGCCCCTGAGATAGGTACAGCACAGGTGGCTGGGCCCCACCACCCACTGCTTTGCTGTATAGAGCTGCCCTTCTTGGCCGCGATGCAGGCATGGCCACAGAGAACTTGCGTACAAAGAGGAGTTTCACAGTGATGGTAGGTTCTGGCGATCCTCCACGAAGGAAGGCTGCTCAGCTCCCATCAGACAGTCACCTATTTCAAACTCGGTGCACATTTTGAGAGGGGCAAAGCAGTTTTCACATGTATAAAAGCCGAAGGACTTTCAGACACGCATCTTTACATTTAGTCCCAAACACAGATGCTTCTATTATGTGCTGCAGAATTATTTTATTGGATTTAAATTGTCTGTTGGGTTGTTTGGTTTTTTTTTCCAGAGAAAACCTCTAGGATAAACCAGCATGCATTTTGACTTTTTTTTTCTTTTTGTCTGCCCACATTTCACTTGAATAACCAAAGCACCTGTTACGGATTACACTTTTATAAGCCATACTCCACAATGTCCAAAAATATGACAGGACACTGTTTTCCTGCCTAAATATTGACACAATTAAACAGACCTTCTTCTCTTGGCCATCCAAAACACCCTGAACATACAGGCGCTGCATCATTACCAAAAATAAAACCAGAGGAACGCATTAAACATGCAGTTCGTGACTAAATGGCTCAGATGGGCAAGACGCAGAAGTCACCCATGGATACGTGTAACGGCGGGAAACAACCTCCCAGCGTGCTGACCGCAGAAACACTTTCCCCTGAAAATTAAAACGATTTTTTTTTCCCCTCAGAACGCCACTTTCCCCAGGAAAGAGCTTGCTTATGGAGGGCCTATTTTTTGTTCCAGGCCTTCTCACGGAGCTAAAGGCCGGAAGCGTGTCCCTCATGAGGGGTAAAGCAGAGG
>RSEF01000013.1:8963104-9063636 GCA_003993805.1 Himantopus leucocephalus
GGGGGGGGGGATGGCGACCTTCCAGCAGACCCCCACGCCGGCACACACCGCCCCGGGCCCGGGCTCGACGCGGGGCGGCGGCGACGAGGCCCCGCGTCGGGCCCGGAGCGCTGCCACGTCTCGCCCCGAGCCCGCCACAGGCGGGGAGGGATCAGCACCGCGGCCGTTAGCGACTGTTAACGGCTGAGGGAGAGGGACGACACCGCCTCACGTACCTGCCGCGCCGCGGCGCGCCGAGGACGGTCCCAAAGCGCCGCAGGTAACAGGCAGCCATCGCCCCGCCGACCGACGGCCCGACTGAGGGAAGGAGGGCAGCGGCGCGCCGGCGCCGCCCGCCAACTACAGCTCCCAGAAGCCCCTGCGCGGACTACGAGTCCCGGCAGGCAGCGCGGCTGGGCGGGAAGCGCCCTGGCGGGGGCCTGGGCCGGTCGCCCGGCCGTGGCGGGAGGTGGCCCTCGGGACGCGGTGTTGAGGTTTGACACTGCGTTCCTGCCGCCGCCTGTGGAGCTTAGCGGGGGTGATAAACGCGACAGGTTTCACTTCTCGTTCGATAATGGCTGAGAGAGGCTTGGGCCTGCAGGCTGAGCCCAGGTGGAAGAAACAGCGTTTCTTACCTCATGGTGAATCAACATTAAAGACCCCCCAAACCTTGGCCAGATGTGCTTTTTAACCTCCACGGGCGGGCTGCGGGAAAGATGGGGAGGGGCTCTTATCAGGAAGTGTAGCCATAGCATGAGGGGTAACGGTTTCTGAACTGAAAGAGGGCAGGTACTAGATATTGGGGAGAAATTCTTTACTATGAGGGTGGTGAGACGCTGGAACAGGTCACCCAGGGAATTTGTGGATGCCCCATCCCTGAAAGTGTTCAAGGCCAGGTTGGATGGGGCTTTGAGCAACCTGGTCTGGTGGAAGTGTCCCTGCCCATGGCAGGGGGGTTGGAACTAGGTGATCTTTAAGGTCCCTTCCAACTCAAACCATTCTATGAGTCTGTGATGTGCTTTCCCAGGCTGTGGTGGTCCAGCTCCATTTCTCCCCACTGTGGGCACAGGCTCCTCGTTTCTTTAGCAGGAGAGGTGATGGTTTGAGGAGAAGGTTTGTACCCTTTTCTGAAGTGAAATGGGACAGTGCAGCTCCATGTCGCAGGGGCGACAGGAGCAATGACAACCAGCACAGGGAAACTGCTGCCGAGAAGAGGACGAGCACCGTCCGGAATGCGGCTTTCCTGCACCTCCTCCCTGGGAGATGGGGAGCCCCTCCAGCCTGGGCAGTGGGCAGCTAAGCTCAGAGCTGTGAGCTAACTGCCCTCACTAACCCAGCGTACAAGATTCACCCAGCCCGCCCGCCCCGACAGCCGCTGCCGCAGGGATGCCGAGCCCACCCCAGCCCCATCCCAGCTCATTCCACGACGAGCAGGAGATGTTTACCCACCATGCTTCTTACAGCCAGGGGAAGGGGCGGACCAGTGCCAGCGTTTTTATTAAAAGCTGCTTACCTAGTTACTAACAAGAGAGCTTTGAAAGAGTGAGCTCCAAAGGTTAATTGTGGCAGTCATTAGCATGAGTGGGCGACAGGCCTGCTCCCTTGTTCCCGGCACAAAAGCCTGGGCCTTTCTTTTTTATTCCTGTCCCTTGTTTCTCCCTGTGCTAAATGACCTTCCCCTATTTCTCTTTTCTGTTCCAGTCCCCTCATTTGAAAGAGCCTTTTAAAAAATTTTTTTAAACTTCCCTTCACTCCATTTTGACCACATGCCTTGGCAAACTGTGTGTGACTGCAGCAGCAATAGTGTGAATGTACTGTTGGCCAGGAGACAACTCTGTCCCTTTCCCTGCTCCCCCGAAAGCTGGCATGGAGCTAGGGCAGAGAGAGCCAGGCTGCCTCCAGCCTCAGCCCTTTGCAGCACTTCTAAGCTGTTTAGCAAGGTTGAAAGGTGTCCAATGTTAATTTGCTTTCAAATGCTGACACTTGAGCTTCCTTCAATCCCAAGGGAAGCCAGCGCGCCCTCACCCTTACTGTCTGGAGGTCAAGAAGGAAATATTGGACAAGGGCACTTAGTTGAGGCACAGTGAGCTCAAGTCACTAGGAACCCTGAGATGAGACCCTGCAGAGCTGGGAGCAGTAAGCAGGGCGAATGATCGGCGTCTCTGAAGTGTCCGGTCCTGAGCAGCTCGTGAACTCCAATACCGAGGCAGCCAAAAATCCCCAATGAATCCGTGGTTATTTTGGAAAGTGTTTGCCTGGCCTCCAGTGTCCCCAGGGTGGCACACGCCGATCTCGATAAACTGGAGTGCCAGCCAGGCAGCGCCGACTGCCAGCCCCCAGGCTCTCCCCTCCCTCCTTCTGCACCACCACGGCCACACGCACCTTGCGCCGAACTCCCGGCCCCGTGGGAAGCTCCCCGCAGAGATGGGTTTCTCAGTAGTATGTGACCCTGATCCACAAAGGACTCCCCTTCCCCACCCACCTCCCAAATCCCCCTCCCGCCCCCTTCCCCATGGTTTATAGTATTGCCCACGAGGCAGACGGTGCCGCAGTGGCGGGGCGTGGGAGGGCGTCTATCCCCCCGTGCCTTCCCAGCACCCTCCCGGTGCCTCGGAGAAAGGGGGTTTGTAGCTTCTCTGTGAGCCCCAGTGTCTGGCAGGGGCTTGGCAGGCGTTCCCACAGCCCGGCTTAAGTCTGCTTCTTTTCCCATTCCTGCAGAGAAAGGAAAAAAAGCAGGGGATGAGGAGACATTGCTGGAGAAGCGAGCACTGAGCCCTTCGAGGGCATCCCTCTCTGCTGAGTGCTTTGGACCACTCCATTGTCTTCAAAGACTGGGGTTGCTGCTGCCCGGGGCACTGTAGAGGTGATGCTCTCCCCCCCCCCCACCCAGCCCTGCACCTCCCAAATCTCCCTGCAAGCCGGGCTCATGCCAGCAGAGAGTGCCACTGAGCTGGGCCAGCCTGGCTGCAAGGGACCCTGGCAGTACTCCTTGCTTTTGGGACCATCCCTGGTCCCCAAATGTCATGGTCAAGGAAGGGGGACAGGATGAAGGCTGAGATTTCCCATGGGGCCAGGGAGAAGAGGGACAGCGAAGCAGGACCTTGGCCTTCCGCAGCACGTTTCCTTTGTTGGCAGGGAGGATGGAGGGACTTCTTTTCCTCAGTTCGGCTGCACAGTTAACGGGGACCAAGTGCTCAGGGGCGCTCCCGTTTGACTTGTTTGTAGCTTCCTGTGGAAAAGGGGGAGCAAGAAGGAGGAGGATTTAGAAGACCCAGGGAGCAAGGACAGCCAGGGGGGAAAAAAAAGCACAAATAGTTATGAGGTCAAAACTGATGAGGTGAAACCTAATTGACACTTTGCTTCCCACCTCTGTCCACAACGGGATGAAGCAGCAGGGATGTCCCCTCTTCCCCATGTGCTGCTCCCCCCACCACCCCAAGCACGATTGCTGGGGGAAGCCAGAGCGGCGAGAGCGAGGAAGAAGGGACGCGTACCCCATTCTCAGCCTTGCCGGTCACAGCCAGCCCCAAGGCTGGCCCTCCCGCCAGCGACTGCTTCAGACGCTCCTTTACTTCCGTCAGCTTGAGCTCTAGGTCGACGCGGCGCTCCTCCTTCTGCCGGCACTGCTCCTCCAGCATCGCCACCCGCTGCTCCAGGTCCTGCAGCTTCGTCCCTGTTTGCACAAGCGTACACAGCTCAGCGTCTTTGCCCGGGGACAAGGTCACGGGGATGGAGAAGCCACCCATCCTCCTGGATGGGGACGCTAGATGGGGCTGCCAGCCCGTCAGCATGCTGCAGCCAGCCCAGCTCACAGCCACGAAGTCACCGCCATCCCAGTGTCCCCATCCCACCCCAGCTCTGCAGCCTTCCCCCTGTACCCGAGTGCCTTTGAGCAGCCACAGCCACAGCACTTGGATGGCATCAACCTACCCGTGCTGCCCTTCATGGCTTCCCGCAGCTCTCGCTTCTCTTTCCGCAGCAACACCAGCTCACTGCGGATCGACGCTTTCTCCTTCTCCAGTTTCTCCTTCTCTGTCAGAAATCGCCTGGCGTCCTCCTCGGCCCGGTTCTTCCCATACCTGTACTGGTTGGCATCTGCATGCGCAAGGAGAGCCTGTCATGAAGGCTCTGGCCCCAGCTGCACCGATGCCACCTGCAGTCCAGCTGAGCTGGTGCAGTACAACCCATCACCCGTGTGCTGGAACCGGCTAAGCCCCAGCCTGGCTGCAGACCCCCTTGGGGGAACAGCATCCTCCTGCACTGGCCAGGGTCCCCCCACTGAGGTTTGTGGCTCCACTCACTCGACGCGTGCCTCTTCACTTTGACTTGTGGGTCCACCCGTCGTGACTTCTCACTGCAGGAGGAGGCATGGCGCTTCACCTGGGCTCCTGCTGGCCGCCCTGGCTCCTCCTCGGCCTGTGGTGGGGACGGGAGGGAGAGCATGCTGAAACACCTGCGGGGCCATCACGGCCCAGCCAAGGCTCCCCAGGGCATCTTCTGTAGCCCGGCCACAGTGACGGGAGAGGGTGAGCCTTGGAGCCGTGCTCACCTGAACCTTCTCGTAGGGGACATCATCGTACACCACACGGGAGGAGTCTGGCCGGTGGTCCTGGGAGGAGCTGGCCCACCTGCGGGAGGAGGGATGGGGTCTTCCTTTCCAGAACATCCTTGCCAGCCCCTCAGTGAACCCTTCCATCTCAGAGGGCTTCCGGCATTGCTCTCCCAGCTTTGCTCACAAGCATTCTACCTTATCCTACCCTACCCTACCCTACCCTACCCTACCCATCCTTTAAGTCCATCAGCATTGGTGAAACACCTTTTTCTTTCCATCCTGCCCAAGGGAAGCTTCCCTGCTTCGGGAACCACCAGCCCCTGTGATGCTGGCTGTCCCCAAGATCACAGCACAAACCGTGTCCCAGCCCATGCATCTTCTAGGGAGCACACAGGGCTGAGGATTGCCATCCCCAGCCCAACGCTCTCCCCCCGGCACAGCCCCTCCCCAGCCCGTGGCACAGCAGGAGGACAGCCTTACAGGTAGGAGTGTCTCACAGCCGTCACTATGTTGGCAATTGTCTCCACGTCCACGTAGTCATAGTGCAAGGCCTCTGGCGCCGTCTGCGAGCCTGTCTCCACCAAGAGGAGACCCAGCCAGCGGCCCAGGTCTTCAGAGCAGCTTGCCTGCAGGAGAGAGGAAGGGTTGGGGTGCATGCCCAGCTCCCGGCCCCTTGCCCTCGCTCCTGCCTCCTGATGCAAAGCCACCCTGTACAGAAGGGCCCTCCGATGCAAAGCAAGACCTAGGAGGGTCCAAGATAAAGCACGCAGGCACATGCAGGAGGTCCCAGTCCCTAACCCCCAACCACCCTGCCTGCTTCAGCCCTGCCAGCCTCCTCCCTGCCTCCAGCCTCAAACACCTGCGTGGCTGCCCCCGGCTCACCCTGGGCTTCCTTAATGTGCAGGGGAGAGGAAGAGAAGGCGTCGCTTGCACGCAAGCATTGATCATCACAGGAGATACTCCCCCAGCTTAGTAACCCCCTCCTCACAGTACCGGCACAACCTGCCTGTCCCATTGCCCGCTCACCTCCAGTGCGGCCACCTCCTGCCTGTTGTGAAGGATGCGGAAGGCGAAGGGGTGTTTGGGGCCCAGCCCCGGGACCACCTCGCAGCCCCGGAGGACGATGGCGTTCACGTGGGTCCGCAGGTCGGTGCGGTCCTTGTGGAAGTAGAGGGTGTTGCCCTTCAGGCGACACCAGCGCTCCTTCCAGCATTGGTTAACCAGGACACTGAGGTAGCCTGAGGGGTGGCAGGGACAAGGGAAGGGTCTCAGCGCCTGCTCAGCCAGACCTCAGGCAAGCTTTAACGAGACAGGGCTGCCCAGAGATCATGGCATGGCTCTCTACGCATTTGGTCCTTCTGTGCCTCAGCGTCCCCACAGAGAGCCAGCTGGGACCCGTGGACCCAGGTGAGGTGCCAGCTCAGTGCCACACGGCCACCCAAGCCTGTTCCCTGGGAGGACATGGGTGACACCTCGCCCCTTCCCCAGGCACCACGAGAATTTGCAGAGCCAGGAGCAGGCACCAGTTCATATCCCATATCACAGCTCCACAGTGAGGTTGTTCCCACACCACCACCCTGTTACTCCCCGCCTGCCCCCCATATGGCCAGGCTGGGGGGAAGGATGCCAGCTCCCCACTGCTCCCAGCCCTGTGCCAGTTGAGCCCCGTCTCTCCACCCAGCTGGCACGAACCGCAGCAGGGGATGTCCTCCTCAGTGGAGGAGGTCTGTGTGTCCTCGGGGGAAGGCTTCTTTTTGGAGAAGCTGATGATCCTGGTGATCTTCTTGCCCGCTGCCCGGCTCATCGAGCCCTTCAGGTCAGCCAAGCCGCTCTTTTTGCCTTTCCCTGGAAGGAGAACAGGGTAGCTGTGTGTCCCCAGCACATGTCATGGCATCCCCCCTCACCGGGAGAGGATGCTCCCCGGCTGTAGTACACACAGCTGGCCGCTCCGGCCGGGGAACAGCCTGCTTGGCTGGAGCCAGGGGCCGTACCATGCTCACTGGGCTCTCTGCGGGCTGCTGGTGAGCCAGTCTCACCCGTCACCACGCTGTCCGAGTCCGAGGTGTGCTTCTCCTGCGACAGCCGCTGCGGGGGGAACGGAGCAGGCACCCTGTCAGCAGCGTCCTCCTGTGCAGCCCCCAGCTATGGCCACTCTTGACCCTTTGTCCCTCCTGCCCACGGCTGGGACATCCCCCGGTGTCAGGGGAGCCCCATAAACCCTGCAGACCTGCTGCAAGGATGGGAAGGGCCCCCCCGTGCAGCACCAGGAGCTCAGTGCTCCCCCTGGGCCCCCCATTCCCCAGGCTCGACTGCAGCAGCCCCATGCAGCACCTTGGCAGGGCGGTTAGAAACCATCACCTTATCCAGGTCCATCTTGCACGGCATCACCGGGGAGGTGGGGGCTTCCATCCCGCCCGCTGCTGGACTGCTCGCTTCCTTTATCACCTGTGGAGACAGCCCCCAGCAGCCACTCAAAACGTAGCCAAGAGCCAGGGCTGCTTTCCCTGGCTCAGCACCCTCCTGTCTTGCTGCCAGAGCCGAGCTGAACTGCAGGGAGAGAGGTGCTGGTCCCTGCAGGACAGGACAGTGAGCCCTGCTGGGGTCACCAGCCCGGCTTGCCTGGGGGGTTGCGCACACCTTGACCCCTTCAAAACTGCAACCAGTTTTGTCAGAGATGTTGGGAATCGCAGAGGTGAGGGACTTGGGTGCCAAGCCGCACAGTCACCCTGCCGGCACGGGACACCTCAGGCCCCCCCTGGTTTTACAGGCAGGCACAGCGCGGCTTGCCCGGGCCGTGTAAAATAACCCTGTTTTCCCACATTTGGGGTACGGCTGGGTTTGTGGTCCATGCTCCTTTCCCACCCGCGGCCCCTTCCCCGTGGCCCCCGCCTCCCGCCCCTGAACAAAGGCAGGAAAGGGCCATGGGGAAGAGGAGGGGGAGAGCAAACATCCCCACCCCGCAGGGGCTATCAGCGCCGGAGACGCCCAGGCCCTGGGAAGCAGCTGGCCAGCCCCCCCCCACACGGATAAGAGATGGGAGCAGAGCCCCCTTTTCCCTTCCAGGGGAGCAAGACCTTTCCCAGGGCAGCCCCCTCCCCGCCTCAGCCAGGGAGGGTGCCAAGCAGGGTCTGCGGTCCCCGGGGCGAAGCGGGGGGCAGCCATAGTACCTTCAGCCACTCCTCCGCCTGCTCCTTGCTCTGCACGGCCAGCACCAGCGCCTCGGCTCCCGGCAGCGAGAACCGCAGCTCGTGCTTCTTGCGCCGCCCGTCCTTGGGAACGTAGATGACGTTGCAGGTCCCCAGGGGCACCTCCACGTGTGGCTGCCGGTCCTTGGAGCTTTTGTAGCACTAGGGGAAGAAAAGGGAACCGCTCAGAGCTCGGCCAAAACCTGCCTGTCCCCCTGCTGTGCTGGGCAGAGCCGGGGTCCCTCTCAGGGTCCCTCTCAGGTGGCACAGACGGAGGTGGCTCCATCTCTGCAACAGCCACGGTGGTGGAGGGCTGTGGGATGCTCCCTCACTCCACGGGGTCCAAAAAGAGGGGAGACCTCCATTGTCTTGCAAGGGAAGCGAGGGCAGCCCCTGCCTGTGCTCTGCAGGGCAGTGGCAGCCTTGGGGCAGGGTCTTGGCTTGGCTAGCGCTACTTTCTTCATCCTGGACCCGACCTCCCCCCCAGCCCACCAGCAGGTTTCTGTCCTCCACCAGCTCTGGGCTCACCAGCAGTTTGCTGTCCCGTATGATGGTGAGCTGCTTGGCCCACTGTCCGAAGCGCTTCTTGCGCAGCAGGAAAGCACAAATCCTACAGTCCTTCACCAGGTTCATGGAGGCTTCCTCCGATGGCCACTGGTGTGTCAGCTGCTGGCCCTTCCCCTCCTCCTCCTCCTCGTCATACGACTCGTAAGAGCTGCTCATTGCATCCGAGTCATTGTCTGAAAGGAAGCAGGCGAGTCACCCCAAATGGCACCCCGGGGCCCTGCCTGCCGGGCACTCACACACTGCCAGGACTCCCCACACCCGGTGGGCTCCAGCATAGAGCCTGGGCTGGGTGCCACCACGGATGGACTCCATGTCATCCTCTGAAAACAGCAGCATTTTGACCCCAGCGCTCTCCATTTCCCTTCTGCACCAGGCAGGATGCTCACGGGCCAAACGCCAGTCATCTATCCGAACCCCTGGGCTGGCTTATTTCTTTGCAAGCCTCAAACCTTGAAAGCGTGAATTAAACCTTCTACCCACAACAGAGGATCGCCTGCCGGCTGGGGGCACGGAGGAGCAGGGCTCTGCAGCGGTGTCCCTGCCCCAGCTCTCCTCCACCGTGGCAGAGGCAGCTCATGCAGGGCACAAGAGCTTTGTAGGCAGGGACACACCTTCCCCATGCTGGTGACAGACACGGCACCGATTTCATCCCTTCTGCAGCATAAGGGCTCTGGCTTGCATGACAAACAGCACTCCACGCTCCTTGCTTTTTGTCCAGCAGCCTCTGACATGCGAGAGGTCCTCCAGCCTCAACCCCACCGGACCCCAGCCCAGCCCCACCGGACCTCAAGCCCCCATCTCTGGGCTGGACTTTGCTGAAGCTCTCCCCTCCCTGGTGAGGGCAGCTGGATACCTACAGGAGTTTTTTTGCTCCCCATTCATCCTGGTGACGGGGTAGTTGCTGTCTGCATCCTCATAATAGCCATCCTCAATGGAGTTGGGGGGGCTGGAGCTATCTGTGGAGGAAGCAGAGGGCAGTTGGGGCTGTTACACCTGGTTTCCCCCCAGGATGCTCCAAGCAGTGAGCCAGCAAGCCGGGGCAGAGCAGGGCACCTCAGCATCAGTCCCCCCACAGCTCCAAACTCTCCCATCACCCCCTTCCCAGTCAAGCCGGGGCAAACAACTCGTTGCAATAACAGCTCAGCGGGATGGGAAGGAAGCAGGGCAGGAGCGATGCCGGTGGGAGCAGCGACGTTTCCTTCCCTGGGAGGAGCCGTCACGCATGCCGAGGGCTGCCTGCTTTGCCAGGCAGGTGGGGGGATGCAGCAGGCAGCTTGCGGGGCTCCCCCCACCCTCCTGCCACCCCGGCACGGAGCGGGACTCACTGCGGGAGGTGATGTACTCGGGGGCCTTGCCGGGGCCCAGGGGCAGCGCTTCCTCATAGTAATCCTCAGGTGGGGGAGTGGTGGGCAGCGGCGGAGCAGGGTCCACAGGAACCTATGGCAGAAACACCACCGGCATTAGCCAGGCAGCGGAGAGGGTCATGAGTCCCAGCAGCTACTGCGGTGGCAAGGGACAGGAAGGGGTCCCAGCCCCAGTCACCGCCACCTCCACATTGCAGGAGTACAGCAGACCTCGCAGGTGGGCATTCAGGGACTTACGGCTTTTGCTGTCTGGCTGCTCGCCAGCTCCAAGCCGACGCCATCGCTGGTGTCCCCCTCCTCCTCCTGCATGTCCTGGAGATCCCGCAGGTCACAGTCTGCCCGGGGATAAGTGGACAAGGGTGAAGGGAGCAGGAAACCCCAGAGCTGGCCTCCCCAGCCGTGTCCTCCAGGGACCCCCAAGGCAAGCACCCATGGCCCTTCACTGGGAAGGTGCTGGGAGATGGGCACTGCTGGTAAACACACCTGGGCCGGGGTGTCTGTGGACCCCCCACGGCCAGTCCCCAAATAGCTTCAGGGGAGTGGGAGTGAGCACCTGGGGTGATGGTGCCCACCCTGGACACAAGGATGCAGCTTTCACCCTCCTTCCCCAGGGCACCCCAAGAGCTCCTGCTGTCAGCAGGCACCCCGAGGCCAGCATGGCACCCACCCAGTGGGACCCCCGGCCATCGCTCTGGATTGGCCACGCATACCAAACTCCTCAAAGAGAGACTCCACGAAGCTGGTGCCATTGCTCAGGGACGCCGTGTTGACGTACATGTAGTCCACATCCTTCCCTGAGAGAGAGTGGGACGTTTTCAGCCCGAGGGTGGGCAGGGTTGCTGGGGCGAGCACCGGCACCCCCTCTCCCCACAAACACCAGTCAAAGGACACAGGACAGCCCACCCCACCGTGCCATGGGGCACTGCTCTGGAGCAGGTGCCCGGGGAGTGGAGGATCCCCCAGGGATGCTGCCGTCCCTCCCCAGGGAGGGCAGGGAAGTGGGAAGACTGTGAAGCCCCAGGTGCACGGCCCTCCTGGCCTTCCCGCGGAAACTCCTGCGCTCAGCAGAAACCGGTGGCAGGAAGACCTCTGCGAAGTGGCGTTTCCGCAGGGAGCAGCTCCCCCGCAGCCACGGCAGGGCTGACGCCACCAGCCCCTGCACCCGGGGCGGGGAGAAGCTGGGAAGTGAGAGCAGGGAGCAAAGTGCCCCGAGGGGGCTGAGCAGGTGCTGGGTGCTGGGCACAGAGGCAGCGCATCCCTGCCCCACAGATGGTTGTCCCTACCCCGCAGATGGTTGTCCCTACCCCGCTGGGGTTTTGGCCCGGGGCAGCTGCTGGGGACACCCACTGCCCCCGGACACCGTGGGAGCAGGACACGGACCTGCGGGTGGCTGTAGTTTCTGCAGGATGGTGGAGACGGCCAGCTTCTTCTCCTGCGTGGTGGCACTCAGGTACTCGTGGTCCAGCAGCTTGAGCAAGACGCTGAGCTCTGGCAGGAGCTGGTCCAGCACTGGGGGAAGCAGGGAAAAGCCCGTCAGCCAGGGTGGTGTCGGGGTGCTGGCATTGAGACGAGGCAGAAGGGTTGGGAATGTGTGGAAGACCCCAGGATGGGTGTCTTTCTCAGCTGGCCTAGCACGGCTCAGGCAGTGTTTGCTAAACGCATACGTGCTCCTTCTATGCACAAGCTCTTCCACCCGCACACAGACGCCGGGATGCAGCCTGCTGAGCCCGTGAACGGAAACAGCAGCTCTGCAGGGCTACTGGACCGCTATCAAAGGGCTCAGGACGCATATTTTTCCACACAGATAAAATTACACCTCTGTCCGCCCGACAGCATATCATTGCTGCTGGTGACCCCTCACTGTGACGGGCACTGGGTGGTGGTGGAAAGAAGGAAGAAAGGAAAGGAAACCCAGATGCCATCTCCAGAGCCACCTGGCAATGCCACCTAGACGTGCTCCCACCCCTCGCCTGCTGGGGGACATTCCTATTTCCCTGCTGTGCTCAGACCACCCATGACGTCCCAGCCCAGTGCCACCTCCACAGGGTCCCCATACACAGGGTAGAGCCTTCCTCCCCACACTCATCAACAGCAGCTCCTCTGCCTTGCTGTCACTCCTCCCCATATCATCCCAGCTCACCCACACTGCTCCAAGGTGACCGTACTCTTCCCTCCAGGCATGGAGTCACTGCCCCAAGGGACAGTCCCTGCCCCACACAGGTGGCCTGAAAGGTGCCTGGGGAGGGGACGGGGGCTGCAGCACAGGAGAGGCTCTCCCCACCTGGCTTTGTGTTAATTGAGCCTTGGTCCAACACACGCAGCCCCAGAAGCAGCCAAGAGGATCAGAGCAGCTGAAGTCCTGGCAAAGAGGAACCACACCAGAAGCTACTGCTTACACACTTTCCCATCGCTTTGCCAGATCCCAGCGCCTGCCAGCTGCTGGGCTGCCCCTGCACCCGAACACAGCATCACCCCGGCAGACAGAACCAGGCAGGAGAGATGGGGAGAGCCCAGCAAAAGAGAATTTGTTGCAAATCACCATTACAGGCACAACACATGGAAGTGTGGGTCTTCTCTTTGACGTGGTGATTCATGGGCTCGTTTTTACGAAACAAAAGTACACTGCAGCTGTGGGGTTACCTGTGCAGCAAGGCTCCAGAAAACACATGGGTGTTTGCATATCAGAGCAGGGCTATAAAAAAATTCATCACTGAAAGCAGTGTTTACAGTGCCGGCAGCAGCAGACCAACAGTTTTGGGAAAACGTGTTGGCTGGGGATGGGAAGGATGGGGAGAACTTGAACAAGGTAAGCTCTGGACTCCAAATCTCTCATGACCTCCCACACCCCTGATTCTGCATGTGCACCGACATCCTCATCCCAGGTCTCTTCCTGTACCTTATGTCCTCCAAGCAGGATAAGGCAAAACTGAGCTGGATGCAAAGCCAAGCTCCTGTTTTTCCCAAGACCACCCACCCGCCTGGCTCCACTGGCATCCAGGGTAGCTGCTGCAGGGTCCAGCACCTGCAGGAGACAGCGTGCGTTGGAGAGGCCAAGCTCAGAGACACCAGCAAACCTGCAGCTCTGGACGCTACAGAGGGTGGAAAAAAGAGCTGCTGTTTCTTCCAGCACAAACATGAGCAGGATCCCTTCTCTTGGCAGCAACTGAAAGTCACTGCGGCACAGCTGGCGCAGCGTGCAGCTGGCTTTGGGTCTCCAGGGACAGCAGGAGAGGCCAGAGGTGACCACAGAGGCAGCTCGGATGTGCTGACTGATGGGGATGGTTTGCAAGAAGGGGAGAACATGTGCCCCAGCAGCACGGAGCATCAGGGACACCCTGCCTGGGATGTACCCGTCCCCAGTGCTGCCCCTCCGGGCTGTGCCAGGGGAAGGCAGAGCAGAGTTGGGCAGCAGCGAGGGCTGGCACGGGGCGTATTTCCCAGGGGAAGGGCAGGATGCTGTGCTGCTCCTGGGATCCTCGTTACTCATGTTCTTTAACAAGCTTCCGCTGGGCCCTATCCAAACACCGCATCCACTCTGACCAATACCCATCAAAAACTGAGCTGCTACAGGTTTGACCAAGGATTTTGGGTGCCCGCCTTCCATCCCGCCAGCCACAGTCCAGAGCACAAAGTGAGTCCTCCGGGACCAGGCTGGCACTGCTGCCCAAAGCAGGGACAGCACAGTAAAACCAACTGCTGTTTCAAAGCTTTTTGGCTGAAGGGGAACCCAACAGGAGCGAGTTGACGCAGATCAGCGCCCAGCCAAGACGAGCCCCTGGCCAAGACGAGCCTTCGGGCAAGGAGACAGCTTGCCCGGCCCCAAATCGCTGCCTCCCCAGGACACAAGGCAGGATGCGGCTCACAAGCCTCTTCCTGCTGCCCCGGCCGATGGGCTTCTATCTCTGCAGACCTTCTGCTTCCTCCTCCCTCCCCAGCGCCAAGCTAAACAGCAGCCTCAGCCCTTTTGGCAAGGGCGGCTTTGCCAGCACCCATCTCCCGTGGGCAGGAAAAACCAGGACAGGTAGCCCCCAGGCAGGAGGAGAAACCTCAGCACAGCTCCAGAAGAAGCAAGCAAACCTGGGGAGCTGGCAGCATCCCCCAGCCCACGGGGAAGGAGAGGACAACCACAGGGGGAGCAGGGCTCCTGCTCCCTGAGCTGGAAAAACACCCCACAGCAGAAAGTGGCCACGGGACCCAGGTCCTGCTGATGGTCCTCTCGCTGTCCCAGTCCAGCATGCCCCTACTGGGGTGGGTACCTGCTCCAGCCACGTGAGAACCTCATGCGTGTGATGAGCGAGGGCAAGCACTCGGCTCCCATGGCCCTCTCCTTGCCCCTCTGCAGAGGCGGGAAGGGAGGGAAGAGGGGCAGATCCTCCCTGGGATGGGAGCAGGCTCCTGCTCAGCAATGCGGTGGTGGTCTCCAGGTGAGACATCCTGCCCCGGCTTGCCCAGGACGCAGCTGCAGGGCTTGGTGGGGCATGGGGCTAGCAAGGAAGGAGCCACAACAAAGAGCAAGATGCCCCCCTGGCCACCCAGACCCTGCAATCATTTAGGGAGACACTGCCCCAGCTCAGCAGCCTCTCAGCTGGCCATGAGCTCCCACAGAGGAGATGAGGACCATGCACACACCCTACATCAGCCTCCCACAGCACACCGAAGCCTAGACCATGGTGCTCACCAGCATCCCCATCCTCTGCCGTGTGTAGGACATCTCCCATCACAGCCACCAGCTCCTGTGTCAAGGCTTCGGACCAGCCGAGGGCAGAAGGGCAAGCAGGTTTCTATTAATAGTGACAAAGCGGGCAGCGTGCGTGGCGAGGGGGGCGAGGAGACCCCCCCTGCACAGGAGAAGCGAGAGCAGCCGATAAGCGAGGTTTGTCGCCCGGCATGGCAGGCGGGTGAGCTCATCAGCAACGCCCCGAGCGCCAGCGCTGAGCCGGGGCGCACGAAGCACGGCGCAGGGCGAGCACTGAAGGCGCCTTTGTTTCCCCCCAGCTGAGCTGTCCCCTCCGTCTCCCTTGTTAAACATCCTCCGAAATACAAGGAGGGGGGGTCAAGTCAAAGAGGCCTGTGATCCCAGGAGGGTGCGTGGCCCGCTGAGCTGAGCCTCTGCTGCCCGGGGGGAGCGGAGAGAGGGAAGGAATTAATTTCCTATGCTTGTTAGGCTCTTAGCCTAAATAAGGTTAATGGGGCGGCTGCAGGAAGCACGGGGAGATTGCTCCAGGGTTGCTGTGTGGATGGCAGTGGGTGCCGATGTGACCGACCCAAGGTCACCTGGCGAGCAAGGACCAGCACGTTACTTCTGCAACAGCCATCAGGAGCGAGCACGGACCCCCCGCCAGCCTGCCTTTGGGCCCACAGCACGGCGGGCAGGGGACCTCCGGGTGGGTGCGTGGGTGCTGGTGTCGGTGCACAGCCCTGCCCTTGGGGGCTCTGGCAGCCACGGCGTGAAACTGCGGAGGCGGCGGCAGGACATCAAAGGGCTGCTGGGGGGAAGGCGGCATGACATCAGAGGGGCCACAGGCGCTGAGCAGGTGATGCAGCCAAAAAGGGACCCTGAGTCCCCCCCCACCAAGCCACCACCTCGCTCATGGAATACCTCCAGCCTCATGCCTGCCTCCGGTGCTGACTAATGGCTCCCACCTGCTGCTTTCTTCAGGGGCTTCTCTTGCAACCCAAATCCCGTGGGACTGCACCGCTTCGCTGGGCTCAGGCTTTGGACGCAGGCACCCCAGGGCAGGGAGCGACGCCAGCCTCCCCTCCTGCAAACTCACTCCTCTCCACATTTGCAGCCTGTCGGGGAGATGTCAGCGAGGTCTCTGAGCCTGGCAGGCCGGGAGCCGCAGCAGCAGACGGCTTTAGCATCAGCTAACTCAGGCCGGGTGGGCAGAGGGGACCCAGGGCAGCTCTGCCGGGACAGGGTGAGCCGGGGGGACTGGCACCAGGACGCTGCTGCCGTTCAGGACAACGGGGCAGTATTTCCTCTGCTGCTAAAGCCTGCCCGAAAAGCAGCACCAAGCACGATGCTGGCAGAGGAGCTGCGTCCCCTCCAGCACCCCACCACCTCTCTGCACCCAGGGCAGCTCTATTTTTAGACCCTGTGAGTGCTATCCCCCTCGGGGACACAATTCCACAGAGCTGAGATAAGGGTCTGGGCGCAGCCTGCAGCTGCAGAGCCCATCTCCCCCTCCCCGGCCCCTGCTCCGTCACAGGAGCAAAATTCAGGTCTTGCTCCAGAAACCTGCAGAGAGGAGGAAGAGGAGGAGGAGGAAGAGGCTCTGGCCAAGCCAAAGCAGGAGTTTCCTGGTGTACAGACCCGGCTTTTGCAGGGGGAGAGATGAGACAATGCACGTGGAGTTGTCACCCCAAGCAAAACTGGTCTGCAGCCTGAAAGAGAGCCCCGGGGAGGGGAGATGATGTTTCACAGCACGGTAAGGCTGCGAGGCTGCTGCAGTGGGAGATGCAGGGGGACCCCCATCCTGTGGCCACGGCCCTCCAGTCCTCCGCCTGCCCCCAGCCACGCTTCCTCCCGCACCAGGTGAAGGCTGGGGGCGAGGGGGGCCGGGGGGAAATCGGATGCTGGGAGTAACAACCATTGTTTGTAGCTAAAATAAAAGCCAAGCAAAAATAAATCCTTCCTGTTGGCGCGGGCAGGGCCCTGGGACACTCTGCCTGCCCGCGCAGGGCTGTTTAGAGTCGCCACCGGCAGTAAACAAACGTTTATAGCTCCTGTGATGCCATAAATAGGTGGGGTGTGGGCCAGGGAAGGGGGTACAACTGGGGGCTTCCCCAGCACCCAGGGACAGCAGCGGAGACGCCCCAGCCCCAGGAGGAGCCCTGCAGGGAGGTCGCCCACCCTGTGGGACAAATGGACCCAGCGCCGCCGGAGGAGTCGCTTGCAGCAGGTAAACCACTCTGCCCTCTCCATGGGCTGATGTTGAGCCACCTGCAAGAGACACCCGGGCACCGGGACATGCCTCCGTACCTCACTGCCTGCCCCCAGCCTCCTCCTGCCCCAGCACGGGATGTGGGCATCACTGGAGGGGTGATGCCTGAAGTGAGTGTTGACAGCCTCCTCCAGCCCCAGCGTGCTGCTACCTACCCTGGCGGGGCCAGCATTGCCCCGCCGCTGCTCCTTGAGGAAGGCCATGGCCTCCTGAGCCCTTTGCTGAGCTCCTGGGGCCGTTCCTGTTCCCATCCCCTTTCCCAAGGAGGTTTCTTTCCGATGGGGAGGAGGCGGGCACGCAGCCGGCGAGGAAGTGCCTTGGTGGGGGTGGCGCAGCGCTCCCAGAATTGTTCCTTTGTGCAGAAGACAGGAGGACAGACTGCTGCCTGCCCGCACCCTGCCTGCGGCCACCGCTCCTCCGGTGCGGGCAGGACAAGGGCAGCGCTCAGCCCCCGGGAGGTGGCAGGGGCGAGCAGGGCATCCCTGCCAACCAGGCTCAGCTTCCCGGCCAGCCATCACCCAGCTGGGTGTAGGGCAAACTGGGATGACTGGGACGGGCTGGCAGGGCCAGGAACTCCAGCCTGGAAAGTACCTCCTCCTCCCAGTGCGGCTGTCTGTACAGCTATGGAGCAACTTGGTGTTCTCCAGCCCAGAGGGTTTTTAGAGAAAAGCCAACCATTAATAATCACACTTGAGATCTGACAACATCCCGTAACAGTGGAAGATTTGCTAAGGGGCCACTCGATGCACATGAATCATCTCCTCCCTGGAAACAAGGGCCCCTTGAGTGGGGCGGATGGGGAGAGCGCCTCTGACTCGACATCCAACAATGTCAGCCGGAGCCTGAGCGCTTGGGGCTGGCTCCTGTGTGGCCAGGAGCCCCCCACCCTCCCTGGCCCTCCAACTGCCCCAGCTGGTGCCTCTTCCCACCCCTCACTGTGATTAACCCCCTTGCCGTTAGCCCCAGGACCCCGGCAGCTGTCCCTGCTCCCCCAGTGGCTCCCACCTCACGTGCCACAGCATCCCCGAGTGTTGTGGAGCACAAGGTGAGCTCAAACCTTTTGACCTGTCCCCCAAGCTCCCGGCATCTCCCTGCTGCCCGCCCCACACCCCGCCAAGCCAGGCCTGCAGCGGGCAGGGCAGGGATGCAAATCTCCTGGGCATCTCATCATCATGACCTTACAGTAACTAATATCCTTAGCTGATAACCTTGGAAAATCAATCACAGGAGACGAAGGTGAAACCTGCTTGCTCAAGGGGGCAGAAGGTCCCCCACCAGCCATCCCTCCTGTCGCAGTTGCCGGCTGGCTTCTCAGGGCCCCCCCATCCCGCTCCAGCCCCGGGAGAGGGGGAGATGAGCAGCCAGAGAGGCTCAATAGCAAGAAGGCTGCCCTGGCTGTGTCTGCTGAGCCTCCTTCATCTCTTCCCTGGTCTGCTCCAGACGTACACCCCAATGCTGACAGCAGCTCGGTGGGGGGAATTCCTTTCCCAGCATGGCCCCAGCAGCATGGCAGCTCAGCAGCGCTTGTGCGAAGGGTCCTGTGTCTGGCCCAGCACCTTTGCCAGCAGCAGCTCGTCTCCCCAGTATAAATAGCTCTGCAGAAAGCCTTATCACATGGCCTTGCTCCCAGCTGCTTGTCCTTGCTCCCAGCCGCTTGTCCTTGCTCCCAGCCGCTTGCCCACCCTGGCAGAGACTGGCCGAGCAGCAAGTCCAACCCAGGGCAGAGCCACCCTCTCAGCCAGGCTGTCCCCAAGCCCTCCTGCTTCAGCCTGGCCCACTGTGCCAAGGCAGTATCTCGGAGTCCTTGCCACCCCCCAAAAAGCAGAGAAGAGCCAGGGGAGCAGCGGCACACACCCAGGGGCCGGTGCTCTGCCCAGCGTACCCAGCCAGTGCCGGGCACGGGCACAAGGGAATCGGCTGCAGGAGCAAGATCCTGAAACACCCCCATCCCGATTCATTCTTTCCTGGAGGAGAAACAGTTTCACATCCTCCCCACAGTCTTACACATGAGAACAGCAGTCCTGAAGGGTAATTACAGGCTGACAGAACTTGCACAGGGCAGAGTTTATCACCCATGTTCACGCCCCTGCCAGGTCACACACTGCAGAAACCATTGCTCACTGCTGTGGGGCCAGTCAAACTTCTTCTCTAAACTGGATTGAAGGAGAAACATGAGAACAAGATCATGGTGGTTCCCTTCCCACCCAGCCCCGTGCCGGCAGCACACCCCTCGCAGCATGGCCCAGAGGGAGGGCTGCTGCCCTGCAGTGCAGCCCCAGGCTGGGTTGAGGCTCTCCTGGTGATCCCCACACTCGGAGCACAGCTGTGGCTGGAAAACCTTCCCCCTCAGCGGCAGTGACCGCACACCCGGAGCTGCAGCCTTCCCCCAGGGCAGCAGCACCCTCACCCTGCCTGCTCTGCTTGGCACCACAGTCCCCTTGGGCAGTGACTTATGGAAGGGTGTCACCTCCCTAGGGAGCCCCCAGCAGAGCTGCGGGGCATCGGAGGGGCCGAGGGTCTCTGAACTGGCATCGCTGCTAGAAGAAACCCCCGGGGTAGTCCTTATTGGGCTGCAGGGTACATCCTTCCTCACAGCAGCTTGCACTGAAGCAGAGCAGCTTTACAAGTGGTGCAGGTAATAATTAACAAGCTGATTAAATCACCCACAAGCATCCCCTATGACCCAGGCCAGATAACGACCCTCCAGTGCCCGGTGCTGCAGCAGGAATCCTTCTCCAGGGGCTGCCGGGGCTGTTCCCCCTCCACTGATGACCTAGCAGCCCTTTCTCCCTCCGGCTCCTGGAGAAGACCGTGGTGGTTTGCTTTAGCTCACCAACAGCAAACTTTATCCCTGTAACGCGAAGAGGCTGCAGCCGCCCCCACCCCAGAGAAGGAGGGGGGGTGTGTCTGGATCACCCTCTCTTACTGCTGAGCACAGCAAGAAGGCGAGCAAATAAAAGCATTCAGGTGAGACATCGCTGAGCGACCCTGCTCCTGTCCACAGGCAGCCTCCTCCCTCTGCCCCGGACCCCTGAACCCCACGGGGACCCCCAAACCTCGGTGGGTGCGTGGCAAGATGCTCCACCCGGCCAGCCTGGGAGCAGGGCTCAAGAGGCTGCTGGCTGGAGAACACGTTTAAATAATGAATGAAAAAGAGAGGTTTGAGATGCCCTTTAAAGGAATAGTCAGGCAGGGGCGAGACCTTCTGAGTAATGTATAAAAAACAAGCTTCAGGCAGAGGGGAGATGTTAGGATTAGTCAGAATCCAGAATAAACTGTATTTTCTCCAACCAAAATTTTGGTGTCGGCCTTTTCCAAACAAACTCCACAGCGCAGGGAGCAGCAGGTTGGCCTGGGCTCCCTTCCGACACCGGGAGAGGCCCCGGGACTGGTGCCACAGCCATTTGCCCACCCCTGCGATGGGCAGAGCACCGGGAAGCCTCCCCGGGTCGCACCTTCCCGCCTGCAGGTAGCTCGGAGCTGGGGGGGACCTGAAGCTCTCACCTCTCAGTAGCCCTTTGTCCCCACCAAACCTCAGCCTCCAGGGCAGCAGGAGTTGCAGCTAATTGCAGGGATGGGGGTGGGAAACCTGCTGACTCAGCACCCCCGCGTCCAGGAAGGCACGGCTACCTTACCACCCAGGGCCGGGTGGGTCCTCCAGCCCCCGAATCTCCAAAATGGACACCCCGGCCCCACACTGACGGGGACGGAAGCTCTCTGCATCCCAAAAGGCTTCTCTCCGTGTCCCTTCCCCGAAGCCAAGATCCAAAACATCTTGGATGCAACACCTGACCTGCAGGAGCAAGATGCGGGGAGGTTGGCAGGGCTGATATGTGTTTCTAGGAGGAAAAGTCACACGAGGCGGTTGTGCCTGGACCCTCGGAAGCAGAGGAGCGTACAGGACCCTCACCTAGGAGGGTGTGGGCAGGGAGGGCATGGGATTTGCAGGAAGGAGCTGGTGGATTAGCCACCAGCCAGCTCCGCTTTCCCCAGTGCTTTCAGCCATGCTGCACAACGCAGACCCTTCTTTTCAGAGGTGGTGGGAGGACAAACCACAGACCCTCTATGGGGGAAATATCCCCACAGGGTCAGGGGGAGGGAGACAAGTGCCCAGCACCCCACCTCCTGTGTTAGCAGGCGTCCGTGGGCATCCCTGCCCCAACCCCAGCAAAGCCCAGGAGCCCGGGGGCTGCACCGGGCACAAGTCCCCAGTTGCCTCGGTGGCGGCGGGATTGGAACCTGCTCAGTGGTCACCCCAGCCCTGTCCGTGCGGGACAACAACATTCCCAGGGTGGTCAGGGCATGGCAGAGAGTCTCTGTGTTTGGGGGCTGGGGCTGTGCTGCCCCGGAGGACCCTTGGAGGGCAGGATAAGCGTATTTTCTCAGCTGAGAACAGCCCTTCCGTTTCCTTCCCTTGCCCAGCTCCGCCGGGAGCATCAGGTGCAGCAGCAAGGCCACCGGCCGACAGCATTTCCTACCCACTTAACCCCTGTGGAGCAGGGGTGGAGAGGCAGGAAAGCCAGTTTATCCCGCGGGAAAGCTGACAAGCCTTAGCACAGGGGAAGATGCCACTGCTGTGGTTATTGCCAATGGCTCCGGCAGTGCCAGGACTGGTTCACCGTATCTGCTTTTAATCCAGGACACAAAAGCCAGCTATCAAACCTGTTGCTACATAACTTCTATTCCTGGCTCCGTCCTTCACAACCTTGGTTTCCCAAAGTGCAAGATGACACTGGGACCACATGAAAATGGGAGGCTGAACCCACTGGACAAGGAGCCAAAAAGGAGCTGTTCCCCCATCACCAAGTTGGGTGGGTTTAACGTTCAAAAAAACCTAGAGGAAAACCAAAGCCATTTTTCAAGCTGCTCCTTACACATCTCCTGCTAATTACCGGCGATCAGAGCATACCAGCATCTCCCAGAGCTCCCTCCTATCACTTCCAGGATCACATACACATAAAACCCACTTCAAAAAAAAAAAAAAAAGTATTTTGAGCATGGAAACCCCTTGCAGCAAAGATCTGTTTTCGTTCCAAACTGTTACGAAATGTCAGTGTTTTCCCTTGCCTGCCAAAGAACCCGCCTTTGATACGATGGGAAGCGTATCAGGAGCAAAAAGTGGCTGCAGCAGCCGCACCATGGAGGGACCCTGGGGGAGGGAGGGCCGAAGAAGTTATTTTCATCCTTCCCCACTGCGGAGGCTGCAGATCACCAGCGCAATGTCTGCAGAGGGACCTGAGCTCCCCGAATGCCGCTGGTTTTAGCGCCGCAGGGTGATGAAAGGCAGGCTGTTGGTGGCAGCACTGGTGCCCTCCCTGCGGGTGGCAGGACCTGCTCTATTCATCCCGTGGGTGCCCTGGCAGGGGGTGCCAGCCCCTTGTTTGCACGGCAGCGGGGCAGGGCTGGCAGAGACAGTGCTGAGCTCCTTGGGAGGTTTCCAACCACGCTGTCCTACTGCTGCCCTGGAAGAGTGACATTGAATAGATATTTTGCAGGACTGCCAGCTGTGCCGTTAACTTTCACTGGAAGAAGGTGCCTTATGTGCAGGAGGAGATGTGTGTTCCTTGGGAGAGAGCTTTAGCTGTGCCAGACTAGACAGTAGGTGGTGTCGGGAAGGGTTAAGGGATTAGGACATGGGCCTGGGATGCCAGAAACTACTTCAAGCCTCCACTCTGCTAAATCGTTATCTCCTGTCCCCAGCAAGTTATTTGGCTACTGAACAACAGACAAGTATTAGGTCAAGCCCAGTTTTCACTCCCTGTCCTCCTCTGAAAAGCCTTCCCACCGTTTGGGATGAGACAACTTCTTCAAAACCTTAAACAAAGATTCCTGGGCTGGGATAAGGACTGCCTGCCAGCTGCAGAGGATTTCAGGCACATCGTGGCTGAGCGCTGCTCCATAGCAAAGGGCACCTCAGCCTCTCAGCTCAGCACATTTGCACCGGAAAACAGCATTTCCAGGTCAAGAGCAAGCACGGGAAAGAGGCAGGTTTTCCAGACAGCCCGGGCAGATAGGACAGTCCCCAGGGTCCCTGGCTGGAGGACACTACCCCCTCAGCAGTCAGTAAGAGCACTGCTCCTTCCCCTCTCCAGCAGCCCCGGCCGCAGCGGGCACCTGCGACGTGCGGGGCAGGTCTGAGCCCCTCCAGCACAGCCAGACTGGCGTCAGCTGCCATCCAGTACCTACAGCGAGACACGTTTCCCGCAGTTAAGGACAATGTTGCATGCAGAGGGATATTGGAATATACAGAGGGGCAAATACTCCAGTGCCTCCCTGCTCCGCTCAGCATCAGCATCCCTGGGGCTGTCTTCCCACTCCTCTTTGCCCGGCATGGTGGGGCCAGGGCAGCCTGTGGTGGGCTCAGCCCCCTTCCCCACACGCTCCCCGGCTATAAACAGGCGGTGGTCCCGGGCAGCTGAGTTTCCAGCGGAAGGAATGGCTGCAATGCGGGGGAGAGCTCGGCACTTGCCTGGCGCACTAACAGCTGGCCTGATCTGTGTTTCGCACCCACTCCGCACCCCCTTCCACCGGGCTACGTGCGCGGGGCGGGTGGGATTCCTGCCGCCAGCTCGCAGGCAGCAGGTCAGGAATGATCCAGGCTCCCTCCGACCAACCCCACGGCCACGCCATTCCTGTGGGCGAGCTGGAGCCAAGTTTATCCCTGACACATCTCTGCCGGCTTTGCTGGATTTAGACCCCAGATAAGTTTGGTGCAGGACCTAAATTCTGGTGGCACAAAAGGTCAAGGAAGAGCCACTAATGAGGAGAAGCTGTGTGTGAGCACAGCCCTGCTAGAGCGAAGGCTCGTAGCACAGAGCACCTCCCAAATCACACACACACGCACTTTTTCATCAGCACAACCTGAAACAACTCTGCAAACAGCCCACAGCACCGATTCCACAGGTTAGCTGCTGGTGGGAGAGCTGAGCCCCGCACCGTGTGCTGCCCAGCCTGCCGGGGCAGGCAGCGGGCTCAGCTGCGGCATGGAAAATGATGAAGCTGGTGGATCATAAAATAAGAGCAAGTCAGGATACACACAGGGGCTGAGTGAAGCTCCAGGTGAAGAAAGGGGCTGCCAGAAGCTGGGAATGGGGCACAGAACTCCTACCCATCACTGGATCCAGCACCCCTCACCCTAGGGAAGGGAGCCTGGGGAGACCCCCACACCTTCCCCCCATGAGCCACAGCCCCCAGAGGGACCCAGTGGCTCTGGGTGATGAGCAGGAGGGTCTGGAGGAGGCTTACATTAGCAAAGAGCCATCCAGGTGCCAACAGCAATTCATTACAAGCACTCAAAGCAAAGCAGGCAGGCACTGCCGTCGCTACCATAGAAGGCACCAGTGAGGGGGATAAAACACCAGAGCAGCTCTCCCCCAGCAGGGCCAGCCCGCAGAGGGGCTGCACCATGCTCGGGCCCATCTCCACAATGCTCCAGCATGGTGTCCACAGCGTGCCGGGCACCCCCTGCCCTTCCCTACAGTGAGGTCCCAGGTTTGATTTTTGGGGTGGGGTGGGATGCAAAGAGTGGCCTCCTACCAGCTCACACAGCAAGAGAACGGGGAAGCCGAGACCCTCTGCTCTCTCCATTGGTGAGGTCCTCTGGGACCTTGAAGGACAGCTCTGGCATCGTGTGTCATTTGACAACACTCATCTCCCACAACAGCACCCTCCTTCAGAGCTCGCAAAGCCACTCTGGCTGGCAGGCAGGGAGAGCCACAGCCGCAGGGGAAGGCTGTCCCTGTCACCGTCCCTGTCCCCTCCCAGGCTGCTGGGCACCGGCCCTGCTCTCCGAGCACTGACACCACAAGCTGCAGCCCAAGAGTCAAACACCTCACGACTGTGTTTCCACTGCGGAAACGCCACCCCATCCTTTTACATCGGGAAGGGGAACTCTTGACCTTCGTGTCTTTCTGCTGCTGACCCAGAGGTGCAGACGCAGCAGTGCCTGAACCGTCCTGAGACTTCAGCATGGTCCCAGCTNGCAGCAGTGCCTGAACTGCCCTGAGACTTCAGCATGGTCCCAGCCCGCAGAGCCGGAGCAATGCCCCTCGCCCCCCTGTTACCATTTTTGGCTGGTGCTTCTGTAGCACCTCCAAGGACCGGTCAAGGGCCAGGACCCCCATGCTACACCATGTCACCACCTGCTCCTCCTCTGCAGCCCCAGGCCACCGTTCAGCAGCAGCAAGCAGCAGTGCCCCTGGAAGCCTCCTCCTGCTCCCTCCAGGGACCTGCCAGCCCCAGCAGAAAGCCAGGACCTTCTCTGCAAAGTTGGCCCAAAGCCCTGGCAGGTTTACTCATATCCCAGATCAAAGCCTAACAGCTACGTGAGCCCGATGCCACAAGCTGCAGGCGGGAATCGCACACATGTGGGAACACAGCCGCTTCCCAGCAGGGTGGGGATCAGGCTCTCCATGGCTTTACGAGACCACCGGCATCTTCCCCAGCTAGGGAAACTCTCTGGATCCGATCAACTCCATCCGGAAAGACCAGCCACCTCCCTTTCTACGACCATAATTTCCCCCAACAAGTGCTTTACACCCCACAGGCTTGCTTTACAAGCCGCTGGCTTTTCACCCATCTGACCAGCAAAGGGAAACTGGGACCAGTTCGCCCCAACTGGCCCTGCCGCAGGGCTAGGGAGGGCGGGGGGGGGGACAAAGGCACCCTGGAGGCAGGGTCCCACATCAATCCGGTGAGATGCACCCGCTCGGTTGGGAAAGGATGCGCGACCCCCAACCCCCCGGGACCGGGACGGAGAAAGGGGACGCCCGTCCCGGTCCCGTCCCATCCTCCCCCTTACCGCTGAGACGGTCCATGGTCCGGGAGCCGCGGGCAGCACCGGCCGCCCCGGGAGGCGCGGGCAGGCGAGTGTCACCGGTAGCAGCCGCCCGGCGGGGCCGGGTCTGGGCTTGGGAGCGGCCAATGGCTTCGTCCGCCCCTCCCTCGGTGCACGGCAGCGCCGAGCACCGGCACGGCAGGGGCACGGCACCGAGAGACCTCCTGGAGGTGTTCTCGCCGGCAGCACGGGCGGAGAGTTTGTCCCCATCGCTGGCGCGACACCCGCCTCCCTCCACCCCCTTTGCACGGCTGAGGGTGTCCCGGGGTTCCCCTCTCCGTCCGTGCATCTCCCCACAGGTGGTACCCCGCACCGGGTATGCATCCCGCCCCCGCCCCCGGTGCTGCCCTACACCGGGTGTGTGTCTCCCCCAGGTGATACCCCACACCAGGCGTGCATCACCCCCAGGTGCTGCTCCGTACTGGACATCGAGCATCCCCAGCAGCGGCAGCACCCCAAGATCCCCCCCATGGAGGGTGGGGGTCTGGAGCGGACCACCTCCACCTGCCCGCTGCCTGCCCGCTGGGATTGCTGGTTCGGACAACTTCAGTTTGGGCAAAGATCCAGAACCAAGCCCCCCCACCCAAAGCATACCCACTGAGCAAGCACAGTGCCCCCATCCCCCCCGTGTCCCCCAACCCTTTCATATCTGCTCCCTCCTGGTGTCCCTCATGTGCCCAGCTTCTGCCTGGCCATGGTGCTCATGCCACCATCACTGTCCCTCCCCAACAAGAACCTCAGGGGAGACCTGGGCTTGGGAGACTTGTGGGGTGCGCGAGGGAGTGTCCTGCGCGTGGAGAGCGTGTGGCAGCAGTGATGGTGACTCCTGACACCCCAGGACAATTTCTCATGGCCTCAGGACTGCAGCTGAGCCCTCTTCTGGGGACAGCAGGCTGTGACAGGAACGTGATTCCGTTTCACACATACCCAGTTATCACTTGGAAAAGCAATAATTGAAATATCAGAGGTGCATTAGGAGCTGGCCTCCAGGGCTTCCCCATTGGGGGCACTCTGAGCCCAGGACAGTATGGAGGCAGCGGCCCCTCTCGCACTGCTCTGTGCCCAGCCGGGAGCCAGCCCTGTCCCGCTGTCCCCAGGCAGCTCCTGCCTGGATCCTGCTCCCTGCCCAGCCGGTGTTTGCTGGTCCCTCCCTTCTGGATCAAGCCCCATTTTCTCTTGTAACACTGGGTCACCTCGGGAGCTGTGGTCATCCCACAGGGTGCTTGCAGGCCAGAGCCACCAACGCCACTGCCCGCCGGGCTCCGGCTGCTTTGTGGCTGGGACCTGCAAAGCAGCCAAATGAACGTGGGCTCAGGCAGTGACGACTTCCAGGGCAGGCGCAATGGCTGCTTGCTGCACACCCTGGGGCCACGGCAGCCCGCAAGGGTCCCACGGGGTGTCTGCTGCCCCTGACCGGCGTGGGCTGGAGAGCCTTCCTTGGTTCTGAGAGACAGCAGTGAGCCCTGCCTCAGTTTCCACATCTTTGCCATGCAGGTAGTTGCAGGGAACAGTTAGTTACTGTCCATAAAATGCTTTGAAAATGAAAAGACTCCCGCTGTTGTGTTATTATTATTAATAATATCCTCCAGGCTTTATTACTAAAACTGCTGCTGGAGATGGAAGTTTCTTATAGCCACAAATGGTTGAGCTTGATTTAGGGAGCTGTAGTTTATACGGGTGAAATTATTATAAACACAATTGGTTTATTTACTGCTGCACTAAAGCAGACGGGAGCAATTACCAGCGCAATATTGCCATCTCCACCTCAGGCACCAGCCCCTTCCACGCCAGCGCAAACCTCCTGGAGCTGGGGCTGCTGCTGCTGGGACATCTCCTGCCCTGAGCACCCTGCACCCTGGCAAACCCCTGCAAGGGGTCCCCCAAGTCTCTCCTGCCTTCAGGAGTGACTTCAGGTGACGGCCTTTTGGGCAACACGCTGGGCAGGCTTGGCACCCAACGGTGGTGGTGCTGATGGCAGGGAGGGCATTTGATCCACCTGGTGGGAAGCACCAGGACAGGAGGGTTTCAAAGACCCCCAGAACAGGCAGAAGCAGAGCTGGCCTGTGGCACAGTGAAGGTGAGACCTTCGCTGTCCCCTCGGAAGAACCCTGCTGACCCAGCTCCTGCAGAGGTGCCCCATGGCGCGCTGGCCTGTTTGGGACTGCTCAGTCCTGCAGTATGCCTGAAAATTGTGCCAGACAAGCAAGTAGGAAACCAGAGCACCACAGATGAGACCAGGAAATATGTTTGTGTGGAAATAACCCCATTAGTTTAAAAATATGCAAAAGNAAAAAAAAAAAAAAAAAAAAGTATCCCAATAGTTTGCAGTGGAGCGAATGCTGAATGTCCCCAGTAATGGCCTTAATTTCTGGAGGTTGCAGAGGGATTCATCTGGGGCACAGACATCAGTGATGGGGTAATTCAGGAAAACCCCTACAAAAAGGCCGAGCAGTTAGTAGGACTGGCACCCCCTGCGCCGGCTGTGCCCCCGCTTGGACTGCTCCCACCACTGCTCTGTGTGTGCCGAGACCCCGGAGCAGCAGGGCTGGGTGCTCACACCACCTCTGCGCGGGCTCAGGACTGGGCAGCATCGCAGCTTGTCCGCTCTCAGGGCTTGCTGGCCCTGGACAAACCTGAAGAGCAGCAAGAAATTGCGCAAGGGAGGAGGTGGCTTTGGTTGTTTTCATTTAAGAAGGGCTTGGTTTTGGGACAGCCTGGAAAGCCACCATTCTGGCACTCTGGGAGGAGAAACTGGCTGTGTAGCAATACGGGGTTTGCAGGGAAAGCCAACGGCTCAGGATGGATCAGGGCTCAGGCTGGCACCTTGAGCCGTGGGACTGCACCCTGCTGTCCGCAGCATCCCCACCACTGCTCTTCCTTGTCCCCCTTCCCCAAGCTCTGCACTTCTGATCCCGAGGGTGAGGCTGAAGGTGCCCCCAGTGCACGGCCATGTTAAAAGCTGGGAGGACAAGAAGGAGCCAATGGTGGGATCTCTTTTTTCCTGCAAACGTACCCAGGATGTTTTCCAACCCATAAGTAAATACACAGACCAGTTGGGCAGAGGGGGACGGGACACTCCTATGCCACCCCCGCCATCCCGGAGCCCTGCTCTCTCCCAGCCCTGGGTGCTGCGGCTGCAGCGGGAAAATCCTCCCCCTCCTGTGCCCCTGTGGGGCAGCAGTGACAGACGCTACGCCGAGTGCTTCGGGGCCCACGTGGCTTTAGCCCCCGGGAGAACACAAGGATCCGTACAGAAACAGGGTTGGAAAAGAAAAGGAAACAAAGAGCATAAAATGATCTGCGAGACTCCAATTCACTCTCAGGGGTGCAGAGGGCGCCTCTGCCACATACAGCACTGAGAATCATACAGAGCTGCAATATAGAGATCTTTCTATGTATATATTTATAGGTATGTATATATTTATAGTGCACTGCATTTAAAACAGCCGGGCCTGCTTCTTCAGCTCGTTCCTCTTCCACAGGGCCAGGCGGTCGAACTCGGCGATGGTCATACCGAAGATCTGGTAGAACTCCTCCTGGGAGAGATGGCGCTGGGGAGAGAGGGGATGCTGGGCCAGGGCTGGGGACTGTGGCCACCACCCAGGGCCAGTGGCCACCACACAGGCCGTATGGCCACAGCAGTGGGGGAGGGCACACAAGGGGGTCTGGTGGCAACCCCTGCCCGNCGCAGCAGCGGGGAAGGGCACACAAGGGGGTCTGGTGGCAACCCCTGCCCAGCTGGGTGCGATGGGGTGCTGCAACCCCGCAGCAATGCTCAGCCAGGAGAGGGGGAGCACCTCACTCCCTCCTGCTCCTGCCAAATGCACTCGTGCCCTGGGCATGGGGAACAGCTCTGCCCAGCCCAGCCAGCAGAGCAGCAGGACCACTGTGACAGTGTGCTGGCATGTGTGTGCTCCTGGGGAGCCATGGAGATGCTCCTCACACGTCCATGAGCCCCTCGCAGCCCCACGCTGCTTGCCAGCGCTAGGGAGACAACGCGTGGGACTGTGTCCCTCTGAGCCCCGAGGAGATTGTCCCTGGTGGAAAAGGCTCTCCTCACCTCTAACCGAGTCCTGTCCACATCTTTGGGCAGCTGGTTCCTCCCCCTCGTCTTCACCAGGAGCAGCTCGTAAGGGTATATCTACATGGGGACAGAAGACCATGGGGTAGCTCCAGAGCCAGAAGAGGACACACATGGGAATGAGGCTGTGGGGACCACCAGGACAAAGCCTCACCCTGCCACGTTCAGCAGGTTTTGGGTGGCACAACTGCCTCCAGGGCTTGGACAGGACAAGACAGAGGGGGTACTTGCTCTCAGGGTGACCCTAATCCACCTTAAGTCACCTTGGTAGCTGTGGAATAGCCTCTGTGAACCCAGGAGTGACCCAGGGACAAGTGTGAGTAGGGAACCACCAGCACAACCACCCTTCTCTGTTCCTCACCCAGGAGACACTTCTGCTTGGCCAAATGCTTGGGACCCTGGCAGGAGGGGAAAGAGTCTGGTCCGAGCCCCGCAGTCGCAGGATGGGGCTGTCGGGGGGGGTGGTGGAGGGGCATGAAGGCAGGGTATTGCGGGCAGAGGGCAAAGCTTCCTCCTGAAGGGCCTGGGGACACACAGGCATGACTCTGGGACTCCCGCTGGATGACACTCGCACCTCTGGCTGGCAGCCGCTCCTTGGATCAGGGGCATCTTACCTTGTACTCTGTGGGGAGAGAGAAAAGACAGGAGAGACATGAGCCACGCTGACCCCTCCGCTGCCAGGATCCTCCCCCCGGGGCTGCAGGGACCCTCGCCTGTCTCCCTCCTTCTCTCTCCAGCCTGAACCTCATTTTCCAGAGCTGCCTGTGGTGGGGTAGGCAGCCCCATGGCATCTGGCTCCGTGCCTACAGGGTCCCCTGCCCGTGCTGCTCCCCAGCCCCGCAGCGCCTTACCTCGCATCCCCCAGTTGACGGCGTTCGTGCTGTCGTAGTGGAAAAGCTCGGCACTGGGAGGCTGCAGGTGGGATATAGGGAGGGAGGAGTAAGAGGGGGTCCCCTCCAGATGCTCAGCACAGCACCTCCCATGTCCCCAGCGGGAATGGACCCACCCACCCCAAAGCAGGACCCACTCCCCACACCTAGCAGTGGGGAAGCTGAGGCACG
Source organism: Himantopus leucocephalus (assembly GCA_003993805.1). NCBI lineage: Eukaryota > Metazoa > Chordata > Aves > Charadriiformes > Recurvirostridae > Himantopus > Himantopus leucocephalus. Next base: position 8,993,677 of record RSEF01000013.1, read on the forward strand.
AGGAGGTGAAGTGACAAGCCCAGGTCACACAGAGGCAGGACCAGGTCTCCCGACCCCCATCAATCACTGCCCCAGGGTATAAAGCAAAACTCTCCCGCTGGGAAGCAACACCAGCATCCCTCTGAAATGTGCCCTGCAGGATGTTCAGAGCAGGCACCTCTGTCCTGCAGTGCCCGGACAGGGCACTTTGGTCCCCAATACGGGTCATTTTGGATTGGCACAGACCAGCAGTGACAGCAGGGGTGCAGAGAAGAGGGGAGCAGGACACCCCAGTCCTGAATGGGGAGCACCGGGGGCTTTGAGGAGTCTGGGGAGAATGACGAAGGGTGCAGATATGCCTGGGAATGGCAGAGTGCGGGCAGGAGGCACTTACCCTGTGCAGCCCGTTCCTCCTGTAGGCAGGGAGGGAGGCCGACTTTGAAATGAGGGGATCTGCAAAGAAGCCACCAAGATGCATAAGGGAAAATGCAGAGGTGAGCCCCACATCCCAGGAGAGCACCCCTGGGCCAACCTACCCCTGTGCTCCCACATCCCCACCCCACAGGTCCAAATTCACCCGGCTCTGTCCCTTTCCATCTCCAACTCATTTCCAGCCTGGCTTCCTCCCGTGCTGAAATCCCTCTCCCCAAAATCCCTTTCCCATGGCAGCCCTCTTGCTTCACCCTTCAGCTCAACACAATCTCCTCTCAGTTTCTCTGACCCATTTTCTGTGGCACTGCCACCAGCTCTGCCCTGGTTCTGCTCCACCCTGGCCCAGCCTTTCAAGGGCTCCTTCTTCTCTCCCCTTTGTCCCTCCCCTGTCCCAGCATCTTCTCCAGCTCAGGCTCTGGACCTCACAGCCCCGGGGGACTGGTGGCAGAGTGCTGCGGGCTCACACACTCACCGCTGTCGGCCAGGTAGTGCGTCCGGGGAGCTGCAAGGAGAGCAGAGCGGGGCGTCAGGGAGGACCGAGCGCCCCATGCCCCACAGAGCTGCCCGGCTCCCAGTCCCGCAGGTCCTCCTCGGGGCTCCCGCCAGCCCAGCGGGGCTGAGGGGCTCCCTGAGCATCCCCGAACAGCCCCAGCTCCGTGAGGGCTGGTGTGCCATCAGGGAGGAGAGCACGGAGCGGGCAGGGCATCTATGCTGCCGGGCCCCCCAGTGCCCCTGGGACCCCCTGCAGCCCCGAGGGGACAGGGGCTGGGCGCCCTGGGTGCTGCATAGCGACAGCACTGCGAGCAAGGACAGCAATGCTGGGGCCAGCCAGCAGGTCTGGGGTGCCAAGAGGTCCCAGATGCGCTGTTAAAGAGGAGGTACACACGCAGTGAGCCTAAAACTGGTCAGAGGAAAACCAATGTGGCTGTGCTGTGAGATTTCCAAGGGACCCTTCCATCACCTGGTGAAGCACTTCACAAGGCTGCCCAGAGAGACTGCAAACACCTGCCAGGTGATGCCCCATCCCAGCCGGGGCACAGGGAACGGATGGAGTCCTCCAGAGAGGAAAAGAACCTCCCAAGCCCAACTGTGGTGCCCAGCACCTCTCCCACCACCCCTTCCCAGTCCCCTGTTCTTCCCTCTTCACCCCAGCAAACTTCCCACAGGCGCTGTGGCCACGGACAGACGGACAGGGTTGTCCTTACAGCCGTTGAGGGAGCCCTCGTAGCCAGCCGTGTGCAGGGCTTCTCTGCTGCTGGCCGAGCTGCGCGGGGGTGTCCAGGGGTCTGCATAGGAGTTGGACCGAGCCTTCATCTCCTCCCTCAGGATCAGCCTGCCGATGCCGCTCTGGATCTGGGCAGGGAGGGAAAGCTGTGTCGCACCCCTCCTTTCCCTGCCCAGCCCTCCCTGACCGCTGGCACATCGCGTCAGGGCACGGCACCTCCTGGCACCAGCTCGGCATCTCCCATCTGCTCCCTTGTCCCTGAGAACAAGGCGCTGCGGTGCCTCAGCAAGGGGGTGCGCTCCCCCTCCTTCAGGCCCCATGTTGAGGGTGGCCAAGGGGGAGCAGGGATGGTGGTGGCCCTGTCTTGGGTGGCGGAGATGGGCTAAGCCTCTTCCCCAAAGCCAACTGCCACCAGGACAGCTTGCTGGTGGCTCTCCCCTGCCAGGCTGCGGGCAGGGAGATCACTCACCTTGTGCATGCCCCGGTCGTACCCGTCCTCTTCGCCTCCTGACGAGAACCTCCGGGCCCGGGGGGCTGCAGAGAGACACACGGCGGGGTCAGATGGGGATGAAGGTGGAGACAGGTAGGGAGGAGACAGTCCCCAGCTGCATGGGGACAGCTGAATCCCAAGGGCTGCTAGGATTTTGGGGTCACTTTAGCAGGTATCTCAGTCCAACCCCACCTTCAGGTCCAGACCCAACTCAGGGTGGGGTTCCCTCCCAGAGAATGGCTGGGTCTGGGGGCAGGAACGGGTTTCCCTTTCCTCCAGCCCAAGGGGGGGCTGTTACCTTTTGGGGAGCCTTGGAAGGACCAGTACTCCGACTCGGAGTGGTAGTACGGGTCCGGGGAGTAGGCAGGGCTGTACTTGGATGACTGTGCGATGTCTTCGCTGGTTTTGCTTTTCGTGGCTGCAGGGGGGTTGTCTGCAAAAGGAGCAGACAGAGCTATAACAGGGACCCTGCAAAGATCCACCCCAGGATGAAGGCAAATCCTCTTCCCTCCCCTCTCCCCAGTGGCCGCCAGAAATTTATGTCCGGGACAGCGCGGAGCAGAGCTGGGAATAATTAATATTCAAACTGCTGACACCTCCTGGAGAGAAGGGTGCAGAGGCAGACGGTGGGGAGGGTGACAAGCAGAGAGGCCATCGCTGATGTGGCTGGGAAGGGACCCGAACGGCTCATAGCCCATGACAAGCTCTGGCTCCTGCAGTGCCCACCCCAGCCCCGGTGCCCCAGGCTGTCCCGTCACCGGAGGGCTATGACCGCACAGGCGGGAGGGGACGGGGGAAGGCTCAGTTCTGGCAGGGAAAGGGTTCTGGGGGCGTTACTGCCAGGGTAAGGCGGCAGTGGGCTGTGCAGCAGGGGGAGCAGAGGGGTGACCCCAGCAGCTCTGGCTGTGGCAGGGGCTCAGTCCCCCATGGCAGGGCCACACACAGCTCTGTGCAGGCTGGGGACTGAGCCTCGATGGCACGCGTGAGAAACCCAAGGGTGAGCCCTGCTCCTCTCCCCCAGAGGCCAGGAGACTCGCAGGGGAAGGAGCACCAAGGACAGGCTGTGTGGCAGAGCCATCCCACCACCCCAAGCGGGTGCAGGGGACCCTGCCGACGGCAGCTACTTACAGCAGCGGGTGCAGCCAGCAGCGGGGCGGTGGGAAGGGAGAGCCCAGGGAGAGAGAGGAGACACAGTTACTGCTCAGGGGGAGCTGCTGTCCCTCTACATGCAGAAGCAAGCAGGGAGAGTGCAAGCCAGCCCCGCTGAGACACCAAACGCCCCTGTGCCCCCTCCCCACCCTCCAGGTCTGTTTCATCCTGGAGCATCCATCCAGGAAGAGCTGTGATTTTTCTCCAGGGCTCTACGTGAAACTGCAAATTACCTTCTTCATCACTTTCCTGAGGCTGCTCTGGCTCCTGGCATCAGCAAGCAACAGCCACCCTTGTCCCCTCTGCCACCCCTCCATGGCCTCGCTCCCTCTCCCACAGCTATCCCTGTCCCCAGCGCCGCTGACAGCCTTCGCCTCCATCACTCACAACAGGGATGTGGTCCATTTTTCTTGCGCTGAACCCCGCACTCTGCTGCCGGGAGGGGAAGCAGGAGCACCGGCCCACCAAAACCCAGCACCCCAACATCTCGCCTTGCCGCCCGCTCCCATCTCCCACCCTGCCCCTAAATGCAACTCAGCCAGACCAAGCCCCACGCTGGTGCCCTGCCCCACTTCCCCGCGGAGCGGAGCCCGGTGCGCAGCGGGCAGACCGTACCGTGTCGCTTATAGATGGGGGGTTTCCGGTAGATGTTACTCTCGCCGGCAGCTGGTGGCAGAAAAAAAGAAAGAAAGGGAAGAAAGAAGGAAAGAAGGGAGGAAGGGGAGGTCAGCGTGGGCGTGCTGAGAGCGGTCAGGACAGAGGTCCTGCAGGAGATGCTATCCCCACACCACCTTTCCATCACACAACCGCCTCTGGGTCCACGCGTCCCACGGGAGCGCAGCACCGGGTCAGGGCCCAGCGGGCTCCGGGATGGGCATCAGGAGCGCGGTCCCGGGGCTGCCCTCGGGCAGCGGTGTGCACAGAGGACATGCAGTGAGCACCCCAGCGTCAGCATGCACCGCGGGACGGTGGGCGCTCCCGGCCCCGGGAGGGAGCAGCACAGCCAGGAACCACCGGCCACCCCTGCCAGCCGGCAGCAACGCACCACGGCTTGCGCTGGTGCAGTTTCTTGCGATGCCAGTGCCTGGAAGAACCACCTGCAATCTACCTGGGGTGAAACAACATCAGCCAAAGCCTCTTTCCGCAGCAGAGAGAGAAAAGAGCGAGCTGGGAGGGGAAGCGAGCTGGAGCCTGGTGCTGAGAGCTACGGCCCCCGCACAGGGGCCAGGCAGCAGAGCTGGCGGAGCAGGGAGGGGGCCATCCATAAACCACCGACCGTCAGCGGGAGGGCAGGGCAGGCAGCGGGGCCGAACCCTGGCAGGGATGGGATGGGATGGGAGCAGGGGACCATGGTGGGGAACCTCTGGGTGTCCTCATGGTGCTGCCCCAGGGCATCAGCTATACATTAGGGAGGGTTCCACGCTTTGGAGGAGGACAAGGGCAGTGGGAGATACCTACAGCTGAGCAGGGTGGTCTGGGGCTCTGCCCCCCCTGCGCGTGCTGAAGGACGGATGGGCAGCTCTGCCTGCTTCCCTCCCCACTCTCCCCTTCTGCCCACTCCGTCCCCGTCCCCGTGGGCTCTGCGTGGCCGGGAGCGGGTGGTGGCCCTTACCTGGTGGCCCCCTGCAATCCCTGCAGAAGGGGAGCAGGCATCTGGCAAGCCCAGAAGACTCTGGGGGGAGGGAGCAGCGGGCCCTAGGGGGAGTATAAAATAGTCATCTGTAGCAGATGGGTGCGGAAAGGCCTCCGGCAGACACGCTTCGGCTCGTGATCCTGGGGGGGGGAGGCAGGGGAGGGGGCAGGCTGCCTGCAGGGGACTTGTCTTCGTGTGGAGGGTGGAGGAAGGTCAGGGAAGAGGAAGAAGAGGGATGTTGCAAGGATCAAGCAGACTCCGGGCAGCTCTGGGACATCTGGGTGGTGATGGGGAGGGAGGAGGGTACAAGCTGCAGGTCCTGTTTATGGATGGCCTTTACCAGGGGTAGATCCTGCTGCCAGCTGGCTCTAGGCAGGCGGCGGAGCTACGCATGCGACACAGGGAGGACGGCACATGCGGGCATGCCACAAACACGGCGCTTCCCCGGGGACCGGGGCGCTCCAGAGCCTACCTGGGATGTGGAAATGCTTGGGCGCTTGGTATGAGGTTGGAGTAGAGGACCTCACATCTAACTGGCTATAGTAGGGGGAGCTGCGCCCGCTCTCGGTGCCTACGCGGTGCCGAGCAGAAGCAGCCATAAGTGACCGAGAGAGAGAACAAGAGGCAGAAGAAAACGGGTGTTAAATGCAGTGGTGTTAGAAGAGCAGAGGGCGACCCAGTGGTGGGGGTGACGGCGACGTGCACCAGTCCAAGGTCTAGCATGGGGCGTGATGGAGCAGGGGGAGATTTCCCGCATCTCCAGAGGAAGGTGAGATGCGGAGGAAACCCCGTGTGCGGGTGCTGTTACAGGGCAGTAGGCTACCCCGCTGCTGGTGAGAGAAAAGCTGAGCGTGCTGCAGAGGCAAACGGTGATGGACCTTTGGCAGTGCAGTGCAGGGGTAGCTCGGGGAATGCGGGACCTCTGGACTTACTGACCTCAGATTTTCCCAGTTGTTCCTCCCCGGCTCTGAAGGACAGTCGACATGGCACAGACACACTCTGCTCCCCCCAGACACGCTTCAGGGTGTGCACACACACGTGTGTGTGTGTGTGTGTGTGTGTAAGAACCCCCCTTGCAGCACTGGCTGGGCACAAGCACTCTCGTGCATGCCCCTTCCAGAGCTACCAAGCCAGCTGAGGGGTCTTCACTGGACCTGGGGGACACCTCCCTCCCCACCCCATCCTTCATGAGCCCCAGGTCACATCTGACCCCCCCTTGGCCTCTCCTTGCTGCTCGCAGGACGAGAGTCAGGGGAACTGGAGGATACACATAGAGTTGGTCACTGCCCCACAGCTCCTGTTGCTGTCAGGCCCCCACGGACCCCCCAGTCCTGCTCCCTGCTTGCCAGAGAAGGGACCACCGAGGTCCCCTAGGAAGACAGTTTGATGATCCCCGCTCCACCTTGGGATTTGATCTTAGCCCAGCCTGGGGTTGCAGCTGAAATCCTCACCTGAGCGGTAGAAATGATGGGGGGACCTCGGGATGGTGGGGGACATGCCCTGGCGGCTGTAGGTGGGAGAGTCGATGTAGCCAGGGCTGGAGGCTCGCCTCTGCCGGGTGTCAAAGCTCTCGTAGATGTCCTGGGGACCGGGAAAGGTGTGGAGAGAAGCGGGGTTAGAGCTGGCGGGATGAGGCAGGTCAGTGCCTTGCCAGCCCTGTGGGGAGGTGTCCCATGGCTGAGCATCCCTGGGCTTGTGGCAGCCTGGTGGGGTGCACGCTCTGCACCTCCGTGGCTGGAGGGTGTCCCCAGGCTGCTCTGCCTCCCCACCACCAAAGCGCAGGCACTGAGGCCCAGGGTTTGCGACCAGGTGACGGTGTCTGGCCAGAGGATTTCACCCCCTTGCTTGGAGATTGTCCCTTTCCCCTGAGCTTGTTCCCAGTTTCCAGTGTCCCACTCCATGGGGCACGAGCCACACCCTNCTGGATGGTTCCCCCGGTCTCCCCCCACCTCGGGACAGCATCCAGGCAGACAGACATTCAGCAGAGCCCCAGTGGTCCCTGGGCAGAGGGACACCCTGTGGTGGCAGCAGGTGACAGACCCCTTCCTGCTCACCAGTGGCATTACCTGCGAGTACGGGGAGAGTGTCCCCAGGGACTGGAGGCGGCAGAAGGCAAAGGGGGGAAGAGAGAGAGAGACAGCACACAGTTAAGGGGAGCAGTGACAGACCGAGGTCCCACAGTGGCTTGTTTTCCCCATGTTACAGCCTCATCGCAGCTGCCAGGCAGTGAGGGCGGCTGGTGGCACAGCCAGAGTGAAACCATGGTGGGATGCCAGGCAGGGAGCCCCTGGCTGGCAGGGGAGCTGGCGTGAGGATGGCACCTCCCAAATCAGAGACCTTGGTGGAGCCCCTCAACGCGTGTGGCTGCAAGGGGAGAAGGTGGCTGCTGGCTCCACGGTGCTCCACAGCACGCCATGGCCATGCCACCTGCACTGTCACTGGGTGCGCTGGAGGAAGGCAGGCTTGTGAGAAACCTTGGGACTGGAAATGTAAGAGACGCTGCTGCTGGCCATTACAAAGTCCTCTTCCAGGACTACCTCAGGTTCCCCCATCTCTGTGTGAGCTGCTCAGACCCTCTTCTTCCCCAGACGTACTGCAGTCATCCAGCAGCGCCAGCCTGCCTGGGGGAGCAGGGCAAGGCAGTCCCATGCCACGTGATGCTTGAGCGTCATCTCACCACACGCTTGCAAAAACGCACTGACTGAGCCCCCTTCCACTTGCTGTGGGACTGGAATCCAACAGGGGCAGCCCTGCCAGAGCTGGGTGGCCTGGGCCAGCCTTACTCCCCACTCCAGCTAAGGGGGAGCAGGCACCTTGCATGTAGGATGATTGCCTGCCAGGGGCCGGGCTTTGGGCTGAGCCGCTGGGCTGCCCTGCCAGCCATCTGTCCCCTCATCCCAAAGGGATGCACGTGTGCGGCGTGCCCTCCTCCTCTCATGCTGAGATGGGTGAGCTCCCTGCCACGTCCCTCCCCAGGGTGACATCTCCTCCCATGCAGCGCCGGCTGTCCCTGCACGTTNCTGCCACATCCCTCCCCAGGGTGACATCTCCTCCCACGCAGCGCCGTCTGTCCCTGCACGTCGGGCATGCTGCACAGTGTGGGCAGGGTGCGGTGATCAGCTAAGGTCACTGGTTTCCTTCTTACTCTGCAGCAGCATCATCATGGGTTCCCTTCCAGCCCTCTTCCCAGTGACATGGAGTCTCCGGGAGAAGTCTTACCCCGGCTCCTGCCTCCCTGCAGTATTCCCACTGGAGTGAGCAAACCCACATACGGTTTCCTCCATTGCCCCGCATCGGGGCCCGACTCCCTGCGCAGCCCGGCACCGGGCGTATCGAGACTCAGTACCTCCCCATAGCTATATCTCTCCAGCGTCTCATCCGATGTATATCTGTGATAGGGCTCGTAGGAAATGAGGTCAGGACGCTGCACTTCATAGATGGCTTTAATCTTGGGAAGAGCTGCCAGGTCTTTGTAATTAAGGATCTCATTATCCACTTTAGCCTAGGGAGAGGGAGAGACAGAGAGACAGAAAGGAAGAGGAGGACAGAAGGAAGGGGAAGCTGGAGCGCACAGTGCAGAGCCGGCACAGAGCAGACAGAGCCCACCGTCACGCCAGCAGTGGAAGAGGTAAGAGGAGATGCCCAAGAGACAGCAGCAGAAAGGTGCAGAGGAGCTGGGAGGGGGGGACTGTGCCCCTCCGAGTGCTCCCAGTCTGTGCCAACGGCACTGACAGCATGGCATGCTGCTGGGGCGAGGGGGCACGGCTTGTCCGTGCTGTCCCCAAATGCTGGGCTTGTTCCTGGGGGACACCTCACGCTGCAGAGCAGCGCTGGGAACTGTTACTCCCTTCCCCGTGGCCAGCGTATTTGTCCTGCCCCGCACAGACGAAGGGCAGAGCTGTACTTACGCAGATGACGCGGTTCGGGGAGCCGATGCTGGAACCAGGGGGCGAGATGGACGTTTCTGACGTCCTTCTGTGCTGTGGAGGCAGAAAAGCAGAGGACAGGTGAGAGCACAGCGCGGAGGACCCCTGAGCAGGCACAATGCAAGCAAATTGTTGGTTGTGGGGCTGAATTTCACTCGAGGTCCAGCTCCTCTGCCCTTTCATCCACTTGCTGCTGGTGCCCACGGCCATTGCAGGCTGCCCTGCTGTTCAGCTTCGCGTCCTGGCCTCTCCTGGGGCCAGATCCGGAGTCAGGCAAGTGGCTCGGTAAGAACCAGTGGGCAGCTGTGCCAGTGGCCAGATAGGTGCAGAGAGAGAGCAGCAGCTCGAGGGGTTGGTGAGGGGACTGCTGTGCCCCCTCCCTCATCTCAGCATGGGCTGGTGCCTCTGCCACGGCCACCCACCGTCCTCTGGGCAGCAGGGACAGCGCTCGCGCCAGCCTCAGGAAGCCACCCTGGGCTTGGACACTGCCACAACAGTTCACCCCAGCAGGTACAACATCACCTGGGACATGCCACCACTCAGAGATGCCCCTCACCCTGCTGCCTACCTTTAGCTTCTTCTCTGCTCTGGCTGCCTGCTTGCAGATGGGGTGCCACACTTCGGAGCCTGCAACACAGCAAAGGGAAAGTGTTTCAGCTCCACGCACAGCTCACCCCTGCTGCTAGGGATCATCCGGCTCCTCCTGCCAAGGGGGTGTCCCGTCCTGTCCCTGCCGCCTCCAGCACTGACCTGCAGCCCGCGGTCCCCAGGGAGGACGTGTCAGTGCCCTCTCCAGCAGCAGCTGCATTGAGCAACCAGTGTTACAGGAGTGCAACCCCTGCGTGCTGCGGGGGCAGCTCCTGGGGGTCTCTGCAGGGGCAGGAGGTAGGAACTGGAGTCTCTCCATGGGGAGCAGAGCAGGAGGGAGGCGGTGAGCCCTGAGGATGCAGAGGGGGGTCACCTCCTGGGTCCCACTGGCTTTTCTGGGCGCCTTCTCCACTACAGCGTGGCCACAGGCATGTGCCCACTGGGAAGGCAGGGCAGTGGGGACAGTGCGTCTGAACTAAGAAACGAAACAGCTCCCAAGCACTGAGATGTAGTAGCCAATGCTACTAAACTGCGACAGCAAACCTGGGTGTGTTTTTGGCCCGGCCCAACCAGTGCTCAGCCAGGCAGCTCCTGCTGGTTAAATGTGGGGTAACACCGAGCCCGGGGCACCCACAGTCCCTCGCACGCTCTCCAGGCTGGAACCAGCAAAGCCACCGATCTTTGCCCAGGCATGTCCTGGGATGGACGTTGAGCACACCCCTCCTGCTGCCCATGACAGGACCCTGCTGGGACCTCGGCTCTCTCCGTGCACAATTCCCCCTTTGCCACTCATGGGATCATTAATGACTCAAGGTGACAGGCAAGCACAGGCTACTGAGAGAAAACAAGCCCTCCCTCTGTGCTGGAAATAGTCCCTAAGGCAGCTCCAGGCAGGGAGGAGCTCCTTGCCAGAACCAAACCCAAACCATCCAGCTGTGCCAAGTGAAAGCCTTACCCCTCCGGTGCTGCCTGCAGCGTAAACTGCATCGGGGGAGTTGGTGGCAGTAGGGAAGGGGTCCTGGACCACCTCCCCTGGGGCTGGGGAGAGCGGGGGAGCCAGTCACCCTGCACCCATCCCAGTCCCTGTTCGCTGGGCGCAGGACACATCCAGGCATGCCCGGCAGCACTCCCCAGCGGTTCAGGGAGACCCTCAGGGAGCAAAAAGCTGCCGACGAGGAACAAAGTCTCCTCCAGTTCAGTGGCAGGGCAGGTTTCATGGAGAGAAATGATCACTGCACAGCCCAGGAAGGGCGCAGGGGCTGGAGAGCAGCAGAGAGGGGTCTCTGGTGTTGCTGGTGGGCACTGGGACTCTGCTGCACAGAGAGACCCTTTTGGCACCGATCGCCATGAGGCCCCAAACCCCAAAAGGCCCCACAACCAGCACACCTCTGCACAGCCACGCTGGTCCGTGCCCCGACACGGGGCAAGGGAGTCCCTCCTCGCCGCAGCAGGCTCCCTACCTGTGAGGTACATCTCCTCTCCTTCTGTGAACATCTGGTGGCAGCGGACACATCTGGCACAGGTGGGGTGGTAGTGCTTCCCTCCTGCCTGCAAGGGACAGCAAAGAAGAGGGGTGACCTGCTCGCATCCCTGAGGGCGATTGGCCCCGGCATCACTTGCTGCTGCAGACCATGACAAGGTGAAAGGGGACAAACTGCCCAGGGTGGCCTCAGAGACCACCACAACACACAGAGAAAAGCAGAGACCACTTCATCACTCATACTTCTGACCTGCTGGACTACGAGTCAGACTGGGAAACTTCTGCTCTCCTTGAGCTGTCCAACACACAGGAAAGCAGAGGCAGGAGGTCCCAAACCCCCAAGGAAGGTACCCCTACAAACCTTATCCCTATCTGTCCTGGGATTCTGGAAATACCTCTGCGGTAGTGCTCAGCCAAGCAGCCATGCTTTGCACCACCTCCTTCCCTCTACAGCTTCGAAGAGAAACAGCAAATTTGGCCCAGGATGTTGCAGCAGGGAAGCGGTAAAGGGAGAAGAAGGGTCCCAACGACAAACCTCACAAAGTACAGCCTTCCTCCTGCTGTCAGACCCTCCCTGGCTACCATCGCCAGCCCCTCTCCCTGAAGAAACTTTCCTCCTTCTATGAAGCCGTGCCCAAACTTCAGCACTAGCGACATGCTGTTCCCCAGCTGAGCGGGAGCTGAGCTGCTCCCTTTGCTCTTTGACAGGGATAATAGCTTTAATTGGTAGCTTGTTTCCACTCAAAGTGTCTGCTAGCATTTCAATTATAGGCTCATTTTCTGGGCTGGGAACTGGGAAGCAGGAGCTGGCTCAGGGCTGGAGGAATCTGGGCTGCGCTGTTGGAGCTCGACCCCAAAGGACATTTTACTCCCATGATAATCCAAGAGAAGAGGAAGGATAATTTAAGGCGGCAGAAGGAAGACAAGACTCTGGCTGACAAAGGGGAGGGTCACAATAGAGGGGGCTGGAGCCAGTTTGAAACAGGGAGGATCAACAGGAAAATCTGCTGCAAGGATAACTGAGAACCTGCCAGGTGATTGCCCACAAAAATCAACCTGCAACTCAGTGTCCTTGGGGTGCAGATGGCAGCCAGTGGCTTTTCCTCTCCAGTTTATGCCAAAAATGAGTGGAAGGTTTTAGGGCAGGCAGGGGAGATGAGTGGGAGAGTTTGGACCCCTCTTCCTTCCATTGCAGTGCACCTCAGTCCAGGGAGGGGACAGCCCTGCATCCCAGACACCTCCCTGTGCCAGCTGCCAGCAGCACAACGTACTCCTGGGCTGGCCCAAGTGAGCCCACAACCCAAATATCCCCAATTCACACCCAAAAGCTTGATAACAGGGCAGGAAAGTCACCAGTGGAGGGCTGCACAGACAGAGCCACCGTGAATGCAGAAGAGGAGCAAGGAAGCTGTCTCCAGCTGGCTAGAGACAGCTAACACGGGGACATGGGGCCCTGATGACCCATGTGCCACCTTCCCCAGTCCCTCTCTGAATCTGGGATGGGTGTGATGCTCTTGGACCCTCTTAGTACTCCCAAAGGCTTGCCGTGCTGACAGTAAGGAAAAAAAAAAAAAAAGTATACATCTTTTCCTTTCCTATCCAGACCATACGGGCTGTGGGATAGGTCAGACTGTGCAAAGAGGGGATGCTTTGCAGATCGGGGTGTGGATGTGGAGGGAGGCTGGCTGCTCCCCCAGCGGTATGTACCAGCCCAGTCCCACCTTTCATTTCGAGGCAGACCTTCTCCAAAAACCACCCAACATCTCAACACCCACCACTCCTTGAAATGCAACTCTCCAAAACACACACAAACCTTCTTCCTTTTATATTGCTTAATACTACAGCTCGTAAAAGGCTGGTAGAGGCTGCAAGGGAAGAGACCTGCTCGTTATCACTTGTGGTCCCTTAAAGACTCATTAATCATCCAAGGCTGGCCGCGCAGCTCAGCACAGTTGGGAAAGCCCGGAGGCTGCCGGGATAGCATGAGAAGACTCCTTAAGGCCTAAAATTATTTAAAGGCACCCTTTCCATTTTGTGCTCTGCTGGAGAAGACAACTAAAGCCTCTGGTTTTCTAGGAGATAACGTTCAATACCACGAGCAGGCATGTATCTGGGGCGGTGGGGAGCGTGGGCTCAGCCCTGGCTGTGGGGAGGCAAGGGGTGCCCGCAGTGCCCACGGGCTTGGTGGCGATTGCCCAGCGCAGCCCCCCGGCACCCAAACCCGATGCTCCTCTTGGCTCCGTGATGGTGCCTTTGAGGAGGTGGCACCTTGATGCTGAGGCGCATCACTTCCAGCCCACTGGAGTGCCGTCGCATAAGGAGGACTCTCTTGCCTGGGGACAGGTGCGGCAGGTAAGGTGCTAATGCAGGACGACGGCCGTTTGGAGCATCTTGTGGGATTCAGCCAGCCTCTTCCCACAGCCCGGCAAGGCTGGTTTGCTGCTCCAGCCAGGGAGAGCCGGTGCTGGGAGCACAGCCTGGGACGGGACGCACAGGGAAGAGGCAGAGGACAAAGCAGGAGGGAATGTAGAGCTAATGCTGTGAGAACAGCTGGGGGAGATCGAGGCGAGGGAGAGCGGGGAAGGCTGCCTCCTTGCCCCCACCCAGGGCTGTCTCCAGCTTGCATGCGGGCTGCCACCACCCGCACCCTGTCGTGCCCTGCAGAGCTGCCGCTCTCTGTCTGTCCCCTCAGACACGCATCAGCAGGAACATCCTATGCTCAGCCTGACTCCACCGTGGTTGTACCGAGTGAGGAAAACCCCAACAGTGATGCAGCAAGGAGGCAGCGGTGCCCGAGGGTGCCAGCCAGGCTGGCAGCACAGCCTCTGAGCTCAGGGCAGGGCTCCCGGGTCCCTTCTCACTCCTCTCGCCTGCTCTCATGTGCTGAGCACCCCACACCACGCAACGCCCAGCCTGCTTGCCCCACTGGGTGCCTGAGGATGCTCTGTCCTGGCACAGGGTTATCAGGGACTGGACTGCCCAGGGGAGCAGCCGCAGGAATTCGACCTCAGGGGACCTCTGGCTTCACCCTGCTCTGCTCAGATGTTTGCTAATCAAGTTGCCTCATGATGGGCGGCCGGCCCATGGCAGCCATTGCAGTGCTGAGCTCCTGCTCACAGCAGCCAGTGTCGGGACTGCTGCCGAAGCCTGGAGTCAGCAGAATGCCTTCCCAGGCAGAGACAGCTCCCTGAAGAAGGGGAAGATGCTGGAGGGCTCCTGCCACCGGGCTCCAGCTTAGGGAGAGGTGGCCTGGCCAGGCTGGGTGCTTTCAGGCCAGGCCAGCTGGCAGGACCAGAGGGGTTGGCCACTGCTTTGGTAGTCTGTGAGTGAAACAGGCTGGAGATGTCCTAGAACAGCTCTCAGCAGGCTGGAGACCTACACAGCCACTGCAGCCCACAGCACCTGCCGTCTGGCTCACTGTTGAGTGACGGTACCTCCAATTTTGGGATACAATACAGCTTCCTACTGCTGCTGTGTGACGATGGCAGAGAAGCGGGTACCAATGCCANTTTGGGATACAGCTTCCTACTGCTGCTGTGTGGGGATGGCAGAGAAGTGGGTACCAATGCCGCCCCAGGAACACCCCCCTCCTGCTCAGCTGTGCAGAAGGGAAGGTCTCAGGAGTGACTGAGCATGCTTCCAGCATTGCTGTCTCTCTATGCCACCACAGCCCAGCTCCATAGTATCACTAGGGGGTCTCAAAATCACAACAGGCTTCATTCTGACATCTTTCTCTGTGCCTCCTGAGCCTTTAGTTTACCCTCAAACTGGATTTTTTGGCTTTCACACACACACACCTGCCCCTGCAAACATTGGGGCAGAAACAGAAAGCATGACAGGACACCTCACCTCCAGGAGCAGGGACTGTAGGCAGGACATGACCGCCTGGCTGACAGAAGGACCAGCCCTGATGGATTTTTCTGTCCCTGCCAACAGCAACCCCCACTCCCCTCGCTGGCAGTGCAGCTCTACCATTGCCCAAAACATCCTCCACAGCCACCTGCATCCATGTGGTACTGTGGGATCCCTGCATCCCTTGGTGGCTCTGCTGGAGCAGCTCNCAGGGACTGTAGGCAGGACATGACCGCCTGGCTGACAGAAGGACCAGCCCTGATGGATTTTTCTGTCCCTGCCAACAGCAACCCCCACTCCCCTCGCTGGCAGTGCAGCTCTACCATTGCCCAAAACATCCTCCACAGCCACCTGCATCCATGTGGTACTGTGGGATCCCTGCATCCCTTGGTGGCCCTGCTGGAGCAGCTCCTGCTGGCCAGCAAGGTGATGAGCAAAGTCCCCTCTGGATTTGGCCCAGGGCAGAGGACGCCCTGCTCTGGCAGCTGCCCTGCAAAGGGGTGCACTGTGGTGACGANCGGTGACGGCTGCCCATGGGCAGGGTGCTACAGCCCCTCATCTGGGCTCCTCCGCAGTGGGCAGCCGTGCTGGATGTGTTTCCAAGGCAACAGGCAGGCTGCCTGCACAGGGATGCGCTCAGAAGGTGGGCTGGGGTGAGCATGGTGGGGACACTCCAGAGTCAGGCATGGCAGGACCTGGTTGAGGGTAGTGTCCCCACATCTTGGACTCCAGACATGTCCCTGCACACCCAGGCCACCGTGTGCTCTGGCTGCTTCTGGAGCTCCAGTACCCAAGCCACCTCTCTGAAGGGCTGCAGCATGGTGGTGCTCCCTCCCCAACTCCCACCCTCCAGAGAAGGTGGTCAGACTGTGTCCACATACCCGCCAGGGCCCCAAGAGACTGAGGGTGGCATGAGAAGGGTGCAGGATGAGGAAACTCCCGTGCCTCCCCAGGGGACCTGGTCAGGGTGCACATAGTCCCTATTACAGACCAGGACCGGGTGCCCGCGGCCCCGGGACTCACCTCCAGGACCCTGCCACTGATGTACCGGTCACAGGTCTCGCACTTGATGCCGAACTGGGCATGGTAGTCAGACTCGCAGTACGGGATGCCATCCCTTTGGGAGAGGGAGGAGAAGGGGGTGAGCGGCAGGTGAGCTGAGCTGGGCACCCCCTCGCTGCAGCCCCAGCCCTGGGGGGCGCAGCCCGGCAATGGCAGGCATGGCCAAAGCCTGCTGCCAGCGTGGGGGCACTCACTTGCTGATGTACTCGCCGGTGAGGATGATCCCGCACGTTTGGCACTTGAAGCAGCTGACGTGCCACTGCTTCTCCAGGGCCAGGAGCGACTGGCCTTGCTTGATCTCCTCCTTGCAGCCTGCGCAGTCTGGGGGAACAGAAGGAGGAGTAGTGTGGGACCACCGCAGCTCCCTGCCGGGGGGCTCGGCAGCGCAGCAAGAACACCCCCATCTGCTGGCTCATGCCAAGGCACCCTGCTTGTTTAACACAGTGCACCCTGAGGGAAGCCCTGCCCCAGAGGACTCCCTTTTCTAGAGGATGCTGCTGTTATAAACACCCTGCTCCTGAGATCACTCCAGGGGCAACCCCTTGGGAATCATTTCTTTATGGGGAATCGTTTCTTTACGGGAATATGCCACCTCTGCTTGTTCCCAGCAAAGGAGCCAGGAGGAAAGCCTCCTGCTGGAGCTGGGACCTCTGATGCCCTGCTGGCACCCAGCCACCCCGGCACAGAGAGCCGGGTCTCCCTGCCAGGCGGCGATCTTGAGCCAGGGCGAGTGAGGGGGCTGCCGGGGCCACGCTGCCCTGGCAGGTCCCCAGGGGCATCCCCCCAGGGCGGGAGCGGTGGGAAGTGTCCGGCAGCCAGCACAGCAGAGGAAGGGCTGTGCTCTCCAACAGCCGTGTCCGGCCGCACTGCGGTATTTACGAGACTCCCTTCCTTCCCCGCTTCCCCTGGCTCCCGTCAAGGCTGGGAGCAGGAAGCACATGGGCCTCGGACCCCTGACCTTGACTCCTCCTTGTCCTCTTCTCCCCCTGGGCAGCAGGTTTGCCCAGATGGGGTTTCTCCTTAACCCCCTCCCTGCTGCCGCACCAGGGAGGAGCGGCAGCACCGCACAGGCAGCCTTTGCCACCCAGCTCATCTCCGGACAGCTCTGCACCAAGTCCCTGCCCGCTGGACAAAGCTTGAGGCGGGGAGGACCTCTGAGTCCTGGCAAAGAGCAGGCTGGCCAGCCGGGCTGAGCCAGGATCCGTTCCCTCTCTCACACAGGTCCCGCTGGTTTTGGAGCTGCTCGCAGGGCTGGGGCTGCAGGGAGAGGCTCAGCATCCTTCTCCTAGGGATGCCCTCCCTGCAGGGCGCACCAGCGCGGGCACACCGCCCTTGCCACCGCTTCTGGGTGGCACTGCCAGGGCCACCTGGGCCACAAGGGGCACATGCGGGCAGCTGCCTATGAATAAAGCACAGTGCCCTCAGGTAACCCCGCGCTGCAGGCCAGGGAGGAGAGCTGTCGGGAAGGGGACGGGAAGGGAGAGGAAGGCAGGCGACAGGCAGCGTGTGGCTGCCCTTCCCCTGCCCCGGCCCTGCCACAGGAGACAGCGTGGTGCTGTCTGCTGGCCACAGCCTGCCTCTGAGCAGCTCAGGGTGCCCACGGAGGAAGATGGGGGAAGCCCCGTCCTCTGGCCGGGGCTCATTCAAACCCTGCTACATCCCCTAACCCCATCGAGNGGGGGGGGGGGGGGGGGGCCGGGGGGGGGGGGGGGGGGGGGGGGGGGGGCGCTGCCATGGACCCATCAGCACCGAGTTGTAACTCGATCCAAACAGCCACCACCAGTGCCACCATGGTGACCAGGTGACAAGGACCATGGGTGATACCACGGTCCTGGGTCCGGTCCTGGCTGCAGGACTTGGCTCCAAGCACTGATGCTCCAGGACTTGCTGTGTCGCAGCAGCAAGGGCCGCCCCCCCCCACCCCCGGCTCCCCCCCGCCCCCGGCTCAGCCCGCTGACGTGGTCGGGGTTGGGCACCACAGTGTGGACCAGCTCCCGGCTCTCCCTGCCTTCTGCCCACACGCTGTGCTGAGACAGCTCCCCTGGGACTTGACAGCAGCGAACACGGGGCATACAGGAGACAGTGGAGCATGGATGTTCATGTTGCAGTCCCCTTGCTCCAGACATGGGCTGAAGCGAGCCCTGGGTGCGGCAGCTCCATGCCGCAGGGATGCTCTGCCAGCCCCCAAGCACAGCACCCACGGGATGCTCCGCAGTGACCCAGGGCAGAAAGCCACCAGCAAGGAAAGACTGGGAGAGGACAAAGGCCCATGAGAGGGGAATGGCATGAAGAGAGGGTATCCCAAGGAACAACCTGGGGTCAAAACTAAGGCCAAACTCATCCAAAAGAGCCTGTCCATTGTTCTCGCTGAGTTTTAGCTTAGGTTCATCAGTGCAAAGAGGGTGAGCGTAAGAAGCCTTTCCAGCACTTGCAGAGGCAGCAAGTAACACCAGCGTTGGGAAAGCCGGGCAAGCGGTCCCTGGACTGGCACTCGGACGGAGACCTAGGTGCAGCTGGACACAAAGCAACATTTGGGCACCGCCTCAGAGCTAACCCAGCTCCAAAACTTCCCTGCTGCCCCAGACAGCACCCGCCAGGGTGGTGGCACCCGCCCAGGTCACAAACAGGCCATGGGAGTTTCCGAAACCAGCGGTGACCTGCAATCCCGGGTGGAGCTGCGGGACTACCCTGTTCCTCCTCTGAAACCTCCGCAAACGCCCGTGGCTCCGTGCAGCATTGCATGCTGGCCCCAAAGCCCATCCCATCACCGGGCACCCCTTCCAAGCACCGTCCAGGGGCATGTGGTCCCTCTCCTCGCAGCCATCACGTAACACAACAGTAGTCAACTTACGGCTGGGCCCGTGGATCTTGATGGGTTTGGTGCTGATGAGAGAGTGGGAGCAGTTTTGGCAAACACAGTCCTTCCCGCTGAACGTGACCTTGTCTCCGATGGGGAACGGCTTCCTGTGGCCAAGGAGAGGTGGAGAGGCGTGAGCCACTCGCTCCCCTCCATGCAGTGCTTGGGGCTGCCCTTGAGCTCCTTCCTCAGGGGCCAGCGGGACCCACGGTGATGGGGAGCGGAGGGGCTCCAGGCAAGGGCTACCAGGGGAGGCAGAGAATGTGTACGTGTGATGGGGCAGGAGGACCGAGGCAGGCATTAAGGCAGGTCTCCAGGCTGCAAAGGGAAGGGTCGGAGCCATTTCATTGCCTCCGAAGGGTTTCCACTAAGGAAATGCAGAGGAGGTGCCTGCTGCAGTGCTGAGCGGGGAACGAGAGGCTGTGGGCTAACAAACAGCCCTCTGGTGCACAGCCAAGGGCTGCACAGGGCTTCTGCACGGGGGCCATGCACCCTTGATGATGGCTTCAGCTCACCTGCAGGTGCTGCAGACAAAGCACTTGGGGTGGTAGGTCCTCCCCAGGGCAGAGATGACCTCTCCAGTGATGAAGTCCCCGCAGCTGTCACAGCGGGTCCCGTAGAGCTGCTGGTAGTCATGGGTGCAGATGTACTCCTGGTTCTTAAAGAAGAAGCCCGACTGGGCCAGGTCACAGCCGCACACTGCAGGGGGAGGACACGCACCCGTCAAAGGGGCAGCGGGCAGGTCCAGCTGGATCCAGCAGGATCTCCCAGCCCACCTCTGCTGCCTCTCCAGCATCGGTCCCAGGACATCACTGAAGACACAACTTTCTGCAGGTATCTCAGAGGGTTTCCCTTCCCACCAGATGTGCTGGGGCCTTCACCCAGCACCACAAGATGTCAGTGTTGGGCTGCGGTGGGGTGCAGGATGGGGCTGCCAGAGCAACCAGGGCTGGGCGCTCCCAGAGGAAACCCCAGCGCTGGGAAGAGAACCCCTGCAGCCCCCACTCACCACGCACAAACAGCCCAGGAGGGTCCGTGGCATCCCCTTCTGGACCCACGGCACCTGGATGGGGCTCAACCCCTTCATTTGACACTCAGATGGTGCCGGGAAGCCAAGAACAAGACTGCAAAGAGTTGGGCATGCCCTAGGGACAACTGGGGAGAGGTTTTCTCCACACCCTGGGGCACGGCCTTCTCCATGATGAGCCATCTCCACTCCCCAGCCTGGACATGAAGCCATGCCCTAAGAGGAACAGATCCTGGGACACCCTGTGTTTGGTGTTCTCACTGCTTGTTTTTCCATAGATGTCCAGCCCAACATCGCTTCCTTCCCTGCTGTGGGAACCGTGGGTGGTGCACAGCCTGTCAGAGTAATCCAAGACGACGTAGCAAGTCCTGGCCCTTAGTGTCATTTCCCTCCTACGTCTTCTCCATCCACAGAGAGACCTCAAGAGCATCAGACCCTGAAACGCACCTCAGGAGCAGCACAGGGACCAGGTCCTGGGGCTATTGCACAATGCCCATCATCTGTCCTGCAAAGTGATGGGGTGGAGGGGGAACTACAGGGCAACCGAGCACCCGCTCTTGGTCTCTGCTTTACCCTTCACCCCCCAAGCACCCCTCTGTCCTGTCCTCGCACACCTCACCTGCGCCCACGGGCCAGCCCGCACAGCGGCCACCCTCCCCAGGGCACAGCTGGACCCGGTGGCTGCAGGGCCCGCAGGGGCAGAGATGCAGCTCCTCTCGCGCAGAGCATCCCCTGGCAAAGCTCTCCCCGGAGCTGTGGGCAGCCAGCGGCAGGTACAGGGCCAGCACCCCCTGCTCTCTGAAACAGCCTGCCAGCCTTTCCTCATCAGTGATGAGGGACAAGGCCACCAGCTCTGAGACAGTATCAGGAAGCAAAAGCAAGGCAGGTCTGGGCCCCATTTGCCACGGGACCTGGAGCACATCCCCAGTCACGCCAGGCTCCTGGGGACACATTGGGGACAAGCTGCAGGGCTGGCATGGGAGCCGGCGGCAGCCAGCCTGAGGTAGCAGGGGGTAAGAGCTTCGAGGGAAGGTGAGACAGGAGGATTTCCTCTCATTATTTATTCCCTTTCACTTGGAAATCAGGCAGCGAGCACTGCCAAGCTCCTGGTCCCTTTGAAGCCAGTGGCTGTCTGAGCTCTTTGTCTGGCTGCACAGCTCCGGCTCCATCCCGCACACGGAGCTGGGAAGGAGCTCGGCATAGAGCCCCAAACCTGTAGGTCAGCCCCGAGGTCAACCTGGGGCGCACACCCCCTCCCAGAGATCCGGGGCTGTTGACACCACAGGGATGAGGCTGCAGCAGGGGTGGTGACTGTCCCCTCCAGCCAAACCCTCCCTCCCCAAGGGAGGAGCAGCAAAGCATGGCCAAAGGGACAGGGATTTATGTCCTACTTAGCACAAGGTGCTGGGAGCTTGGAAGACTGGAGACCTTTAAAAAGCCCTGGTAATGGGATGCTTTACAATCTACAGAACCAGCCACGGGTCTGGTTGAGAGCAGCTGCTTCAATGAACATGCTAAGGAGCCCTTCAGCATCAGCTCTGGGCCGTTAGCTTTTACAGCTCCGCAGCTCTCCTGTTGTGCTCAGGGAGGATTTGAGCAACCTCTCTCCTCTATTTCTGCCAGACCCTGGGGGCCACCAAGCCCCAGCTGCAGCATGCAGCATCCCATGGCACCTCGGTCACATTCTATGCACGATCCATCACCCACCCCCAGCCCCACCACAAGCCACTCTGGGCATCTCCCCACCCCACCGTCTCTCAGCCAGGCTGGTGACACCTCCTCCTCCTCCTGATCTGGGGCAGGCAGGCGGCTGAAGGATGCAGTGGCCCCCCCAGATCACAGATGGGCCATGGATATGTTTGGGACTGGTGCAGTGCGGGCTGGTGGTATTCAAGCAGCTCGAGGGTAGTGACAGTGCCAAGGTCTTGGCCACCCCTGTTCACAGCCTGCCAGCTCTGCCATCACGCAGGGGCATTGCCTACACCACACCAGCGCCGTGTCGTCACCCCTCCACCTACACCACACCACATCCACCCCTGTGGGAAGCTGCCACCCCTGGGCGTGTGACCACATCTTGGTGGGCCAGGCAGGTCTGTCCCCAGCCTTCAGCCTTTTGCTGTCCAGACTGCACCCAGGGCAGTGGGGCAACCTGGCCACCAGCTCTCTGGTTGGCACCATCCTACCTTGGCAGGTGAAGCAGCGGATGTGGAAGTGATTGCTCTGGACGCGCACCACCTCTCCCTTGCACGTGTCCCCGCAGCGATAGCACTGGATGACGGTGGAGCTGCTCCCAGGGGTGTAGGGGTTTTGCTGATAGGGAACTGCTGGCAGAAAGGAGGGAGGGAAAAGCGAGAGAAGGGAAGGGTCTGTTAGCATTCAGGACACAGCTGGGCATCGTGGCACTGACCGCAGCTGGGCAGCTGCAGAGGAGCCCTCTGGTGACTGCGACACAGGAGACGGACATCAGGCCATCGTTAAGGGCAAAGACAACCAAGATCATGCTGGTGCCCAGTGACTGAGCTGGGTGCACATCCCTGTCTGGATTTGGGATTTCCCTGTCCCCACAAGAGAGCTGCTACCCATGTTTGGCTCACAGGTCTGCAGTCCTAAGTGCAGTGCAAGTGCCCAGGCACCGCTCCCTGTGCTCGCACAGACAATCAGGTCACCTGCACCATCGCCCTGATGCCATGTGGAGCTCCCCAGATGCTCCCCTATCTCCTAAGCAGGTGCAGAAGGACAACGAAGGGACCAGCTACCCACCAGCTCTGCTCCGCTCAGCCCTCGGGCAGTCCTGGCTTGCTGCTGCCCTGCTCAGAAACACACCAGCGAGCACCGATTTGGCAGCAGCATGGGAAGGAACTGTTGTTTTTTGGAGCTTCCACTTGTTTGGTTAGGAACTGGATGAAGAAGTCATTTCTCAAGGAGCTTTCAAACATCACAGCGACTGAGTGTTTGGCACTGGCGGGATTCTCACCTCCTCGGCGAGGAGCAGCATCCCAGCCCCGCTCCTCCTTCCGGAGCGGCACCGCGGCGCGTGCAGGCTCTGTGCCGAGCCAGGGGCTGCCGAGGAGGGCAACATGGCTCCCCTGGAGCTATGGGCAAGAGCCAACCTTCTCCTGCTGCAGACCGTCCCGGGACTCATCTCCACTCCTCATGCCCCTCCAGCAGCTCTGCAGACCACCACGAAGGGCTCTGCAGCCTCACCCCACGCTCCAGGAGAGGAAGCGTACGGAGCAAGGAGTCTTTCTGCTGTCTCAGCACAATCCCCAAACACACACAGAAAACATTTTGAAGAGCAGCTCCTGCTTTCCCTGCCCCACCTGCCAGTGCCCGGGCTGCTCACAGGAGCTCCGGGCTGGCTGACACTGTGCTAACTGCTGCAGGCAGCGGCCAAGCAGCAAAGGACTCATTTCCTGTGAGATTTCAGAGATGGAGTTGCAATTTGGGCAACTCGAGCAGCAAAAGGCAGGATTTCAATGGACCAGAGACTTTCTGACCCAGTGCTGAACTGCATTCCCAGGAACAAGAGAAGCACCTGAATGAAACCTGGTATGTGAATTCCCTCCGGAGCAGGGAGGAAGGGGCACGGGACAGAAGAGATCACTCATTGGAGAGGCTCCTCGTTCACCGTGGGGCAGATCATGTGGCGGGGAACAGAAACAGCCCATTATTGGCTTCAAAAGCAAAGAAAGAGAAGTCAAAATGACATTGAGACTGTCTCACAGTAAAATCCCATCCCATACACCAAGTGCCCAGAGACACGCTCTACGGACGTGCAGCACTGCTCACCACTGGGAAAATGGGCTGACCCTACCGGACCGCTGTGCCATCCCCTGGGGCTATGGAGCTGCTGGGGACCGGAGCTGCTGGGGACCGGCTGCCTTGCCAAGCCTGACCTGAGGGCTGCAAGGAAAGCCGGGGTGCTTTCCTGTGAGCGTCCCCCAGCAAAGCTCAGGCTCCAGCCTTGATATGAACTTCCAAGAGTTGCTGGGACTTCCCTCCTGACCACGCTCTTGCAGGCCAAGAGCTCTCAGAGGCCAACAGAGGTCCTTGAGGTACTGAAGGGTACTGCAGTGCTAACAGTGGAGCTATAAAACAGCAGTCAGGGCTGAAGCTCAGACCAGCAGAGACACTAACTAGTCCAGATCTAAATCACTTTGAGGTCCCAAATATGATGGACACCTGTAAAGGGAGCAGGGTACCCCCCGCCACGCTTTCGCGGGGCGGCACAAGCCTTGGGAAGAGGGGTCCAGGACCTCCTGCTGCTGGTGGGTGCCCATGAACTCTGCAGCAGCCTGGGGGGACCCAGGCCCGACCCCAACAGGATCTCCCGAGGTGGGAATAAACAGGGGATCTCTTGTGTAGGGGTCTCCAGCAGAGCAAGAGTTACAACACTGAAACTTCCTCCCACGCACCCCGTGCTCGCACCCTCGCCGAGAACGAAGCAGAAGCCAAGCCCTGGGACACAGCCACGGCAATCCACAAAGCTTGGAGAGAGGGGGAAGAGAAAAAAAAAAAGGCAGGAGGGAGGTGAAAGGCTGGAAATTAATCATCACTTAAACAAAGATTAATAATAAAAAAAGGCAAAGGGGGGAAAAAAATAATCAATGTCAGAAAACACAGGCATCACTTATTCCGGGCTTCTAGTCTCTAGGGGAAACTTCTTGGTGTCCATAGCAACAGACCGCCAAGCCCCTGCGCTGGCAGGTCTGATGGGAGGGAAGGCAGAGGAAAAGGAATCGAGGATGGAAGAAACACTTACAGCTGCGTTACACCACTGGCAGAGATGAAACTGATGCAGTCGCTCCTATTTGTACCCACAGAGATGGGTCAGGACCTGGCTTAGGGCACCATCGCCCTCCTGCCCGCCGGCTTTGTTCAGCCCTAAGCCGAGAGCTCCCTGATTTGTGATTAACCTCCGGTCCATGCTGGAATTTTGCTCTGGGAACATTAACGCATTGTTTTGCTGCGGCTCTGCTTGTTTTTGAGCAGGCAGCTGCCCGCCTCGTGGCCTTGCGCAGGAAGTATTACACATCGCAACACCCCTGAGCAGAGGGACAGCTGAGCTGGGTAAAGCTCATTACACCCAAATAATCCAGTAATAACGTAAATAGCATTAGTGGCCTCACAGGCCAAGATACAGCAGTCGGGGTGAGGGGGTGGGGGCTGCCCAAGGAATGCCTTAATCTCACCCCAGTTTGCTCCTGCTTTTGCTGGTAGAGCGGGAAATTAAGCTGGCTTCGCTCAGCAATTAACGCATTTGCGCTCCACAATGCAGCGCAAAAGGCTGCCCAGGGCCAGATTCCTCCGGAGCTGCCCCCATGTCCCAGCTGGTGCTTGATCTGCGGAGCCAGAGGAGCCGCTGTGGCAACGGCCGGGCAGCGAGCTGCCGCGTGGGCATGCAACGGATTTCCCACTGATCTGGATTAAGGTGGCACCTCCGGTCAGGGGTCGGTACCCTGGGCGGTCTTAGGGATGGACAGCAGCAGCCATACACAAGGAAGTGAGCTTACAACCTGGTGGGGCAAGAGATGGTGCCCCCAAACAACACCCAACACTGTGTAGAAGAGATTTGTCCCCCAGGAGGGCAGGGGGCCCTCCAAGCCGTGCTGCAGCGAGCAATCTGCAGATTCCTGCTGTGCATCCCTGGGCAATCCCCCTCCTTCCTTCCCAGAGCACCCACCTTCTGCTTCAGGAGGGTCAACAACCTTGTTTGCCTTCCTGTCCTCTTCCTGCACAGTGTCCCAGCCCTCCACCGAGGAGCAGCCGGACAGGGGAGCACTGAACCCTTACACTGCCTCTGAAATGCTTTGAGCCCTCCAGGAGGGGACACGGTTGACAGGAGATGATCCCCACCGACCTTGGGAGGATGGCAGCTCAACACCGACACAGATAACAGGGCACAGCTCCCCAGGGCGGGCTCAGGGCTGAAAGGCTGGCACAAAGCAAGCCCCACCAGCTGCTTGGGACCCTCACCCAGGCAGCCCCGCATACCCCAGCAGCAACTCAGAACAAAGTTTCCAGCAGCACAAGCTGCAAGAACAGGACACCCAGGGGCATTTATAAAGATCCACCCATCATCCCTTACTGGGACCAGACCCGGTCCTGCTGGTTTCCCACCTATCTCTCTCTCCCAGCCCGTCAGCCCTCCAGGGAGGTCAATTAGACAGAAACTGCTGCAGGTGGGTTTTGCATCATTAGCAACAGGTAATTGGAAGCTCCCACCCAGCTCGGAGAGCTTGCCCTGATGCCGTGTTTGCTATCAGCATGTTTATGAGACAGCATCTCCACAGGGGGATGGGGAGGCCTGATTTAATTAATTACCAGTAATTAATATTTGCACAATGCTCAGAGAGCCACAGGTGAAGGGGACTGTGGAAAGGCAAAGCATTCACCCTTTAATTAATAATATGAGGCTGTGCTACTGTGGGAAGCTTGGGTGGGTGTGCTGCTGGGGCTGAGGGCTGGCATGTGCAGCCAGGTATGAGTACGGCTACTGGCCACATGTTGAGGAGATGTCCCCAGTGGGTGCTGTGGGTGTCACTGTGGGGCTGGCTCCAGGGGATGCTAGGTGTGCCTGGGTGAGACCTGAGCACACTGGGGGACAAGAGAGAGCTGCAGTGGCGTGTTGAGGGGTCCTCGCACCTCCACAGGGGTGACCCCCCCCTCCAGCAGCCACTGGCTCCCACTCCTCCCCACTGCCTCGCGGTGAGCGATTCACCGCAGGCATCCTCTGCGTGCTCCCTTCACTAACTGGGGCTGTAAATCATCCTCTTGCAAAACCCCACTGGGGGTGGTGGGACCAGCATGACACGGGGGGCATGTGGGACGCAGCTCCCCCAGGGAGGGCAAGGGGAGCTGGGCACCCGAACCCTGAGGTGGGCTTGGCCGGCAGACCCCGTGCCCTCCTGTCCCCAGGGAAGGGCTGATGCCATGGCACGGGGCGATGGCGAGGAGGGGGCTGGGAGCATGGCGGGGGCCGGGGCGGCTCAGGAAGAGGAAGCCCAGCCCCGCCAGCGTGCCAGCCCCGGAGGTGTCGAGGCGAGGCCGAGGGGCGGCAATGACTGGCCAGAAAGGAATTTTGCTGGAAGCGCTGGAGGCTGAGGGAGAGGCTAGGTTGATGGGACATGATGTACCGGGCTGGGGGCAGAGAGCAAGAGGATGCAAAAGAAACCCTGTCTGGGATGCAGGGAGGGAGAGGTGGCACTCCGGGAGCCTGCACCCCAAATCCTTTTGCTGTGGCAGGGATGTGGGGCAACCCGGCCAGCCCCGAGCCCTGTGGGAGGCGAGGGGGAGGATTTCCCCTCCAGGCGGGAGCCGCGCTGCGTCCCAAGGGCAGCCGGGGAGGAAGGGTGGGAGCTCCTGCGGCCGTAGGATATGGGTTTCTCATCAGCAGCGGGGCTGAGGGCTCCTGCCTGCCATTCTGCAGTGGCCATAGAGCTCGGCTGTGGCTGTAAAAACACTTTGGGCAGGAAGTGAAAGACGGGCTCGGAGCCAAATGATGCCGGTGTCGCAGGTGGGTATGGGCACTTTTACAGCTGGCCAAGGGCTGCCTCTGGCCCCGCCGCATGGGAATGAGCTTGCTCTGGTTGCCATCCCGCTCCAGCTCCCTGCAAGAAGGTGATGGTGGGGAAAGGCACTGGGGGCTGTTGGCAGCAGATGGCTGGGTAAGGGGCACCCTGCTATGCCAGCACTGGGGGCCCAGCTGAAAGATCAATCGAATTACCCCTGAAATAGAGGAAAGGGTCAGCATTTGGGGTGCCCAGCTCTGGTGAGAAATCTGACGCCTGCTGTGACACCTGCATGGCCATCTCGGTGCTCAGGCAGATGGCCACCGCTTTCCATCGAGCTTCTGCAGATAAAAGTCATTTTGATCAAGGAGAAAATTACATATTTACCTTTGGTCAAAATATATTATCTTCTGATCTTTCCCCTACATAAAATCCAGAAGCGTCACATGATTCCTTACTTAGTATTTAGTTTTTTAGGCTGGGGCAGGCCAGGTGCTCCAGATAAAGGAATGGGCTGTGAGCAAGCACCACAGATCTGCTGTGGGATAGTTTGAGCCTGGAGCGGCTCTGGCTGCTTCTCCCAATGTTCGCATTGCGCTCACTGCTGTCCCCACGCGTGCGGCACAGGAGTGGGCTGGGACGGGCACCGGCAGAGAGGGTGGGCAGGGAGCGACAGGGACCACCTGCCTTCTGCAGAACAGANGCGACAGGGACCACCTGCCTTCTGCAAAACAGGCACCGAGGTATCTCCAAGCCATGAGAAAACAGCCCTGTTAGTCAGCACGGAGCGTCGTGCAGGCAGGATTACAAACCCCTGGCAAGTCCATGCCAGCCTCCCCTCTCCCAGCTCGCAGGCAGAGCCATCTGTGGCTTACAGCTAAAAACCCTCCACTGTGTCACGGCTCCTAATCTAGCCCTAGGCTTCCCTAATTAGATCACGACCAATTATTGCTTCCACCTGCCTCGTGCTGTCCCCTTGCCCCCCACCACCGTCACTCCCGCACTGTGTCACCTCCCTCGGCGTGACACAGGACACAAACAAGACATGAGGTGCCGTGAGGATGGCAGCCTGCAGAGCCCGAGTGGCAGATGCCGGCACGGGTGAGGGCACGTGGGCTGCCAGCAGCAGGATGGGGCTGGGATTGGGATGCTGGACCAGCACCGGCATGGCATGAGGGAGGGAGTCCTCTCCAGCCAGGTATCATGGGGAGGACCTGAATGAGTGTGGCTGGATATCACAGAGGATAATGGCAACTCCATCCTTCCTAGTTAAGCTCTGTGTGAGTCCTTTGCAGGGGTACGTCAAGGATGCGGGCAGAGGTGCCAGCCCTGCACCCCCACCCCGCAGCACCCTCACTGCTCCCCATCCACTGTGTGCCACCACCCGCTGCCTCCCCCAGCAGGGCTGGCAGCCGGGCCAAACCACGGCAATGGGCTCCTCATGAGCTCAAATGCACGTTCTGGCCCCGCTCCAGCCCCCGGCCCTGGGGCTCGCTGCGGATTTGAACCTCGGGATGCTCGCAGGCTCGCGCCCTGCCTTGACAGGCGGGAAGGATGGGGGCACAGCCCAGAGAGCCGGCAGCACCGTGCTTCGCCGAGCTCCCAGCACCACTGGGAGAGGAGCTGGGGGGGTTCCCTAGTGCTGGGGGGGGGTCGGTCCCCAGGGCTCATGTCAAGCTGGAGCTGGGAGGAGGCAGCGAACTCTCTCTGTCACACAGACTGGAGTGGTGGCAGCCACTGTGGCTGGCCAGTGGCACGGGAAGGTGCCCAAATGGGTGCCAAAGCCTCGTGCTAACAGCAAGAGCATGGCAGGACCGTGCGCTGGGCTGGGAGTGGGTCTGTGGCGGGGGACACACACTGCTACCGCTCCGAAAAGAGAGAGCAGGGAGGTCAAAAACACAGTTGGAGGAGGCAAAGTAGAAGGTCAAAGAGAAAGAGGGAAGGAGAGAAAGAAAGAGGATAGAAGGAAAAGGAAAAAAGAGATGGAGCAGTGAATAGCGAGGGCCCTGCCTGCACAGCAGAGTTCATTTCTGGCTGCATTAATGGAAATTATTCTCCAAATGCGAGTGCTGAGGAAGCCAGCGACTGTCTCCCCGCGCTGACCCGGCTGCCGGCAGCTGCCCGTGCCTGCCCGCAGGATGTTTACTTCCCCAGCAACGACAGCCCAGGCAGGGCTGTAACATGCCGGGGAAACCCAAAGACCCTGCTGCTGGCTGAGGCTGCAGCAGGTTTCACCTCCTCCCCTGCAGAAACCTGCGACCCCCTGGAGAAGCCCCCCTGCCACCACCCAGCCCCACTGCCAGCGGGGCCATGGGGTGTGCTGGGCGAGGGGCCCCCGGACGTCCCTGGTTTGCTGAAAGCACTGACTGCTGCAATTGTGATTTTTTTTTTCCAGATTCTCAAGAAAAAGAGGAAAAAGTTGCTCTTCTAGTTGTTGCAGCTGTGGGGAAATTTGAAGACCTCAGTGCAGAGCAGCATGACAATAGAAAGCCTTCTGTAGTGCTCCGGAGCTTCCCCAGCCTGACAGCTATTCCCTGGGCTGCCAGGAGCTGGGGAGCCAGGGAGCACGCTGTGCCAACAACCTCCAACCACCCAGCCCGGCAGCGGCCAGGGAGCATCACTGGGAACAACCCTGTGCGTGGCATCCTCACTCGCAGGGTTGCAGCGATGGTCACACCCAGAGCACCACTGATGCAGGAGTCATCGTCCAGGGAAAGAGGTCCTTTCGCCACTCACCAAGCAAAGGAGGAGGACGAGGAGCCTGCTGCAGGCTAAGCAGCATCCCCAGCCCAAACAGCATCCGCATCCCCACGCTGATCTGTGCCATGGGGTGGGTGCCCGGAGCTGGGCTGTACCCCCCGCTACCGATGCTCTCGCCCCAGTAGCAGCGCCCGCTCAGAGGCACCGGGGATTTTAACGGCATTCACTTCCCAGCGCAGAACCACCCTTTAAAGTTTAATCGGCACTCACCAGCCCCTGCTACTAAATAAATGAAGAAGCAGAGGGATTGGTGGGCGCGAGCCTCCACTGCCTGGCAAGCGCTGTGGCACGGGGCCGGCGTCTCTCGAGAGCTTCACTAACACCTCCCCTTTCCCGCAAGGGCCCTGCCGGGACGGCTGCGCGGGGACTGGAGCGGGGCGAGGGGCTGGGAGGGCACGAGGGAGCTCAGGGGGCACGGAGCTCAGGAAGGGGCTGGAGCAAGGCGGGAGGTCTTGGGGGTGCAACACAGGAGGGTAATGCGTGTTAGGAGTTTAACGTGTGGTTGAACACACGTGCTTGCAGCCACGTTAGTGCATGGCCTGCATGGTATGTATGTGCCCTCCGCGCTGGCTGCTTTTCTCCCATCTCCAACAAGCGCTGCTGTGGTCTTTTTTTTTCCCAGATAATACTTGTACAGCTTGTCATGGCAACAAGATCTCCTTGAACTGCAATTGCAGCCGGGACGCCTGGTGCTAGCACGTTTGCCTGTCTGCAGACATCATGGCAGCCCCTTCCAGCAGGGCCCCGGGCTCCACAGACCCACAGACTGGGTGCGAGTGGGACCCCCAAGGGAGAGCGGCAGCCCACCTCCCCATGCCAGGCCCAAGCTGCCCCCCAACCGGGATGCAACTGGGTTTTGGGGATTTTTTGCAATGACTAACAGCGAGCACCAGGCAGTTCCTCCCATTTCATCCCCTCCAAGAAGGGTCTGCAGGGTGTTCAGCCCCCCTGCGCCGGGCCACCTGCTCCCCACCTCGCACACAGCAGCGACCTGCAGGAGGAACCGAGGAACCGGGCGATGTGGGAGGAGGAAGGCTGTGTCTCCCATGGGCAGGGGCTGGGGCTGCTCTCCCCGTGGTCACCCTTCCAGGCACAGCGCTCAGAGCTGCAGGCCAAATCCTCCTCGCTGCTGCCTGCCTCTGCTCCCAGCACCACGCTTGCTACAGGAGCCACTCTCCACCAGAAATATTGATCTTTTCATCCTAACATGCAGTACCACCCCATCAGGGCCCCGGGCTGCATCCCAGAACCAATGCCGAGCGCTGCAGATAACCACGCGGGTCAGAGATGAGGAGTTCAGCCCCTCCGACGGCTCGCAGAAAAGAGATCCCCCAGCACCTGGTGTACCCTATCTGCATGCAGGCTGAACGTGCCGCAGCTGCCTGTATATCTTACATGGCATGCCCGGTCTCCCAGGCAGGCATGGTATTTCCACCGAGCGTGGGGCTGGAGACGTAGTACTCAACAGGGAATCGCAGGCTCTAGGAGCGGCAATAAATCTCCAAAAGGCACAGCTCGAATTTCACAGTAACTATTTAATTCCCCTCCCTATTATCCCTGAGAATATTTTAGCAGTTCTTGGCGTCTTGGGGAGAGGAAGAGAAAGGATAGATTGCATTTTAATTAATAATGGCTGAAATGCATGGCTGCCCAGGGTAGGAGCTGTGGTGAGCCCGGAGCAGGGAGTTATGCTGAACAGGAGGGGACAGCACAGCAGTCCCTGGGCACCGGAACGCTGGTGCTGGGTCCTGCCCTGGGACGGCTCCAGCTGGGAAGCGGGGAGCAGCCCCCTCTGCCCCATTCCCAGGCAGGAGAAAGGATGCCCTGCATCTCTGCAAGCCAGGCGGCTACCTTCCATGTTCCTGTCTTCCTCTTAAAATCTTTGTGGTGGACACTAGCTAGTCACAGCCCCGAAGCTCACAACCCCACTCAGACTCATGAAGGAGTCCCAAAAACAGCCTGGTGAAGGGTGAGCCACCCCAGTGGTGATGCTGGGGGGTGGCAGCATGGCCAGCCCCAGTTGCAGCACCTGAAGCCAAGGCTCTTGGCTGCCGGAGCCCAGGCTCAGTGGGGCACCAGTGAGGACTGCGGCAGTACAAGCATGCTTTTGGGGCAAGCAGGACTGCTCTCTGGTGTGGCTTCCCTGCGTTTGGCTACCCAACTGCTATCCAGATCCACTGCAGTGATATGAAGCACTCCCAGCAACCTGGGACATAGCAGTGCTGGGAAGTGAGAAGCTTCCCCCAGCATGTGGGATACGCGTCTCCATCCCCTGATGGCTACGAGGTGACTTGTGCTGCCAGGTCTGCCAGGTCTCCCACTGCCTGCAAAAGCAGCCTGGCCAGGAAAGCACCCTGGTTTGCACAGGTATCAGGTGGAGCAGGGATGGAGGGAACAAGATGAGAGCTGCTCTGGCCCCATGAGCAAGTCTTCAGGGCCCCAGGGCATCACTGCAACGCAGCTGGACCAGATCCCAGTTCCACTGGGTCCCCCACAACCACGCTGAGGTCCTCACACAAGGCGCTTTTACCCCAAGCTTGGGTGCTTGGTGGCTTTGGGTACCACAAACCGCTCCTCGCAGGACACGCAGGGCTCAGAAGGGCCTGATTCAGACACTCCGAAGCACCCCACAGCTCCCACAGCCGGGGTCAGGAGCCCGAGTACTATCTGTGGTCCAGGAGCCGGCCAAGCTGTGCAGGGACCGCCACCGAGGCGGTGCAGAGCTGGCAGCACACCGTGCTGCATGGCAGAAGCTGCTGCAGGGCCAGGGAGCTGCCCGGGATCGCAGGCAAGAATCGATTTGCATTGCTTTCAAGAAAAAACAGAGCGGTGAAGCCATGGGGGAGAGGGGGTGAGAGGCACGTGTGCGTGAGCTGAAGGAGAGATGGAGGATGCAGACAGCAAACAGGCATCCCCAGGGGCCGAATCCTGAGCACATGCGCTACCCAGAGCTCTTCGCTCTCCCTCTCGCCCCAGATGACAGAGGTGCTCCACCACCGTGGGGGGGACACGCACTCGGACGCCCCGAGCAGATGTCTGCACGCACGCACATCAGCTCTTCACTCGGGAGGCTGCTAAGATGCTGGATCCAGGCCCAGAAAGCCAGAAAAGGTCCCTCCTGAGGGATTGCCTCTTGATTCAGAGGGTCAGCTGCAATTTAGGAGGTCTGATGAAGCAATAAGCAGCAGGAGCGAAGCCCAGGGTGACGCAGAGATGCAGTAGCCAGCAGGGAGCTGCCGACAGCCCCCAGCCTCGTGCTGTGCATCCCAGCCCTGCACCGGGGGGGTCACAGCCCACCGGGTCCAGAGCCTGCTGGGAGAGGCGAGACCCGGCTCCTACGGCGCTGCACAAAACCCACCCTTTTACACACAAAACCAACAACAATCTGGCCAGGGACACGGCCAGAGCCAGCAAACACGCTCCTGCCCTCTCGCCCCCGCGCACATCTCCCTGCACATCCCAGCTCCGACCCGCAGCCGGAGGCATCCCCTGCCTGCCGCATGCAGCCGGGGCACCGCACTCCCGCTGCCGGAATTTGCCACCTCTCCCACCGGCCACCGCCTCCCCGGCAGATGTGCAGCACTCTCCGAGATCAGCATTTTGGGCTGCGGCAAGGTTTATTTGAGGCGGGTGAGGAGGGATCCCTGCTGAGAGGCTGAAGATGGGATTTCATCCTTACATCTGGTTCAGCTTAAAAAATCTTGCCCGAGCTGCTATAGATACAAATAAATTGTGTATGAACGAGGGGGTGTGAGGCGGATGAGCGCATCCTGCACACAGACACATCGCACATCCANGCATCCTGCACGCAGACACATCGCACATCCACGGCTCAAGCTCTGCCTAGGTCCCAAAGCGGGGCTGGGGGGGGACACACTACCCTGGGACAGGGGTCTGGGGGAGCACAAACCCACCTCAGCGGTCACAGAGACACATGGCTGCTCTTGGTGGCCCTCTGTGGATCCCAGGTGCAGAAGGACCACCTGAGACCATGTTCTCTGGAAGACACCACACTGCAACGTACAGCCAAATCCTTGCTAGCAGCTGCCCTGTGCCCTGCTGCTGGACCCTGCTGTCCCCAGAGCATGGGGGACCCATGGGGTGACACACAGTCCCAGCCCCAGATCTCCAGTATATGGGATGCTGCAGAGCAAGAACAAATATGAAAGCCTCCCCCACACCACTGTGGCCATCCTGTGACATCCCCCTCCCCCAATACACGTGGCCACTGCATCCCACCCACGCTCCGGGTGTGGGGCCAAACCGGAGTTGCCACCCCCAGCAGGGATGTGGCAGGAGCTTCAGGCCACCCGATGGCCGCACAGGTCCCACCAGCCTCCTCCTCCTCACCGCTGCCCTTGGCCACCCCAGCCTCTCTCCTGCCCACCCGGGGTGACGCTGGCCAGGGAAGGGACCTGGTGGTCTCGAGGGAGGCAGCCCTCTTGGCAGACAGGCCAGAGCCCGTCTCCTCCCCCAGATTTTATTCATGAGGCGTGACAAGTGGGTGAGCTCCAGCCAGCCAAACAGCTCACCCAGAAGCCTCAGACAGCGAGAACGCAGGAGGAGCACGCCTCGGCTGGGGGCTGCATCCAGCCCACACCGCGCTATTCTCTGCTCGAACCGGGCTGGACAGGTTTGGGGGGTCCGTGCGAGAGGATGCCCTTGGGTCCTGGAGTCAAGGGGTGCCAGATGTGCGTGGGTAGAAGTGACTATACGCGAGGTCCTGGCCAAAAGATGAAAACCATTAGCTCGTCATTTTGCTGAGACCAAATTTCCTGCTAAATAGAGGCTGTGTTCCATGCTGGGAGGCAGTCCGTGCTGCGTGGGAGTTCAGTGAGCCTGGGGGGACTCTCCCCTCTGCCGCCAAAGCCCACCCACCGCTGCCAGCCAGGGATGCAGCAGCCTGGACGAGCTCTAGCAGGAGGGATNAAAAAAAAAAAAAAAAAAAAAAAAAGACCCAGAAAGCAGTAAAGGGGCTTTCTGAGGAAGGGAAAGGGCAAAGGAGCTGTCAGATGGTCTCCGACATGGTGGCATCTTCCCGCTGGGCCTTGGAGGGGGCTGTGGAGTCAGTGCCAGGGTGTCCAGGACAGGAGCTGACACAATGGAAACATTCAGGCTGGTTCCTCGCACGCACGCGAACGCGCCGGAGACAGCCAGGACAGAAAGGAGCTTATTTCTGGCTGATGCATGGAGGGATTTTCTGTTTGCTGCTGTGTTTTGTATTTGCGGCTTCCCGTATGGAAATGCTTTTTCCCTTTAACCTCCACCCACAAGCCCAATGGATTTTGTTGCAGTTTCCAAAACATATGGTGCATACATCAAAAACATAAAAGATGCTATATTTAAAATATTACAAAGCAAGCCAGGAGCCAGCATTTTTAAAGTAGGGCAGTGTCTGAGAGTGAAAAATGTGGGGATTTAGGATTTTCTATACCAGATCAGAGAAACAGCCCTGTTAGAGGAGATAGAGCCAGGTTGGCAACCCGCCACCCTGCAGCAGACTGTTGCTTACATAGTCTGGTACCCGCTTCTGGGAGAGGAGCCACCCGGTCAGCCCGCGCGTCTGCACCCTGCTATTTCTGAGGGACCACAGCGCTGCCGAGTCCAGCGCCTCTCTGCCCTGGTCACTGCTCAGCATCCAGCCCATACTTGGCAAGGTGGTCTGCACGTGATGCTCTAGACAGACAGCCCCTCACCATTGTGCACTGAGCTCATTTCTTCCTGGTTTCTTCTGCGATCAGTCGATTCCCTGGTGGGCTGCATACCTCCTGTATTACTCCACTAATCTCTCTCTGCGTAGCATCATTTATCTGGCCAATACAAGAACTGCAACAAGAGAAATTCTTGCCTTCTGCAGGCACGGGTTGGACCAGAGACTCCATGTCATTTCTCCAGGCTGGAGCTTGTTCTATTCTGCAGAGTGCAGTACACTCACTTGTTTTATTTTAAACCATATTCACACTGGCATTGTAACTCCAACCTGGGAGACTGCGTCATAACCAGGGAATGAGGGGTGTTGGATTTGCTATTTTTAACTCCTTCTACTCCAGGGGGGGAACTGAAATCAAATCTCTATCCAGAGACACTGTGTAGATATTAATGCAATGAAATGGGAATTTGGACTGGAGGTGACAGCTGGCAAAGTGAGCCCTGGCGTCACAGAGGGGACAATCTCCCCATAAATAGGATGCATGGAAGGGGTATACGTTTCAGAGCGATCTCAATGCCATCGGTGCGTGCTCAGAGGGACAGGAGGTTCAAGACCAGCCGCCCCCCAAGCCAGTCCCATTCCAGGGGATGAATTACAGCTCAGGGCTGGCAGCAAAACACCATCAGGAGCTTCCCTGGCGGGCTCCAAATTCCTCTCTCCGCTCTTAGATCCTGGGAAGGTGCTTTCTAAAACAACTGGGACCTCATCAGCTGTGCCCCACGAAGCGGGGGAAACACAGCCCAGGCTGCAGCACAAAGGGCACTGCCACGTCCCTTGGAGCCCTGCATCAAACCGCCTGCAAACCGCGGGGTCGGAAGCGACAAAACATACACCTGCAGTCGCTTAATACAGACTGTGCCACAAAAAAGTGTGCAAACCCTCTTTCAGAGAAGGGCTTAGCAGAGCCCCAGCGCTCCTGGTCCCAGCGGGGTCCCTGCAGCCAGGAGCCACGCAGCACAGAGGGTGTTTACGGCTTTTCCTAATCTACTGTGATCCCTGCTCTAATTCTGTTAAAGGTAGCAAATGGAGCCTTTAAGTGGTCATAAAAAGATTGCACCCACCCCCCATGGAGCTTATTTGAGACACCTGGCCATGCATATGGGTGGCGGAGAAGGGAGCGCAGAAGGCACCAGGGCTGTGCAGGCAGTGGGGTGCAGTGGGGGACAGCGCCGTGCCGGGGACAGCCCCATGGCCACCAACAGGTTTCAGGCACCACAAGCACTGCAGGATGGTGCAAGGCAACAGCCCAGGCACACTGACCTGCAGGCTCCTCAGGACAGTGCTAGAAAACACCATGTCACCAGCCCCTTGCTGCCCAATGTCCATCTCGCCCACCCCATCCTTAGCGCCCGCGGTTAGGGTAGAAACCCCCGTGGGACAGAGCATCTTTTACAAGCTATGAAGCACACAGCCCCTTGGCACTGCAAGGGTCAACAGAGATACGCTGGAGGGGATTCTTCCCCACCAGCAGCACCCCTGAGCAGTGATGAGCGGCTGGCCAACAGTGGTGACAAGTGCCCAGTGGCAGCACCTGAGGGCTCTCCGTGATCACTGTCCTCAGCCCACCTAGCAGAGGCAAAAGGTGGGTTCAGAGGGAGGAAAATCCCTCCTGGCAAAGCAGGGATGTGCTAAGGGAGTCCCCAGGACAGAGCAGGCTGGAGTGGTCACGGGCCACTCCCGGTCCAGAGCCAGCGTGGGGCTCCTGGCAGCCTGCAGCTGCAAGCCCTGCCCGTGGCCGTCTCCTAGCACAGGTAGGCGTGTGCTCAAGCAGGCGTGCATGGCCAACCACCACCGCAGCCTGGCCTCCCCGCTCCTCCACCGGCAGCTGCTGCAGGCTCAGGTCCATCCCACTGCCCCGGGAGAGGCAGATCCTCCTCTGGGCTCCACGAGCTCCTGTGCAGGCTGGTGAGGTACTCCGGTCTCACCCAAAGCTGTTAGCGTTTAGCTTCTGCCATGTGTCAGTTTCAGTTGGCCAGAAACAGAGCTTTTGATATTAAAAGACAGCAGTTTTTGTTCTTCTTGCCATCTGTATGTTTGTGTATTTCCCCTACCACCATAATTAGCAGGCTGGGCTCCAGCCAGGCTCAGGAGGAGATCTTAGTAGACGTCTTCCCAGCAATTTGAACAGCTTCATCATTTCTTTTATGGATCCCCTAGTGCAGTCCCCATCACTAAGATCATCACAGCCCAACCTGACACTCCCAGCACCCTGGGGGAAGCAGCAGGGACGGGGAGGCTGCACTCCAAAGAGCATCATCAAGGGCCAGCACCCAAGCAGGGCTGAAACCCCAGACCATGAAAGGCAGCAGGAGGTTTGCCACGCTCCTGCCACATTCCCCACCAAGGACCCACGTCACCAGCCCCTCCGGAGCTCTGCCAGAACAAGCCCTCCCTGGGGCGTGCACCACTGCAGATAGCTGTATACTATTTGCAAAAACAAGAGGATGAAATAAATTGATGTGGCCCCAACAACAAAGGGAGCCCAGTCAATGCCTGGAATCTCCCTCCAGCTCCGAAGGAAGCTGGCAGCTCCATGTCCCACTAGTTCAGGGCCAGCCACCTCCTTCCTGCAGCGTACCCTGGTTTCCTCCTCCTCTCACCCATCTCCTGGCACTGAGGCTTAAAAAGTCACTGCAGCTGGCCCGAGGGTGGTCAGGACTCAACCAAGCCCAACAAGACCTCAGTTTCCATCCCAGGCTAGCACTGTTGGAAGCTTCTGCGTGAGTTTCGGCAACTGCATCTCTCCTCTCTGCCCAAGCCCACCCATGCCCGCACACCTTGGGCAAGCCCGGGATGCTCCAGGTGCAGAGTCTCCTACGGTTGGTCCTGCTGCCCTCCCTGCAAACCCCCGCACAAAGAGAACGGCCAGGGAAGGGCCGTGCAGGGCGATGTTTGCCAAGCACTTGTGTTTGAGCAGCTGTGGTAGCAAAAAGCCGGGTTGTGCTGGGTTCTCCGTGCAGGACCACGGGAGAGGAGCGTTGCTGCTCCGCCTTGGCAAACCATATTCTGGTTTTGGGCTGTCTGATAAACAGACTTGAGCTTGCACATACACAGACATCTGCCTGAGGCAAACAGCAGGACAGAAACGTACAAGCAAATTTGGCAACTTTATGTGAATTAAATGTGCATTTAATTGAGATTTAGGGGGGGGTTGCGATAGCAATTGATTATCAAAATCAGATTATTTATGGGGGTTTAGCAACCATACAGGAGATTAATGTTGTTTCCAGAATAAATCCTCAGTAAATATATGTTTCCCCAGTAATCAGCTAATAACACGTCATCCTAATTATCTCATGAAAGGGGCACAGAAGCTCTGACAAATACTGAAAAGATATATTGTTGTCTGCAAAGCAGCACCAGAAAACCACAAGCCGCACTCTGCCTCCAAACCACAGCTCAACTTGTGTCCTCTGACACCAGGCCATGGCCAGGGGATGCATCCAAGTCCCTGCTGTCAGCCTTCGTCCTCCACATGCTGTGGACAAGGACTAGGTCTAGGATCCAGACAACGCTTTGCCCAAAGACACAGGGAGGTTTGCACCCTGGTGCCCTGAGCCTGGCCAAGGCAAGGTAAAGTCACCAGAGTCACTTGCGTGGCAACAGGTGACGGTATCAAGAGAAAAAAAACCAGCATGGCTCCAAGGGTGGGAAAAGGAAGCTTACTCCCAAGAGCCAGAAGAAAGGTGCATATGTGCTGCAATGGGGTACAGCTCTGTATTTATACAGTTTTATATTCCTCTCTGCTGACAGGTGACGGTGTCCCATTAAACCTAAAGGGACTGCCTGGGCTGCAGCAGCTCCTCTATTTTCCTTAAGTAGCGCTTGCTCATTAAAAACATATTTATTGAAGATTAACAGTTCTGGCAGCGAGAGATGAATAAAGCTGTGCCACACAGCCAGCTCTGCCAGTGCCTCCCCCAGGCCCCCGCACGAGGTGCTGCATGGCCCCATCCTGAGCTGGCAAGGGCCACCCCATGCCCTGACCTGCCCTCTCCCCAGACACCAAGATGTGTTGCAGGGATGTCCCTAGGGACCTCCATCCCTGGGAGGAGGGGGCAGCTGGTCCCTCCGAGGGGCAGGAAGGTGCCCTGCCACTCCCCATGGCCAGGGCAGGCGCAGGACCACTGCTCCGGGATGAAGAGATGCTCTGGCAGTCGCCATGGCAACCCCGGTACACAGCCAGGGCGAACAAAGCTGACAGGAGAGAAACAGAGAGAAAAAGGAAAGAGAGAAAAAAGGAGAGGGGGAAAGGCAAAAAGGAAGGAAGGGGAAACAGCCTAAAGTCATGGAGCGAAGGCTGGGGCAGGAGGGAGGCGTGGGGTGGGAAAGCACAGGTGTTGTGGAAATGAAAGAGTAGGAGAGCTGCCTTTGGGCAGCTCACCTTGGGACGACCTTCAGCAAGGCAACCCAGGGTGTACGCTGAGTGCGCCATCGAGATGTCTGTTGGCCACGCTGTGACCGTCCCAGCGAAGGGTCCCTCCAGGACACAGTACGTCCCCGCTGCCAGCTCCCAGACTGGCCGCCGGAGGCTGCGCTGAGGGACACCCTGCTGCGGTGCAGGTGCGCACCACCCTGCTAGAGACCCAGGAGGCTGCGAGGAGCCCTGAGGTAGCTCTCAAACCCCGAACTGAAGAAACCCTGAAGGCGATGGATGGACGGGTACCCGGGGCCAGGTTATCCAGCACCTTCTCCCACTAGCACCAATGGATCGGCCCAGCCTTTGAGCCTCAGCACATCACACACAGCACGCTCGCTCAGGGCTGCCCGTGCTCCCGCTCCCCACTGCACCCCAATTCTGGGGTCCAGGCCCATTTCGCAGCCCAGCTGTGCCAGCTGTTTGTCCTGCTACTTCCCAAGCGCAGCAAGGCTGCCTGTGTCCCCTGAGCCTCCAAGGCGGCATTTCAGAGGCCAGACTGCCAAGACCCCCAGGTGGAGCACGAGGCCCTTTGGAGCAATAGCCAGTCCCAAGCCCATAATGGTGGGCCATCCCCACAGCAGGTTGTGAAAGGAGCCCCGAGGCAGCGGGGGACAAGGTATACCTCGTCACGTGGCTTGGGGCTCATCCGAACCCCCAGTCCAAAGTCAGAATAGGAGGCAGAAGTGTAACCACAAACATTGACATAAGCCCGTGTACTGCAAGAACACAAGCTGTGTCCACTGCCAAAGCATGCTCCACTCTCGCCTCTCCATCCCACTTCATTTAAGGCAATTAAAAAACAGACATCAGGGTTTGGGTCAAAAAGCAGCAACGACAACCTCTCTCAGCTGGAATGGAAAA
The DNA here is from genome assembly GCA_003993805.1 of Himantopus leucocephalus. Taxonomy (NCBI): domain Eukaryota; kingdom Metazoa; phylum Chordata; class Aves; order Charadriiformes; family Recurvirostridae; genus Himantopus; species Himantopus leucocephalus. The sequence goes on from RSEF01000013.1 coordinate 9,034,639, forward strand.
TAACATCCCACTTCGCTGTTTATTCTAATGAAATAACAAATCCCAAAGGGAAGCTCCCCCTCTGCTGAGCCACCCTCGCGATAGCTGAACGGTAAACACAGAAACAGCCTCTTGCAGGCAGACAGCAAGTGCCAGGGTGGTGCCTCAGCCCACCCGATCGTGGGGATGAGAGCAGGTACCCGGGGAGCGGGAGGTGGTCAGCGGGGCTAGCTGTTCATGGAAGCCTGGCAGGAACACCAGAAAAACCCGAGAAAACTCCTGGGAAAAGCACTGGGTGAAACACCTCAGCCATTTTAGCAAAGAGAAGATGAGAGAAACCACTGAAGTAATTAGCGCAGATGCTACAGGAGCAGCTGGAGCAGGGCAGCAGGTGATGGGCACCCACAGAGCTGCTGCTGTGGGAGAGCAGCACCCATCCCCACTGCAGCACGAGGCTGTCTCAGCAGGTAAAAGCACACTCCTGCACCAGCGCTCACACAGCACGGCACTCCCAAAGGGGGCTTAATATCCCCCCGCCACATCCTGAGCATCTGCTCATAGGACACATTGCTGGGGTGGCCCAGCAATGGGGACAAGAGGCACCAAGCAGGGCTCAGTGCTGGGCAAGGACAAACCAGGCTGGGGTCAGTAAGGGACACGGCAGGACAAGGCACATCTAGAACAATAAACCCCCCATGAGCATATGAGGGGTTTCAGTACAGACGTAATCCTCTCCCCTCCTCCATCCCGCACTCCTGCTCTCCTCAGCTCCTGCATACGCCCAGAAACCCGACTTCAAACAGAGCGGGGGGGCTGCCAGTGTGGGAAGCGGCAGGCAGGCAGACGTGGTTGTCTCCTGCTAAAAGCCTTTGGTGTCTTTCATCAGGGCTGGGGGAAAAAAAGCCTTCAAGTGTCAGGCTGCAGGCGAACGGCCAAGCCCTGGCATCACGTCCTGCTGCCCAGCAGCCCTGTGCTCCCAGCATGGGCCAGCCACAGAGATTTAACCCACCCTCCCGGACAGGGTGAGTTTAGCCCTCCCCATCCCACCTCTCTGCTATATATATATATGTAAATAAATCCATCTGTGTACGGTAAGCACCAGAGATCCTCTTAACCCTCCACGCTCTCTGCTCCAGAGTCAGGGCTAAGCGCTGCCATCCCGTGCGGCGGGCACAGGAATTGGGGCATGCTCCGGGAACAAACCCATTCATGCAGCTCAACCCACCCGCCCCGAGGTCACGGCTCACTTCCCCGCTGAGATGTCCACCCCAAGCTGAAGCGACAGTCCATCCCCAACAGCCTCTGGAAGCCACATCTCCCAGCTCCTCATTAGTGACAATTAACAGGCAATCAACAGGCCCAGCAGAGCTGGCACTTTCCAGGGAACAAGTCCCCTTTCAATGGGGGAAAATGAACGTGTGCTTTGTTGTGCACGCTTCTGGCTTAAATGAGCCAAAAAGCTGCCTGCCAAGGAACAGAATTATTTCCCAAACCAGACTTTTTATGCCACCTGACCAGCCAGGCGGGGAGCGAGGGCTGGGGCCGCCGCAGGTGACCCCTCTTGGCGAGCCCTTGTCCTGTCACACACCTGCAGGACGCTCTCGCAGCAGCCCGGCAAAGGGCAGGCGAGGTGGGAGCGGGGACTGGGGGTACCCCTGCCTTGGGGAGGGTAACGGGCACTCGCCAGCATGGACTGCGCTGCTGGCTCAGAACCACCCGCTGCTCCACCAGAAGTTCTTCCAGACCAGGTGAGAAGCTCCTCAGAGTCAGGAGAAGCCAGCCAGGGCAGGAGCCACCCCTTCACCCTCCCCAGGCTGGGGGCTGCCCTGGGGTTCGGCGAAGGAGGAAGGGTAGAGACCTCAGCACCCACTGAGGGCGGCTGGGCTTGGACTTCAGCTCCTGTGCTACAGCATTAAAAAAAAAAAAGCTGCGGGCTGGGAAATACAGCGAGATGGGCGCACTGATGAGTGGCGACCCACGCAAGGAGCGGGCAGCACACGTTCTCCAGCTTCGCCATTCCCCAGCCCAGAGCCAGGCAGGGCTAACCCACCACCAGCCTCTGCTTCCCTGGGTATTTGCCCAGCCGATGAGGAAGGAAAAAAAAAAAAGACAAGAAAGCAAGCAAGAGGGAGACGGCCTGGATGTGACAGGCTGGCAAGTTTGACAGAGGAGTCTTGTTAACTGCGTTTTCTCCCTGCAGTTGGAGTGGGGGCAAAGCCAAGGAATGCTTCCCAGCAGCCTGCACCAAACAAGCCCGTCTGCACAGAGCTTTAATTGCCAGTGGCAGAGCAGGGGCGGGCAATGGCAGCTGAGGGGTCCGGGAGGACAGACAGCAGAGCAGTGCGGATGGCTTCTGTTGCAGCACGAGCTCCATCCTCATCCCCCAGGATGCAAAACTCCCGAGCTCCATCCTCATCCCCCAGGATGCAAAACTCCCACTGTCTCTCCATCCCCCCCTTCCTCCAGCAGGAGGGGTGCCTGACTCTGCGCTGTGCCTGACGGGGGCTGAGCTTGGGGTGTCGCACCCCAAGGCTGCGACGCCCCGATGAGAGCACACCGTGCCTTGTGCCAGCGGGTATTCGGGACCGCAGGTCTGGGCCAGCCTTGGTGCCAGCCTGCAGCTCAGCTGGGGCCCAGGGATGTGGGGGGATCAGCAACCGCCACAGCAGACCTCCGCCGGCTCTCCCGGCGAAGGAGAGGGAGGATCTGGCAGATCTCTAAGCTGACTAAGAGCTCTGAATGCCCAGTGGCTCCGCTGTACCAAGCGCAAGCCAAAGCAATTAGCATTTCTTGGAGACACTCCGTGTAATCTTCCCTGAGTGATGGGGAGAGCTGCCACAAGCACAGGGACGGGGCTGGAGCCGCTTCCCAGGGCCGGGGAGACGCTGTGCTGGCAGTGACACAAGGCAGAGCAGGGCTGTCCCGCTGAAGGGACCCCCTGCCAGCAGCTCTGGGGGCACTGCGCCCTCACGCAGCCACCACGGTTCTGCCACAGCCCCAGACCCACCAGATCTTGCCTCCGGGTGCCACAAGCCACCAGGCAGCAGCAAGCCAGAAGCCGGAGCAGAGAGGCAGCTCTCAGCATCTTTCTTGGAGCACAGCCCAGGTGGGAAAGGCCACCTTGGGGAAAGCCAGGGCCAGGACCAGCCTCATCCATCAGCTCCCGGGCAAGGCTGTCAGCCTGAGCCTGGAGGCAGGGAAAGGAGCACAGATGAGCCTGGAGCAGTTTGGGGAACCACGCAAGAGCGGCAGCAGCCAGCCCAGGCCCAGCCATCCAAGAGTCAAGGATTATTTTTAATGGCTACTTGTAGAACGCAGTGAGTGTCCACGGGAGAGACAGCCCAAGCTGATGCTCCCCCCATCCCTCTCCCCGGCACGTGCAAGAAGCATATCTCACAGCCAGGCTTTTTATAGGGTTTCCCATTCCCACTGGGCATGCAGCTCAGCGGCTCGGTATGACCACACCACCACCCCCTCCCTCCCTCAGTAATCACTCACATGCCGTTCACTAAAGTCTTTCCATTCCCCCTCTAGCTGTTTCCTCTTCTCTCCTTATTAGGGATCCACCTACCTATCCATCTTCTCATTCTCTCCCCCTCTGTGCCTATTTTTAAAATGCCATAAAAGCTTTCAACTGGTAGCATCCTCAGGGATGCGAGGGATTTTATATGTAACCCATCACGAGCCGTCATCACCACATAATTCACCATGCGGGCAGTGACTTTTTTCAAAAGCAGGGGAGGGGAGAACATCCACGCTCGGTCCCCTGGGCTCTCCCTGGCCAGCTCACCCAGGGCAGCACTGCCAGGCACCTCCTGTCCCAGAGGGTAAGGATCAGGTCCAACCCACACCTCTGTCAAGGCGGTGGCTGGGCCAGATGGTGGGGCAGCAGTGCAAGTCCTCTCAAGTAGCTTCTGTGGGTGTATGAAGGGATGGGTTTGCTCACTGAATAAAAGGCTCTGAGCTGGGGATCATCCAGCTTCGTTCCTTAGCATCTGCCACCAGATGAAGGAGGGCTTCCTTGCTGAGAAGATGGCTGTGTTCCTCCTTGTATGCCCATGCAAGCTGCTGTACTGCTTGGTCCCCGTGCTGGTCAAAAGGTGATCTGAGATAATCAAGAGGTGGGGGACATCTTGGTGCTGCCAGCAAAACCCCCTCCCAAAGGCACAGCCTGCCCCAAGAACCAAACCTATCTGGCAACAGCCTGGGTAAATAGGGAGGACCAAGGTTTCCTGATCAACTCCAGCCCAGCCTGGATGGAGAGAGCAAAGGAGGATTCAGGCACTCAGACACTCCACCAGCGCCAAGAAAACCACATTTCTCTCTCCAGCCTAGTTATTCCCCACAGGAGAGCTGCCTTCCCCTTCCCTCCCAAAGGTCTGGCCAGAGCCCCGACACACGTACTACCAAAGACATCCCCTCACCCTGGCCCATCCATGCCACCTGCACCCCAGCACAGCTTGGCAAGAGCTGAAGGCAGGTTTTAAATCTTTCCTGCAGGGGGAAGGCTGCCCGCTGCAAGCTGTCCGGCCGCTGCTGCCAGCGAGGTGCGTGCTGGCTGACCCAGCCGCAGGACGCCAGCCTCGGCGCCTGCCAGATGGGATTAGGCTGTGCATAACCTGAGAGGTGTCCCGCCGCGCGCTAATGCGATGACACGCTCCGTGTCACCAGCAGGAGCCCTCTTCTATGGGCTCCGATGACCAAGTGTTGGGTGTGTCCGCAACGGAGGTGGCAGGTCCCTGAACTCGGTCACATCACTCTCAGACGATGCTCGGGTGACGTGGCTATTTATAGCATATAGGAGGTTAGCGGGAGCTCGTCTTACCTTGCTCCACCTTCTTCATCCTCTGTGGACCGGGAGGTGATGCAGAAGGCGCCGAGGCGGAGGGGGAAGCGGCACAATGGGGAGGGATGCCCCACGGCCCCCGCGCAGCGCAGGGCAGCCGAGGCGGAGGGAGGGAGGTGTTTGCAGGGACCAGTGCTGCGCTGTGATCTGAGCCTGAGAGAGGCTGTGCGAGCGCAGACGAGAGCAGGGGGAAGCCTGTACTCTATCACATTCGGAAGACTGCTGTGATATGAGCAGAGAGAGGGAAAACCCGGAGCAGAGCTGCCTGCTGGGACAGCAGAAGAAGCCGGTGCTGAGCTGCACAGCACGCTGCCCCGACCTGGCGCCCGCAGCCACCCCATGTGGGCTGCACTTGAGCTGGGTGCTGAGCGCGAATGGGGTCTGCAGCAGCTCTGGAGGGGCTCTGGGACCTCTACCTGCCCCAGTCCCCATTTCTTGGGCCAGGCAAGGACAGCCTTTGCGTGCCTTTGCTGTACTCAGCACCTGATCGTTGATCCCCAGTTCACAGGGCAAGCACAGCCCATGGGGACCATGGCCATAGGTCCCTCCTGGCAGGGCAGAGACCTGTTTGCTTGTGTACCCACAAGCAGACACCCCAGCTGATGCAGACCTTGCAGCCACACCAGCCTGCTGGGAAAGCCACTCGCTGCCCCAGTCGGGCACCACTGCGGCCAAGCCGGCCGGGGGTTGTTTTACACAGGGTGAGCACCGGGCGATTCGGCGCAGCAGGAGACAGGCAGGGCGGCAGCAGCTGACAGACAAGACCCGATCCAGCCCTGCCTTGTGGCCAAGGCGAGGAACTCACTGCATTTGGAGAAGGGCNGGGGGGGGGGGGGGGGGGGGGGGGGGGGGGGGGGGGGGGGGGGGGGGGGGGGGGGGGGGGGGCAGCTGCCCCCCTCCCAATGCTCTGGGGCTTGGACGGGCTGCAGCTCCTGACACGCAACAGAAATGGGTTTCGCATACAGGTTCCTTCCCTCCTCCTCTTCTAAAGCTTTTAGCAGGGAAAAGTCCTTGACTGGGGGGTGAAGCACAGCTGCCCTGGGCCAGCCACCCTGCCGGGACCCTCCCCGCTTCTACTGAGAATCCGGGCTGGGGAGCAGCTGTGACTGGGAGATCCCCACCACGGCACCCGACATGTCCCAGCAAGTGCTGCTGAGCCAGGGAACAACCCGCCCGGTCCTCCAGATGCTTTAAAAATAGCTCCCTTCGCAAGCAAGCGCCCCTGGGCTGGGCAGTCCTCCCCAGGACACCTCTGGGCACACGGGTCCCCAGGGCTGGCAGGGGGATGGATGGCTATGAGAAAAGCAGCAAGATCTTCAGGGTCAGCCAGTACACAACGCAGATGCTGGGAAGAACAAGCAGGGCCTTGCAATCTGCTTTCACGAGCAAAATGCTGCCAGTGTGTTTGTGAGGGGTGCTGTACCGCAGCACCTGGCACGTGTACTTTGGGAGCTCACACTTCCAGCCCTGGTCTAGGTTACGCTTGTCTTGTCCAGCTGCAGACTGGCCGTGCGTGTCTGCAAAACAGTCCTACAGTTCACCACTGTTAAGTTTCAGTGTTTGACCTGTTCTCAATTCAGATTGCAATGGACTCAAGTGGAGCTGAGGATGGGCTCTGGGGCTGGCACTGCACCAACAAAGCCTTTCTTGCCCCACAGCAGCGTGGTGCTCTCCAAAAAGTGCCGCTTGTTGCCAAGCAAGAACACAGAAGCCAACAGGATGGCTTCAAATCCTCAAGCACACGCTCCCCCCTTACACTGTCCTGTTCCTTAGGGAAACCTTTGCCCCCTCAAGGACTTTCCCAGTTGTCCAGGTCTCGGAGACAAGATGATTCAAAATGCAAGTGGAGCAAAATGTCCATGAACAGAAAAACAAGTGATGCTTGGGGCTCAGGGACAGACTTTGCCTGGGTATAAATGGTAAGAAGAAAGGAAGGTCAGACAGGCTGCATAAGGAAACCAGCTCCTTTTTCTTTCACATCTCCGCCCCAGGCAGTGGAGAAGGCACATCAATTCCCAGCCCAGGGCTTATGGCTGATACTGATAAAGCATTCAGCAAAATATACCCAAGCTGAAAAATGCACGTATAAGCTATGCCTACCAAAAACCCGAGCCACCATCAAATAGGAGATCTGTGCGCCCCAGTCTGCTGCCACGCTAGATGGGGTTGGTACTGTTAAGCTTCAGACGGCCCTTTTCTAGAAAGCAAGGCATGTCCACCAGGGCTTTGCACCAGTGCACCCAAGCTCTTTTACCTCCCCAGTGACTTACTGGGCCTATGGCCTCAAAAGGCAGAAAGGCTGGGCACAGGAGGACTGGGGACAGCCTGGGTGTCCTCCAAGCAAGAACCACCTTCTCTGCTGCAGGTTGCCAGTCACCCTGCCATGCTTGTCCCAAGCAGCTCACAAGCAAACTTCCCGGGCCTGAAACATCTGGACTTGGGCTCTGCCTTCCCTACAGCCACTGCAGTCACTCCTCATCCCCTTTCATCCTGCAAAGCCCACTCCTTCCCCCATCACTCTCCACCTGAGTCCTTGCCATCGCCAGTCTACCCCAAGATGCTTTCCGGAGGTGCTGCAGTGCTCACAACTGAGAGGTGCTGATGTATTCAGTCTAAAAATATCTAATTAGATGTTCCAACCACTTCATTATGGCACCATCATGATAGGACTGCAGGGTCTGGCAGGAACTTGGTGGGTTTGCCTTCACTTCTTCACAGCTTTGCAGAGAGCAAAGGCAGCACCACGCTTACTCCTTGCTGATAACAGGACAGTCTGTCATTAGTCCAGCTTGCTGGCATCACAAATACAATTATCTGGCTAAACGGATCGTCACCTTGCCATTAGAAAACTTGCTATTTATTTTATAAGAGCATGGCAGGCCCTTAAAATAATTCAATTGCTTCAATTGACTTTATAGCATGCACTTCATTGGCCTGCAGGGCTACTTTCCATGGCTTCTGCTCTTCAAAGGGCAAGCTGCCAAGAAAGATGGTTTGCAGGAGAGCCTGAATGAAGCCCGGGGAGAGGACAGAGTCCATCCACCAGCCTGAGGACAGAGAAGCTGCCTGGGTTATGAATTTTCTAGGACCAAAGTGAACGCAATGGATGATTGTCCCTTTGCTAGGCTGCCCAGGAGAACCAAGGGGACAATTTGTATCAGGTTGTTTGTGGCAGCAGAGTCGGGCTTGAGTGTTAATTGAGAAGACCAAGACGTGGATGGAGAACCTGGAGCTCCCCTTGGTACCCCCATTCTGCAAACTCAGTGCTAGAGCCCTCCTTGGAGAAGCATGGACACTAGGTAGTGTTCATAACCGATTCTGGAGAGAACATGCTAGGAAGGTAGCTTTTCATCTCTTGCAAGACTCTGTCCTGCATTTACATCCCTCCTTTTTTCCTGTCCCACCTGCACCCATGCCTTGAACTCTTGAGTCCACTTCAGCCTTCCTGAAAGCTCTTCCCCTTCTATAAGGGTCTTCCATGATAACCTGACCAAGAAGGAAGAGATCTGCTTGGAGACCTGCCTCTTTGCCCACTGCATGTGAAGAGTCTGTCCAGCAGCTCTTGAGAGAGAGCAGGAATGAGGAGCACGAGGGCTTATCCAGAGCCAGAGCCCATCTCACCAAGTACCCAGCGACTACGCAGCAACACCACCGATTTGGGCAGCATCCCACTCTGCTGGGTCCTCCCTCACTGGACCTGTGTTTTGGCCCCCGNTGCTTTGGCCCCCATTCACTGCATGCCTGGGGCAGCCTCCAGCATTGCTAAGATGAAATGGGAACCAGTGTTGACCAGGAGCAATGACAGCTAGGACAGAAAAGGTTCATCTGTACTGTAACAACCCAGGCCTGGTGCCACTCCTGCAAAAACTAGAGTCTCTTCACAGGGAAGACACTAACGCTGCTCATCGTCCCTCTGGGTTCACTGCACTTCTGAGCACAGCAGCACCACCACGTCCTCCTCAGCAGGTCCTGTCCCGCTGGGTGGGGAGACCCAGTGAATCACCCTGCACGATGAGCTGTACAGGGCAGAGCTGGAGCTCCCGGAGACGCGCAGCACCATGTGATTCCTCTTTAATTACACAGGGACTTAATAGAGTTTGCTGGTAAACACCTTGTAACCACATGTGCCTAGAGATTACTGGGTAATTATGCTTAGTGGATCACCATGTAACAGGGAGCATGATTTAGGAAAGACAAAAATAACCGAGCAAACACGCTGCATTCGTCAGTATCTGTTAAGCCTTCCTGCCCAACTGCTTAGCTGGCCGGTCTTTCCCCATGTCTCCTCTCCCAGATTTCTGAGCCTCGTGGAGCCTCTGAGCAGGAATTTGAGAGGTGCCAGGGGTTTGGATAGTCTGGGGAAACTTTCCACCTCGCATACCAAACCCTCCGCAGGAGCTCACCGTGCTCCGCCAGGCTGTCAGCTGCTGAGGGGGAAGAGGATGGGGGATAGATGGTACTGGTTCCCCCCGCTCCAAATTAACTTGGTATGGGGACAGGTTCTGGTTTCCATCTCCAGGATGGATGTTGGAGACAGAAGGGTGTCTGGAGGAGCTCTAGGTTGTGAAGCAGTTTCAATCATCCATTGCAACCCAGATCCAGTCAAACCAGATTCAACCCAGGAGTTCACTGGAGTTGAACCTCCTCCAGGAGATGTGTCTTTGCCCAGACCAGGGTGGCCCATAACAAGGGACACCTTGCTCCCGACAAGCCCAGTGCAAAGAATTCCAGCAGACCCCCTCCCACCCCAACAGAGTTGGGCCAGAAGAGACAATGTATAAATGCCATCTCCCGTGAGTCCCACAAGGGTGACCCCCCCCATTCACAAGTCATACTTACTGCATGGACCTGCGGCACCCAAAGCTGGTGGCTACCTTCAAAGCAGCAGAAGGGATTATTCACATATTTCAGGGAGTCTTAAATCCCTGGGGCAGTTGACGGTTTCAGCCCTTTGCCTTTCAACAAGTGCAAACCCAGCCACATTGGCCAAACGTTGGTGACATTGGCCTCCCTGCACCAGGCCAGTTTCTCAGGGAGAGGTGGAACCCCAAACCTAGGGGACTCCAGGGAGTGTTTTTAAGGGATGTTCTCTTGGGCAAAGCTTTGTACTACAGGATCCAGCTTCAATGAAAACACAGCACAGCACTTATAGACCTGTTTATGAATGTATGAATCTATTTGCAACCAATTAGCAGTGCTAACCAGAGTGGGAGGTATAAATAGCATAGCTAATGTAAATATCAACACTGTGCCCTCCAAACATTCGCTGTACACCTGGTGAGCCCGGGAGGAGAGGCTGCCTTCCCGCCCAGCATAACCCTCGCACCCCCAGGGCCGCCTGATCTGCTCTGCGGCCTCAGGATATGAGTTTACACCCAAGATCAAGGGCCTTTTCCTCTTCCCCTTAAGAAGCAAGATTTCCATATGGCTTTTCCTTCCCTGCATCATGGGAGAGGAGGTGACAAGGGGCCTCCAAGCCCAGGACTTATCCTGGGGTGAAAAGCAAACCCCTGTCCTCTCAGTAAGGGCAGGTGAGACCCCTGCGTGCCGTGCGTGAAGCGTGTTCAGAGATGCACCTGCACAGCCCGGCAAATCCTGCCCAGAGCTCCCCCAAGGCCTCGACAAGAGTTTTGCACAACAGCATGGCTTGTGCCACAGGTACACCTGTAGGTCATCACCCCATGCACAATCTGGCTTCACCATCCATCCTCCTCCACCTTCATCTCCCTCTGTCCTCACATCTGCATAGGTAAGGTCCCATGCAGCAGGAGAGAGACCACGCTTGGGAGGTTGGAGTACAGCTGAGCCTGCTGGCTGGACCCCATTGCATCTCAGCCCTCAGTCACTACAGGAGCTGAGGGGAAAAAAAACAACCCAAACCCCCAAATCAATGCAGAGAGCAGCAGAGCTGGCCACGCCTGGGAGGCAGAGCAGCAAGCAGGGCTGGGAAGCCACTGACCAACAAGTGGCACCAAGCTCCCCCAAGCCACTGGCCACTAGCAGAGGACTGCAAAAGCCATTGCAGGTCACTGCCAGGTAGCACCAGTAGGGTGAAATACAGACAGCACACAGGGCACTGACACAAGGCTCCTGGGCTCCTTTTTTTGCCTCCCAGGCACACGGACCTGAGAGAGACAGGCTGGGTAGGGATGTGCAGAGCTGGGTGAGGCAGCAGCGAGAGGGGAGATGCCGCTTTTGGCAACATTCACACCAGCCACAGAACACACTGACAGAGGAGGTGGCCCTACACCCTGTGCCTTGCTCACAGAGCCAGCTAGGGGGGAACCGTGCCATTGCTAAGAACAGACGTGAGCCAGCATTTGGGTATGGCAAGCCCTGCTTTGAGCCCCTCGGTTACTGGGAAAAAGCCTGGAAGCCTAACAGGGCAGAGCCCACTGCCTTGCAGGGTTTGCACAGCCCTTGTACCAGGTGTAGTCCCAAAGGGACCATAAGTAATCCATAAGCGATTAAGCCACAGCACAGAAGTATCAGCAGCTGCCACAAAGTTCCCAAACCTTTACTAAAACACATGGCTACTTTCAAAGAGGTAACAGTGATATTTAAGCAAAGATTGCCAAGCCAACCAGAGAGCTGGGCAAGAGCCACAGTGGCAGGCTGCTGCTGGCAAATCCAGAAGCTGTCACATGGCCAAGTGATGTGCCCAAGGTCACAAAGCGAGGCAGTAGCAGAAGGAGGAGCACATCCCAGGAGACTCCCAGCTCTGCTCTTGCTGCCTGCCCAGTGACCTCCTCCCATGAGCCATGTCAGAGCAACAGGCAGGCAGCACATTTGGGTTCACTGGCACCTCTCTGTGTGGGGGAGGACCCAATAAAGGCGTTTTGCAGCACAACCAGGTAGTTACAACACCCCAGCACCATAAACAGCCCTTACCACTACCAGCAGCCAAGCTGGCTATTAAGAGCTGGAAAGGAATCCCAAAAGGAACCAACACACATTTGTCAAAATTGGCTTAGAGGAAGCCTTGCAGCCCCACCTGCCCACTATGGTCACTGACTCCAGTGAGCACCGTGTGCCATCCCAGCCCTCTGCACCGGAGCCGAGCTCATTGCCCAGAGAGGCAGAGGNCATCCCAGCCCTCCGCACCGGAGCCGAGCTCATTGCCCAGAGAGGCCCCTTTGTTATCAGGCATCCAGCAGGCTCACAAAGAATCAGTCCCTATTGTTTCCCACCTGGGCACTGCCAGCCCCACTCCCCCAGCAAGGGGGCTAGCTCCTGTCCCAGGTGTGGCTCCTGCAGAGGGCACCTGCAAAGTTTTCTCACCTCTGACGCAGCCCAACAGAGCTGGAATCACCTGTTCCGTTGCCTCGCAGCATGCCAAGGCATTTTTCACAGTGTTTTGCTTGGGAACCACCCCAAGCCCTCAGATTGAGAAACCTCAGCAATGCCAATGCAATGGAGAAGTCACTGCTCTGCTGCTTTCTGCCTGGGGCAGTCCTCGCATCACATAGCCTCGACCCACAGCAGGGAGGGCACCTTCCTTGGGCAGGTTATCCCAGGAGGAAGACCCTCAGGTGGCCATCAGCATCGACTCCTTTGGCTGGGGGCTCAGTGCATTTAAAGGCAAGGATCCAAGCTGTGCTAGCAAGGTGGGTACAGCCGTCACACATCACATCAGTGAGGAAAAAGGGAATTGATCGTGACTTGATCAAACCTGATCAATCTTTCCAGACTTTGCAACAAGGACACAAAACCAGAAGTAACCAGACTAGTACCAGGTGCCAGTTCTCATCTTATGCAGCACATTTCCAAGCTCTGCTTCTTTAGAAATTCATACATAGTGCATGAGTGCCTCTGTCCCTGTCTCTCTCTCACACACAATAGAAACACCCACATTCCCAGCTGCAGAAGGTACATGTTTTTCTGTACTGCACCTGTGCTTTGCTCAGGTCCCTGGTTTCTGGGTCTCTCCTTACCCTGCTCCTCCTCCCCATCGGCTGTTCCCCCTGTGTCCATTTACACATAGGGAGCAGCATCAGCAAGTCAGCCTGCCGCCTGTCAGAGTGCTCCTGGCTCCCTCTCACCATGTTGCATATCGACATTTTAGTCTATGATCCGTCCTCCGAACCCAGGAAGCACAAGCCAAGAAGTACTCAGTGGAGATGAGCACCATGGCTTAGCCCACATGAAAGAAGGTCCAGCAAAGCCAGACCCTGTCAGAAAGCAAAAGGCAAACAGGAAAATAAATTAAGAAAAAAATCCATGCTATTAGGCTTGTCAACCCAGTTGTGANCAACGCAGTTGTGACATTTTCTTTCCAATTCCTCCCAGCCAGATCTGTGCCATATCTCCCACAGCACAGGCAAGGAAAAGCCATACTTACTGCTAGTGCTCATCTTGCTGGTCCTCCTCTGTCCTTCTCATCCAACAAAGGGGGCAAAGATGCTCTTTAAATCCTCTTTTTTTCCTCCGACCCCCCTGGGAGGCGGTTGCCTCGCTCCTACCCTAGGAGAAATATTTCTGTGCGATCCGCCGGCTTAACGCATCCCACGGCGGCTCCGCCACCCCGCACGGCCGCCCCCCGGGCCGTGCCGCTCTCCCTGCCCGGACGGCAAGGTCAAGGGTGTCGGCGGCCGGGAGGGGCCGAGGCGGCAAGGCGGGGGGGGAACAGACACCCGGGACCGGCCCGGGGTGGGAGCGCCCCGACCGAACCGCTGCCATACACTGCGCAGCGCGGCGGCGGCCGCTCCTCTTATAGCGGGGTGTGGAGGCGCGCCGGGGGCCGCGCAGCGCCGCGCAGCGCCTCGTCCCGCCCCCCCCGCCCCGCCCCGGCGGCTCTGCCCGCGGAGGGCCGCGGCGGGCGGGGCGGGGCAGCGCGGAGCGGCGCGGAGTGGGGCGGTGCGGTGCGGGGGGCAGCGCGGGGGGCGGCGGCCCGGCCCCGGGGGGGCGGCTGCGGGACGCGCCGCCTCGGCACCGCCGCCATCTGCTGGGCACCGCCTGCCCGCTGCCCTGCCTGCACTCCTGCCCTGCCCGCTGCCCTGCCTGCACTCCTGCCCACTACCCTGCCTCCAGTCCAGCCCTGCCCGCTCTCCGGCCTGTGGTCCTGCCTGCTCCCCTGCCCGCAGTCCTGCCTCCAGTCCAGCCCTGCCTGCTCCCCTGCCTGCAGTCCTGCCCGCAGTCCGGCTCAGCCCTTCCTGCTGCCCTGTCTTCAACCCTGCCTGGTGACCTTCTCGCTGCCCTGCCATCAGCCCTGCCTGCGGCTCTGCCTGTGGCTCCCGGGGCCCCGAGGCTGGTCCCTTCTTGCCAGGGGGCTCCTCACACGCACGCATCGTGGGGCTCCCACCCTGCCCATCCAGCCCTGGGTGGGACCGGCTGCCAGTCCCGCACTGCTCGCTCTCTGGCTTGGCCCTGTGGTGGCTGAGCGTGCAAAGAAATGCTCTCCCAGGACAGAAGCATGGCAGAGAGGGAGAGAATTTATGCTGAAAAACTGGATTTCCTCTAGTGCCACGGTTGCCCTCCAGCAGCTGTCCAGGCTGGACACCCCCAGCTGTCCTGGCAGTCCCACTCAAGGCAGCCCGGGTGTCTGTCCCACGTCGGGAGCAGGGGCAGAGCTGTGGGTGTCTGCACGGCACCTGGATGCAGGATGGAGAGGGGGCTCTTCCATCGCGAACAGCAAGCAGCCTTCTCTACCGGCAGCACATCAGGATTCCTGGAAGGGCTTCAAAGCCATTAGCTCCTTGTTTTGTTTGTGAGACGCTATCTATCAGAATAAAGCCGTACCCAGCGGAGCTGCTCTCAGGGTGCGAGCGGAGACGGGGCTGCGCCCGCCCTGCCTGCGGAGCCCCCGAGAAGCTGCGCTGCGATTCAGAGGCGAGCTACAATCTTGCCGCTAATGAAAGGGGTTTTTCATGCAGCGTGACAAGCGCCGCATCTCTCCCGCTCCTGGGGCTGGAGTGCCGCCCGGAGAGGGCCTTTTGCTTTCCCTTTCTCTTGCTGTTTTATTTGCGGCAGCAGATGTTTGCGGTGACATGACAAGACAGGTAGCAGGTCGTGTGAGCTACGCCTGTGCTGCCAGTGACGCAGCCCGCTCGCTGCAAGCCCTGCTGCCTGTCCCCTTCGGCTCTGTCCCCTCCCAAGAGGCACCGGGTGGGTGAGAAGAGCAGGACCAGCAGTGGGGCTCTGGGGGTCCCTGCAGGGTTGGGGGGAGCAGGCAAGGGGAAAGCAGGGCTGCTGCCGCTACAGCGTGGCAGGGTGGCTCGGGCTGTCCCGTGGCGATGATTTGGGGCCCTTTGTGAAGTTTCCCTGTGCCCGACAAGTGCCCAAGGTGTCCCCTCCTCGAGGGAAAAGCGCAGGTCCCTGTCGCGACGAGGCTCACGCCTATCGTATCAATAACGTCCATTCGGGCAGTCAATAAAGCAGACACGATGTGAGCTGGTCCCCACGGTTCAGCGAGCTAATTAAGCTTCTTCCGCTGACCTGGTTTCCAAATCTTGTTAACTTGCTGCCTTCAGAACAACTTGAAATTTCCAGCAGAGACAGGACAGGATTGCAGAGGGCTGCGGAGGGGGACAGGGTGCTCAGGGGGCACCAGCGCAGAACCTCTTCCCCTTCATCCCCTCCCAGCTGGATGCTCCCAGCACCGTGGAGCTGCACCGTGGGGAAGGGGCAGTGGGCACTGCCAGCGGGGCAGGCAGGGTGTCAGGTGCTCTCCGCCATGGGATTTTGGGGTTCTGGCACTGGTGAGCTGACAGCAGGGAGCTCAAATCCCTGCCAACCCCCCCACCTCGGCTAGTGGCTCCCGCGCAGGGACCTGGCCCCCAGCTGGGCTGCGGCAGGAGCCCATGGTGCAGGGCACTGGTTGGAGCCACTCACCATCAGCACTGTCCCAGGGTGTTTTGGAAATTCCATTTCCTTTTGACTGAGGAAACCAGCTGCAAAAGCTACCATAAAAGGGTGTTAGGGATGCCTGAGACAAGAAGTCAGAAATAAGGAGACGTCAGGATGTTAACGCAGCCTCCTTTCATCCCTTTGTGTCTGTGCATCGCAGTACAGTCTTTCACAGCAATTATTAGATGCGTGTTTTTCCCATAAGGCGCCTGCCTCATTCAGTACCCAGCATGTACCACGCAGCTCAGGCTGTGCTGAGGAAGCTGCTGCCTGCAGGACCCTGCATCGTTCAGTGAAAAGGGACACGGTAGTGATGGAGGTAAGAGGATGGAAGAAAAAAAGGTGCTAATTTCATTGAATTTTACTGACTACTTCCCTGGACTCTGGGTTTTTTATCCCTGCCTCCGTACCCTTGTGAGATGCTGAGAGAGTCACCTGAACCGAACTTTCCCTACCCATAATTGTCAGTAATTGTGTTTCTTCTTTCCCTGATGCCTGGCTCGAACACCAGCTGGCTGGTCACTGGGAGAGCTGGAAGTTGCTGGCTGCATGTGGAATCACTGGGAGATGGGCTCAAAATGTGTCTTGTGCTATACCAACACCAGGAACACGGAGAAATCAGGCTCACCGCCTCTCCCGCTGGTGGCTTGGGAAGCCACCACGTGTGTGTTTCTACGTGAGGGGATGTTGGTTCCCAGAGCCTGAGGGGCAGCACCTATCCCGGTGCCAAGGGAAAGCCTCGGGGAACGGTATCCCTCCTCACTCCTGCGTGACTTGGGGACCAGGCGAGGAATGGAGAGGGGAATGTAAGGGAAATAACGGAGAGCAGGTCCCAAGGCCAGGAGAGACAGGGTTAGGAGAGGTCAGAGAGTTAAAGGATCACGTAAGCATCTCTGTCCTTAAAGCGCATGGGGGGATGGTTCGTCAGCAGCCTTAGCTCTGCCATTCCTGGTTTATTTGAAGCCATAGCATCCCTTTCAGCACACCTAGGTACAGACACACGCATACATGCGTGTTTGCAAACACACACACGTACAGTCACATGGAACAGCTTTCAGAGGTCTCTCTGCAGCAGCCCCAGGCTTTCCACCCACTTTCTTTCCCCTTCAACTGGTAGTCATCTTGGTGAACAACCTGCACTGCTGGGCCCTGTGAATCACAGTTGTGGAGGAGTGGACATGCCTTGCCCAGAGATCCCAGCTGCAGCCCTTGCTCCGGGGTGCCGTAGCACAAATGTGTCCGTCTGTCCCAGAGGCACCAGCTGGCTGAACGCCTCCCTGCCAGCCCGAGTTCCCGGCAGACCCGCCTGCACGTGCGCTGGCAGCAAAAGGCTCTCCTTTCACAGCAAGAAGATTTAAGTCCAAACAACGGCAGCGAGATGCCCGTGGGGACCCCGACACGGCGCAGCCCGATGCCTCGTGCAAAGCACTGGGCAGGCTGCAGAAAAGCAGGACTCTGACTCATCGGGAGCTGGTGACATTTTCCAAAAAAAGCCTGCAAGTCCAGGGCTGTAATGTTCCCAAAAGACAGCAGAGAAGCCTAAGGGGTCTGGAGACCCCATTATACCACAGCACATGGTCTGTGTCATGGGCTGGAGGAAATTCTGCCTGGCTGGGCAGTTCCCCACCCATTTTTCTCCTGTCTCCTGCCTCCCCCGTGATGTGGGATCTGGCAGAGGTAGAGTCAGGAGTGGTCAGATGCTGCTGCCCGCTGCCACAGTGCAAAGCCAGACTCGCTCTTCAAGCGATGACAGAATTACCTTCTAGCTGATGGAGATCAGCATTTTACTTTGGGAGTCCCTGGAAAACATAGCAACTGGGACCAAAGGCGGTGAACTGGGCAGTGGGTCTTTTAAGAGCGGGCCCTGGGAGGCTATGGTGGGACCTGACAGTGCAGTTGGTACCTCATCGAGCACCGGACCCCACTCCTCTTCCTCAGTCACAGCAACCACCAAGTCATTTGGCAGTGGTTTGGCTTTCTTCCAGTTTACACAGCAGCACAAGAGCCCTTCCCAGCAATTCCCCGTGTCGGCAGGAGGAGACACAGACAGGCAGAGGCAGATGTTCCCCAGGCTGCCTGCATTAAAGTGATAATCAAATGATAGATTATTCTCAAGCAAACTCGCACTTCCAGTCATTAATTTTAGTGCTGTGCAAATAGTCTCAGAAAAAATAACACAAACCCAGACAGTAGAGAATGGTTGTGAGCTGGATCTGCTCCAGGCGATGCTGGTGTGCACCGTAGCCCATCTGTAACCTGTAGCCATCCTGCAAAGCCAGAAAGGGATGCCTACACCATGCCCGGGAGGAGCTGCAGGTCCTCTGGCATTATCCATTTTAGCATCACAGGAGCTGAGTCTCTAGGTCAAGTGCAACAAACATTCCCAAATCAAAAGCAGACGAGTGAAAACAAGTGCTGCAAAAGCTGTAGAGTGACTTGTCCTGCATATCGGGAGTGCTGGGCCTTCCCCTCCCCTCCTGAAAGATCAGGACACCGGGAGAGGAGAGGTGCTGCACAATCTGCCTAAGGGAGGGGTGATGGCAAAGGCTTTGGGGCATTTGAAAGCACTGTTTGTCCTAAAAGCTGTAAGAGTCTTTCACTCTCTTGCCCTTGAGGAGAGCTAACGTCCCTGCGCAGACCGCTGCCGCGGTGCCATGCCAGGAAAGCCAAGGAGCACGCTGTTGTGGCACGCAGCAAGGCTGAGGCTCCCAGGCAGCATCAGCGCTTATTGCCTGAGGTCGGGCATCTCGGGGCTGCTCCGTGTCCCCGTCTGTCTGCATAGCTGAGTTCGTGTCCACCATGCTGGTGCAGCCCCTGCTCCCGGCCCCGCTGCAGGGCGAGCGGGGACCCAGCGGGGACAGCTGCCCCGCAAAGCCCGGCCAGCGGCTCCGGCCGAGCAGCATCAGCAAGGCCACGCAAAGGGAGATTTATGCCAGCTGCAGCTCTCACCCCCGAGGTACCTGACCTGCTTTCCCATTGCCAACTGTGCTTCAACCCATTAAAGGTCATCGGAAGTTGGGTTTATTTTTAGTTTTCCCTTTTAAGTTGCCCTGAAGCAGCGAGGACTGATGGAAGGAAGAAACATCCTCCCTCCCATCAGCCGTTAGGTCAGGATCCCCAGATGTTGTTAATGGACAGCCTTGCCCACCACCAGCCGCCTGTGAGAAGCCCAGCCCTTGGACCTCTGCGCTCGTGGGAGCTGGCTGGCACACCTCCCCTCTTCCCAGAGCTCCTCGGGGAGCACCACCTTCTCCGAAAGAGCAATTTAGCCTTGGCAAATGCTGCTTCTTTCTTATTGCTGGAGTGGCGTTATCACGATAACTTGTTTTTCCTTTTGTTTCTCACGTTGTTCCATGGGGAAATTGAGAATCAGGGTGATTCTGGGAGAATTTGGGGGACCTTCAGGCCGGAGCATGGCACTCCTTGCTCCAGGGGTTGGCGGCAAATCTCAGACCATGTCTCCAGACCATGCTGCCCGTGCAGGTCAGAAGGAGACTGAACAATGTAATTAGGAAAAGATAATTTCTTTTTAAACTTCTAAGCATAAGAAAACCTGCAGAAAGGCTAGCCCCGGGTACACAGCGGGTTATCTCTTTTCTAGGAAATCTCACTTTTTTTTTCCCCTGGTCTAAAAATGGAATGCAGACACTTAAAATAAATTCCCAGAGAACAAAACTGAGAAAACACAACGGGATTTGAATCAAAGTGTTTGGATTAATTAGCTTAAACCGAAAGCTTTCATTCTGATTTCAGCCTCGGCTTTATGTACAAAAAATGAAAGCAGCAAAGCTTTGTAAGTTGAAAAATCAAAATGTTCCACCCTGAAAATATCAAAACGAGATGCTTAGCCTCACTGAGCTGCTTTGTTGCTTTCTAAAAGGAAATGGCATCAAGACCAACACCTTTACAAGCAGCCTGGATCATTAAGAGCTTCAAAAAAACCCTAGATCAGCATAAGCAATTAATATCTCAATCAGTTTTTCTTTTTCTTCCAGAGGAAAGTCCAGAAATACTGATTTTTTCCAAATTATTAAAATATTTCTTTAAATATGTCCCCTTTACTGTATGGTTAAGCTTGAGCTTGAGCTGTGTGATTTAGATGGGGTGGTTCAGGCTCCGTGGAGGGCACTGCTCGTACCAACGCTTGCAGGGTTGCCGGTGGGAAAAGCAGCACCGGATTTGCTTTTTGGTGCTGTATGAGCGGGAGTCGGCTATTCAGCCCCTTGCAACTCCTACTGCGCACGTTGGAAGGAAAAGGAATACGAAGGTTGCAATTTTATATGTTTGTAGTCCGAAGATCAACAAAATGCATTTTCGTGACCATTTTCCTACTGTGGGTGAAATTGAAAAATGAAAAATTGGAGATCTGAGGGGTTGTGCTCACTTTGTCATTTTTCATTCTCTTCCCTCGTCCTGTTCATTTCTACTTCAATGGCAAAATAGGAACAGGGTAAAAGCAGACGCAGGGGAGAGTAATAAAGGAGAAGAGAGAAATACAGGGAAATTGAGAAGCTTAAATGGAATATTTTGAAAATTTGATTTTCTAGACATATTTACAAATGAAACACATTTCCTTTGGAAGCCTCTCCAACTTTGATGTTTTAGGCAGTTTTTCCTTCTGATTTTCCATCAGCTCTATCCAACGCAGCACCTGAGCGAACTTCAGCTGCACATCCCAGGTGGGGTTTGCCTGGCGTCGTACCTGACTCGTAGTGTCTTTAACACAGGGACAATAAAATCACCGCTGGAAATGAGTGTGGCTTCGCTGACTGCTCGTTAGCGCAGCGCATGGAGGCTCGCTTTTGCAAGCCAGCAACCGGCAGTTCCCAGCCGGGTGCTCACAGCAGTCCCTTGCAGATGGACTCCACCAGCGAGTCATCTTCCCTGGAGATACTCTCCGGACCCGGCTGGTCACACTGGTGTCCCCACTGAGCCCGACGTTGCTGTTCAGGATGCTGGTCCCCTATTTCGGAGCCTTTCCTCGTTTTTCCTTGCAAGCCCAGTTCTGCAGTCCCACAGCACCTGCCCCATCCCAGGATTATTTCCCCACCTCAGGGTCCACCCTGTGGACCAGGTGCAGGCTGCTGCTGGCCAGGGACTGTGGGCAGCAGGGCTGGGGCCTGACTCCAGCGTCGTTTTTGCAAGGCTTGGACTGCGCGGGCAGCGGGATGCTGGTGGCATGGTAGTTGCTGCCATCTAATGGCTCTGACAATTAATATGCGAGACAGGGAGAGCCCGGCTGTACTGTGCACCTCCGCCCGCTTGGCAGCTATCACCTAATGAGCTTTCCTGGGGGGCTGCAGGGCTGCAGGGGGGACCGAGCACAAGGTCCCATAAGGTGACACTGGGCACAGAGGGGAAGGCAGAGGTCGGGCATTCCTATTTCAAAGCCCAGGACAAGATGCTTGTCAAAGCAGGACACGAGGTGATGCTTGCTGGTCCGAACAGCTCTGCCCTTCCCGCACCGTCACACCCCGCTGTGCCTGCAAGCTCCTGGAAGCAGCAGGATTTGCGTGCTGAGGGTCTGCATCCCAAAATGACCTCAGGAGATGCGATGGGAGTCTCCAAGAGCACCCTTCAGCCAATTGCCCCTTTTGCCTCGGGGAGCTGGGCGATGCAGCGAGTCCCAGGCGGGGCTGTGCTCCCAGCACCGTCTGTGCCCAGTGCTGCGTGTCCCTGGATGGCAGACCCCCAGCCTCCCAGATGGGCCCCCCCTCCATCCCCACATGGCAGAACCCCAATGCACTCACGCGTCTCCACTCTGCCGACAAGGGTGGCCCCGGTGCCGGCTGCGGTGCCCTGATGCAGGTCCTGCACACCCCTCCGGTGGAAGAGCAACCGCTTGGCTTGTGCCTCGCAGCCGGCAGCTGCACGCCAGCAGCTCCCACACCAGTCTGCAACTTGCAGGAAACCAGCTCCGATTCGCCTCTCTTGGGCACGTAAGCCCTGATGCAATGGTTTTCCGAGCACCTTTGCAAAGAAAGGCACAGTGCCACTTTTTTCCAGTTTATTGGACGGGAATAGCCTCTGGGCTTAGCAACAGTTCCCCAACACACAGGGGACGTGTCAGAGAGACCTTCCTCTGCTGTCCCCAGCACAGCCTGGTAGCTGTGGGCTACCTGGCACCACAGGAAAACCTGTTCAGCACATGCAAAGCCACAGTGCAAAGGCTGAGATGGCCACTTGCACGCAGCCATGTCCAGCCAGTGCTTTCCCTGTCCCTCTGTCCCTCTGTCCTGTGAGCAGCCACCTCACATGAGCCAGCAGAGAGGATCCCCTTCAGGTTGCTCTGGGTCCGGAGAGGTGTGCAAGGCAGGACGGCTCTCAGCCAGCTCCTGCCTGAGCTCACCACCCCAAAGTGGGCTGCAGTCACTTATCTGCACCCCAGGTCCTGCCTGGCCATGCTCAGGGGGGTCTCGGTGTCCCTCAGAGGCTGGTAGCTGTCTACAAGCTACCTGCCATCGATTCCCCTGCATTATTGATAGGGTTAAGGCCATTTAATGTTCTGGCCAGTGCTGGGCAGAGATACTTCCAGCCTGGGAGAAAAGCAGGGATGAGGGACCAAGGAGAAAAGCTGTGACTGGACGGGAGAGCAGGAAGGGTGGAGCTGGAGGACCTCTTTGCAGCACCTCTTCCATCGGCCAAGACAGATCAGGTGGCCAAGAGACACTTTCCTTCACCTCTGGGGACCCTCTTCTGCTGTGAAGTCTGGGTGGATCTGGCTGCCAGCTGGGAGTCTGTTCTTGTGGGGCTGATTCCTGGGGTGAGTGGCCATTCTGGCTGGGTGCACTGCAGGGCCAGCTTTCACGGTGGTGGGAGAGCTGAGAAAACGGTGTTGGGGGTGAGAGGGGGCACAGCATTCCCAGGGGAGGCACTGGTTAGAGGGGCGGTGGGAAGGGCTCCTCTTCTGCAGCTGACATGGAGAGCAGCCCCCGCTCTATCCCAGGAGAGTCAGGGGTCTGGGTCTGGGCTGCCTGGGGACATGGGGCAAGCTGGAAATGTCGGAAGCTCCTGACACATCTCCTTGTGTCCCCTTGTGCCCTTGGCCGCGGCACAGGCATCCTTGTGCAGGACGGAGTTGCTGTGGGGCAGAGTGCCTGGCACCCCACCCCTCATCCCCGCAACTTTGTCATAGAGCAGGCAGGAGAGACCTGACAGGAGTCAGAGGGAGCTGGGAGGAGTATCCCGAGGGTGTGCAGCGGTTTCACGAGATGTTAGCTCAGATCTCATGGAGGACGTGAGGTGCAGGCTACCCCTGCGACCTTGGAAGAAGCTGTTCTAGAGGCAGAAAGATGTTTTTCCTGATAGTCCTTGTGCCTAAAATCTGCTGCGATGTGTGCTGCTGCAGCTGTCCCCCCTGCAACCCTTGCCACAGCAGTGGTGGTGCTGGAAGGTGCTGTAGCTCTGCCTGTGCCTGGGTGAGGGTGCCCGAGTGAGGCAGAGCGCTGGAGCAGTGACTGCTGCGGGCAGGACGGCCGGGGAAGGGATGCAATGACCAAAAGAGCTTGAAAAGGCTCTGAGAGGCTGTATGCTTGTGACTGCTTTCCTTGCTGCTCTCCACGACACTGATCGTTAAGCTCTCTACAGCAAAACCAGTGGCTGGTGAGACACCGGCGCACGGAGCAGCATGGCAGGGCTTTCCCTGACACCTTCAAACCTTCCTGCAAGCTGAGCTGGAAAAAAACCAAGTGCAGGGGTGAACCTAAAGGCTGCTTTCAGTAACACAGTCCCAGGCAGGAGCTGCAGTGATCATCAAACCCTGGAGCTCAGCTGGCTGGCTCTGGTCCTTCCTTCTTCCTTCCCATGCCTTATCAGTGGCCCCCACTTCCCTGGCTCTGTCTCCGCGCAGTCTGGAGGCTCCCCTGGGCGGTGACGCCGCGCCGCAGCCTTTGAAGCGGTGGTCCTGTTCGGAGAGCCGCAGGCGGCAGCAGGGAGGATGCTCGGGGTTCACACCCCGATACCAGGGAGGGGATCTCACAGCAGCAGCCCGGGCTGCTCCCCGCACGGCTCCCTCCGGCGCAGGGGCGGCCGCTGTGTGTGCCGAAGGGTGGTCCCAGCCTCCTGACCCACCCGGGCACTGCCGACACACACGGTCTGTTTTCCAAGAGCGCTTACTTCCTCCGCCTCTGGCTGAAAACAATGCGAGAGGAGCAGGCCTCAGCATTTCTGAAAATTAAGCGCTGAGTTCAGCTTAGTTCAGCCCCGGAGCCCGCTTAACCCTGTAGCTGCAGGATGGAGCAGATCTCCCGGCGCAGGCAGCAGCGCTGGATCGCCGTGTGCTGTGCAGGACGGAGAAAAGTAAGAAGGGTCTTGGAAGTGGAAGAAAAATCTCGAGTGAGGGCCATCAGCAAAAAGAAATATCTTAAAGCCAGGCCTGTCTGGCTGCATTTCAGCGACTTGCCATGCCGGTTTTGCTGAAAAATGTTGTTTCCCTCGTGGCCTGCAGCCGTGCGTGAACCCCCTCCTTCCCGAGCTCCCCTCAGCTGCCGGCGCACCGGGAGAGATGCTGTCCCAATGCCACCCCATCTTGGGCAGGCAAAGGCATGCACGGAGGTACGTGGGGGCAGGTCCCTCTCCCCCACGCTCTGTCCCCCCACCCGAGCAGACAGGCGCTGCNGGGGGGGGAGTGGGACCGGGGGGGGGGGGGGGGGGGGGGGGGGGGGGCATGGCACGGGCAGGTGTTTATCACCGCTCTGCGCCAATTTACAGAGGGTGAAAGCAAAAGCAGAGAGTGCAAGAATGAGGAAATGTCCCCGCTGGCCCTGCTCACTGCTGCCAGTGTCCCCGCGGCTCTCCCGGCCACAGTCGGTGCTCGGGCTGGGTGGGTTTTTGGAGGAGGAGGGAAGGAAAGCACTGCTCCACCTAACGCCAAAACGGGTCCCCTCACCCCTATCAGAGAATCAAAAACATGAAACAGGAGTTTGTTTGACCTGAAACAAAATGTTTCATCTTATTTGTTTGGTTTTTCCCCCAACTGAAGTCAGATTTAGGCTGACTTCCTTTTCTTTCAGGTTCATTTTTAAATAACAAAGTGAAAAGCAGTGAGGCTTTGTTTTGAACCTGCCAAGGAATGGTCAACTTCTCAGCTCTCCCAGAAGGAAACAGGAATATTAGAAAAGCTTGATATTAACTCTTTCATTGTTTTCAAAAGAAAAAGCAAAATCCCTGTGTTTTTCTCTGCTAGCCCTGTTTGCAGAGTTTAGCCGGGGTGCACAAATACTGCTGGGTCCACAGATCTCTTGTTCTGTGTGTCTGTATTTGCGTTTTGCCAGAGAAGAAGGGGGTTTCAGAGCTGAGCGCCTCTGCCACCTCCCCGGGGTGCCCGAACCGTGGCGCAGGTAGAGCCTCTCCCCAGGACTGCGCTGGAGCGGAGGCGGCTGGTGCGCGGGGAGGACGGAAGGTCCAAGGACGCGGCACCGGGGCAGGGAGCAGGGCACAGGTGAGTCCGGGAGAGGCAGCCGCTTGCAATGGGAGGGAGGGAGCCGCGGCCGGTGCGGCCACGCTGGGGCTGAGCAGAGCCCCGAGCTGCTCCCTGACACCGTGCCCATGGGCAGCCTCGCTAGCCCTTGTTTACCGCAGAGCCGGGGCGAAGGTGGTGCCTGGGCGGCCGTGCTTCCCCTCGGGAGCCGGCGGTCTGCCGGCGTGCTGGGCTGTTTATAGCATAACTCCGGGTAACTCATTGACCTCCGCGCCGGCGGCTCTGCTGGGAAGCGGAGGTTCGCAAGATGATAAGCCGCTCTTGGAAGAAATTCCTTCCCTCGTGCGAGGGAGTGGCGGCACTGGGCACGCTCGCCCGCCTTGCAAACACGTACACAGCCCTGTGCACACGCACGGGTGCGCACCGCGTCCCGGCGCCGGCAGCGTTCCCTTGGGGGACCCAGCTTGGAGAAGTCGGAGCTTCGTGGCCAAAAGTACTCCGGGAGGGAAGCGGTGCTGGGGAGCAGAGCGAGGGGCCCCACGCAGGCACGTGTGGAGGAGAAGGTCAGTACAGCCGCTTGCACCGCTCTGCCCTTCCAGCCGCTCCCACCATGCCGGGTCTCTCGCTGGGTGCCGGTCGCATGCCTGCGCCCTTCGTCCCCAGCTGAGCAAACACAGCCGGGATGCAGGTGGCTGGAGCAGTCCAGTGCAGGGACATGGCTGCATAAATCCAGGTTGGGGCAGAGAGTTTGCATTTTTGGTCCCGGCTGAATCTGAGGCTCAGCTGCGGTGGCGATGGGCACACTGGGGAAGGATAGGTTTTCTTTGCGTTCTTTGTACCCAGGAACTGATAGGAGAAGGACAGGAGAAATCCCAGCAGACACACTGGATTTAGGAAAATGGATTTGGTCCCAGGGAAGGGTGCTGCTGTGTGGCAGCCCTGGAGACGGGCGGCATCTGCGGCAGCTGCGTCCCCTGGACAAGGGGTGCCCGGGCAGTCACCCTGCTGCCCGTTTCGTGCCCTGGGGAGGGAAGCGTGGCCGGCTGGCACTCTGCCTGCAGAGGCTGCCCAGCTGGCATGGCTACACCGGCTTTGCAAAGGGAGCAGAGACCCTGGCGAGCTGGCACAGGCAGAGACCCCCAGCCAGCACAAGCTGAGATCCCTGGGAAATTGCTTCTGTCCTTATCAGGACCGGGCTTTCCCAGGGAGGCCAGGCTGAGGGCTTCAGCAGCAGCAGTGGGGGCTCTCCAGGGGAGATCCAGGGGTGGTAAGCAGCAGGGTGGGCAGTCGGGTTGCTGGCTGAAAGGAAAATTCCATTTCAGGTCAAGTAAGACTTGGTCAGGCTCAGGTCAAGCTACCTTAGCTTGTAGAGGGGTGGGTTTGGTCACTAAGTTATCTAGGTAAACTTAAAAGCAAAAAGAAATTTCAAAACCACAAAGGAAGACATTTTTGTTTAGAAAATGAATTGTAACATTCTGTTTATTTTTAAAAAATAATATTGTTTTCCCCCGGGTAGAAGAATTTTACATTAATTAGTGAGCAGGTATTGCTAAAACCAGCAGCATTCTGAATGAAGAACAAAGCTTTGTCTGAAAACACCTGCCCTTTTTGAGCACTGACCACTCTGACAACATGGGCCCAAAACAACAACGTCTTTCATGTAAAGATGTGCGTGACTCCATCACAGAAACTCAGGCTGTGTGCTCTGAGCAGCGGCAGGCCAAAACCCGTGCCTGGATCTGAATTCCCCCTCCGGTTCCCACACCTTCAGAGCATCCCTAGGTCGACTGGCGGAGTTTTCTAAATGTGGAGCTTTCCAGGGCCAGCGCGCAACAGGAACAGACAGTGTCCTTGCCACAGGGAGAGCAGCGCAGGCCTGTCCCAGCAGTTCACCTTCGTGCAGGTCCCCGCAGCTGCGCAGCTTTGCACGGGAAACATCAACCTGACCTTAGCACGCCAGGAGAGAGCTGCAGCGCTTTGCACCCTGGTGTCTGGGGCTCAGGACTGCACAGGGGCATCGCTCGGTACAACCCCCCCTGCAAAGCCTTTTGGTTTGACTTCACTTTTGTTAGAAGTTTCCCAGCTATCTCCATGAACATGGACTCTGTCCTGCCACAGCCAGTCCCACAGCTAGCTACTCCTCATGCTTTGCTTTAGGGATATCGCAGTGGTGCCAGGCAGGCCCCCTCACAGCACGGGAATCTGTCTGGTGAGAAATTACTGGGGTAATACTCACTACTCTGGAGAAGCTCAAGGCGTTGTCATGCATTGGGATGCAGCCTGGGTGTCTGGGAGAGCCAGCAATGCTCACGGAGCACACCACAGCAAACAAGTCACTGCTGTGGTGGCACCGGCATTGGTTGGTTGCTGAAGTAAAGGTCCATCCCTAAAAGACCTCCCTACCTGTGACTCCTCTCCCTAGACCTTTTGGGTTTTATTTTGCAGGGGCTGTGTTGCTCTTCCCCAGAGATGCTCTGCAGACATCTGCCACCCATAGCGCAGTGAGACCACACAGGCGGTCCTGAGTCCTGGTCTTGGAGTCTGGGGAAGGTCAGAGCGTGTGAGCGAAGAGGGAATGAGACTCCATGCTGGGCTGCCCAAGGGATTCCACGCAGCAGCCATATCAGTCCCTCCTGGTGTTCACATCTGGGGTTCAAACAACTCTGCTCTCAGAGATGAGCTGAGCCCTGCTAGCCTCGCAGGAGCCCACAGTGTCTGTGCTTGCAACGAACTCATCTGTGGCTTGCCTGGACGTGGCTCTGCCCTGCTGAGGTTGGCGTGGAGCAGGCGGTGCTGCCAGCTGCCCTCACTGTGAACCGGGGAGAGCGCCGGCTCAGCCGGGCAGGAAGGTGGTCCAGGAACGGCTGCACAGCCAGCCCTGGATGAAGGATGCTGGACAAGCCCCAGCGGGGTGTCCCTGCAGGTGAGGCAGGTGCCTTGCAGTGGTGTCAGGAGCCAGGTTGCCTTTGGAGGTGGGGGGAGATCAGCGTTGAAGCTCTCCGGAGGGGTCAGCTGGAAGCTCGGGCGGTCTCAGCAGACCGTGGGGCTCCCCATGCTGCAGCCACGGGAGGAATGAGAGGAATGTGCCACGTGGGCTGAGCGACATGCTCCCAAAGGCAAGGGCGAGAGCGGAGCCCAGGGCAACAGCAGCAGCAATGCCAGCCAAAGGGATGAGAGGCCCCCAGAGCACTGCATCCAGCTCTGCAGCCCCCGGCACAAGAAAGACATGGACCTGTTAGAGAGGATCCAGAGGAGGACCATGAAAGTGATTGCAGGGCTGGAACCCCTCTCCTAAGAAGAAAGGGTGAGACGAGAAGGCTCCAGGGAGACCTTATTGCAGCCTTTCAATGCCTAAAAGGGGCTGGTAAGAAGGATGGAGAGAGTCTTTTTACTAGGGCCTGTAGTGACAGGACAAGGGACAATGGTTTTAAACTGAAAGAGCATAGATATCGATTAGATATAAGGAAGAAATTCTTTACTATGAGGGTGGTGAGACACTGGCACAAGTTGCCCAGAGATGGATGCCCCATCACTGGAAGTGTTCAAGGTCAGGTTTGACGGGGCTTTGAGCAACCTGGTCTAGTGGAAGGTGTTCCTGCCCGTAGCAGGGGGGTTGGAATAAGGTCTTTAAAGGTCCCTTGGGAGACTTCAACTTATCAGGTGTCTGACACAGCTGGTGAATGAGCCAACAAGGGAAGGCGCCCCACTGGACCTGTAGTTTGCGAACTGAGAAGGACTTGTGGGTGATGTGGCAGTTGGAGCCTGTCTTGGGCATAGCAATCACGCAATGATAGAGTTTCGATTCTTGGAGAAATAAGGAGGGGGGTCAGCTGAAATGCTGCCTTGGACAGTACCGCAGGGCAGACCTTGGCCTGTTTAGGGGCCTGGTTGACAGAGTCCCTTGGGAGGC
>RSEF01000013.1:9063736-9094888 GCA_003993805.1 Himantopus leucocephalus
GATGTGGCACTTAGGGACATGGTTTAGTGGTGGACTTGGCAGTCTTAGGTTAACGGTTGAACTTGTTGATTTTAAAGGGCTTTTCCAACCTAAATGATGCTATGATTCTATGATTCTAACCCAAACCATTCTCTGACTCTGTGCCCGTCGCCCCCGCCTCGCCGGCAGACAGTGCCCGGTCAAAAGGCGCATTGTGCATTGTGGCCGGGGCTGGGGCTGAGCCGCGGTGCCGGCCGGGCAGCGAGCAGCGTGCTCGCCCTGCCAGCGCAGCCGCAGCCCACTGGCTCGGGGCTAGCCGTGTTGCTGGACACATGGGCTGCTGCTTGGGGACCCCCTGGCACCAGGATCTGTCCCTGGGGTGCACAGGTAAGCTGTCCATGGGGATGCCATGGCCCTGCTCTGTCCGAGTGGGGCTGCGAGACCTGTGGCTGCAGAGCTCACCCCACTGACGGGGCCACTGGGGAGACACCGGTGCTGAGCGCTGCTCCCTTTGGCTGCTTGTCTGCCTTTCCTGAGATGGCCACTGGTGTCCCCTCCTCTTGCTGGGCACTTGCTATGGCACTACATCTGGGTGCGCAGGGAATGAGGCGTTTTGGCCAGGGAGGGGAGAGGATGGCTCAGGGGGTTGGTTTATTCCCATGCTGTCGGCTTCTCAGGAGCCCCTTGCCACCTGTGTCCTGCCGCCACTGCTGCCCAGGAGCACCCCAACCATCGCAAGGCTTGCAGAGCCCACGGGGTGCTGCCAGCCCCCGAGGCGCGATTCCTGTACCGGCGTGCCCAAATGAACTAACGGGGCTGTGCTAACGGGCGGGAGGAGGGAGGTGGCTCAGGGCCAGCGGCTGTGGCCACGTGTCCCCCGGGAGAGCCGGTGCCAGTGGGTGCCACCGGCGCCTCAGCCCTGGCTGCCAGGACTGCCGCCCTGAGCGCCGGGACCTGTGTTCAGCTCCGGGCTGGGACTGTTTCCTGCCCACTGTTACCAAATATTTCAGCACTGGCTGTAAATGAGTCACTGACACGACTGGGAACGACTCCCCACCAGCAGTTTCAATTGGTCTCCTGAAAAAGCTCCCAGTTCCCTTTCTGAGCCTGGCCCAAACAAAAATAAACACTGAATCGGCGAGTGCCGCAGGGAGCAAACCCGTTTCTCCTCTCACCCAAGCGAGCCCTGGCCCCTGCCTGGCTCTGTGAAGACCCACCAGCATGCTTTGTCATGCCACTGGCAGGGGTGGCGTGAGCAGTGTCCGACCCGCCACCTCCTTTGGCATGTCATATGGAGACCTCTCAGGCAGGGAGCATTCTGCTGGGGGTCCAAACGCCTCTCCACACCACCTCTCTTCCCCAGGTGAAGAGTGTGAGTCCTGCTGCCCCCGCTCGTCCATGCTCCTGCCCCGCTGGGACCGCCTGCAGCGCACCGCAGCCGACCGCCGGGGAAAATGGTGGTGGGAGAAGACCATGGCATCAGGTACCCATCCCCGGGAAAGGGAGACCCAGCCGCTGCCCACTGGGCCCTGCTGAACCCAGCGGAGCCCACCGGGGTCTGCCGGGATGAAGGGAGGAGAGGAAGGGAGGGAGGAGTGAAGCAACTGGCAGGCAAGCCCTGCCCAGGCAGGAGCCAGCTCGGGTTTAGCTCTGCCTCTGGCTCGTTTCGCTTCCCTGTCTCTGTTTCCCCCATGTGCGGAAGGGGACGGAGTTGCTGGATGAAGTCCTTTGTTAAGTTTGTTCACAGCAGCTGTTGAGAAATGTAGAGCCTTTTCTTTCAAAGAAAAGCTCATTCATTACATGTCCAGCCTTGGGCCATTCTTTTCCACTACTAACTATAAATAAGGATTATAATTCTGCATGCAAATAACAGTTTATTTGACTGACTAGCAAAGCTGGCTCAATAAAAAGAACTGTAGAGTACAGTTATGGTCACAGAAGTGACTTAAAAAAGCTGCTGCATGTTCCAGCTCCAGATCTCCGGGTATGTGTTTGTCTTACAAGTCCAATCTGATTACTGACAAAAATTGGTTTTTAATCTTGTTATCGCTCCACAGCCAATACAGCTGTGGAAGAACAAGCTGGATTTTTATGTGCCTCAGCCTTCATTAACATAATCACCAGCTAAAGTTTCTGTTCCTGCATCCTTTATGGCAATAGTTGACGATGTGTGAAGCAGAGAGAATGCAGCTTGGATTTCAGATACCAACCAGAGCAGGCAGGGGAGAAAATCTCATTTTGACTGTCAAATTGATGAGCAAAGAGTTTTGCAAGCCCTTGGCTCTGCTGAGCTGAGGACGTGCTCTCGCTCTGAGGTCTCCTCCAAAAAAATCTGTGTCACGGGGTGCTCCTTCTACTGGATCTGCTCAGTGAGGGTCTGTCCCAAGAGCAAGGAGGGAAAGTCCCCTCACTTCAAAGCCACTCCAGCACCAGCAAGAAGCCAGTCATCAAGGGATATCGTGTAATTAGGACACATCAATCCCATGGATCTTGCCTCCACCCTTGAGCATGATTGTAGGGTGATACTGGATTCACACAATCCCCAGCCAGATCTGCAGTGCAACCCATGGGCTTTGGTTTCAGGTGACGTGGTTAGGCAGAATGTCATAGACCTCTGCCACAAAATTTTACAGCAGCTCTTTTGTGTCCCCCCTCATTGCTAGGTAAGGCTGGGGCATCGGAGCCAAGTGACCCCACTACCGAGGCAGCAGAAGGCTCGCCGGACACCTCCTCAGTGCTGCTGGCTGTTGGGGATGGCTTTCCACCAGGTAAGATGCTGCCTTTGGCATCATCCAGATTTCCAGTGGTTGAGTGTAGCAAGGCCTGGCACTGCAGCTAATCGACCCCCTGTCATCCCTCGAGTTTCTCATCTTTGTTGGTGGAGGTGTACGATGGGCTGGGTTTGTGGTGGTTGAGCATTGCAACCAGGCGAGGGCTGAAGGCACTGGTGGGGCTGGCTGCAGGGAGGCAATGCGGCGGAGGCAACTCTGTGTCTCATGGAGCTCCTTCTCCCTCTTAACCCTGCACCTTTCTTTTTCAAGAGATTTCACTTTTCTTCTCCATTGAGAGCCGCTCCTCACGGTGCCTCAATTCCCAGCTCCAGGAGGCAGCCAGAAAGAAGCTGTGGGCCCTGGAGAGTGATGACAGAGACGTCTGTGCCCTGTTCAAGGTAGGAGCCCCAGCTGGGCAGGGCGGACCATTTACTGTGAGGCTCCTGGTGCGATGGGATGTGTGATGGGACACCACACACAGATGAGAAAGAGAAGTTCCTCCAAGGCTGCTGCAGGGTGTATTCCTGCACACGGGGACTCTGGAGGGGACTGGAATAATGGGGGAAATGAACTGGTAACAGGTGAGAGGCAGATGCAAAGCTGAGCCTCATGTCATGAGCCTCATATTGGGGTCTCTGAGCTGCCTGAGGGATCATGCAGATAGCCCTGGGGTGACTCCAAATTGCTGGCGTTTCACAGGGCTGGGATCACCGAAGCTGCGTGCCAGACTCAGGTCCCCGGTGGAGGTGACATCTTTGGCCATGCACAGGGGTTCTCAGAGTATTGGGCTTCATATAGAAAAATCACTACAGGTATAGAGATGTTTCCAGGACTGAACTCTCCTTCCCTGCTGGTTTTTAAAAAACCATGTGGTGGCCATGGCCACTCAGGGCTCCCTGCAGAGCTTCCCAGAAGACCTGGAACAGTGCAGACATACCAGTGCCAGCAACAGTGAAAGGAGAGCTTCTCCCTCAAGGCACAGTTACTGCTTTCAGTCTCAGAGCTGCAGTTTGGAAGCTGTGCCTGTCCTGACTGAGCATTAACCCATGTGTGGTGTGGTTCAGGTGTCCAGGTTTCAAAAGCGCAGTTGTTCTGGTGTGCGCCACAGGGGAAAAGATTTGGAGGTGGAGATGGACCTTCTTCACCTTTCCACTGCTGCAGCACAGGGAGTTGTCACTGTGGGTACTCCATCCCTCCCAGCTGAAGGACTCAGCTGACTGGAACACCCTTCCCTTAACCCCAGGCAACCAACTCACACAGCTTCAGTCTCAACTGTGCTAATAAATGAGTGCCTAGTCTCATTCCAGGGTCTAATATTCCCACATTGACAAAGGAGATCCTCTGTCAGAGTCCCAGGACCATCCCTTAATCTTGCTTTGTCTTCTGTGTGTAGGAGCTGTCAGCCAGGCTGGTCTGTATGCAAGCACAAGAAGATCGGTTCCTCCTCACCTTCAAAACACTAGAAGAAGTCTGGAAGTTTTCCACATATCTGACTTTAGGTAATGTTTTCAAGGCGTGGGAGATCAAAACAGACAGTGTGAGTAGAATTTTTGGAGAAAGTATTCTTTGACATCAAAAAAACAGTAGTGTAACAGGGTGGACAGATGAAGAATATGAATTAGAAGACCTTGGTGTCTGCCTACAGATTTATGAAACCACTGTCTGGATCAGTGAAAGAGACCCATGAGGATGCCTTTTGGGTAATCCCTCTATTGCATTTTGGGGATGGAGGCAGCGTGGTTGCAGATGGCAGACTGGGAGACATCCAAAAAGCACTTCATCCTGCCCAGTGCAGGAGGGTGCTAACACTGCTTTCCCTCTTGGTTTCTTAGGTTATGTGGGCAGCTGCCTGGAGCAGCTTCTTTTTGACCAGGAGTACTGGCTAAACTGTGCTCTGATGGAAGACACAGAGATCAGAGTTACTGTGGATGAAGATCGCTTGGCCACCATATATATGGGTCTGCTACTCCAGGAAGGTGAGAAGGGACTGTATATGTCAGGAGTTCCTCAAAAGCATCTCAGCAGGGCTGTGTTGTAGCCCTGTGTTGGGCTATGTCTTGCACTGATGCCATTGACCTGGGCATGACTCTTTCTATCTGCAGGCAACTTTTTTTCCAGAGCTGTGCCTGGTGTCTGGCAGGCAGAGCAGGAGGGAGAGGAAGGCCTGCAGCTCTGCAAGAACGAGCTGATCCACGTGAAGAACGTTGGAGAGGAGTCCAAGTGGGAAGGGTTGTCCTTACTGACGGGTCAACGAGGCCTGGTGCCTGTGACAGCTCTAGAGCCAATACCTCACCCGTTTTACCAGTAAGTAGACTGGCCAGTTAACAGAGCTGAAGCCAAGATTCTTTCCTGATGCTGATGCGTGAGCTGGCACCAAGCCTGGGGTGAGAAACTGCTCTTGCCTCTGGCAGTGGACAAGAGCTACACAATTTTGTGAGGATATACATTATGCATAAAGACAACCAATGGAACCAGTTCAGGTCTTGTAAATGGGACAAAGCAAGGACATACTTCAGATACCATTCTTGTATGATATTGATTTAGATCATACGGGAGATTATTTGTGATTTACAGGTGAATAAATGGGAGAAAAAGCACAGCCCAAGACCCAGGTAATCCCAGTCAAAGTGGGACCTCACGTTGGACACCTGTCTGAGCCTCAAAGACACCCACAGCTCCTCTTGTACTTACACAGTGAAGTCCTCTTTACAGCCTGGCAAATTTATCCTGCTCTTACCATGTGGTGTGAGGATGCAGTCATGAGGTGCAAACTGTCCTTCATGCCCAGTAACACCATTACAAGGAATTACTAGGCTGGCCATGCTGGCTACGCTCCATAGCAGCTCTGGCCCTCCAAGGGGACAGAACATCTGTCCTGCTTGTGTAAGACCACGCTGACCTGCTCAGAGAAGACCAGTGTGGTTCCCTTTTGCCTTGCAGGTGGTTCCTGAAGAATTATGCTGTGAGTTTTGGCATCTCCCAGGAGATCAGTGGGATGACCTCTCAGCCAATTGGTGAGTGATACCTGCGTAACGCAGCTGCCCTTCCCAGGGAAGGGCACAGCTCTTGCAAACCTGGGTTTGGCCACAAATGCAAAGGGCTCATCTCTCGTTCTGACAATGACACTCCATTGCAAGGTGCTCTAAGGGAATACTCTATCTTTGGACTCTCTTGAATGGAAAACAGAACTTGCAAATTGCATGTACTTAGAAGGGCGATCTGAGGAACACAGAGGACAGAGGGCTGCTGATGGCATCCTTCTGCCACTGGGTTTTTCTACTATACTGCAATTTTATCCCTCTTCTAATTCTTTCAGGACTTAAGTTTTAAATAATTGAACATGAAACCTGTGCCCACCATTCACCCATTAGCCCCAGACCATTCTTGCCTGGACATGGGCACTGTTCAGAGCATGCTGGATGTGGGAGGTCACTGCAGGTGTGAATTTGGCCTGTGGTGTGATGGACATTTGCACTGGTAAAGGTTTCACTCCTTGCAGAGAATTGAGACAGTGCAGCTTCTGTGAAGCTCTGTATTTCCAGCTGCCTTCCATACTGCAGCTCTCAGAGGTTCAGGCTTTGGCTGTGTGGCGTTTATCCATGTCTCTTGTCTATTTTATTATAATCCTCTTCTCAAGAGGAAACTGCAGAGATCTGAGCCCAAGAGCACAATAAATGTTAGGGGACAGAGAGGCAGCCTTCTCAGGCTGAAACCATGGTTTCTCCTTGCCAAAGTCTTTTCCAGTGAGGAAGTTTTAACAGCGGCCTCACACTGAAATGCCTTTTTTTGCCTTGGTTTCCCAGTCAAAGGCAGGTGCACAGCCACAGAGGACCACAGAGGAGCAGTATGGGATGAACTGAGTTTCTCCAAAGGAGACAGCATAGAAGTCATCGGCTTCCTCATTCCAGGACTCCCATGGTTTGTGGGCAAATCCCTCAGCAGTGGCAGCATCGGCTTTGTCCCAACCCGATACATAAATCCCGAGGCTTGTGAACCTCTGTAAGTTTACTGCTACCATCTAGGTTAAATTAAACTCAGGAGAAAATGAAGGGAAGGCTCAAAATGAAAGGAAGTCCCAAGCCAAGGCTATGCGAGAGTCGAGGGCAGGTAATCTGCTTTGCAAGACCTTCATAGAGGAAGGTGTCCAGACTCTTGTATTCATCTGCAGCGGAGCTTTTCTGGTGGGAGGAAGAGGAGGGATGGGAAAGCCCATCCCACAGGACAGCTTTAGTGTCAGGGGATGGGGAGACACTGACTGTTTTCCCCTGATGTCTGCCTCAACCTAGGGGAAAGGGCTTGGTGTTTCTGAGCGAAGATGAAAAAGCCCCCCTCTTGCGCATCCCCTGCAATGGTGGTGAGCAGCACTTCACCACCCTCCTTGGTGACCTGGCACGCACTGACATCACCTCTGTGTACCGGCTGGGTGAGTTTCCTCTCTCCTTATGTACCTTGCCCCATGGCTCCCCATGGAGAGCAATGCTCAGCAGTGTCTAGAGACCTCCTTGCTCAGGGCTTTGCAGGGGAGACAACTGCTGTGGTTAAGACAGCCTGCAAGCCCTCTGCTCAGCCTGGTCGTGGACATTGTAGATATCCTCAAGACCTGGGCCATGCCACAATGCTGTTTGTAGGGGTCTTCTCTCCTTCCAGGGCAGCTCCTCAGCCGTGGTTCACCCTGGCAGATTCTGCTCTTGACTGATCCTGGCTGTAGGTTCCTACCTACAGCAGGTCCCCCGCTGCTGTCTGACCTTTGGGTGTATATTGAGAGGGATGCACAGCTAAAGTGGCAGGTGACATCATTTCCATGCCCATAGCAGGAGCCAGGAGATCAGGGTTCCTGGGTGCTCTTCTCAGGTTCTTTATGCTTTCTGTGTGGCTTTTGGACCACAGCTAATTTCTCTGTCTCTATTTTTTGCCTTCTCACTACCTAGAAGCCTAGAAGCACAGTGTGGCCATGCAGGGCTAGGCTTGGGATCCCCTGGGGTTCAGGGGACCTCCCAGACCAGCCAGCTCAGGTGCAACGAGCCTGGGATAGAGTTTGTCAGGGATACACACGTATCTGAAATGTCAGAATAGACGCAACAAGGCTCTTAAGAGAGACAGAGCTGATAAAACCCTACCTGTGAAAAATAAGACCTGCTTGTTCCCAGGTAACTATAATGTTGCCTGTGCTCACCTTACCACCAGCTAAAAGCTGTTCTTCATGGTCTTACATGGAGCCAAGGCCCAGCAGACAAGGGGGTTGAAACTGCAGCTGTGTGTGGTGTCTGCGTCCAGGAGTAAGCCTGCTCTCCCACATATGGCTCTGGGGTTTAGCAGAGTAGCAGGAGATCTCTATAAGGTTTGAGCACTGTGTCTGCACATTAACACTGACCAAGGCTTTCAGCTTTTTCTTTTCTGTTTGTCTCCCTGTGTAGATGGTTTTGAACCTAAAGCCATGTTCCTGAAAGTGCCATCAGGTGAGTATGTGGAGGGGACAGAATGGGATGCTTTTACGATGACTTCTGAGGGTGAATTTTGACATGGGGAAACATGCCACTATGGTTTGCCTGTCCCTTCCAGAGGCTGTTCTCCATGGCTGTAAAGATACCCAGCTGCTCCAGTCTTGGGAGGAAATAAATGGCTTGGCTACAACTAGCACCTCTGAACTGTCTAGCCCAGGGAGTGAATCAGCCCCTGCTACGTTGGAAGATGTTCTCCTGGAGAAGCTGGATGATTTTGATGATCCCAAGTTCTTTATTGACCTGAATGCTGGACACATGGAAGATGCTGATGTCTTTGACCCCATATTGACCTTCCTTAACCAAGACAGTTATGTGCCCAGTTTTCAAAGCCTCTATGATCTCAGTTTTTCATTTCTCAACTCCACTTTTTATGGTTTCTCTGACGAGGATGAACTGGTCTTGTACCTTGAGACATCTAGGAACTGGGCCAAGAGGACTCATTCAGTATGGGCTCATGTCAGGCTCTGTTTCCTCTTGGGTAAGCTCTGCATCAAAAAGGTCAAGTTCTCCCAGGCTCGAGTCTACTTTGAGGAAGCCATGAGCATCCTGGACAGGGGTTTTGGGGACCTGCCCCTGTTGGCTGCATTGCATGTGAACCTTGCCTCTATCTACTTGAAACAGAACATGAAGCACAAGTTCTCCTCCCTGCTGGGGAAAATGGTGGCCTTGCTTGTCTGCTTGCCTGGCCGCTCTTTCAGCTCTGAGAACGAGCTGGAAGTCATGATGTACGTCCTGAAGGAAGCCATTGCTGTGGGTAATGCTCCCTTGGAGGCACGGGTCTGCTTCCTTATTGTCAAGCTCTCCCTACAACTGGGAAAAAATGATGAAGTGCTGCCCTTTGCGGAGCATCTTCAGTGTCTCACCTCCACTTTACTCAGCCCAGACACTAGATCTGTGCCACTGGATGCCACCCCCATCTTGAGCTACCTGTATGACAAGAAGTACTTGCCAAATATCGCACTGGCCTCTGCCAGGTTGTTTGTTCCCAGTGGCCTCAAGGGGGCACCGACACCCATTTGGAGAGCGGGCATCATCCTCCAAAACGTTTCCAAACTCCTGGGAAACCAACTGGAGAGGAGCAGCATCCCAGCGCTGGCTTGTTTCTATCTCAAGCAAGCACTGCATTTCTCCTGCGAGAGCAAAGCTGTACCCACCCAGAGGACACTGTGTGCCATCTTGTCCAGGATGTACCTCCAGCACGGCGTGTTGGATGGGGCGGTTTGTTATGCAGTCACTGCCGTAACCCTCAGCAGACTGATGGGTGAGGAGGAGGCTTTCGAGTCTTCCCTCTCTTTGGCGTGGATTTATCTCCTGAACAGCCAGCCAGGCCAAGCTGCAGACATCATGTGGCAGCTCTTGCGCTCTCTGCATGGGACAGACAGTGTGACTCAGGGTGGAGCTGTGCACAATCTCCTGGCCATTGCCCTCAAAGGAGAAGGGCAGGTGCAAAAGGCTGCAGAGAACTACCTCCGGGCCTTGCACAAAGCCAAGGAGACCGGGAACAAGAGGAACCAGGCTATTGCCCTGGCTAACCTGGGGCAGCTGAGCTTCTCGCGTGGGGCGAGCCAGCTGTCTGAGCTCTACCTGCTCCAGTCGGCTCAGCTCTACGCTGAGCTCCAGGGCAGTGAAGACCTGGAGATGGAGTTGGCACAGGTGCTGCTGTGGCTAGCGCAGGCCATGGTGAACAGGCAGAGGATGGAAGATGGCAAACTCTGTTATGAACTGGCGTTGGGTTTTGCCCTGAAGTGGCATAACGTGAGGAGTGAGTACAGCTTTGCTGGTGGGAACCAGGGCAGCGTTTGCCTCTGTGCAGCACCCTGTCAGGTCCCTAACGCAGCCTTCTGACCTGTCCTTTTCCCTTCCCTGTACCGTGCAGGTCAGCTTCACATCACTGAGTCTCTCTGCCATTTCTACAGCAAAGTGTCCCCCAATCTCCAGGCCTGCATTACCTACCATGAGCACTGGGTATCATTGGCACAGCAGCTCCAGGACAGAGAGATGGAAGGCAATGCTTGGCAGACCCTCAGCCAGCTCTACCAGGCTTTGGGCACGTCCGCGTAAGTCCTGTCTGTGACTGTTAGATGCTGTTAGTGGGGTCCTTGCACACCCAAAGCAAGAGCAGTGGCTTTCCTGGGTGTCCCAAGAGAGAGGTGGGGAAGGTGTGTTGTAGCTCTAGCTGCCCCGCAGGCAGGCTGCTGGTTAATGCGCTGCTGAGATTTGCGAGCTGTTGCTGTGCAGTGGAGAGGGGAACAGTTCAATGTCAACCAGAGCGCCGCGACAGCTGGGCAAAGGCCAGGCTGTTAGCTGGGGCAGAACTGGGGGCTGGCCAAACACAGTTTTCCAGAGAGACTTCCAGCCTTGGTCAGAGGGGACCCAGCGACAGGGAATTCATCACTTGCTTTGGAGGCTTATTCCAGTGATTAATCACCATTCAGCAGTAAAAATAGGTTGCTTATCTGTTATTTGAATGTCTGGCTTCAGCCTCCAGCCGCTGAGTCTGCCCTTCCTATCTCTGCTGGAGTATTTTCCCCAGGGAGGTACTTACGACCCCGTATCAGCTCGCCTTTCAATCTCCCGCTTGACGCATGCAGGTGACTGATTAGATTGGGCAGGAGGGGAGAGAAAGAGACCTGGACAGACCACAGACTTTCTTCAGTCTTTCAAGGCAAACGTGTCAAATAGTGGAGAGCTAACTCCACTCCACCATGTCCCAGAAGGACAAATGGGCAGGGTCTGTCACTAGCTTGGATGTTAACCTTCCCATGCTAGGTCACAGTGAGTTCAGAGGGAAGGAATTTAGGAAGCAGACGCCTGTCATGTGGACGGTGCTATTTAAGATCACAAAGCACCCATTCCCTGGACTCCAAGGACAGCTGGAGCCCAGTTGCCGGCAGGCGAGACACCAAGAAAGCAAACATGCCCTGGGCACTGCCCAGCGCTCCCTTCGCCACAGCTGCCTTTTGCAGGCTGTGTGTCCAACCCGCTGGCTCATCCTGCTGCTTGTCCCTTTGTCCTCTAGTGACCAGGGGTGTTAAAAAAAGGGGCTATAAGGTCTCGCACATGTAGGCACAGATCTGCCTCTTTGGCTGCACTGAGGGACAAACAATAGGCAGAGATCTGGTTTTGGGTGCCAGATGCTGTCTGGAAAATGAAGGTGCAAGCGCTCCCTGCCTACGCTCCCATGTGTAGCTGGGAGTGACTTTGGGGCTTAGTGTAGGGGACAAATAGGGTTTGCAGATGACCCGGACAAAGTCCTCTTTATCAGCTGAAACAAGCAGGGGTGGGAAGCCCCGCTTTGGGAGCGGGCCACCTTGGGGCTGTGCTGAGCACTGGGGTCCCCGGCTGGTCTAAGGTTGCCAGATGGTACACACACATGCATGGAGACTTCCACAATTTTACCAGGACACATTGCTCAGAACTGTGGCTGTCCGTTTGTCTCTAACCTTTGGCAACTGCAGGAGGAGAGGACAGGATTGCCAGTGGGGAGGTGCTGTGGTAGCTTTGCAACTGATGCCTGGGGGTGTCCTGTGATTTCTCTGTAATGGCTTTTTGCCCGTTACCATCACAGGGCTTTGAGACAGTCCCTGGACTGCACCAAACAGAGTCTGAGGATCTTCATTGACCTTGAGGAGACTGTGAAAGCAGCAGAGGCCTGGCTGCAGGCAGGAAGGCTCTACTATCTCATGCAGGAAGATGAGCTGGTGGAAATGTACTTTCAGGTATGGAGGAGGTGGCTGGAGTAGTCCCATTCTCACCCAGGCTAGCTGCATTCCCATCATGGCTGTGTGGCTTGGTAAGAGCCTTTTGGGGCTGGAAGACCTGGAAGGGAAGGTTCTTAGGAGCAGTGTAAACCTGCTGCTGGAAGGAGGAGCTGTTGCCTTACACTCATGCACTGTCTGGCACTAAATTTCCTGTGTTTCCTTCCATACACTGGGTTTAGAGGATTCTTGGGTGAAAGTAAGTGAATTTATTAAGAAAGTGATGTAGGAGTGCCAAAGGAAGCTGGAGGTGCCAGGTGACCGGTTCCCATTGAAATACACATAGATAAGGGGTAAAGTGCCAGGGAAGTGCTTGGAGTCTTCTTGGAGTAGACGACTACCGTCTTCTTTCCATCTCTAGCATTAGTTTATCAGCTGAGGTGCAAAGAGGAAGAGCAGCTTATAAAATCTTAGGGCTCCCTCATTCAGGGAGCAGTTTCTATTAAAAGATGGGAAATTCTTCCACGTGCCCAGAGTAAGCAGAGCAGAAGGCTGGTTGGGTCTGCTGGAGTTGAACTGAGCTGGGGCATTCAGCAAAGCACCAGCCTGGACACATGTAGAGGATATTTTGGGTCCTCATTCTGTTACCCCAGAAGCACTTCTGAACTGGTGGGGCTGGCTGAGTGAGGCACACGGTGGTGGGAACAAGGAGAGAAGCCTTTCCCATCAGCCACACCAGCCTGCCCTTAAATCAGGGTGGTAAAGGCAGGGAGTTACTGGTACGGGGGGGCTGCTCAGTGATGTGGGTGAAATGAGTAGATGGCTTTGGTGTCAGCCTGTTTCCAAGTGCTCACAAGGGAGCTCTGAAGCCCATAACAAAGAGGCATCATTGCCTCCCTGGCTCATGGTTTCAGCAGAGAGGCAGGAGCTAAAGGAGGGGTGACTTTCTGTTAAGAAGGCACAGTCAACACCAGATCGCAGCAGGGCATGTCTGAGTCCCTGAGGGGCCCCTTCCCAGGGAAGGTCACTGGCAATGATGAATTGTCATGGTGTAAGGAACAACATGTTCTGGCTGGAAGGTGGCACCAGGGCCAAGTGCATAATTGGCACAAATAACTGTTCTTCCCAGAAGTTAGCATACCTGCCCTTCCTCCTGCTGGCTCTGCCCTTTCTCTGTATAAGATGTCCGTTCCCCTCGTCAGTCTTCATGTTGGCTCCACCACACCAATGATGGACCGGGGCCAGGACAGCTGCTGGCTGCACCCTCCCGACTCTAAATCCTGATGCCGTTGGATATCCCAGCTAATCAGTTCGTCGCACTGACCCTGCACAGGGATGGGTTATCTGGCTCCTGGCTCCATCCTTACACACATTACTTGCAAATGCAGCACAACAGTCTCATACACCTGCTGGCCAACCTGTCTCCATGCTGTTTGGAGCACTGAAGCTCATGTTTATGATTACCTGGTTTTATTTAATCACACCAATGTCTATGTGCAAATGTCTCTATTCCGAGTTTCACTCCAGTTCCTTTTCCTTCTAGGCAGCCATTCAGACTGCTCTGAAATGGGAGAACTTCTCCTTGGCCATGGAACTTTATGAAAAAGCAGGTGATACCTTTTTCAATGGCAGCCGAAACAGAGATCGAGCAGTGGAGTTTTATAGGGTACTGATCCCTCCAAGCTTTTCTGTCCTTGTGTCCCCACAAGGCGATGGCCATGGGGAGCTTTGCCCCAGGGCTGGCTGCGGCACTGCATGGCCAGGCAGGTGGGATGGAGGGTGGAGAGGGATGGTGTGGATCTGAGTGTGCCAGAGTGCAAACATTGCTGCAAGGGGGGAAGACTGGAGCACAGATATATTTTGCAATGGTCGCAGCTCACCCCAGAGATCATTTGGGAGGTGGGAACAGGGTCCTTACATTACAAATCCTGGCAGTATTAGGTGTGAGCTGGTCGCTCCTGGGGACATGCTGAGAGTCAGAATTTCAGGCACCTAAGGAAGGGCAGAGATGTGAGGCTTGGGTTTTGAGAACTGTGCTCTGGGATATGAAGCTCATTTTCAAGGGAAAAAAGGGGTTAGAACCTGAACCTGCAGCACTCAATCACCCCATCTGCTGCCTGCCATGCCAAGTGCTTGGTCCACCTCCTGCTGTTCTGTCACCCCTCTGTACACAGTGCTGTACTGATACCTCCAGGAACAGCCTGGATTCACTGTTCTCTCTCCTCAGGGAGGTGCTGTGCCCTTGGCCAGGAAACTAAAGTCCAGTAAGACAGAGCTACG
This sequence comes from Himantopus leucocephalus, assembly GCA_003993805.1. Taxonomy (NCBI): domain Eukaryota; kingdom Metazoa; phylum Chordata; class Aves; order Charadriiformes; family Recurvirostridae; genus Himantopus; species Himantopus leucocephalus. Next base: position 9,077,966 of record RSEF01000013.1, read on the forward strand.
GCTGTTCAATAAGCTGGCAGAGCTGCAGATTGGGCTGCAGGGCTACGAGAAGGCGTTGGAGTTTGCCACGCTGGCAGCCAGGCTGAGCATCAGGGTCGGTGAGTGACGCACACCCGCAGGGTACGGGGAGTTACTGGCTCCTGTGGATGGGGTTGCCTTTCTGGATGAGAGCATTATGCACCTGAAAGGGAGATCTCCTGCTTTCATAAGACTGCCAGACCTAGTCCACTTAGGATAACTAAGTGGTAATGTCTTTTAATGGCCATTTCCCTTTTTAAGCTGCGTGACAGCCACATGGGAGTGCTCTGCCGAGGCGGCGGCGGGACCGGCTGAGCAGAGGGTTATTGCTACACCGGAGCACGGGAAGTCTGAGGAAGGCACAGAACTGAATGGTTCCTCTCTGCCCTGGCTCTTCTGATAAACTCATCCCTTCCCATTACAGAAATAGTTTGAATGGGCAAAATGCCAGCATAAATGTCTGAGATGGAACCAGTCTTGTAATAGCTCTTTCTAGCACCCAAGAAATCCCCTGGGTGAATGATATACTCCCTAGGCAATCTGTCCAGCCTCAGTATCAGCAACCCTGCCTATTGCTCTGTTTTCTCTGAACCATCTTCAAACCCAGTGTCTCCTTATGAAGATATCTGTGTCCCCAGGCCGTTGAGCAAATGCATCCCCCAGCGGCTCAGCATGCCAGGCTGGGGATGTATTGCGGCCGTGCTGCAGGCTGACTATCAGCAACTCTTTTCCAGGAGATCAATTGCAAGAGCTGGTTGCATTCCACCGCCTGGCTACGGTCTACTATTTTCTGCATATGTATGAGATGGCCGAAGATTGCTACCTGAAGACTCTTGCCTTGCGTCCCCCCTTGCTGCAGTGCTCTGGAGAGGCCCTGTACTACTGCAAGGTGTATTGCCACCTTGGCAACCTGACCCTGCACAAACTGAAGGTAGGAAACCTTTCCATGATGCTGTGTTGGGCACTCTGGTCTTGACGGAGAGCTGGAGGTGGAGTATCACATCTGTTGGCAGAGCAGCCACACATGTAGACGGCTGCATCCTGTGACTCTCCATCCTATCTGCAGCTTTAGAATAAATGCACACAATGCTGGAACAACCAGGGTTTGAAGGGGGAAAGGCAATTTGGAAAGAAGTGCTGGCACTTAGCTGTGACTATATAGAGCCCACTTCAATGAAGTCAGGTGTCACTGGGTTCTGACTGGAACCACTGGGCTCTGCTCCAGTTCCCTTATACCCCGTGACCTTCCATTAAACCACTTCCTAATGCCTGCCCTGTCCTTTACCGTTAGGATGAACAGGATGCAGCAGCCTACTTCCTCCTGGCCCTTGCCGCAGCGACTGAGCTGGGAGACCAGGAGCTGCAGGGCCTCATTCGCGCCAAGCTGGGTGACATTCCCGGTGCCCCGTGGGGGCCCGAGGGCACGCCGGGCTGTGCCACATACCGGCCCAGGTGGCTGAGCGAAGGAGGCCACGTCGTCTGACCGACCCGCCACCCCAGGGACTCCAGTGCAAGCCGTCAAGCAGCGCCGTGCCGCGCCGTGCTGCTGGCACAGGGTCCTGTGCTCTCCAGAACAACTGGTCCAGGAGAGGTCCTGCGCCGCATCCTAAGGAGCTGACAGCATTTGGTCTTCTTGTCCCCAACAGGCAGGGGACCAAGCACTTGGGACCCTGCCATCAGTTTTTGGGAGCAGGGCTGTGCACCGCAGCCCAGAGGCCCATGGAGGCCGGGCATCTGGGCAGGATGAGGCCCCGGCAGCGGTGCTGGAGCGTGCGGTGCAGAGCGACAGATGGCATTTCAGGAGTGTGGCTGCCCTGCCTGGGATGGGGACAGGAGAGTGTCGCCATGTGCCTGCCTGTCCCCCCCCCTCACACCTCAGGTCCCATGGGGCAGCTCAGCCTGACCCAAATGTGTTTTAACTTAAATAGCAACTCCTTTATTTATTCCTATCTGGTTTCTGTCCTGTCTGCTGCGTGGAGGTCTCTGACCCGTACCTCTGCAGAGCCCGGCGCCTCTTTGGCACAACGCACCACCAAAGCTTTCAGCAGTGAGAGGCAGAATTAGGGAAAGGAGGAGAAATTGAAAGGCTCTGGTCGAGCCTCGTCTGCCCCACAGCCCATGTGCACTTCCAGCACCCAGAGCACGAGCACGCTATGGGTCCAGCATGGGAGGAGAGCCGTCAGTCCCGACCCGGCCCAGCCTTTGCAGCCCGGCACCCTCCCCAGCCTCTCCTCTGCGGACCACGGAGCCCGGCGGGACGCAGGAGGGCCGGGGAGCGGGCAGTGAGGCTGGGCACGCTGGCCTGCGCTGTGGCACACATCCAGCCCCCTGCGCAGGGGTGCTGACGGGGGGCAGGGGGACTTGTGGTGGGGTCAGGCGGCTGCACTGCCTTTGCATGGGCCGTTGGCAGCCCGAGGAGAAGCCGGCCGCCCGGCAGGCAGCAAGGTGCCCTCAAGTGCCCTGAGCTACGGGGCCGGAGGAGAAGCAAAAACTCCTCTGTGGAGCGAGCAGGGGGAGCGGGAGGCACGGAGGCGGCTTCTCCTGAGAGCTGCCACCCAGCACTGGGAGCAGGACACTTTTCTCCTCCACAGCCTGTCTCACCACCAGAGAGCAATAAATGCCCACGTTTGCAGCATCACGCAGGCAAGTGCTGCTAATACCGACTTCGGTTTTCAGTCTGGACTGGTGCAGTAGTGAGGAACGACCAATTTTTCCAGCTCATCTCTTTGCTCTGACAACCAGTGGCCAGGCACCCAGCTGGGGCTTCGCAGGGAGACCCTGTTCCAAGTCCTTCCACCTCCCTGGCGCTTGGAAGTGCTAAATGCAGAACATTTATTTCCTCGCTGCTCATTGCAAACGCTGAGTTCATTTTCCCCTTCTAATCCCTGCGAGGCATCCATCATCGGGGCAATGAATAGTTTACTGCTTGTTTACCGAGCATTCCTGCAATGCCACGAGGGGAGCCTCAGCCCTGAGCTCAGAGGAGGTAAATCTTCCTCCAGTTTGAAATACAGCAAGCTGGGTGGAGAACTGGTCCCCAAAACCTTCTTGCCTGTTCTCAGTTCAGGTGGCTGGTGCTCACCATGCTCCGGCAGGATCTTTTCAACAGTTTTTCAGGTCAGTTCCCCTTTTTCTTTCCATACATGGGGAAAAGCAAAGTCTCACATCTTCGTACCAGAAGGCAGGTCGATGACTGGACATCAGGCTATCGGGGGCAAAGGAGAAAAGGAAGCTTTGATGGCTCTGGAAGACCTGAGGGTGTGCGTGGTGCAGAAGTGCCTTGCCCTGGCACCAAGATCTCCACCCATTTCTCCTGCCATCCCTGGCACCTCACTTAGGGACACTGCCCCATGGTAACTTGCCTGGAGCTGCTGCTGCATCCAGACTGTCTGGTCCTCTGCAGTGCCCTTTGGGTCCCTGAGATGAGGCCCAAGGCCACCACAAGGCTGCTGCCCAGCCATCCCACCACGGCTTTTGTTATGGGTGGTTGTAGCGGCGGGTGCTGCGCTGCCGGCCAGGCTTTGCACGTGGGGGGCCGGCATGCGGGTGGCTGTGCCTCTATCTATGGCAGAGCCCCCAGACCTACACCGGTGGCCAGTGGCTGTTGTGGTTATTGTCAAAGTTAAGCCCAGTGGAGGATGAATCATGCAGAGAGCATCGCCGCTAAAATATCCCTTCCGGAGCCAAAACCCGAGGCTGTTCTGCCTAGCACCAGTGAGAAAAAATGGGCTTTGTTTAAACACAGAGGGTCAGCGTCTCAGCTGGTCTAAATCAGCTCAGCTCCATGAAGTCAAACAGAGATGTTCTGATTTGCAGGGAGTGTAGATCTGGCCCACGGTTTTTACCAAATGTGTCCTCTTTAAATCACAGCAAACACATTTGTGGTGCCTGAGGGGAAAAAAAAAGAGACTTGCTCCTTGGGAATGTCCTATAAAACATTCCCCCTCTCCCTCATCCACCCACCCGCTCCCACACACTGTGACAAAGCTGGGCTGTTTTCCTAGGGGGATGAGACGTCAGGGTGGCCGGGGCTAATTAAACTCCATAGTAATATTTGAAAATAGAGTGAAACTTGGAGCGGTCAGTTGTGTGTACCAGCTCCTGCGCCTGCACCCGAGGGAGGCTGAGGATACCATGTCCCTCCAGCTGCCAGAACAGTTTTGTGGGCAGAGAAACATTCTTTGGGGACTTTGTGCCAGAGGAGGTCACCAGGTGATGGCTTGGGACCTGGGGCAGATAGGCTGGGCATTATCATCCTCCACGTCCTCCCCCTTCCTAGACAGGGGGGATGCTCTCCATCATTCCCAGGACACGGTGACTGGGAGCTGTCTGTCTTTTAGACGCAGCAGTGAGCACCCGTGTGTGTATGTAGGGGGGGAGCACAGGGACCACGTAAGGGGTACACACCCCGAGGTGCTGCAGGGTGCAGAGCCTGGCCAGAGCTGTGACGTTGCTCCAAGAGAAGGCTGGAAGAACGGGACTGTAGAAACAGGGAAGGTATTTATCCTACGGTTGGCATTGGCCACCAGTGTCCAGCCCACCTTCACCAGCACTAATGTCAGCCCAAACAGACAGAGGAAGAAATAGGGGAAAGGGAAAGGATGGATCAAGTCTCCTCTTACACCAGGTGTCATTATCTTGCTGTGGCTTGTGACTTATTTCTGAGCCACATGTGACTGTCTGCTCCATGCCTGGTCCCAGGAGTTTTCCTTCCTTCAGTCCTCAGCCAGCTGAGCTGAAAATAGCACCAACAGGGACCATGTGCAGCAGCACGTGCCTTCACACGGCTGCTAAAAGCAGCACCTTCCTTTCCAGCCCTTCCAAAGGGCGAAGGGTGCTGTAGGAATCTCCTTGCTTTGGCTTTGGTGCTTCTGCGTGCCGATGTCTGGACCTGGTGCCGACCCGTCTCGCTCTGATCTTTCACCAATCCAACTCTCCGGGCACCAGTGCTACCAGTCCTGACGTAAGCCCACCTAAGAGGCAATGCTGACACTCTGAATCCATTTTTGTTTAATGCCTTGGGGGGGGGGGGGGNGGGGGGGGGGGGGGGGGCATTTAAGGCCTGGAATAAAGAGGGACTGGATTTCTTTAACATACGCTCATTCTTGGACAGTGGAAATACCATGACAAGAATAATTCTTGGATCATCTTAGCTCCAGTGTGAGCCTCCCGAGGCAGTAGGAAAAGGGAAGCACTGATAACTGTAAATACAGATACGGGCAAAAGTGTAGAGATAGCTAGATTTATTTGGGTTTACACGGAAGCTACTCTTTCCTGCAGAAATACAACAGCCAACAATAATTATTATTATCAGCAGGCATCTTTCATCGTTCCTTCACTGTACAGTACTGCAAGTCTTCACTGGGCCTGTGCTGGATGGAGGCTGGGCTGGATGGAGAGACCTTCCTATTCCCATCTGTACCATACAGCTGCCAGCCACCCTTTTGCCACTCCATGCATCAGATCCCATGGGTTAAACGAGGGATAGAAACCCTCTCTGAGTACCGTCAAAGCCTGGCAGTTGGGCCGGGAAAGAGCATGCTGCTTGGGAGGGAAGTCTGAACTTTGGTGGTGTGCTGTGCAGATGGAGGGTGTGGGTGGGAGATGCCTCTCCCATCCCAAGGACCTGCAACCAGAGTAATCAACCACAGCTGCTGCTGCTACAGCACCCCTGCTAAAAGCACACCGTGGCCGTACAGAGCTGTTCTGGAGCTCAGTGCCTAGATTTTGTAGCTGGCATCCTAGGGTGTCACGTCATTTATCCATCTCCATCAACCTTGGACTTCAGCAGAGGCTGGCCTCCAGCACAGCCTGTCTCTGCTGGAGGCTCATTAGTGATGTGGAGGAGCAAAGAATCTGAGGCCGGGGTAACCCTGAGCTCATCTTATCTCAGAGGTGGCTGGTCCTCTCCAGCCAGCATCTTCCTGTGTTGCTTGGAACAGTAATGAGAAGTTAGTAAACACCAGCTGTTCTGCTGAGCAGAGGTGGGTGAAGTATGTAAACTGGGCAATTTAGATTAACAATAATTTATTTTCACAGCAACCTGGGTTTTTGTTCAGTGATAATTGGGATCATAAATATGTACGCCAGGAGGTGTATCGGAAGTTGATGCCGGGAGGCTGAGCAACAGCCAAGAGCCACTAACTGTAACTGCGTGTGTTTAAATAACCCTTCCCTCCCCGCAGTGTGGTGAGGCGGGCGGCAGCGCGGTGCAGCCTGTCTGTGCCTGCTGAGATGGGGGCCTGTGTCTGCACTGCTGCTCTCCTTGCCCTGGGAGCTTGCCATGTGCCTGGAGGAGCGGAGAAGCAAAACCAGAAAGCAAGGAAGGAGAGCGGAGCTGGGAAGTGGCCAATGACTGCGGACAGGGAATAGCGGGGCCAGATGTTAAATAAAAATAATTCCCAGATGAAATACTTGTGCTGTGATGGCACCAGGCATGGGTCAGCCCTGGAGATGTCATTCCTGCTGTCACTGGTCACAGGACACACAGATGTCACCAGGACTTACCAGTACTGATCTCCAGAGTTGGTTTCTACTCTCATGGGTGCTGTGCGTTCAGCAGGAATGATGGGAGACCAGCGCTGGATGCTGTGCTGGGCTTTGTCAGGGAAAGCATCTCTCTGGGACTGGAGAGGGCAGAGAGAATGAACTGGTAAACATGGTGCAGAAAACATTATCCCTTCCAAGCGTACAGCTGGTAGCGACCATGTGTGCCAGTGACAGGCCCACATGGAAGGGCAACTATCTCTCCTGGGTACCAGTTGATGGGCAAAGAGCTCCATGTTCGTGTCTTGTCCCAGCTCTGCAGACAAAGGCGATGGCGCCAGGGTGCACTAAGGGTCCCAGCTAAGCTGCTTATAGCTCCCCAGCTCCTGCATGCTGTCGCAACAGCTACGGCTCCTCCGAGAGGGAAACGCAGGCAGGAAACCTGGCAGCAAGAGCCCGCCCTCACCGCAGCGCTGGAGACAAGTGTAGGAAACAGCACAAGCGCCAACAATTCCTGTCACACTACAGAAGGTTGGGGGAAAGACTCTGTATTTGGCTGCCATGAAGGCTGTTGGGATACAGTCCAGGAATCGGGATGAATACAAAGAAATGAGTCCGTGAGCACCAGACGGTTTTTGAGAAAGGAAGAATAAATTCTTACATAACATAACAAAATTCCCTGCGTGCACTGGTTATGGGGTGGTTGTTTTATTTTTCTGTTTTGGTTTGGGTTTGTTGGTTTTTTTTCTTTCTTTTGCACCTGCTCTGACAGTGGCGTTGGGGCCACACAAGAACGTATAAACATACACTGGTGTGTAGGGAGCAATGGCTGCAGCACTTACCTCCTGACTCTGAGGTTTAATTCTGCCTGGGACACCTTCAGTTCTTTGCAGCTGGTTTGTGAATTGCAGCATGACTTTTGCCTACCGCTGTGCAAGATTTAAGCCATGCTTGATCCCAAAGTGCTAGTACAATATTAATAACAATACAAGGTTAAAAACCCCCCACCCTTGCTCCAGTGTTTTGGGAAGGATTTGCAGAAGTTCCTATATGACTCCAGTGTGTCAGGCTTGTGTTCTTCTGAAGTCTTTCCTAGACTTCCCTAACCCATCAGCTGGGCTTTCCCATCCTGTCCACCTCGTGACCTGACAGAAGAATAAACTGCGTCGTGCTCTGGTGGGGGCTACCCCTGGGGCAGACCATGCTGGAGCACCGCTGAGGTGCAAGGCACCTGCAGGGATGCTGCGCAGCCCCGGGCCGCCAAACTCAGCAGGAGTGGCATTGCCTTCTGACTCATCTCTCTGTCCTCTGAGTCGGCATGATCTTACATCTGTTCTGGATGCTATTTGAGACTCGGGGAGCTCCAGTCTTTGGGGATGACAGGACCTGCTTTGTGCCTGGCTTCTTCTGCAGAGTGGAGTTTGTGAGTCTGTCCTGACTTCTGTCAATCCTTTATCAGCTCTGTTTTCCTTCTGGGTCCTGCTGAAGTCCTCCTTAAAGTGGCTTTGTCTGGGATTAGCTCCTTTTTCTCTTAAATCTCCTTGATGCTGTCTTGATAAACTTGTAGACATGAGCACTTGTGGGTCTTAGTTTAGTACGGTTTGTTCTCAGATTCTTTCAAAATCTGCCTTGAAAACTGGCAGATAACTACTCTCTTGATGCCCTCCATGCTCCCAGTATTCATCTCAGATTGGAAATCTCTTGATCTTGTTTTTTTATCTGTTGTATTTTCATGTGGAAGGATACGATGGACAAAGAGACACTTAGGCAAGAGTGTTTATTAGATACTTTACAACTCAGAATAGTGTCTGAAATGACATCTGGTGATTTGCATTTGCTTTTTGGCAGGAAGGCTGTTGCCTTTGGAAGTCAGCAGGTGTCCCTTCAGTGGTGCCACAGTTGCTGAAAATTTCATCTTGCTTTTGTCCAAGCTGAAACCTGCTCCTGCCTCTCCTCGAAGACCTCAGCCAGGGCTGTGAAGGGTGGTGTTTCAGTGCCTTATCCCAGAATGTCATCTGCTGTGACATTGTCCTGCCAGCCTAGCATGCTGCTGGCAGTCTGTTCTTCCACTTGCATTTTAGTTCAGGGTTGTGACTGTCTATGTCTGGCTGGTGGAGAAGGAAAATGTCACATGAAGGACTGAGAATGGGTGGTGGGCTCTGCCTTGTTTGTGAAGGGGCTTCTCTTGCAATTTACTTCATTCCCTCCCTTATTTTTACTTCCAGTGCAGTACATCTTCCCTGGGCAGATTCTGTACTGCATGAACCATTCCTTTCTTTTTATTGGTACCATTTCTGCAAGACAACTCCTCCTGGAAATCCATCCTGGGCACTTTGTGTTAGGAGAGGCACGTCACTTGCATTTGGAACTTCTTTGTGGTTTTCTTCTGCTGTAATACATGAAGACTTTCTCTGAGGTTTGGTGGCACCGGGTTTGTGAGCTGGTGGTATTGTCTGCACTAACCACAGTCTCCGACTGCATTGCTTCCCATGGTGGGCACTTCCACCCTGCAACTCGTGCTGTGGTTGTGCCGGCACAGATGCTTCAGCGTGGCTTTCCCTGCTTGGGCTGTGCCGTCTCCACTTCCAGAGTGCTGAAGAGGTTTGTATTCACTCACAAATCCCCTGACGTCCCGGTGCCACATTGACACCGAGTTTGAGGTTGATCTGCACACAGCTGCCTTGCTTCGACTGAACTAGTCCGAGCACTCATTTCTCTGCAAATTTGTACTACCTGCAGTGTCACCCATGGGCATAATCTGAAACTCTTAGTCATGGCTTTGACAGGGTGGCTCTTCCCCTTGCTTTTCTGCTCTGCAAGCTTTAGGATAACAATTTCTCTTGCCATGGTGACTGCACAGGAACCATATGCATGTCACTTTCCATTGTCATGTTTTTCTCAGCACCACCCACAGACATTTCTTTGCAGTTATCTTTCCCTTCTGCTTTTTATCTCTGCATATTCTCTTGGATGTGTTTTGCTTTTTTCTCTGACACTTCCTCTGCTGGGCTGTGGAATATTGCTGAGCCTGTTCCACTCACCCAGCCAGCCTGGCCATGGGCGCCCTTTCTCGGACAAGCTCCCTCTTCCCATTCTGCAGTGAACAAACAAACTCTGAAGGCTGGTTTATCTTACGGGTCAGGTGCTTTGTGAACTTCAGCCACAAACAAATCTGTTGTTTTCCAGGCTCACAACGGGATGCTGTTTTCCTGGATCACAGCTGTTGATAAGGTGCTGCTCACCGATGCTGATTTCCAGCAGTCACAAAGCCTTTCCCATGCCTACCTGTCACTTCTGCAGGTGGGATGCTGCAGAGGTTGCCAGAGCTGCCAGCAGTATATGCACGTGCAGCCTTTGCCCGTTCCTGCATGTAACACTGCTGCTTTGGCTTCGTGACCCCCTCCCAGCCTTGCCGCAGTTCGGCTCTCTCCCCATTGTACTCTGAAGAACACCCAATTGCCAAACATCTCCCTTCTTGTGGCGAAAGGCTCGGGGCCTGGAAGCTGGTGTGCTGCTGTGCACGTTATTTTCTGGCTGCCGTTTGTTTGTTTTCTCTTTGCCTTGCTGGATTTCTGGGCTCTGATTGCCCGTGCCTGTGGGAGCCAGCTTGCCTCTGTGCTTCAGCCTAAGACGCAGGGAAGCGGCGCGGCACGGCCGTGGGCTCTCCTCTCTGCGCTTTTAGCCAGCTCTGCTCTTGTGATGACGTGACTGTCTCTGGACCCGCTTGCTCAGCCCTGCTGAGAGGCAGAAGCTGATTGCTTGTTTATGGGTGCAGGGTAAGACGGCCTCCCTGCCTGTGCCTGCTGCTTGCCACAGCAAGCTTGTGCTAGCCCAGCACACGGCACAAACCCATGCTTCTCTCTTTGCCTCCTGCTCCAGGTCCTCCAATGCTGCCTGGAAGTACTGGTCCCTGCCAGTCTGTGCAGCCCCAGTTATCGCCTCTATTGCTTGAGCATCTTAATGGGCCATGGGGCAGCTGTCAGCGCACCGTTGGCAAGCTTCAGTGCTTGGTCCAGGGCAAGGCACCAAGGAAGCTGCAGGTGCTGTTTCCTATTCCCCAGTCACGTGTATGCTACTGTGGGGGCCTGGATTTGCTTGATTTGGCAATCTGAAATGGCCGGTATTTGCGTTTTCCCAGGGCTGCAGGAGGTTCAGCAGTTACGGCACTGGGCACCAGCAGCCAAGAGCAGGGTGAAGCAGTGCCTGGCCTGGGCAGCCCTGCTCTGACCCCTCACCGCCTCCTGGCATTTTGGAACAAGTGTCCAAAGCAAAGGACACTGTGCAAATACCCGTTCCCTGGACACTGTGTTTCTCCAAGGGGATTGCACTGCCTGAACTACAGGGAAGTTCATTCATAACTTGTCTGCAGAGGACGAGGAGATGAAGATGCTCAGAAGGTAGGTGAACATGTGGAAAATGATGGGAGGTTGGTCTGGGAGGTTTGGACCACAGAGGAGAGAGAAAATAGCAGAGAGAAATGCACATTTTTGGATGGCTGAGACGTTGCCAGCACCCCCTTGCCCATCCCCATGTAAGTGCATGTGTGCAGGGGGTGTACATGAGAGAGAAACTCGGGAATAATTAACGGCTCATTAATATTTCTTGCTCTCCAGGCTAAAGGCCATTACCTTGGGCAGCCCCACAGACACAGCTCCTCTCTCACAGGCATCCTGAACCCATCCCTGCCAAACCTGTGTGACTGAGGGAAACGAGCCCTTTCCTTTCTCTTGCCTTCAAACAAGGGCGAGAGGCCTTGGCTGATGCAAAAAATAAACATGAACCATGATCAGGACAAAGGCGAGTCGCTGGGCCAGCTGCTATTGTAAACAGTGCCTTTCCTCCCCTCCCCAGGCACCAGGCTTTCCTGGAGGTCCCCTCCAACCCCTGCCAGCCCGGCTGTTCTCCCTGCGTCTGGCTTCCCTGCCTTGTTTTGGTGTCACTTTCCAAAACGCTCACAGCTGGGCTGATGTGCAGAGTAGTGCTGTCCAGTATCGGTATGAGAGGAAGAGGATGAAGGCAGCAGAGAAGGGGAACAGGAGTCACTCTACTCCTGGGAGCTTTTGGGATTTGAAGTATTTCTCTGGTGTTTATCCACCTGCTACCGCAGCCCTTCCCGGACATCCTGCTCTCCAGACCTGGGAGCAAAGCCCATCTGTACCTGTCACTGCAGTGAACTGCCCGGGAGACGTACGCTGAGCTGCTCGGCTCACTGGTAGCCTGTTCGCACTGGGCTTTGGAGCAGGTAATGTTCCTGCTCTGTCCCGTCTTGCTCACAAGCAGCAGAAGAGGAGAACGGGATGGTACGTGGAGAGAGATGCTGGCCTGAAACCAAGTGCAAGCAAGATGGAACATCTTTAGTGGGGAGATGCTTTGCAGCCCTCCTTTGAGATGGAGGAACCCTTGGTCAGCTCTCCAGCAGGGCTTCCATGGAGAAAAGATGCAGCACAAGACACTTCCAGAAGGCTGCAGGTAGCTGCCCTCAGCATCACCCTGTGTCTGGGTGTTGGTATCTGCCTAGGAGAGGGGATGAGTTGGCAAGCACACTGCCAGCATGGTGCATGACAGGGGACAGAGCTGTGGGTGACCACCTCATCACCCAGGGCTTCTTGTAGTGAGACAAATCGGCTGATCTCAGCCCCCAGTGGCCCGTAGATGTGGAGATGAGCTAACACTCAACTCACTTGGGAATGTGGCATGCAGCCAGCCTTGTCCTTTTCTGTTTTAAGAAGCATTAATTAAGCTGGATTTACTCAGCTAAGGGACACCTTGAGTCAAGACATGTCTGGGCTAACTTTACGCGTTGTTTCTTGTGCAGCAGTAAATGGTAGTCATTATCAGCTTCTGACACTGAGATTGTGTAAACACTTAAATTACCCTTCTGGGACTCAAAAGGCTTGTCCAGCCAGGCTCAGGGAGCAACTCTGCTCCCACTGAGCCCAGACACTTGTGTCCTTGCCCCCGGTGAGCGGCTGGCAGTTCCTGGTGGCAGGAGGCTGGTTGGAGGGGCTCTGCATCCCTGCCTGGCCTCCCACCGGGTGCACCTCCAAGGCGTTAAGCAGCTCAAAGCCTCACCCTCTGAGCAAGCAAGGGCCAGCCTTGATGGACTATAATGCATGCCGGGATGCATACTGTGATTTATCCATATTGGTGTGCTAATATTGACAGAGATGGGCTTTGTAATGGATCTGAGAGGGGACCAAACTGCAGCGCGAAACAAGCTACAGCTGCTTCAGGAGGTGTTCTTCAGGCTGGCAGGCTCCGATCGGCCGCGGACACGGCAAGTGCAGGCTGTGCATCACACTGTGACTGATCCACGGTGTTTCCCTGCTGCAAGGTAGAGTTTTCAAAGGTCTTGAAAGCAGGTGGTGCTCCAACAACCTCTGGATTACAGCCTCAGCTATTTCCCTCATAGCACCTTTTAAAATCCCAAATCTTTTCTCATTACTCAAGTTTTTATCAATATTAATTCTGAAAGTTATCATTCTGGGCTCCCCGGGACAGTAACACATCTTCCCCTATCGGCCCTAGATCTCCTGGTTTGGCCTTTTAGAAAGACATCCTGTCCTGATTTTCCAAGCCTGCAAGTAATTGTGAATCACTGCATCCCTGTGCACACTGTTCTGCTATTTAATTACTTACTCTGCTTCCTATTCTGAATTTGTCTAATTTTGATTTCCAGGCTCTGGATCTGCTTGTGTCTTCTGCTACTCAGTTGAAGACCTTCTTATCATTACAAAGCTTCTTCCAAGCTGGCATTTATAGTCTGCAATCAAGTTACCCATCTGTCTTCTCGTTTTCAAAGAAAATAGGTTGAGATTCTTTAATCTGTTACTGCAAGTCCAGGGTTGCCAGACCCTTTTTATTTTCTTATACATCAGGTGCATCTCGGCAAGAGTTGTAGGTATCATATATGTGCCGAGGGAGCTTTTTAAGGAGCAGAGAGAGAAATCCTCTCCAAAACTGGTTGAGTTTTGCAGTTCAGATTGGCATCACACTCACTGGTTTTAATACTGTTCCCATATATTAAGAAATGTGTTTAATGTTCAGTTCCACAGATGAATAAACATGACCCTTTTCTGGCTGCCCTTAGTTAAGCAAGACGATGTGTTTATACTGCAAGACTCAAGCCCTGTCCTGAAGCTTTTACAATGTCATGTAAGACAAGGTACAACAAGGGAAGCCACTTACACGGGCAGATGAAAAAGCACCAGGGGATGCCGTGAGAGGGACGCCCGGGTGCAAACGCCTGCTTTGTGCTTACAAAGATGGCTAAAGCCAATTCACATTTTCAGAAGAAGAGAAATAAGTGCGGATGTGAGGGAAGCATCAGCCACAGGCACGTTCAGACAGCCAAGGAGCAACGCGAGTCTGGGTGCAGTAGGTGAATCTGAGCATCCAATTCTGGCTGCGTGGGAGCGCAGTGCCGCGATCCAGCCCGGGTCTCTCTCGGGGCGGGCAGCCAGCACCTCCTTCAGCTTCTCTCTGTGGGTGGGAGTGCTGCTTGGTGTGCTGGGAAGAGCTGGCTGAGGGTGTTGGGCTGGGGACACTGGGGCGGAATGGGATACGGAGGGAGAATTGCTGATGGGGCTGTGGATGGAGATGGTTTTGGAGGGCAAAGGACAGCCCGTAAACCAGTTTCTTGGCTCTTGTTCTGTGACAGATTGGTCATGCCAGGCTTGTAGGGCTGCGATCGCAGCTCCCAGGGACATGCCATGAGCAGCCACAAACTCGTTATCATTGCTCAGTGACCTGTGAACAAGCCTGGCCATGACTGTGCTTCCCGCCCCCGCAGATTCATCAGCTCTCAGCAGTTTGAGACCGCCGGAGAAATAATGAAATAGATTTTAAACCCAATCTGGGAAGGTCGGGTCTGCGGGAGATTTCCCACAGCCCCTCAGTCGGTCACTCTGCTGCCGGAGCTGTGCAGGAGTGTCTGTGCCGGAGCCACCTCTGCCTGGGGTTGCCTCTCTTCCCACCATGATGGACAAGAGCTGCCGGAGCAGCACGAGTGATACCAGGGCGTTGGTTTACTTGGGTCACTGTGAAACTGTCATGGATTAATCCCAGCCAGCAGCTAGGACCACATGGCCCCTCACTCATCCCCCTTTCCTCCCTGCAAGAAGGGTAGAGGGAAGAGGGAGAAAAGGAGGGGAAAGCAAAAAAACCCTCATGGGTTGAAATAAAGACTGTTCAATAGAACAATATCAGAAAAAGAAAAGAACAATACTAACAATAACGACACAAGTCATTCTCACCACCCGGTGAATTGGCACCGTCCCGAGCAATGATCGCTGATTTACTCCCGTGGCCAACCCCCATTTATATACCGAGCATGACGTCTATGGTAAGGAATATTCCCACTGGCCATTCCATCATTCTGTCTAGGCTGCTTCTCAGCTTCTATGGGAAGCTGAAAAAAGTCCTTGAAAACTATAAACATCGCCTAGAAACAACTAAAACAATATATATTATTGACATTCCTTTCATACCAAATCTGAAACACAACCATCTCTAGAAAAAAAATTAACTCTGTCTCAGCTGAAACCAGGACAGAAATGAACTATTTCAGACAGGTAGCTCCTGGGATAGCCCTCTGCTTCATTTGTTCTCTTCAGCAGGATCAATACAGGGTTTGCTCTAAAGAGGCAATTCTGCATTTTCCGTGTTTTTTAAGGTGATGGAAGGTTGGGATGGGCACCCAGAGGGTTGGCCTGGAGGATGGGTCTGTGAGGGACAGCGTCTGAACCTCAGAGGCTGTCTGAGAAAAGCAGAGGCTGGGGCCAGCAGGTGGAAGAGCTGCACGTGGTCAGGCCAAAAGGGGTTACCATGGCAAGAAGCATCGGCTGCTCCGACGCAGGGCTGTGCTGGGTCACCCTGGACCTCTTCCAGAGAGATGCCCAAGCTGGAGCCTGTAGAAATCACTGCCACCTACCAGAGCTGCTTTACATACAGACATACATCAGCTGAACTTTGCTAATTCAGTTTTAGTAAGATAATAATTGCATGTTTATAAAAAACAACAGATTTTTCAAAATGACTGATATTCAGTGACTGCCCAGGAGACATGGATTGATTTCCTGCTCATCAGCCAAGCTTTAATTATTATTATGCATCGCTGTATTTAGTTTCATAAACAAAAAGCAATGAAAACCAAAGGGATTAACATTAGATACCTATAACTTAATTTACATATAATAGCTTTATTAGCTCAAAGCCTGGAACATTCCAGGAGAGTTTTAGCCAATGTCCTCGAGATATGAGCACTCACGATAACTACAGTGGCTTTAAAAAGGTATGTGCCATGCTGCCTGGAACAGGGGCAGGCTCCCGGAGAAGCCAGTGATCCTCTCCCACCCCGCCTGCGGCGCCGGGCGCTCAGGGAGGCAGGAGCACCCCGGGGTTGAAGAACCTTGAGTCTCTAATGAGGCACGTGTTATTCTCATTTTTTAAAGTGCTCATATTTCAATGTATATTAGCACATCAACTTGCCCCATCCCTGCTGCTTCACAGTGCGCCCGAGGGGAATGCCACACTGCAGCACTCGGTGGCCCTGTCATTTCTTGTGCATGTCATGTCTTCATCATATGTCTCGTTAGTTAATTAGAGGACAGGAGAACAAGCGGCAGAAGTCGGAGAAGCCCTACAAAACTCGTGTGAAAATGTCAAATGAGCTCAGAGAGCAAAGCCCAAGGTGCTGCCCTTTGTGAAAGCCACACGTTGGGCATCTTGTTCCTGTCATTCAGGATGAACACGGAGCACAGGCGGCTGCTCGTCCGCGCCAGGACAGCTCTATTAGTGGAAAAAATACACTTAGCACAGCACCTCGCTGCTGCACCATGCCCAGAGGGCACCTCCTGTCCAAGGGTGACTGTCAGCAGCGTGTCACGGCCCAGGCTTTCAGCAGGGACTCTCCTCACTGCAGAGCAGGGTGAAGGGAACAACTCCAGAGTGTCCTGTGCTGGCACACCCTGGCTGCCCAGGGGCTATCCTCCAGCTTTCAAGGGTGATTTCCAGCATCGCATCATTTTTATGGCGCTGGAGCTGGGTTACACTGCCCTGGGGAAGATGAGATGCCTGTTAGTCATGCGGTGGGTGATGACTGCTCTGCTCCTGTTTTGCTGTGAGCCCTCTCTGCCGGCCTGATCTCTTCTATTAATTTACTTACCGAACAAATGGCATTTCCCCAGCTCTGCAGCGATGCACACTCTCAGCTCAGTACCACAACAAGCCAGGGAAGCACCAGCTCTTGGCCCCACCAGCACTGGAGGAGGACATGAGGACGCCCTCTGCCTCTGCCCAAGAGGCAGAGGAGGCAGCGCTGAATTTGCCTCTGCCCAAATCAATTTGAAAAGTGAAAGACCTTGCTGTAGAAGTTATCATAGAATCGTAGAATGGTTTGGGTTGGAAGGGGCTTTAAAG
>RSEF01000013.1:9094988-9118846 GCA_003993805.1 Himantopus leucocephalus
TTCATAGGAGAGGTGCTCCAGCCCTCTGATCATCTTCATGACTTCATGATCATCTTCTCTGGACTCGCTCCAACAGGTCCATGTCTAACATGGACATATCTAATATAGTCCATGTCTAACATGTCCAACAGTTCTACTAGCGCTCTCCTGCAGCCCACACCATGGGCAGCGTGTATGTCAGCACTGTCCCAGGCTCGCAGGGGACATGGGAAGGCAGGAGTAAGTCTTCCATTGCAAAATGCATCGTGATTTCTGGAATTTGCTTTGCCATGTGGCCTGCAATATTGATTTTTAAAACCCCTCTGCTGGTTATTTAGTTTGAAATCGAGCAGTGTGCCTGTAAGCTCTAAATTTTAGGGAGTATATTGTACCTGACTAATTTTATGGTCTGCATTGCCTTTTATCTTGGCTTGCTATTAATTTAACAGCAAATCTCTGTGTTTGTCAGTTTTGATTCCTGGGGTACCATATAATTTCGTTTGTAAATTGATTTGTGCTTTCTGATACTTCAATAAACCCATTTGGTATAAACACAGCTCTTCATTTCCCTGCGAGTACGTGGTCAACAAGCAGAAGCAGAGCACAAAAATAGACATTTATTTAACCAACAAGTATAACAAGGGAGGGCAGCAGGAACGGGGCGGTCGGACCAGCAGTCTGCTGACAGCCTCTAAACAAGGTGCAGATTACAGTGCAAACTAACCAGCACTTTGTCTTCAGGCAGGACCTACAGAATGCAATATCCTCTTTATTTGTTGTCTGCAGGTAAGAGGTTTTGGGCACCTCCAGCTCCCTGGGTGCGCATTGCCCGGGATGGGGTGGTGTTTCCCAGCCCTGGCACCTCTCTGGGCGTGCAACACGCTGGACAAGGTAAGAGCGGGTGGTTGATCAGGGACCAAGGGAAACTAAGCCAAAACTGGGAGTAGGCTTGGTCCCTCATCTCTGGGAGGTCACCAGGGCTCCCTGCTCCTTCTGCCCACCACATGTGTCCCTGTTCTCCATGCTCATTCTCTCCATCCCCTTCTCGTGCCTGATTCCTTACCAGCTGTGTATCGAGACCCCAGGTGCCACTGTCAATGCAGCATGAGAGGACAGATGTGGTTAATTTCAATTTCTTTTTTGCAATCAACTTTTCCTCTGTGTTATCCTGCACGATGCCAAGGCCTCAGCATGGAGCGTTCGACATTCTCACCCTACCCAGATTTCTCACAGGGAGACAGGCTGCAGGTTGAGGCTCAGCCAGATGGCTGTGCAGCCACTGCGGCATGTTCGGTGCACAAATGGCTCTTGAAAGCCTGCAGTAACTACTAATTAAATTAATTTGATAGCTGACGTCCCAGCTCTAGGTGGTGGGTGATTCACAACAGGGCTCTTGTTAGCAGTATTGGCTCAGAAACCTTTTTCAGGCTGGGCACCATGTGAAACGTTGATGAACGCGGAGGAGAGACACGGCATGCTCAGCCAGGAGAGGGGTTCTGCCCAGGGCCATGCCTACAGCTGGGGGACCTGCCCAGAGCCCTGGCAGGAGAAGGGGATGGAGCAGAGCACGGTATGATGGACGGATCTCTGGCTGAATCCCTGGGCCAGAACTGCTGCCCGCTGGCAGGCGGCTGGCGCCCGCCACGGAACCCCGGGCAACATGGATGAGCTGCTACAGAGCCATGGGCACCCAGGCACCAGGGCTGACCACTCTGGTGTGCCAACACACCACCACCTTCCTGGGAAAGACCAGGAGGAGGTGGACAACCATTCTGGAGGCTTTTAGCACCAAAGATGTTGTCATTCATATGCATTTATCTTCTGTGCTGTGTACGCAAAGGAACTTGCAAGGGGAGCAGCAGGTTTTGCCGACTACATTGCTCAGGACTTTGGTCTATGGGATGCAACACACAACCGGCATGAGCAGCACCTGCAGGAAAAGCGGGGCAGCATCTTGGCCAGAGCATGGTGGGCTAGGAGTAAACATGCTGAAAGCTAAGAAGGTAGGGGGGATGTGGGGCAATGCCCTGATATGTGGGGCTACGCTGCATCCAGGCAGTAAGGTAGAGAGAGAAAAGGAAAAGCTGCAGAATACCAAACCACGGGCAATGGAAACCACCTCTATAAGCTGCTTTTTAGTGTGCTAAATCGATAGACCTCCTTTTGTTTCTGAGGCTTTAACATCTCCCTTGACAATCAGCAAAATGCAGTTTTTGTAAACATTCTCCTTTTGTCACTTCTTTTATTTTATAACCCATAAGCCAGTATAGAGGCACACACTTTGATTACTCTATCCACTTTCTCTTTGAAGCTGTATGTTTTATTTCTTTTTTCCCCTCAGTTAATGAAGCTTACTTGTATGATTGCAGATTGTGAGATTAGAGAGCCAGAAAAGTTTTATTTCAAATAGCTGCCAATTGCCATTTAGACTTTTGTTATTTTTTTGTCCTCCCAGATCAATACTGTTCTTAACTATTTCAGATTGGAGAAAAGCCATCAAAATACTCTATTTTCACAAAAGATATATGATTAGACCACTAGTTCCAAGTCACTGATCATTTTTATGTTAATGATTTGTCCAAAGGCACCTTCTTTTTCATTTCTGATACCTTTTTTCAGAAACAGAAACACTGGGAAGTGCCAGCTAAATTCAAACGGGACCTCTATTGTAACATGTTGGTTAATTTTGAGGGGTAAAGCATTTGGAAAAATACGGATAAAGAATTTGAAAACCAGTATAAAAAGTGATCCCATTTCAATCCTCAGAAATAAACCAACATGTTTTCTGAGGGTTTTTTGCACAAACCCATCTTCACTCTCCCCTACAGGCACTGACGGTGGCTGGCTGGGAGGTGTCTGTGGGAGAATGAAATTGCCCAAGCTGCGCCAAGTTAATGATGTTGAGTAAGATTTTTTTTTAGGTTTTTTTTTTAACTCTTTTCATTAGGCAACATGCGTTTTGGGATTTTTTTTTCCCCCCAAGACTGCAATGCTGAGGTGAAGGAACTGTGCAGAGAAAAGGAAATCAAAGAAATCCCAGAAGTCGTGACGGAAAACAGTTGGCTCCAGCCCCTGTGTACTGCGAGGCAGCAAGGTAACGCCTTAGCTGTGCACTGCATTAAAGAGGGAAGGGATCTGGGGACTGTGGTGGAAAACTCTTGGAAGTCATCAGCAGCTCTGAACTGCTCACGTCATGGTACCTCGAGCAGCTGCGGCTGCTGATACCCGCATCCGTGGGGTGCAGGCAGGGAGCGCTGCCGGTTGGGCAGAGAACAGCCTCCTATGTATTTTCAGTGCATTTTATCTCCCCTTTGGTTATCCCATAGCTGAGCCTTCCCCCACCAGTGCAACCACCTTCCTGTGGGTGGCGGGCGATGCTTCTACAGCCCAGGGAGAGATGGCGATGATACCTGTTGTGGTCTGCCAGCGGGGTCACGGCTCGGGTGGCAGCTGCCGCCGGAGAGGGCTGAGCCACGCTTTCCTTCGGTAGGACTGAGGTGAGCTCTTGATCTCGGCAGTCACCCTCATCTGCCCTCTGCGGAGGCATCTCTTTATCTGCTTCCATGCATTTCCCAAACTCGTTCACGAAAGCTGCCCCGTGGGAAGGAGGAGCTGGCAGGCTGCCGCACGGCGGTAATGACACCCGCTCCCCCCCGCAAAACCCGCGTGGGAATTGGAGGGCTCTTCTGCTCTCCCCATTAACACCCTTTGAATTAGACACCGGAGCTGTAAGGCACAGTGAAGCCAAAGAGGAGGTGAACAGAGAAGGAAGCTCAAGTGGCTGCTCTAACAAAATGGCTCATTTTTCTTCGAAATTAATTGGCTGAATCCTGACAAAACCTGTTATTAAAAGAGCACCCTTGCCTTTTTAATCATCTGAGTTGTTTGTAAAGTGCTCCCAGAAACTGGAAATCATACCCTCTCCTCCAGCTCTTTTGTTCATTTCCATCTGGGGGAAATTCATGAGAATTCATTAAAAAAATTATTGGCACCCCAGAGCCAAAGGCAACAGGCCTCTCAAAATGTCCAAATAAAAACGGGTCTAATGAATAACCACTGTCAAAGTGCCATGCAAAAAGGAAAAATAGGACAGGAAACAAAACTAAACAAAAACTTAAGCTGTTGCCTGCTGAGTGGGGGCTGCAATTACGAGTTCTGTGACTCACACACCAACACCCACCCACCACCGCTCTCTACCAAATGATTCAAGGCAGATAGCATCACTCTAATGCCCTGGGGCTTTCCTTTTGTCAGTGAAAAGATAGGGCTGAAGGCAGTTGGGGTACTTTAACGCAACTTAAATTGTGAGAGTAAACTTGTCATCTTGCTCATTGCACAGTCCCACCGGGACAAGTCAGCAGGTCAGTCTGCCTTGAGTTATCTCCTTGCCACCATGGGGTGGGCAGCAGGACCAGACAAGGTAACTACCTGATCCTGGGAGCTGAGCCTGCAGAGGGATTAAGGAGAGCATCATCTGGTCCTGGATGGTAGTCTGGGTGCGATATCTGTTGTCAGCAGGAGTAGCAGCAGGAAAAGGGATGGAAAACAACCTGTGTGTTGGGCTGTCCTATACAACGGTGCAGCCTGGGTCTACATTCGGCAGAGAACAGCCTCCTATATATTTTCAGAGCCCTTCTTCTCCCGGCATTCAGCTGGCAGGTTGTGGGGACCCTTCCCCAGTGGCCTATGTCCTCTGTCACCACCGCCACGTATGGGCCATGGCAGGAGCGGGCTTTGCAGCTTTTGGGCTGCACTTGCAACAGCTGCATCAATATTCATCTCTTTGTAAACATAAACTGCTCCTGCTTCTCAGAGTCGCTTCAGATTATTCATATCGATTCAGCACTGTTAATGATTAAATACAATGTTCTTCAAAGCCTGCATTTAACAGGAAAGCTTGATTGGATTTACCGGTTTGAGCTTGGGTGGGTTGTTTTCAGTTACATTGCTGGTCCTTTTTTCTTTTTTTTTTTTTTTTTTNTTTTTGCCTAGTGGAACATCGTGTCATTTTGCAAATGAAGAATTACTCTCTCGTCTTTTAATAAAAACTTCCATCTCTGAAGGATTCACATCCTCCTGCTTAATCAGACAACTGATATATTGCACGCCCCACTGTCATCGCCGGGGCCCTCCGCCCCGCAGCCGTCACAAGGAGAGCAGCTCCTGCAGGTCCAGCAGGCTGTGCCCACCGTGCCCAGAAACCGTAGGCTGGAGGACAGGGGACAGAACAGGTCTCAGCAAAGGCAGATGACAGCAAAGTACCCATCTGTGGATAGCATTGCTAGGGCTCCCTCGGAGAGGGAGAATAACAATTACAAAACCTGGTGCTCGTCCTGGAGAGAACTTCATGCCTTTACAAAGGAACTCAAGACAAAATGCAGAACGAGGTCATTTAGTTGATGTTGCCAACAGCCTCTTGGCAGTGCCAGGGAAAATGTCCCCAAAGCCCCAGTGCAATGCACTGTGCAGTTTTGCCTTCCAATAGCTCGTCAGGAGTCCATCCATCCAAACACTGTCCACCCATCACAGAGTCCCAGCCTCCACAGCAAATGTCCAGACTTAAATCTGAAGGATGAATGTGTTTCCATGTAGGACCAAAACGTCCAGACTTAAACCTGAAGGAGGAACGTGCTTCCATGTAGGACCAGCAGGATACAATTGCTGCACATATTTGGGGCAATAGCTATAGGTGAAGTGGGGCATAGTTTTACTGAGAGCTGCCATTGTATTTATTTCTTATCTTGTCTTTAAGTGAGGCAGCACATGAGGACTCGACCGCAGAAGCTAAGAAAGGAAAAACAAGGAGAGAACACAACAGTGAAATTGCTGAGCTGCCACAAGCTAGTGACAGTTCAAAAAGAGGATGCGAAATCAAAGATTCAGTAAAAAAAGCCCCTGGCCTGACAAAGAACAGAAACCCCAGGAGAAGCAGCAGAGGGAAGACAGATTGCAACTCAGCAAGATGGGCCCATGGCAGCAGAGACCAGCATTTCCTGGGGCCAACGGCTCGGGAGGGACTGGCGGAGTGCCCGCGGTGGGACGGGGACACACCGCACGCTTGCCCCAGCCCAACGCTACGTGCATCAGCGGTGGGATGGTTGCTGCGTACGCGTGGGCATGGGCATGTTTCTGCTCTCCAGCCTCTGCGCCTGAGAGAAGATGGACAAATAAAAGTGACCCAGAGGTCCGGGGTTACATCTGGTTAGACTCAATGAGATGAAATCCATTTCGGGATCTCTAATGGCCCTCGCTCGGCGGTGTCACACTGCAGCCAGGATATTAAGGGCACCTGTCAGGGCTATTTTAAGAAACAGAGGCCTCCTGCCTGGTGCCCCCCTCCCCTCTGCACTGAGCTCACATCGTGTCAAATGAGGTCTCCTGGAGCAGGGCACACGGAAAGTGGCGGTTTTAGTGGAAAGCCTGGATGAGAAAGTGGCTTTCTGAGCCCCCTTGTCACACACAGCTCCAGCCTGGACTCTGTGGGTTTCTTTTTGCCATCTTCTGTGCTACTTCCACCTGCAGGTTTTGGACACAGCTGCGCATCTCGAGCTTTGCCCGTCGCCAGGGACAGGAGGAGGGTTAGGGCTTCTCCTGGAGAGCTTGCAAAGCTGAGCGGTTCTCTTCTCCCATGGGGAGAGCCAGCCAGGGTGAGAAGGAGAATGAGTTCAGTGTCTACACATGGAGGCTTCTCTCAGTGCAGTGAAACAGCTTGTGTGAGGGTTATACACAGACAGGCCAAAGCAGCTGGGCTCTGACCTGCCAAAGTGCGATGCTTTGAGTTTCAGACCTGAGTCTTGTCAAGCCCACCGAGGGGCTGAAGCACCTAAGCCTTCGTGGCCTGGGGGGGTCTGGCCTGGCTCTGACCCATCACACCAGCATAAAGGCAGCAATGACTGGGTTTGCTCTTCCACAAGAGATATTTCTGGAACTACCTCACCTTTTCCTCCCCTTCATTACTGCCACAGGTTACAGTTCCCCAGGTTTGAGTGGGATGAGCTAAGCTGACCTCAGGCACCTCTACATGCACGGTTGGGCTTTGGACCCAGTAAAGCCAGTCCCTACGGAGCCAGCAGTGGTTTGGAGCACTGAGGATGCAGTGTGCTTTGCTTCATCCAGGATAACATGGGGGAAAAAAAACACATGATGAAGCAACAGCACATGTTTTAAAACAGAGACTNAAAAAAACACATAATGAAGCAACTGCACATGTTTTAAAACAGAGACTACAAGGCAAACATGTTAAGTGCTCTATGCAAAAGCGGGAGGAATCCTTCCAGCTCAAGAAAGATCCTGCTGTGATTTGTGTGTGAAATGAACTTTTGGTGAAGGAAAGTAGGTGTACAATTTCTCATCAAATGAGTGGATCAGGCAGCCAAGAACACACNGAAAAAAAACACATGATGAAGCAACAGCACATGTTTTAAAACAGAGACTACAAGGCAAACACGTTAAGTGCTCTATGCAAAAGCGTGAGGAATCCTTCCAGCTCAAGAAAGATCCTGCTGTGATTTGCGTGTGAAATGAACTTTTGGTGAAGGAAAGTAGGTGCACAATTTCTCATCAAATGAGTGGATCAGGCAGCCAAGAACACACTTTTCAAGATTATGTTTCAATTAATTCGATTTAATGTCAGAGCCTCTTTTTTGTTCTTGTCCCATTATCTCCTCCAAGACTTCCTCAGACTCAAACTTTCTCTTTAGAAATTCTGCTTCCCAGCACAGTGGAAGTCACCACTTCATTTAGGAGATGCCTGAGCAGCTCAGTTAACCCTGAACACTGTTGCAGCCATGCCGTGAGCTGGGTTTGGCTATATTACCTCCCTTTTGCTTTTGGCTTCCAGCGTTGCAATTGCAAATCCAGGCTTTTTCTTCTTCTCTCAAAGTAGATACAGGGAAGATGCTCCAGGGAGCTTTCTGTGGCAGTAAGTGGGATTTTTCAAAACCACTAGTGGTTTTGGACAGGGAACTTAAGACCATAGCCAGTCACACACTGATGATTCAGTAACAAAGCTACTCCCAGAGGCAGCTTGATTGATAAGGGCTCCAATAGAGCCTTGCCTACCAGCAAGTCCCTCTCCAGCCACCTAGCATGGTGCTGCTGAGCCTGGTTTTCAGCTCTCTTTAAAGGCACCTAGAGACAAGCAGGCAATAAGAGCACCCAGAAATCCCAAGGCCAAAACAAAAAAATATTATTTTCTTCCAAGCAATTAACTCTCACGTTGGCAGCAGTGAAATCCTCCCAGTTTCTCCCACACTTGCTTTCCCCTCTCCAAGCTCACCTTCTCTGAAGGATGGAGGAATGCCAGAACAACCACCACAGCCAGCATGAGCTCCACAAACACCAGCAGTATGTATGTTCCTGTAATTTCTCCTCACTCCAGACACACAAGCAGCAAAGACAAATCCTTGCTTCCAGGGCCACCTTCTCCCTATCCCTACAGCATTTCTCCCCTACCCTTGCCTCCGAGCTGGATTTAAGAGCTCCCCCATTAGCACTTCTCTGTTACCCACCTGCAGAGCTACTTTAGAAAACAGAGCACCAGCTCCTATTTCCTCCACAGCACACCCACAACACCTAGAGCTGTAGATTAAGGCCAGCTGTGGAGAGCTTAAAGACTCATCTGTGCGTGAGTGGCCGCTGGCAGGAATGGAGGGAGGGCAGCCCTGCCTGCCCAGGTATAAAGCCTTGTTTTGCTTCTAATGCAGCTTGGCTGGGGAGCTGCTGCGTGGCCTGAGCTGTAGGGTTAGAGCTGAGGAAGTTTGTTCTTCTCTCTTTTGTCAGAGCTGCTCACCTCTGTCTCTCTGCTAGGCATTCCTGATGGCCCAAGCATTCCTCCTGTGCTGGTGGTGACCCTGTGCTCCCCAACCGGCCGCCTGCAGGCAGGAGCAAGGCTGAGCCCTGGGACCAGGCTGCTTGCTCTATTCTGCAAGCTGCACCGCATAGCCGGGCAGAGGATGCCGACTCTTCTCTGACCCTTCTTCTGGGTTTTGTGTGCCAACCTAATCATTAGGGTATCTCTGTGGCTGGTGTTGCTTCAGGAATGGGTCCCTCCTGAGATTTCTGCTTGAAGATGCCTGTCCCCATCCCAGCTGCTGTGGAGGAGCCCTCAGGGAGCCCCTGTCACAGGGGGAATGACCACTTGCATCCGCTTAAGTTAGTTATGGGGAGGGTTGAAAGACCTGTGGTTCAGTTCTTCATGTAGTAAATGATCCTCTTGCTTATAAATTCTGTTGCATCAGCAGCAGCAATTTATGCTGCTGAAGGCTGCACTAATCACTGAAACACAGAAATATATCTTTCACTGAAATTTATCCCTGCACTTGAGCAGGGAATACAGACACATCTCAGCTCTCTGCATTCAGGGCTAGAAGGAAATTGTTTTCCCTTGCTTTGGCTTTGAAACCGCTGAGGGTGGAGGGAAATGGAAGAAAACAGGGAGATCCATAGGGGTGAAGCTTGAGCTTTGTCCATCTGTTTCCAGCAGAAAGTGGCAGGCTCTTTGCTGGGTCTCCTGTCCTTTTGCAGTGACCACTTGAGCTGCGTGTGGGTAGGGAGGACTGAGCACCTCTGCCCGGGTTGCTGCTGTTCCTCTCCGGGCTGTAACCCCCTGACACCTGCCCCAGGCGCAGGAGGGACCAGGGTGCAGCGGCCGAAGGTTACAGGCAGGCGTGAAGGGCACTTCTGTCATCAGATAGACATCTGCCCGCAGTGGGACAGAGTCAGGGAGCCTCCTCCAGCAGGCACTGCCCTGGAGAGATTAACCCTGAAAAGGGGATGGAAAAACAGCCCTGACGTGAACCTGCATTCCCTGCTAGCGAGTCTGGAGGGAAATTCAGACACAGGTGCAGGACCTGGTGAGTCAGGCTCCTTTTTCTCCCCTCTAATAATACCACCCCAAGAAGGGTCCCCGGGAGCTGGGATTGGGTTATGTGAGGTCATGGGGGAGCCTGAGCAGGGGAGGTTTTCAGGAAAAAGAAGAGCTTTAGGAACTCTGGGGTCCTGGCTGTGTCACAGCCCTGTGGGGGCTGGGGTGATGTTGGATTTACACCTGTGTAGAGAGGTGACATCCAGTTTGGATGCAGCTTCCCAATACACTGATGCGTATATACATACGGGTACAGCATCCCTGAAAGGGGCACTCTTCCAGCCTGCAGAGCTCCTGCAGAAATCCTCACATCAGAGTTTTTCTGTCCCAGAAGAAGACAAACCGGGCAATAAATACTGGAAAAAAACGTGAAGGATAAATTACTGTTGCAGAAAGAAATCCCTTCAGCTTGGCAGAAGCTCTATTTATGTCCCAAAGACTTTAGTCTCAGTCTCTCCCAGGAGAACACTAATAGATCTCATTAGGAGCTCCCATGACAAACAAACCTTTGTCACACACCAAGGGGACAGGCAAGTCTGCCAGCTTCCTGGTCCCCGCTAGAGACATGAGGGGATGCTTCGTGCTGTAAATGCCTTGCCAGGGGACAACGTGACAGTGCCACTGAGAGATCCACCTGCATCAGGGCTGTACAGCAGGGCTGCTAGTGAAGATAAGACCCCTCTCCCTTGAGGTGCTGTGGGCTTGCCACCCACCTCCCTGTCTGAGGAAGAGGGCTGGAGATGGCAGCCGTGATCCCCGCGGTCCATCTGTGCTCTGCATGCACAAGAAGCACCGTGGGTTTGGGCTGATGCTGGCGCCTTTACCTTGTCCTCACCTCGTTACTCACCTTGCTGTCATGGATGGTCCCCAGCTTTGAGCTGAGCTAATCTCAACACCCACTTTGATGAAGACCTGGACCAACAGCTGCCATTTGTTCCATCAGTCCTGGTCCTGCTCTCTCGCCTGCTCGGCACTACTCTTCATGGGAGACCATCTTTCTGTGGTAGGGTCACGCTCTCGTCAGGTTCAGTTACTCAGCTATTGACTACATTCATTAGTCAGATATTGACACATCATGCTGAAGAAAATGAGGAGGACTGCTACAGTGACTGCTTTATTGCTCAGTCTGTTAAAAGAAAGCTGCTCCCCTTTTGCTTCTCCCCAAAAAGCTGAATATTCAAAAGGTCAAAAGGATGTCTCAGCATGAATCAGCCAGGAGAGCTATATCTAAGATCAAAAGGATTGTCAATCCAATTAACAGCCTGGGTTCCAGCAGCAGCAGGTGTTTTAAGTATAAAATATACTCTATTCAATGTTTCATCTCCAAGTCCAGGTCTCTCTGGAAGTCTTTCTTCTCAAATCTTTTTTCCCATCTCCCCGCTGTCCCAGACATCCCTCAGCTGGAAGGAGCAGTTCTGCAACCCAGAGTTTTAATTCTCTTTTTTCTCTCCTTCCCCAGAGATAGTTTGTCTTTTCCTTTTTTTTTTTAGGTTAATTAAAGCTACCTCATTTTCACATTGCAGCTGCCTACCCAGATCAGAGGGGGGAAGCTCAGCACGTTGGGCTGTAGCAGAGAGCCAGACCCTGGGTTTCAGACCATAAACAGGGCACGAGCTGAGCAACCAGGGAATGAACATCCCTTCTTCTCCCTGGGGATGGGGATCCGCATTGCTGGCCATACTCCGCACTGCTCTGCAGAGCACTGCCTGCCCGGGCAGGTGGGATAGCAGATCTTTGCCCGACTGCACGTAAAGGCACAATGGATCGGTTTAAGCAAAGTGGGGGGATTAGCACTGGGGAAGCTGGAAGAGATGGAGAAATGTTGTTGGATGGGTCCAGGGGGCTGTACAAACCCCATCCTTGGGACTCTCTGTCAGGCACCTGCTGCTCCAGGAGTGAGCAGCGCTGGTGTGCCCACGGTCCCCTCCGTGCCAGGCTCCCTGTGGGACCGCAGCGCTCTGCCCCGCTGCAGCCAGCCTCTGCAGTCAGCAGAAAGAAACCCCAGCCTGGAAGAAGAGCTTGCTCAGAGCGGGTTAAAGTCAGTGCGCACCACATGTAACAGATTCTCAGTGGAACTGAAGATGGGCTATTAACACTGCATCAGTGTCGGTTCCTCGGGGACACCCAGGGCACCCACATTAATACCCTATCAGCGCATTAGGATTCATGTGGGCACAAGAGAGTCTGCACTGAAGGAATGAATAGTGATGAGGCCATTATTTTATCGGACTTTCTGGAAATGCTGACGTTCCCCATGCAGTATTAGCGTAGCCAGCAGCAGTGTTGCAGGCAGACCAGGAGGACTCGGGGAGCTGCTGGGACCTCCAAGCACCCAAACCTCTGTGGGTACAGGCTCCTACAGTCCGAATCCCTGCCCGATGGGAGGTAGGACACCACTCCAGTGCTGCTGTGGTACTGCATGGAGGCTCCTCTCTGGACACATACGGCTTGTAGCAGAGGAGGACTTGACACCAACTTTGCATGGAGGCCAATATCCTGCCCCGATAGTGACACCTGATGTCCCAGGGGAAGATGGGGAATACACAAAGCAAGCAAGCCCTGGCCAAATGCGCAAGGTTTTCCTGTTCCTCAGCCAAGTTAATAATAGAGCAGGATTCAAACCCAGAGAGCCACGTTGTATTTTAAGCTCATCCCAATTCATTCAGGGGAGCCATTAGGCTGCACGCACCAGGCTGGTTCCCCAGCCGTGGGAAGGTGAGAAGGCTGTAGAAAGGCGGTGCGGGTGGAGGAAAGCCCCCCTTGCATTGCTCTCTGGTACCCTCGTCTGGCTGAATCTGGAAGCTCAACCTCCCAATGGACAGGACAAATCAACCCCAAATGGGTCCTCTTCAGCTTTTAGGACAAATGTGTGGAGTTTGGGACCAGGAGTGCCTAAGCTATGGTTGGATGGGCAGGCGAGGACATGAAATGTCCTGGAAGATGTGCCTACGGGTAGATGGAGACTCTGTTTCTTCTCACCAGCCATGTAGAAGACTGCAGGGATCAGCACTGAGCTGGAAGGCGCCTTCTGCAGCCTGTGGCAAATAAATGGAGGTGTGGATGGGCTTTGAGGAAATACATCCCCCACTAGAAGAGGAAGAGCAAGAAGACAAAACAGTCTTAGAAAGGGAGGTACTGCTCAGGCAGTTGCTCCATCAGGCAGCTATAGAGTGCTGAGCTAAGGGGAATTCACAGCAAAGAAAAAAAANAAACATGTTTGCTTCCTTCAAAGTTATCCAGCAAGTGGTTTCCTATCAAAAGTAACCTTGGAGATGCAGCTGCCAGGTTGACACGGCATCGCCCCCGTCAGCTCCGCACTCCCCAGCTGTGCCGTGGCGATGCTGCTCTGGTACATTCTGTAATTGTTAATCAGCGCTATACAGCGCGCAACCACCCGAGTAATCGATGCTTAAATAAGCACAGGGAAGACTTAGCTAATGAAATGGGTGTTCATTTCTATTCTGGGGACAGGCTTGTTCTCTTGTTCCTGAGGAGTATCCTGGATTTCTCCGTGTGCTGAAGATGAAGTGTGGCAGTTGTGACTCCCCAGCTCTGCATCTGCTGAAATCTTTCCCGTCACACATTTGCTGAGGCATCTTGCAGATAAACCTGGCTGCTTCCATCACCCCGCCGGCACTGCATTGCTTCACAGCTATGGTGCTCAGGGGTAGCAGGAGTGTTGGCCACTTTTTCCTGGCTGTGCATTGATTACACAAGCATGTCTTGTGAATCCGTTACAAAGAGGAAGAAAATGGGGGCAAACCCAGAACCACGGGCTTCTCCTGAGGTTCCAGGGCATTTGCCCCAGGAGAGCTGCTTTGCTTTCAGCCTCCCTGTGCCTGTTTTATCTCCTTTGCCCAACCCCACTGCCTTTGTTCGGCTCACTGGTGCCGTGTTTTGTCCATCCCTTTTTGAGCAATCCTTTTGGCTGGAAGAAACACACCTCAGCTGCTGAGGACCAAGAGGTGGACAATGCCCTATCCACATGGAAAGAAGCACTAATGAGGCTGCAGGACTTGGCACGAGCATCTTGTAGGCTAGCGGTCCCCTCTGCCTGCAGGACCCAAAGCAAGAGGGGAGGCTGCTGGCAGAGTCAGGGCTCCAGGTGGCAGAAGAAGTGGCATGTTTGTTTGCAGCAGGATGAAAACAACACTCTTTGAAAACTTTCCAGGGACTTGCCCTGCTGGTGTATCTTTATTAAGGGTGTCAGCTTTGGAGCTCCTCTGGTATCCAGGGGGGCCACCACATGATCTGGCTCCTACCCACAAGAAAATCCTCTCCTGTGAAGTTCCTCTGTCAGTTTTTCTGACCTGTGCAATGACTGTCCCTTTTCAGTCAACCTCCCTGATCCTAGAAAAACCATCTCTTCCTCCTGGTTCCCTCCTTCAAGCCCCCATCCAGGGGCTATGTCTCTCTCTTGTACCCCAGCCCGGTGTAGATGCAGGACACTTTGCTCAGCATTGTGTGGGTAGAGAAGCTTCAGCCTCTGGCCAGCACCTTTCAGCCATCCCAGGATTGCCACAAACTTGCCATAATTGTCCCCATTGCTGTCGGTGATGAGTTTCGAGCATCTTGCTCTGGACCTGCTCCATGCCCAGAGAGGTCCAGGTTAGCCCTTCCTGCCCCCAGCTGGGGCAGACCTTGTTGCTGAGCGAATCTGAGCCCTCTCTGTTCACAACAAGCCTGGCCCTTCTGCATTTGGGGCATGCTAATCCTTCCTGCCCTCAAGCACACTCCAAAAATAGCACCGAACACCCTGCGCCGAGAGCAGCCTCAACAGCAACAGGTGCCGTCCTGGAGCCGCTGCAGCCGACCGGGCTGCTCGGAGCCCACCAGCCCCTC
This sequence comes from Himantopus leucocephalus, assembly GCA_003993805.1. NCBI lineage: Eukaryota > Metazoa > Chordata > Aves > Charadriiformes > Recurvirostridae > Himantopus > Himantopus leucocephalus. The sequence continues at coordinate 9,109,675 of RSEF01000013.1, forward strand.
AGGCACCGGCAAATGCGGCANGCGCAGCTGGGATGCATGGGAGGCTGGGGTGCAGGCAGCAGCACAGGGGGGGCAAGCAAGGGCTCCCCCTCTTCCACCTGTCCTGCCAAAAATCACACCATGCCCGGCTTCCCGCAGGGAGCGGGGCGTCTGTGCGGCAGGAGGGCTCGATTGCCAAGTGGGATTCTCAGGCTGTTTACCAAAACCACACGGAGTTTGTACAAGGACCGGTGTGAAGTACTCAGCTACAGCCACAGGATGGAGAGCTGGAAGTGTCATTTAACTCTGGTTAGCCACAATTTGAGGATCAGAGAGTCAGATTCCATCAAAACCATCTTTTTTCTCAAAAAAACCCCGTCATTTCTGATTACACTTTCCTGGGGGAATCTCTGAAACACGGCAAACTTCATTTTGGATTGACGCATTCATTTTGCTTTGGTTTTGGTGATAAAAGAAAACTGAAAAATTTAATTTCCTCTTCGTTTGCTTTGTCCCTGAATGCACTTGTCTAGATGATGCTGAGGGTGTTCTTATTTTCCCCCTCCCCCTCCTTTACTGTTTAAAAAAAAAAATAATCACAAAACTTCTCCAACTGGAGGAGGATAGGGGAAAGTGGAACAGTCCGTGGGTCAGTGTACTCCAGTTAGCGTTAGAAGGGGAAGGGAAAGAATGTGGCAACGAAGATGTGACTTATTTGTCTTTTAAAAAGACACATCTGCAATGATTTTTCAAAGATGGCAAATATTCCCCTTAAAAAAACCCACAAACAAACAGAACCTTCCCAAAAAATCTGCCTTTGCAAGCTTGGTGCTTGTTGTGCAATTGCTTTCTGGTTCTACAATTTTTGCACATTTCTTGCAAGAGGGAGCAGCTGCTGCTCCTGCGGGGCTTGCGCATCAGTCAGGCATGTGCGAGGATGCAAACGGGAGCGTGCGGTTCCCCAGAACGGGGCACTGCTCTATTCCCTGCCCTGGGAAGGCGGGCACCCGGGGCGAAACACACCTCTGCCATAGAGCCAGGTCCCCATTATGGTACCGACGCAGAGCCATGGAAAAGGCTGCGGAGAGCAGAGAGAGTAGTCAGGATTTGTCTGAGCAGATGCAGATGTCCGCAGCTGAGCTACTCCAAAGCACTTTTGCAATCTTGGTAGAAAAAGAGCCTGCCTAGAGAGGCAGTTTATCCCAGCATAGGATAGCCATCATGTCCTGACGTTTAGCTGACCTCTGCTTAACCAGGGTATACACTTAGATGCTGTTTGCTACCCCTGGGATGTCTCCCCTGCCGAACTTTTATTCTCCTACTTACCCCCTCTTGCCTATTTAGGTCTTGAGCTTTGCAGGACCAGCCCCTTTCCCGCATGGCTGGTGCGATACCCAGAGCCGTGGAGCTCCCTGCTTCTCTTGCCTGGTCGCTATTGCCTTTTCAAACACCGTTAACAGTCATCTGCCCGTCTGGACGCCCGTACAGCCTTTCCGTTGGCTTGGGTGGGCTTTGAATGAGGATTAACTCTTAAAAACACAGGCTCCCCATGCAGGCTGCAGTCAAAACCAGCAGCAAAATAGTTAAGGGTTAACAACAGCATTAGATATTTCTCTACTCTTTCAGTTTCCAGTCACAACAGTCTTTAGAGAAGCAGCATCGACAAACCAGCCTGGTGTTTGTAATGCCCGGATACATTTTGCTGTTATTTTTTGTGTTTTAATTACCATAATTTCCATTTCTGTAACACCCCTTCTTCCTGTTTTTTGTTTCCTGCTGTCAGATGACAGCCTGGTCTGTGCAGATTCACATTTTCGTTACGAATTTCACTGACAGACACGTACAGAAAGAAAAGCAGACAAATAACCCAGCCCCCATCACTTCCCCAACTGATGAGGCAAAACCATTCCCCTCAGCATCAGGATTCTGCAATCGAAAGGTGACCCCTTCTATCAATTTCCATGGAGACCAAACCAGAGCATCTGGGATTTAAAAGTTCTCCCATAATAATCAAAATTATTGTAAATTAGCAGCACGAAGTTATTTAATCCAACGTTTACTGGGATTTGTGCCTACCGAATTGAAAGCAAATCTGTCTGAGAGACCCAGAAATCAGCTTCTGCCTCAGGAAGGCAGAGCGGCGCCAGCTGGGGCCGGAGGGGCTGCCAGAAGAAGGTCAGGAATAATATCGGTGCCATGGCAGCAGCACCTTTCGTGGTGGTGTCAGGCCAGGGAAGCGCGACCAGGGAAAGGGACACATCGTCCAGAAGGCGTATAAGGCAGGGAAGGTACCTGCTGCTTATGCCCGGCTGTGTGATTTTTTAAAGGGATGCGAAGGGATGGAGGACCATTGAACGAGGGGATGTGGCTGCGGCTGGGAGGGACCATGGCTCTCGGGTCGGTGGGGGAACTGAGCCACCCTTGAGGGTGCCCCCAATCTTCCTCCATCCTCCAGGAAAATCTGTGCCCAGAAGCAACAGGGCACTGCAGGAATGCAGTGCTGGGGACTGGGAGCCCTGCTTGTGTGGCAGCTAACAAAACAACCCTGAAAGTTGCAGCTGGAGCAAGCGAACATTTCTTTCCTCCTCCTTTGCTGCTGGCTGCACATGAAAAGCCACTGACTTCTCTGTAGCCTCTGCCATTTGCCAGGTAGCGTGAAAGCTAGCCAGACACGGAGTTTTTTAACCTGTTTACATTTGCAAGTTATGAGGCATCTCATCTGCTGCAAGGGGTGACGGTGCCAGAGCCTCGAATGAACAAACAGGTCAGAAAACAAGGAGCAAAGAGTGACTCTGCTGCTCGCTGTGGGTGGAAAGGGGTCGTTTGATTCCTGGAAGGATTAAACTGACTCGTAAAACAGCCCCATTCAGAGAGCAGCATTTGCGAGCGCTGACATCTTAGCTTAACGAGGTTCTTTACCAGCCATTTAAGAAAGCGATTTTACGTGCTGCTCTCAAGAGGTTTAAGTTGCCATAATTCATGTTCATACCTCTAACCATGAAAGGATGAAGAAAAGGTTTATTGCAGTTATGTGCTGCAATAATCTCCTCACAGCTCTTTTCTCCGGATTGCTTTAAAGCTTTAGGAACTTTAGAAAGATATTTGGACACATCCTGGGATGCCTGGAGGCAGTGGGGTTGTGTGTGCTTTTGGCAAATAAGGCTCACAATTTGTCCAGTCCCAAAACCCAGGGCTGACCCCAGAGCTCAGTAAATCCAGATACAAAGCCTGGGAGATGGAGAAATTCCATCCTGTTAGCTTGCTGGAGGCTCGCAGAAGTTAGACAGGACTCTTTAACGTGGATGGGTAGGTACTTGGGTCTGCACGTGGCCGTGTCTGAGCCACAAGTGACATTGGAAACGCCCTTAGAAAGCAGGGACGAGATGCTGAGTTTTTGTGGTTCGCAGTCACACTAAAAAGTGGAGGTATGGCACCATGGAGACCTGCATACGGTTATGCAGCAGTTCAAGGCTGTCTCTGTCGCTTGCTAAAAGATGTACCAAATGCCCCTGGCAGTTCTGCATGCAGGTCCCACCAGAGGACCGGTCCCCAGGCTGTGGGGACCCGCAGGGTGCGTGCTGCCCAACGCCCCGAGCTCACTGGCAGCCGCAGAGCAGGCTGCTGACAGGCGCAGCACAACCAGGCGTAGCCTTGAACATCTTTATGTATTAGGGCACTCCAGGCCCTCCAATGTTTTAAATTGGGCTGATTAATTGTCTAATCGTGAATTCTGTTGGAAATGTGTCATTTTGATTCTTTCGTTGTTTGGGGACCAAATTCTTCCCCTGACAATTGATTCTGAAAAGCTGTAATGTTGTCACAGCCACCCTGCCCCACGTCACCGGGGAGAACAGCTGGGCATTGAGAGGAGGAATTAAGGAGCCTTCTGCTCTATCACTGATCTGAATTTTGAGAAAAGCACCAGCCCTCGGGACCACACGCTGCCGTTCAGGAGACTCCAGATTCCTCCGTTATCATCCTGTGAAACCCCGCAGTGACTCAGCACCCTCTTTCATCCGTTTTTTTTTTTCTCCTCCTTGGTTTCTTTGACCTGTCCTCCTCCTGCTGTGCTCCACAGCACCTGCAGGACCGGTACCTACCAGGACCGCCTCGCTGTTGCTCAGCTCCTCTCTAGCCTTGTCCCACAGCCCCACTCCCACAGTGCCTGGAGATATTGCAACCCATTACCCATCAGCATCAGCAAGCTTCGTGGAGAGGCCCTGCAACCTGCTCTGGTGCACGTTGTGTTTTGACACCCCCTGGCTATCCTGCCTGCAGTCAACCTCTCCCCCAGGGAGCCCCCGCACCTCCCCGCGAGCTGCCCTGCCACCCGCAGCAGCACAGCGACTTTCTGCTCTGCAGCCCTTTCCTCTGGTGCCGCTCAGTGAATAGCGTAAAAAAACAGAAGAGTGGGAAGAGGAGGACTTTTCATTCTTTATTTGTAGGAACAATTTGTTCGGTGAGAAGAACAGAGCTCTTACAATCACAACGGTGCTCCAGCCGAGTGCTGTACACAAAGACTCCCCAAGCCAGCACTCCGCGTGCACTGCGCCTGCTGAGCCCCCCCGCCGCCCGCGGGGCTCCCTCCGGCCCACCGATACGATTTCCAGGCAGGACAGACCACAGCTCACCACCACGGCACACACCTCTGCCCCCCCACTGATCCCCAGTACGGCTGCACAGGCAATACTGGAGCATCACCCGCCTCCATTGCTCGGCTTGGGCTTTGCTGAGACGGAGACTGTTGTGTACTGTCCCCAGCAGGCGTTCGCTCCCCGCAGGGTATGAGCGCTCATTGCCGCGCCGGTCCGCTTTCAGACACATCTCTGTGTCTGCCCCTTTTCTGCGTCCCACGTGCTTTGCAATGAAGGACAGAGCAGCTCCACAGCCGCTGGGGAGACTGGGCATTGCCGGAGGTCCCGGCTGCTCCGCCAGTGGGTACGGATCCCTGACAAACCGCACGGCTGCGTTAACAAACAGGCTCAGTCTGTGCCGAACTATGGGAAGGACAGGGAACGGCAGCAATCAGGGAGCCGGAGAGGTTCTTAGAGGAGGAAAGAGGAGCACAGGTCAAGTGGTAGAGCCTGACCAGGACATAACGAGCAACAGGTATTTGAAGAGCATCACTAGGAATAATGGAATGAAGTTTCAGGAGGAAATGCAGGTGGAATACTAATAGCAGCTCCTGACTTGGACTACAGAGCAATCTCCCAAAGGACAGCACAAGAACCCTGGTGTCAGGGCATTTAAAAATAGACCCAGCACACCACCAGTAAATCTAACACATGGAACAAGCCTGAAGGGTCATAGGCAGATGGATTTGTAATACATCTCTTCTATCTCCAACTCTACAACTCTGCAAGGAAGCAATCGGCAATAAGCAGGTCACTGCTTTTGGGCCATGCTGGCAAATTATCAGAGCAAGTGTATCCATTTTACTTACTGCGACCTGCTCTTGCACACGAGAGGATCTGTGAGAAAAAAAACCCTATAACGATCCCATGCGTGTCTCTAACCTGAAAACTAATCCCAAGGGCAGTGTTTCCAGTACATAAGTGACTAGAGCCAGCCAGGAATCTTCTGAGGAACAGGTTTTGGTTGAGCAACATTTCCATTCAGCATCCACACAGGTTTGGACAAAGCCTTGGTGGGGTATCTCAGAGGGAAGGGTATGGGAGAAGCCAGGCTTCCCTGGAGCAGCCGGGAGCCCTCCCAAGGGATGCCCGGGCGCCCTGTGGCTCCCTCCTGAGCATGGGAGCTGTGGGAGAGCAGCAGGGCATGGGAGACCCCCGGTCTCCCAGAGAAACGGTTCCCCTCTGCACTGGGACACACAGGCTTTCCACAAAATGGGACCACGAGCAGACACTGCTGGTGTGCCATTTTTTTAGCAAAATGGGTAGGAACAGCCAAGGCTGAGCACGAACCGTTACAGCAGAGCTACAGCATCGTCTAGAGAGGCTCATACTGGCTGTGTTCCATGGGTCTGTACACGGATATCTCTTTTGGACGGAAAAGGCTGCCAGGTATTAAACCTCTGTGAGCACACTGGTGGGAGCCTGCCTGGCTGGGGACACGGCCCCCTGCGAGTGTCCAAAGCCAGGGCGTACACATAGTAAGTTTGCTTCACTACAGCTGGGAGTGCTGGGAGGACACGATCCGGGCAAGCGACTCGCACAGAGACACATACCCTGCACAAGCACAGCTGCGCGGAGAAAATCTGTCTAGAGGGGCACTGCAGAGCTTATACAGCCTACAGCCGTCCTGCTGTCCTTCCCAGCAAAGGTTTGCCCAGCCTGTTCTTAATTCTTGAAAGATCGAAATTGCACACTCACCCCAGGGAAAGTATTTCTGGTTTAACTGCAGCCTTTTCCTCCCGTCTCACACGCGCACCCCGTGTGCGTGCCTGGATCCAGCCCGCTCAAGGCGTACACCGGCCCCCTCGCCCGCTCCCGTCGCACGGACACACGGACACATGGCACGCACCCCCTCCCTCCGTCCTCTCTCGGCTGCGGGTGTTTGTGGGGAGGGTGCTCTGTTAGCAGCTTTGCATCAAGCAGCAAGAAAATAAATAAATAAATACGAGTGCACATGAGGGAAGGGGTTTGCAGCTGGAAGCCCCAGAGAGAAGGGCTGAGATGGGGCTCCCGGCACAGTTCGGTACCAGCACGTTTTGCCGGGGCCGCCGGGAGCAGCTGGGTGAACAGAGCCCTGCAGCCGCCCAGCCGTGCACGACAGTCTGCAGCTGGGACACCACCTGCAATTAAGAGGTGCACATTTTCCTATGGTTTTGAATCAGTTTCTCCTACTATTTTCTGCCCGAGCCCCTGTCACTCCCTCCGTTCTCTGTCTCTTTCTCTGCTTAATGAGGTTTTTTTACAATCCAGACACAAGAGATGACTGTGCAGCCTGCCGGCATGCTCATTGCACAGCTACAGGAGAGGGACGGATGGTCTATACTGTTTTGGGGCTCGGGTGTTAAAACTTGGCTCCCAAGTGTGGCTGGTCGTGCTAGCAGGTGACTGCTTGCAAGTAAAAGGATTGCCAGGTCCAAGCCTTTCTCCTGTCTGAAGTTCAGGCATCACAGTTGCACATTTGTTGGCATAAAGGAGCAAACGAAGGCCACGTTACGTCTGTACTGTGCCATGTCAGCCCCATCTAGCAACAGCACTGCATGGGGCAGCAAAGTCGTGCACAGGGCAGGATTTGCCCAGTGCTACTACTTCTGCTTGTTTGTGAGGGTCTGGTCCCCCACGTGCAGTACTCGTAGGCCTAGAGAGAAAAAGAGGTAGACAGAGAAGACACCAGAAGGAGAAACAAGCACAGAATACATCAAAGCAATCTTCCACGCTCCTTCTCTCTCAGTCTCGGACAGATTCCTTTTTCGTCTGGAGCCAGCACGAGGACAGGCAGCTGTGAGCACGTCCTGCCGGTCTCCTGACCTGACCATAAGGCAGTGACCTTGCTGTGCCTCTTCCAAACCAGCCACTAGAGACGGCCACGTGGTCCTGATACCCCCTTCCCTTTTGAAAGTGCTTTCCAAGGATGCTGTGCCAGGAGAAACCCCTCTGCACCTTTTGCGGTGATTTGGACATTCGCCTCCTTCATTTGACACGGCTCCTGTAGCTTCTTTCCAGAGCCGGTTTCACACGCAGTGATTACTGCAAAGTGCCTCTCTTAGTGCCGGTCCCCCATCTGTGTCCTCCGAGGCTAGTAGAGCCTTTCCTGGTCCTCTGGTTACCCTTCGTCAGCTTCTCCTTCAGGTGATGCACAATGGGCTATGGGTTGGGATGAAGACATTTGCCGAGGCAATCACTTCCCACAGCATCCCCAGGCTCAGAGAAGCAAGGCCATGCTCTCACTCAATCTCTTCAGAGCCCTCATGAGCTCAGGATGGTGAGGAAGAGAGGTCAGCCCATTCAGCTCTCAACCATTCCTGGACACCCAGGGATCTCTGTGGGACAGAGAAAGAAAGAAAAAAAGCATCAGTTTAGCACGGTAGAGGTTGGGGTAGAGGAGGGATTCAGATGCTGAAGCCAGGAGAGAGACTACACTTCTCCAGGAGGCGTTGGTCCTGCCTGGTGTACACCATGTCCACTGGCTCTCCCATAGCCTCCCCAGCTGCTGGTGAACACCTCCCTGAAGGAGCCAGTGATGAACGAGCACCAGCAGCAGCCCGCTGTCTCCGTGCCCAGGGGTGCCCTGTCCATACGTGCCACCGCATGCCCGTGCCGCACCTCCGCGAGGTGGGCGAGCTTCTGCCCCCACGTTTTGCAGTGATGTTTCTACAGTGCCGTTGCAGTCCCGAGCTGCGTGAGCGGGATGATGGACCGAGGCATTCAGCAGGGGTTGCACCGCCTGGACAGCTGCGTGCTTTAGTACCTGAGCGATGATTTTCCTGCAGTAGCTACCAAAAAGCAAAGCTTCTTTGCATGAAATAATTGCAATAAACAGGTGCATCTCTACGTATACACTCAGGTCAGCTGCCCAGGAGATGAGAACGCATTTCCTTCTGGTTTTAATATCTGTGAATCTACAAAAAGGAACCGGGCTTTTTCTTGATTGTGGAGATACCCGAATGACAAGACACGTTAGATGGAAAAATGGGAAATTAATCTTGAGATAGAGAAAGGAACAAGGACTGGATATGCCTGTGCTTTTAGTTATTTGAAAGTGATAGTTTAATAAGTATACGTCAAAGATTATGGTCTGTGTGTGTGGGGGGGAGAAAGCAGCATTTAAAACCAGAATGGATCTGCAGAAAGGAAAAAGCCATATCCATTCTTTGGGAACACAATGCCTCTCTCAGAAGAATTCTGAGTATCCAAAATGAAGTTGTCTTTCTTGTGCAAATCAAAGATGAAGTTCCAACATGAGAGCAATGTTTTGAAACAGTGTCAGTTGCCAGCATCTCTTTAAAAAGACTACTCACACTCCTTCTGCCCTGCAAAGTCTGTCCCTCCGTCCGTCCTTCCTCCCTCCCTCCCTCCCTCCCTCTCTTCCTTCCTTCCTTCCTCCCTCCCTCCTTCCTTCCTTCCTCCCTTCCTCCCTTCCTTTCCTTCCTTCGGAAACACACACAGCCTCAGTCTGTACCACATCTTATTGCCAAGAAGGATTCTACTTTGCACAAAAGAAGGCAGAAAAGACTTTCACCTGTTATGTTTCCTCCTCCTACCCCCCCCCCCCCCCCCCCCCC
>RSEF01000013.1:9118918-9151937 GCA_003993805.1 Himantopus leucocephalus
CCCCCCCCCCCCCCCCCCCGCGGACTGCCATCACTTCTGCCACCACAGCCTGTGCAGTGAAGCGCGGGCCGGGGCTGGCAATCATTAAACACCAAGCTAAAGAGAAACTGATTTGCTAAAGCAGCTGGATTTAGATGATTTGGACGTGTTAATTGCTACTGTTTAGTTTTGTACATGGGCACTGTGGGCTATCAGAACCTCAAGGCATCACAGTTGTCGCCTAGAAATCTTGCAGCTCTTTAGAAAATCCCGGAGATTTCCCACGTGGAGTAATAGCAGCTTCACAACTCCAGTGATTTCCACAGGCGACAGCCCCACAGTCATGGGACTGAGGACAGACAGTTTAACCAGGGAGGAAAGCTACACTGAAATATGAAGTAACGACGATGAAATCAGTGACTTTCCGCAATGTGGTACGCTAAGCACTCTGGAGGTCTTCCAGAACAAAACTGGAATCTCTGAGTGAAGCTTCTCTGCCCTTTTTCATCAGCTTGAAGACAAAGGGCTCTTCTTCGGCTATCCTATAGATGGAGCTTGTAAGCTTACAAGGAAACTTGAACCATGCTGTAAACTCCTAGAGCAAAGCCACTGTTGTGAGAGTTCAAATGGGAAGGAGGGGGGAATTCTCTAAACAAATTGCACGTCTGCATTCAGCAAAAAGAGCCATGAAGCAGAGCAAGGTTACGTTTCTGGCTCTGCAAGCCTCAGCCACTGTGATTTAATTGCCTCCTTTCCTAATTGGAAAGAGCTTTGCCCTCTGCAGTGGTGCTACTAACCACCCTCATCGCTCACAGGACAGTCCCTGAGCTCTGACGTAGTTCCTCCTAGGAACCCAAAAGAAGTCAATGTTTCTTGATATCTGGATATTTTATGACATGATTATTATAATAGTGACTTTCTGATATTCCAAATCCAAGCCATGCACATGAGTTCTGATAGGAGACAGAAGTCCAATGTCCTCTTCCTGCTGCCCCGTTGGATGAGCTTCACATTCAAGCTCTGGTTTCTATGGCAATAATCACAGTTTTGTTTCACGACTGGTAAACTCTGCCGCTCCCCGCCAGCGAACACATCGGCTGAGTTATTCACCACTAGTGAGAACACCACGGGTGGGAAAACTGGGGCCATGCTCCCTCAGCTCTCATTTCATCTCCATGGGGCCACCTTCCAGCAGACATGGAGGTGAGTGTGAGTGAGGTACCTCCGAGCTGCCGCGGGTCACAGGTTCAGCCTGGGCTGCCGAAACTCACATCTGGAGCCCGGAGCAGCCATCCATCCCCATGGATGTATAGCATGGATGTGGGAACCATTTCGTGCACACAGCTGGGGTTCCTTAGGGCCAGGAGCATGGAGAAGGGTTCTATTTCTCCTGTCTATTGATAGCTGTGGCGGGACCCTTGGATAAGAAGTGGAAAGGGAAGGACTGCAGTTCTTCTTTGGTTTCTGAGCTTCTCCTGCTGCCTCCCGCCTCTGCCAGCGTGGGGGAGGCTGAGAGATGGGTAAAGCATGGTGTCAGCTTTTTTAAAAAAGAAAGAAGGTGAGGGCTTAGTTCCCTGGGACACCCATGGCCCTTTCCTGCTCTGTGGCACCTCCAAGACTACGTGGTGGTTCACATGGACCCGGTTTCGACTCGCTGGCTTTAAAGCAGTTGTGCCACACATGGCTGCATTTCACCGTGGGCAAACAGCCACTCGGAGAACGTTTGCTATTAAAAGAGAAAGTCATTTATGAACAATTAAGAGATTGGCCAGACGCCAACAGAAGAGGGGTGTAAATCAGCTTGTCTCCGCTGGCTTTAATGGAGCAAGGCTGATGGACTCTGAGGCAACCACTGGGCTCTCTGGCTTCCTGAAGAGCAGCCACCAGAAATCCAGGCCATCCTTGCCAAAGTCTCTTTGAACAGCAAGGTTGTTTGTTTGGGAAGCCCTACAGCTTCAAGAGGAAATATCCACTTCTCATCTCCTTCTGCTTAAATCCGCAGTCTGCAGGCTGAAGCCACAGCAGAGCAGAGAGAGGGGCCAGCGCCCCTTTTAAGCCCTTTAGAGACAAGACGGGAAAATCTAGAGAAACAAGTGAGTGAGGATTAACACCCTGAATGCTGCCAGCACTGAATGCCTACGACTGCTTGTGCTCTCTTGGAGGAGAAGAGTGCACCCAGCATTCCCACCCCTCCAGACTAGCTTTTAGCACTGGTTGCAAGGGCAGCTTCTCCACGTGCCCCTCTGTCTTCAGCTAGGACCACCAGTTCCTCCGTGGACACCTGCCTGGTGTCTACCGAGATATGAGGGTACCGCTGCCTTGCATCACAACACAAACCAAATGGTCAGATTCATCCCTGTATGACTACATGGAGCTCTTTGAGACCCAAACTGTGGTGAAGGTACAGCTTATTTCCATCAACTTAATGCCATCAAAATCCATGGAGTTGCTCTCCATCGTCACCACTGTATCCCAGAGCAAACCCTGGCCTGCTGTTCAGTAACATGTGCTAGGACATGCTGAGCCCAACTACTTTTGCTCTTGTTCTGGTGTAAATCAGCAGCGACATTCTGAAGCCAAGGGAGTCTAACTTTCCTTTACACTGCCATTACGGCGCTGACGTCAGTGGAGCGATTTCAGATTTATGCTTGTGTCACTGAGAAAGGAATTTAGACCTAATTGATTTACACCACTGTAAAACTGATGTGCAAGGGGAACTGGGTTTGCAGCGCACAGCCCTGTCCCGGCACTGATGGAAGACAGGGCTAGCTACCCAAATAACGGCATAATCTGAAGAATCCTTATTTATGGTCTCCGAATGTGTGCGTGCACGTAGGAAGGAGGATTGGAAGATGGCAATTAAAATAAACAGCAAATCACTTATCCTAAACATCTGCCTCGTAAAAGCAGAAAATCAGATGTTGCCCTGGAACGCGTGCTATTTGCTGCTCCGAGTAACACAGAGGGAGCACAACTCGCCTGACCTCCTCCAACATTTCCTCTGCCCTGAGATCTGAATTCCTCAGGGTTCACAAGTCAAAACATAATACTCAAAACAGAAGTCGGCTGAAGAAACCTTGCAGCCTCTGTTCTTGACCGGTGCCTGTTCACCTGTGGGAAGTTTGGATTTGCTCACCAGACTAACACTATGAGAGGGATGGACCACCCGCATCCCACAAGGCAAGGGATGTGTGGAGACAGGCCACGTGCATTCATCTTGCTAACTACACGGCCAGCTGGATATCACTAATTTATATTCCTTTCTTTTGTTTAAGTACAGCCCTAGCAGTGGTGCAAGACTAATGATGAAGTCACTTCTGGTCATTACTCATAATACATCCCAGGCTCAAGGGCAGCCATTCCGCAGGGTGAAGATCTGATGAGAAAGTAAAAATGATCTTTTGGAATCAATGGGAATTGACTATTGCCCACATAATCGCAGTGGGACTTTGAAATGACCCCTAAGGGACAGTTCCCAAGGGGTCAAGGAAAGGATTCAAAAAATTCCCTCCCTGGTCCTAGGCTGGAGATTGGCAGCAGATTGTCTTAGTGGTTTGCTAAGTGGTTTTGCATATCTTAGAAGATTTGCTTCTCTTAATTTGAGATCTGTACACTGTGGAAATCTCCTTCTGAGCTAGTCGTCCAGAGAAATGGACTCCTGGAGGAGCCCAGTCCTCAGACTAATGCAGCTATCCGCAAGGCAGCCGAGCAGCCCTTCCCCTAAGCATCAACCGCATTCAGGGTGGAGTGAGGGCAGAGCAAAACGGGGTTGCACTCTATAGCCCTCCCGCACCCCAGGCAAGCAAGACTGCCTGTCAGCCTTGCATTGCACAGTCTCTGCATCTCAACGGGGGTCTCCCAACCCTGTAAAGATCGACACAGAGTGTCTACAGATACTCCCCTCTTTCCTTTCCTGCCTCTTCAATCTCTCATTGGAAACGTTTGCTATTTTATCATGTTTCAGCAACCTGTCATCTACCATTTGCCAACAATTCTTCCTATAACCTTTAAATAGCATATGTTAGATGTGCAGGGTGTAAAAAGAATCCTAGGGTACAACAACGTGAAATGAACCATCAGTTGCTTCTTCACAGATCAAGGTAAAAGAAGAACCAGTTAATGCGTGATAAGATGCCGAGGTGTAACATAAGGGCACAAGGAACCCCAGAGTGCGCCAATCCCAGAGTTAGGCTACTTTGTGACCATACTTACTTAAGAAAGGAAAAAATTACATCTCAGCCCTTTTAGTTTGCTCTAACCCAAACCTGTGCTTTAGGGCATCTCTGTACTTGGCTGTACGAGGTGATGTTCTGGGTGACATGTGGTGATGTTACTTGTTTGTTGCAGGACTCTGACACAGCATCTTTCCGCCACAGAGTTCATCCGTGACTCCTTGGTACAAGTCACAGCCTCAGAAGTGTGTGGCAGTGTCTCTGAACGCTTCGTAATGCACCCATCAGCTTAGGGGTGGTATTTCTTCCCTGTCACTCTCCCCTGCACCAGTTTATACTTATTTTATCCTCCTTCCCCCTGAGCTCTCCTGTGGAACAGGGATCCAGCAGCCAATGCAACAAAGCCAAACTTTGACACAACTTCCCAGTTAGTGTCAGTTCTCAGCACGTGTCCAGCTTGCTCCCCGCTAGCCAGGCACCAATTTAACTTCACATCTCCACTTTTGGTTGTGGTATCAAACTTCTCTGAAGACCTAAGTCCTCTTTGTCCTTTATCACCAGTTGAAGGACACAGATCTCCCACCACTAGGATATCGCTCGAATCTGCCAGGGTCTTGGTGAAGATCACTGGCTCTTAAATCGATGCAGGTGGCAGTCCCATCACTAAATCCCAAACCTGGATCTTCATTTACTTTGCTGAGAAATAATGTCCTCGTCAAATTCTAGGTTTGAAGGACTTCTTTTTTTCCTGGCATCAGAGTAACTCTGGAAAGTAGCCAGAATGTGAACAGCTGCAAAGCAACAGGCTTTTAAAAGCTGTGTTATCTTATTTCTCTCTCGTTTGCTTGCCCCAGCTTTTCTGAGGGGGTTGTTTGTTTCTTTTTTTTTGAATTTTGGGGAAGTGGGAAGGACATTGTTTGCTTTGCTTTTTTTTTTAATCATTGAACGGATTGAAGGTGGTTCCCAACAGAGCAACAATTCTCTTTGAAACTATTAAATCAAACTGTAAAATCCTGCAATCCCCCAGCAGGAGCTTTTGACTGTCAGAGAGTTGGGAGCCTTGTGTAATGCTTTTCTGGGGTTTTGTGTTTTTTGACAAATAATGATTTTCCCCCCTGTGTTTTCCTGACAGTAGTGCAATGCACTAGGGCATGTGCTGTTACTGTGCGCTCAACTCTTTGCCGTTGATAGACCTCACTCAGATGTGACTATCAGGGCAAGTGGGAGGACTATAGAAAGGGAAGACATTTTCTGGAGCCTTAATGGAAGAGGTTTACTCTGAAACATGAGCTACTGCCTGTACACGTGATGTAAGTGTAAAATACCCTGTATGTGGGATATCGCTATGCTCTCGAGGTACAGAAACATGATTTCACGACTGCTCAAAAAACCACATGTTTTTGATGCTCTGCAAACCTGGAATCATGACAGAGATAAGCGTGCTGTTATAACCAGAGCCTCGCATGCCAGATAACGCAGGCAATGCTCTTGTCTTGGTTTGTGGCACGCTGTAATTTCCTTTCCTTGGTGTGATGCCAGCATAGTGTAAACTTGTCCTTAAGCTGGGCTTACACCCAGTTTCCTCTGCAGTTGTTTCAAGTAATACAAACTTAAAACCAAGCCAAAGAAGTTAACAGTGAGCAGAACATCCTTCTCCCTGTAGGAACAACAGAATACCCGAACAGTACCCTCACTCCCCCATCTGCCTCTGTACTCCACACCCTATCGAAGGAAGGTGCTGGGATGGGATTTCAGCTCCCCCCCTGCCACAACCCAAGGACACAGCTCTGAGCAACCTGCTCTCACTGGCCCTGCTTTGAGCTGGGGGTTTGGATGGGATGATCTCCAGAGGTCCCCGCCAGCCCCAACTCTTCTGCAGTCCTGGGAAATACAGCGAGTGGGAGCGCTGCTGTGCGCCAGGCTCAGAAGGTCATGCAACGTGAAAGAGCATATACACGCAGACACCACTATCTCTTCTTTCCTGCCAGCCAGATGTGAAGTAGCAAAGACTACCTCCTAATTTTCCCGTGAAATGTCTGGTTTCTGCCCTCTGGGCAGCACACTGAGCTTGCGGGGCTGTCGAAACCCATTAGCTGCCATGCTGGAGCAAAGGGACATCCCAGTGGCAGTTTCCATAAGGGCTCCCAAGGCTCTCAGTGAATTGCAACAGCGAGGACCCTTCAGTTAAGTGTCACTGGCATTGGAGTGGCAAGGTATTGGTGATGTGGGCACTACCAGCTCAAGTAGAGACCCACCACTGACTTATTTACCACTGTATTTTTCCCCATTAATTCAGAAGTTCTCCATTTTCTTGCTACACTGTGATTTGTTGCTGTGTAGGCTACTTGCAAATAAACAAACAGAAGAACCAGCCTTTGATGGAAGCTGCTAAGCTGAAGGCAGCCGACACTCTGAAGAGACAGCACATCAGGGTTGTTTCTCAGGTTTGATGAGATGGGATCCCACTTAGGGTCAAGCTGTTCCTCAAGGCTCCACTGGTTTCCTTGTGGCCCAGGAGTATTTGAAGTGACAGGCTGCCAGCTTGAGGAGACAGAGGTGGACCACCATCAAGAGAACCAAATTTAAGGGCCAGATATTAAGCCCAGGTGCCTTCCCTGCCCTGCTTTTAGATGCGAATCCATATATGAAAATAGCAAACAATGGTCCTCTGGATGAGAAAGGGCCAGGGATCTGAAAAATGTGACACAAGTGGCATATCAGCAGGTCATTCGGTGCTTGCCTGTGAATGCCTGGAGGGGCTTCACATTAAAAAAAGTCCTAAGTTTTAAGAAAGAAACATTTGTGGACATTTGGCTTCAAGCGATGAAAATCCTTCTCCAGACTTAGCGTCATCGCTTGTGGAATTCACGTCTGAACTCCGACTTCCTACAACTGCTTCAAATGCTCCAAGGATTTCTGGGAAACCTTGTAATTGGATCCTGGATGGCCTGTTTAACTGTTTTATGCAAAATAACCTGGGATCAGGGGAAAATGCAAAAGAATTCTTGTTTTAGAAAGTCCAGTAGTGTCACAGGGCAGCTCTCTGGTAACGCACTGAGTGTCAGCCAGGGTTTTGTTTTCTAACACAAAAAGCAGGGATATCCTCTCCATACTGCCTTGGGACATGGGGAGATGCTTACATGAGAGGATCCTTCTCAGCTCTGTTGAAGGACTCCATGAGTTGGCAGCAGCCACCACAACGCTCCAGTGCTAAATTTTCCTTAAAGGTCTGATTTGAAAGAGCAAAGAGAGGGAGTTAGGATTAAAGCTGTCAAGGCCACGTGGCTTAACAGAAGCCATCATGATGCCATTACAGGGTTCCTCAAAGCTGCATGAAGCCATCACAGTGTCCCTCAAGGGTACCTCCATGCGCTAGTGATGCAATGGTGCAACAGGTAACAAGCAGAAGCAAATCTGCTCCTTTTCCCTGTAAAAGGCTTCCTTTTTACTGAATAAAGTGGGAAGAGCGAGCTTTTCCCATGCCTAGAATATCATTGCTAGTAAAGAGGGACTGAGCCAGATTCAGAGACCCAATGCACAACCAGTGAGCTGGCTGGAGATAACAGAATGGGGAAGAATGTCCAGATCTCTGCTTCTGACTCACTGGCAAACATCCAATCCAGCTGTCCCGTGGTTGGTCAGAGCACGGAATCTCTCTTTTTAGAGGAATTTGGTGCATTTCCTACATGCATACACCCATAACTGACAGTCACACCTACCCAGATTGTTCTAACCTAAATTCTGCCTCCTCGAACCGAGCATGCCCAGGATGGCTGTCAGCCTTGAACAAGGGATGGAGACACAGGTGGAATTCAGGCCAGGTGAAATTGGGAATTGCCATCTCCCCCTTCAGTAACACAGAGACTTAACATCCCTTTTTGTGCTTTGCTGTGAGCTTTTGTGATGCTGCTGAGGTTCCCTTGAGACTCTTCCTGGGGGGAAGAGGCAGCAAGAGAGTGCGAGACACAGAGGACGTCCTCCCTCCGTCTCTCACGTGCAGCTCTGCGGCTGCCTCTCTCGCAGGCGCCGTTCCCATGCAAGGCTCCAGTGCGGATGATCTCTAATCCCAAGGGCACGAGTGGAACGGCCTCGGATGTGGGAAATGGTTTACAACCAAGTCCCTTATCCTCAGGCAGCCTACGAACCCCACACTAGCCCCAGGGGCTAGGCAGAGCGCAGGGAGGCCGAACGAGACACTTCCAACCACGCTTACTAATTGCTGTGCCCTGCTGAGCGGCAGCAGCCCGATCCATAGGCCGGGAGCAGGCGGCCACTGGGGTTTCCTTTCCCGCCGGGGAGCAGCGGAGCCTCGCCGGGGAAGGACATGGGTGGTTAGTGTCCCTCCACCTCCAATGCTCCTGCCACCCAGCCCGCCTCCGTGTCGCTCTTCTCCTTCCTTGATTAAAGCCCAAGTGTGATGTGCATCAGGTGCTGTCCCCACGTGATGCCGGAGAGGGCCTGAAGCGAGGCCAGATGGAGGAAATGGCTCTTGTGTCCCTCCCCGAGACGGAAGGAGGTGCTCCTGCCTGCAGCCCCCGGCGCCGCCGTGTGCGGCCGGCGGCTGGTGTTGGAGCGTGGTCCCACCGGCAGCCGGGAGGAAGGGACGGCATTTGCCTGTTTACGTCAACACAGAAGTATTTCCCTCGTTTTCAAAACGGTGTGTTTCATCTGCTGATCTCGAAGCAGTTGGGAAAGAAACGTTACCTCTCCCACCCAGCAGATAAGGGGTTAGGATCTGATCAAGGTCACTTAGCAAGCCGGAGCCACTAGTGATGTAAGTCTGGTTTCCAAATCTCCCATCTTCAGCCAACTCTCTGCACAGCTCTGACATCCCCTGATGAACGTGTGAGCTAACACTAATGCTAGTTTATGACTAACATGACTAATGAGGTAACACGGATACTAGTTTAGACTCAGAGACATAGCGGATGCCATTTCACCTACAAATAAAATTCTTTATTCAAACAAATCCCTTCC
The DNA here is from genome assembly GCA_003993805.1 of Himantopus leucocephalus. NCBI lineage: Eukaryota > Metazoa > Chordata > Aves > Charadriiformes > Recurvirostridae > Himantopus > Himantopus leucocephalus. The sequence continues at coordinate 9,128,047 of RSEF01000013.1, forward strand.
TTTCCCTTAGAAGAACTTACTCTCCCGAACTGCGCGTTATCCACCTGCTTGACTTCTTGGGATTCGGACACGGCAAAGAGGACAAGGGACAGGGCAGCAGCTGCCCGTCAGAGGTGACTATGGGAGAAATTCAGTTTTCGCGACTTCAAATCACTCCCTCACGCTACACAAATTCGTATTTGGCGAGAGGATCCAGGCCATGGGACACCTCAAAAGCAGCTGTTCCTACGTATGACTTCGGTGATGTATTTTTAAACATCACTGCTCAGGAAGGAAGGAGGAAGAAGTCACCAGTCTCTGCTCCCGTCCTCCTGCTGGAGGGGGACAGCACCCAGAGATGTGGAAATATTTCAGGGGCTGCCAACAAACCAGCTGGGGTTTGTTCAGGGGCTCAGGTCGCCTTTTAGCCAGACTGCCGCAGGTGCACAGGGTGAAAGGGAAGCTTCTCTGATGAATGGGAATCAAAGTATAAAGAGAAAGTGGTAAAATGTTAACGCTGCAGCGGGGCAGGAAGCGCTCTCTCATGTCAGGAGTGATTACAGGGCTCGTAAAGGTCAGGGTTTCTTTTTTAGAGCCTTAAATTTTGACAACATTTGTCCTGGCAAGGTACTGCTGCTGTAAGAGATATGCTGGTGCCCCTTGGGATAGTTGATGGCAGCTCAAAAACTTGATGCTGGCACAAACATTAATGGCTCAGAAGGGAGCAGGCAAAGAGAAGAGGGGAAAGCAAGCGGAAGAGGGAGAAGAAAGAAAAGCCACAGGTTTTTGAGGTTTACTTAAGGCAGACTTTGGGGGCTCGTACGGTTTGCTAATGCTTGGAGAAAGGCAGTTACGCAAGTGTAAGTGATTCAGCACAAAGAAACCATCTGGAGACGACGAGTCCTTCCCCTCCGGTGGCAGCGGTGACTCTGACTAACAGTGTACGTAAATAACACAAAAGCAGTATAAACAGCACGGCCATCCCCGTCACAGCCCTTTCTCCATAGCCCTGCTGTGCAGTGACTGTCCCACAGGACACACGTGGCTCTGGGGAAGGTGGAGGTGGCATTAACCCTCTCTGAGCTGGCATCCTCCCCACGTGCATCCCCAACCCCAACAGCATAAAGCAGCTCTGAGGGCTCTCAGCCTGTTTTCTCCACAGCAGCAGTTTCTCACTTCTGTTTCCAAAGACTAAGGAAAAGCTGGAAGGTCCTGAGCAGCAATGCAAGTGGCCTGCTCTCGTCCAGCCAGGGAGCAATGAAGCACCAGAAAAGGATGCTGAACGCGGCAGAGCCACGCAGAACTGCAGAGCACAGCGCTGACACCGGACCTGAGGCAGGTGGGTCCCCGCGTGATGCTGTCTCTCACCTAAGAACACGCAGAAAGTCTTATTTCAAAGACTGAGCAGCATGTTATGCCCCTCAGACATTCTCCCCGTAGGCTATTTCTGAACAGCCCACGTGCATGGATTCAGTGCGCAGCACCTATCAGCGCTCCTCCCCATCCCCTCCTCACAGTACTTAATCTAATAAAGACCAAACCTATTTTTCACCTCACACAAGAGTAACTGAAGAGCAAACACATTCATTTCACCCTGTGTATGCTGCAGTCACACAAACGACTTGAAGGAGAGTCTAAGTAGCAATTATTTACAATCGTGGTTATATCATTGGTGTTTGGAGGACACTGCTCTTGGAAAGTCCTGCAGCTCCGTCATCCCATTAAATCGGTGACAACCATACTAAAAATATGTAACTGTGTGGGCAGGGAGAGAGATGGAGCCCTGGCCATCCTTTATTTCTATCTTGTGCGACAAATCTCCAGTAACTTTTTCAAAAGCAGCTCTGGAGCTTAAGTCCCATTTTCAAAATTGCTTTGGGTAATCGTTCACTCGTAGATGAGTAGATGTTACTTGATGAAAGTAAGTCCGATTCTTTTTCCCTTATCCTGCTCACCCACATCAAAGGGTGGAGCACAGAGGTTTGTGCCAGGGCTGATAAATACTCCCAGGGATTTACTGGGCTAAACCTGCGCAGAAAATGCTCAGCCTCACGACGGCCCTGTTCACGCTACGCTTTGGTTTCCTTCATCAAAGCAAAGCGACAGCCGCCCGAGCAGCAACTGGCACGCCGAGAAGCTGCAGAGGGCTGATGGTATCGCAGGCAGACACAACACAGCCCTGCAGCGGGCAGCGACCCAGTTCTGCGGCACAAACAGCATGAAGGCAACAGCCAGGAATCCATGGGTGGAGCGGGCATCGCACCTGGGTAAATACGACCGCAGCAAGAAGGCCTGTTTTCCCAGAGCCCGGCTTGGAGCTGGTGATTGCACCACAGCAGCCCTCAGGGGCTTTTCTGCTCTGCTCTCTGGCAAGCACCTTCTTCAGTGAGTGAGCAAACGGTTGGCATCTGCCACGGAGATATAAAAAGACTTCCCTGCAAGGTGGAGCTCAGCTTGTTGATGATCTCATGGTTTCAGTCACGGTGACCTGCTGCACTTGATGGATGCACCCCTTCCTCCAGTGCCCCTGCCTCTGCTCTCCTTCATCAGCAGCTTCTTCTGTCTTCAGCTGAGTTTTCAGCCAGGGAGGCTGGGATCACCTAACCCGTCCTTTCCAGCGCAAATCTCAGTTGCACACAGAAAGACCTGTCCTCCTGGCCGCCTCCTCACCTGGAAGTGAGACAACCCTTGCAGAAGTTAACCAAAGGAGAGGAAAAGCCCAGCAAAACCTCTCCAGGAACATGCAGAAATGACAGGAGCAGAATGTTAAAGGGACACCGGGTTCCCATTTCAGTGATTTATTTACTGTAATGTCCCTGCTCTTTAGGATGGGCCAAATCTTACCTCACAGCATCATGACCCTGCAGCAATCGCAGGCTGTGCTGTGAAGCCCAGCTGTAACCTGAAACTCCATTTAAAAATGGATGGTCCATCTGCAGGAAGGAGAGCCCTGGTATTTAGGAGGGGTTCAAGCAGCTCACCTACAGCCCTCTGACGGTCTGACATGGAAGGGCTTTCGAGTTTATTATATTTTAAATCAGTTGCATAGTTATGCCAGCATGGAAAACTGATGACCCCTAACTTCTTATCGGAGAGCGAGCGGCAGCTATGTAACATCGTCTGATTCCTCCACAGTTGACCCTGCGACGGAAGGGCTCACTGCGATGGCGAGAGGACAGAGCAGCGTTCAGGATCACAGGCGTTTCCAAGAGTGTGATAAAATAGCCAATAAAGAACCCATGATGTGCAACGAGAGAGTGGTTTCTGTGGCACAGAAATCCATCCTGAGGGAGTCCGTGTGGAAATGGTAACTGAGCTTTTCATAAATTACTGGAAGTCAAATGTTAACAACTTCCATGTAAGGAAGATAAAAGGTGGAGCGGATGAGATGCACATGTATATTCAGCTCGATTATTCTCGCCTCAAAAACCAGTCCAGCCAGCCCTTTCATCACTCAGCAGTTCATCTCTAAATTGCCTCTATTATTAACAATAAAATGCTTGTTATTTGCATCGCCGTCCTTTGTAGGAGCTGGGGATGGGGACGAGGCTGCCTGCGGTGAGAGGCACGGTGCAGGCACGGGAGGAGCGGTGCGGGCAGGGCCCCGGCATGCCTCTGCTGCCCTCCTTGAACAGCGAGCTCAGGAGGAACGGTCGAAACACAATAATTGTGAGCAAAGGGGTAAAACAGAGGGGACACAGACATAGGAGATGATGTGCCTCTGGGGCGTCCCAGACTCTTCTGTCCAGGGAAGAGGTGGGCACCCCACCATCCTGCACAGGGCAATCACAGCATGAAAAAGTTTCAGGTGACTTCTGAGCACAATATATCCATCCCTATGTTTACACTATAGCAGAGGAATACTCCAGAAATGCTCAAGATGACCTAACAGGTCTAGTTTCTATTAGTCATTTACTTGTAACAAACAGTAATTGGAACTCCTGGCTAAAATCACTGGGGATTTCCTCAGGCAACGCCATAGTTTTGAAGTGGCTTTGCTGATGCTATAATTAGCATGTGTACAGAAAAGTACCCATTAGCATCCTCCAACTTCTCTGGCCCAATTTGCATTGATGTTCATGATGCAATTGCCTCCTTAGCCCGGCTTCTTGTATCACGACAGAGGAATGCGGCATCCCTCAATGAATCACGCAAGAAGCAGGGGGGGGGAAGAAAGTTCTCTGCAAACACAACCTTTTTTGTCATCAGCTGAAGGAAGGAAATTTAACATGTACTTTGGGTTAATGAAAATGGGAAGCTTTTGCAGGGGATGCAGTCACTTTTAGATTAGGCAGGATGACTCAAGACTGATAAATATAACACAAAATGGCTTTCTACTGCTACTAGGCAAGGGTTGCCCTCTTGGTGCAAGGGGTTGCACCTTACCCTTTGGTGATCTAGCCCCGGTCTCTCACCCTCTCGGTGGTGAGGCGTAATGACCTAGTGGCAGTTGTCTTACAGACCACCTCACAGTACCCTAGGTAAGCTCTGGCAGAGTAACAAAAGGGTTTAATTGTTAAGTGAAACTGAATCAGGCTGAGGTTCAGATTCCTGCTGCAGAAGCCAAGAAATGACAATATCTGGCAGTTGCGAAGCATCTTCTCTCCAAACTCCCGGCCACCGCTTGCGGGGACACTGCCCTTCTAGGCACGGCGCGCCTGGCAGGCTCCATTTTGCAGGCAAGCGCGCCGAGGCACCGCGATGTGAGATGAGTCACCGCAGCGGAGTGCAGACCTCAGCGCTCTCGGTTTCTAATCTGGGTCCTGCATCGTAGATGTTTGTCACTGCGGAACAGGGTGATATTTTCATGCTGTATTTCTTTCTGCGACTCAACAAGCACCTCACATAAAAGCTTTTGTGCTTCAGAGAGGATTGAGGTCTTGAGGAATTATGTACAAAGCCTGAACAAACGTTTTGGCACTACCGAGTCGTGTGTGTTTCAGTAACAGCACAATCTCTACCCGGTGGCAATACAATCCAGACTGCTTTTCAGGGACAGCTACAGACACTGAAGACTGGGGGTATCTCCACATTACTCCAAGGGCGCCTTGCACAGGAGGACAACTCCAGCTTGGATCTGGACCACAGCTAAGTTTACACCCCCAATACAGCCAGGGTCCTGCCCGGGTCCCAAGTCCTGCTGGGCTCCCACCTCCCCGCAGGAGGTCTGGCTGTCCTTGGGGCACGGTGCAGCTGCGAGCCCCTCCGCACGTCCTCGGGGCTGCTTATGGCAAACCCAGCTCAGCAAAGCAGCGCTGATGCTACCCACACAGCACGCGCTCCTCTCACCGCAGGCACTGGAAATAGCCTGGCCGCAGCAAGGCAGGCCCGTTCGCCGTGCTGACAAGTGTGCACGATGGACATACCGGGAGAGGTGAGCTACGCTGACCCGTCCCTTCCAAACCGCAGCTGCTGGCTGCCATGTTTTGCATTGTGGAGACACCCCAAGATAATAAATAAAAAGCAAACGAAGAGCAGCAAAATTTCTGGGAGCAATGCTGATGACAAAGCCCGAGCAGCATCCCTGGTGCCACCCAGGTACCCATCCCCTTCCCGCCGCTCTCCTCCCGAGAAAACCCCATCTCCCCGCTCGCACCTCGCAGCCGCATCTCCCGCTTATCACCAAGGGCATCGCCGCGCCGGGGCGGGGAGACGGCTGTCCTGATTTGTCTCCATACCTGTCAGACACGCTCACTGCAAAGGCACGCGTGCCTGCAGAATGACAGAAACGCCTGCTCCACACCCTGCCTAATTGCGCCTTGGCAGGCAGCAGAGCGGCCTCCGAGAAGGAAACGAGCTTGCTGTTCATTTTAGAGGAAATCATTGCTCTACACAAAGCTTCAACCGCTCGGGAAGGAACCTGGGGGCCGAGAGGAAATCATGAATTATTGCTTTGTATAATCCTGCCTTGCACCAAGGTTGGGGAGGGGACTTTCCAAAGGCACGGGCTTGTCTTTGTGTCTTCTACAAGGAAGAGGAGGAAAAAGATGCTTCAGGAAAGAACCAGGTTGTAGGACTCAAATGCCCTAGCTCCAGAAGGGGAGGGATGGAAAATAAAGGAAATAAAGATGGTATATTATGGTAAACAGTATGTTTTGGAAATGGATACCAAGCTTTCTTCATCTGTTATCCATCACTGGTTTTCTCTGAGCACCTCTACTTATGGAGGCTCCTAATAGAAAACACATTAAAAAAATGCTTTTTTTAAGCGTCCTTCTAATTCTTTGGACACTTGTGGACATCGGAAGTTAAAAAACCCCAGCTAATGCCAGCCAGAGAAAAAGCAGGCACTATGCAAGCATGTCTGCCCCAATTTCCAAATCCAGATGCTGTTCTCCCCAGCTATGGCTTTTATTCAAAAAGCAATGCATTTGGAAGAGACTTTTTTCTTGGCCAGTTGATTTGTGGCGCTTTGGGGGACACTCACAAGCATTTCATCCCATCCATAGGAGCAGTGCTCTTTCTTTAAAAAATGCCACATTTTTCACCTGACTCCAGCAGGTGAATTGCCCTGCGTGCCCGTGTGACACAGCCCTCCTCGGTCCCCCTGCCTGCCCACCCTGCTCTGTCAACCCTTCTTCCCTCCATCACCCACCAGCCAAAGTGCTTTGCTGGTGGCTCCCCCGGCCCTGCTCCACCGTACCCCCCGACTGCTTCAGGGGCTAATAGAAAGGCTGCTCTGCTCACCAAGAAATAACTCAGTCGTGGGCTCCCGGGTGCTGGATGAAGCCCTGTGATCTTCGCTTCATTCCTACGCAGCATACAGCGTTGTATGGGTGCCATGGTGCCCGACAGGAGTGCCTGACTCTGAAACCTCCGGAGGTTTTTTGTCCCTGCAGCCCTGAGCAGAGCTAAAGAGCCGCAGAAGTCTGCCGGAGACAGCTCTTTGCCCTGGCTGCGTGGCTGAAACTGGGTCTGTCCCCTTTCCACCATCAGAGCACCTGCTTGGATCAAAGAAACACCTTCTGGCAATGTCGAGAGAGTTTGGAGAGGCATTTCGCTAACAGCGAGGATGGCTTCTGTGCTCAGATGTTTTACGCTTGGATGCAGTGGGCAAAGCTCGTTGCCAGCACAGGAAAGGTAATGTATTCTGGTCCACCAGCCACGCAGGCTCCCACGTAAGCATCGTGTTGGCAAAACACAGCACTGATGCCAAGACTTGCCTCTGCGCTCCCTGTTTGGTGCAGCAGCTGCCGGCTCCTGGCTCCCCACCTCCAGCTCCGCGGGCGCTCCAGTGCTGAGCCCAGCAGAGCGAGGGTGACGTGCGGCTCTCTGCTCCCAGTCGGGACAGCTCTGCCAGCACGGGTCCTTGGGGGCCTCCCACTGCTCCAAGGAGATGGAGGGGAAAGCCTTAGCAGAGGCAGCTCAGGATGGAGGAGAGGAGGGGATGAAAGGTTTCCCCTTTCCAAGCTTCCACGGCAGGAAGGGAAGGGCTGGTGGGCACGTTGGAGGGGTCACAGACAGGGATGGCAGAGGCGCAAGTCCTCTGCAATATGAGGGTAAGATACAGATACAGGCTCCAAAGCACAAACAGAAGACAGCAGCTGGGAGCAGCCGGAGGCACAGGGACAGTGCTGGGCAGTGGCATCATGGCTTAGCTCTGGAGCTGGGAAATCCTGCGGGCTGCAGGGCAGAGCTGGAGAGCAGAGGCACAGCTTCTGCGTTTGCCCCTCACCACCACTCCCGAGGAGACACAAGGCAAGGCAATGCCTACACAGGATGATTTCATGTCAACTTTCTTCATTTGCTGGTTTGTTTAAAGCCAAACCACAGAACTTTGTGCTGGTTGTGAGCCGTGACAGCATACCGACTGCAGTAATTCTCATGAAACCCACGGCAGTTAAAATGACAGTGAGGTCCTGAATGCATCTGCAGCTATTTGGCTTATATAGTCATCTTCCTCTCTCTCTAGCGCACACACCCACACGAACACACACGGCTTGTCCCAGTGCTCTAGCAGGGTTAAGTAACCCAAGGTCAGCTTTAGGCCACCTCATTGACTATCATTGCATTTGCACTGGCTGGGAGCGGAGACGGGAGAGAAAAACCTCGTAAGCAAGACTGTAATATGCAGTACAGAGCTGGGACACCTCCATCCAAAAACAAGGCGCAGGACAGTCTGATCCTGCAGGTGACGCTGGAGTGAGGAGCACACCACCAGGGACATCCCTGCTCCTGCTGCTGCTCCGCTCCCACTGCGAGGGGGCACCACCATGGTGCAGTACCGCTCTGCAGTGCCCCACCAGTCGAGATGTGGCCCTTTTCACAGAATCACAGAATGGTCAGGCTTGGAAGGGACCTCTGGAGATCACCTAGTTCAACCTTCCTGCCAGAGCAGGGTCACCTACAGCAGGTTGCACAGGACAGCATCCTGGTGGGGTTTGAATGTCTCCAGAGTCTGAGACTCCCCAACCTCTCTGGGCAGCCTATTCCAGTGCTCCTACAATGAAGGAAAATAAACATTAAAGACAGAAACAATCCAGCTGTTTATGGAGCATCTCAGGTTTGCAGTAGGAGTTTCCTCCCATGACAAAATCCCTGGCTTTTCTTCCCACTCCAGCAGTGCAAAGGAGCCATAAAGTTGCTGTAATGAGCCTGCTGAAAGTTTTGGCTGGCAAGGGAGAATACCGGCGCAGCACAGCACGGGTGTGACATGCTCTGTGCCTTCTCCAGTGTTGGGCAAGGATGGGACGTGACCAGGGACTGGCTTGATGCTGCTGTCTTGTGACCCCTGACCCCGAGACTGACAGAGTGAAAAGGTGACATCCACGTTGGACACCAAGGGCCAGGATTTGTCATATTTTTACTGGACAGGAGGATCAGTTGTCTCTTTTTCACTCGGTTCCACTGGAAATCCACTCCAAATCCCCCCATTAGGTCTGAATGCCCTGTCCCAGCTGATTTACTCAGTCATCAGCAGGGACAGGGCTCTGCTCACTAGCACAATTTGAACACCTAACATGGGCCACTTAAATCCTTACTTGCAGTTTGCACATGCAGAGAGCTTCTCCTTGCACACCAGTTGCTTGCAATGAGCCAGCTCTTCTTCAGCATCTCCCATCCCCAGGAGAAACCAAACCCTGCACAAGGCATTGATGACACGGGAGAGTCCGCCGAGCAGCCTGCCTTCCCTCTGAAACACTCAGCTGAGGAGGGCTCAAACAACGCCTCCCTTTATCTCTTGCTAGCCCTCTCGGTGAATTTGGTGCTTGTTCTGCCTCAGGTGGAAAAATTCCAGCTCCAGTTTGTCACCGGTTACCCGGCGTGGACCCACTGCACGGCCACCTGGCTCAGCCCGCTGAGCCCTGAAGCTACCTGGCACCATGTGCTCTCACTATGCTTCTCACTCGGGTGATTTGGGTTTAAATATCACTCTGCTGCCCTGTGCCAAGACCTGCCCCACCACCTGCCTGCTCCCTGCCCGGGTCATCTTCCCCAGGTGCTGGCTTGCAGGGCCAGGGCTTCCAGCACTGGCTCTATCAGGCAGGAGGCAAGAGTAATGGTTTGGGTCAAAAATATTTGATGACATTTACAGGTAAAAGCAGAATCTTTTAGTTTGGTTGAAGTTATTTTTCCCCTCCTCTTCCTGAAACTGGAACCCCACTGCAGAAGGTGGCATGGCACAAGGCGGAGGAGACCGTCTTTAAAAATAAAACAACAGTCACCTTCCCCGCTCTGGGAGCATAAATTAGGCTGGCCACTTGCCTTGGACAACTCCCCCGACGCTGGGAACAAACTGTGCATGCACTGCCTCTCTAATGGTCATCCTCTCTCAGCCGCGGTTTCCTAGCAATTCGGTATCACTGCGAAACCGTCCCCTCTCCCTTCGTCCTCCTGCCTTCCTCCTGCCAGATCTGCTAAATCAAACTCATGCTGGCTGAAAGCAGACAAGGAACTACTAATGTAGGAGGGAAGAGGCACCAGTCAGACTGCCTGCACTGAAATGCAGATCCTGCTGTCGTGGCATTTTCCAGCCCTGTTTCTTCTCCTCCTGAAATCCCTTTCCAGCTTCTCCCTCCTCTTCCACATGGGATCCAGCCTCTTCCTCTGCACCTTAAGTTTCCTGCTGGTGCTTGAGTCATTGTCCCTTCTAGGACTGATTTCTCTTCTCGATTTGTTTCTTCATCATCTTTTTACACTCTTCTTGGGCTACATTTCATTTTGCCTCTGTTCTTTGGGTGCCTCCATCTGTCCCTTCAACCATTCTCCTTCAAGTCCTTCCCTTTCTGTTTTTCATCACCAGTCTGTACGGTATTTAAGACTGTACTTATGGCAGAGTTGATGGAAGCCTCCTTACAGACACAGGCCCTCAGTAAGCTGCGGTTGTCCAATCCTATGCCAAAAAAGTTGGCACTGTCCAGTTTTATCATTATCTTTCCCCTTCTGCGTTTTGTGCGTTAAAGAAAATTCCTAGGCAGAGAAAGAAAACATCCCTGAAGTCACTCTGACTTTGATATAAGCCTTTGGCTTTGCAAATCATATCCCTAAAGCTCTGTCATCTAACTGTGGCAAACTGAAATCCCATCCTGCAGCCAAACAAGTGAGTCCAAGCGTGCTGCTCCACGGTGGCTTGCCCCCGGCACAGCGGGCTGGAGCCAGCGCAGCCTGAGACCAAACCCGAGGAGAGGCAATGCTGGCACCCCCTCTCGGGGTCCCCCCTTAGTCTGAGGGGACACTGGCGAGGTGACCTTGCTGTGCCCCTAGCCAGCACTTCTGCAGAGCTTCGCTTCAGACCAACAATCTTTCTCCCCCTCTCCAACTCATTTCTGTCTCTCCTGGCCAACATCCACAAGTCATGCCTAGAAATCACAGTCCCCCCGGCCCCTGCTGCCACCGGCTCTGGCTCGGAGGCTAATCACGCCACGCCTCTGCGCCCTGACCTTTCCTTTCTGGGAACAGCACGCACCTCTCACCTCCCATCACTTGACTCTCCCCCACTGCCAAGCGAGGGGCAGCCCAGCCGGGGCAGCCCGGCACCCTGCCCCTCTCCCTGCCTCCTCCTGCCCCTGCCAGCGCGGCAGCCGGTGTGTCATCACCTCCAGCGCCAGCGAGAGATGCCCACAACTGTCCCTTACAGTCTGCTAGCAACTGTCGGCTGAGCCCCCGCAACGGGGGGGCTGGGGTTGCAGGAGGAACAGCCTGTACATGGCTCTGCTGCCGAGGATGGGGAGATGTTCGTTCAGGGCTGGACAACTCTCCTGGAGGGGTTTCCATGCTATAAATAGGTACCCTGAGGATTCCCTTTTAAGAAGGGTCTTTCTCTGCAGCAGGGAGCCCCGGAGGGACGGGGAACCACACAGCCAGCTTTTACATGAGCGGAACATATCATGCTATGCAGTTACTGAGGAGTGGCCTTCTTTCTCTGAGTCACAAAATGTCTTTCGGTGGTTCTGCTCTCCCTTTTTCCTCCCATGCGTCTCCCCCCTACAGCTCCCCTTTGCCTCAGCTGCTGTGCTGAAGCGATATGAATTAACCCCGATACCTGTGGATTGCGCCCCCAGGTTAGTGCCTTCCCCACTTCCATACCTATAACCATATATCCTTGTACTCTGTATCTCTGTATTCGTATCTCAGCTGGAGACAGCAGGACCTCCATGTTTGGGTGGGACTTGCTTTCATTGCCTCTCCACCGCCACCACTGCTGCTCAGCGCCCCATCTCCCATGGCAGGGAGTGCGCCAACATCTCCGTTGTGCAAAACTCTGGCAAGTTCACAAATGACTCCACTTTCATGAAGCTGAAAAGAAGAGGACAACCTGTGCTTGCCAGGAGACGACAAGGGGAGAGGTGCCTCTGAGCCACAGCACTTCAAAGGGCTGGTCCTGGTGAAAGGCAGGTCCCTACCAGCACTCATCACAACCGAAAGTAAAATGCCGTTTGGGGTGAGACACTGCTCTGATGTCTGTGCTAGAAAAATTGTCACGCTGAGTAACACCTACCCCTCCAGCCCAACCATGAAAACATTTCTCTTTCCCTCCCACCTTCCACACCAAAGATCTCCGTAATCACACACTGACCCTCCTACAAGCAGGCTTTCAAGATCATGCAGAGTGTTGATTGTCACAACCAATTTCATGAGTTACCTTCCAGCTTACACCACCGCACCTGGCACTGCAGTCCAGCACAGGGACCGAGTAACTCACATCCCAGTGGAAAATCTGTGACCTGATGGTTTACAGTAAAGGCGTCTTTCATATATAGCAAGCTGGGTGGAAAGAGGTCCTGCCTGAACTGGGCTAACTTACACAGAGCCGAGCAAGGCACCCGGGAGGGTGCAGGGGCAGGAAAGGCATTGCAGGGCCCAGCACAGCAAATCCCCCTGGGAGACCATCCTAAAACCCAGCCTAGAAAGCCAACATCTCTCCATATCGAATTGCTGGGCTGCTATGAGGGTGCTTCTCATCTGAGCACAAGGGAACTGTTTCTTTCTCCTCTTCTTCAGCGACAAAGCTGTTCATACAGCCCTTCACACTCTGCACTCCAGCTTTTGAGCCTCACTTGTCTCTATAAAGAAGGTCCCACGCTCAGCCAGACTCGCGCCGAGGCAGAGTATCACAGTAGCATCTGGCTTACAATGAGGTATCACAAAAGACCTACAGTCAAGGCTGATACGGATCTATCTCAGCACCGTTCTCTTGTGCGAGGCCGGCCACTGTGCTGACACACTTACTCTCTGAAACCACCAACAGCAACATCTTCTTATTCTGGTGAGACACAGACCTTAGCCGAGGTCCCAAGCGGAGGGCTGGAAGAGGGGGTGACAGCCTATGCCTGATCCCACCCACTCCCAAGCAGCACAGCCAGATGAGGTGAATGGAGAGTAAGAAAACCTCTGACCAGTGAGAAGAGATTCCTCGGTGAGCAGGTCCCTACGCAGCTCCTCCACCACGCTCCCCTGCACATATACATCGGGTCTTCCACTGCCTCTGCTACATGCAGACACACCTCCTTTCTCTGCTACGTGTGTATCGGAAAACCAGCACATCTCTCACTGAGCCGTTCGCTTCCAGGGCCAGGCATCAAGAAACCTATCTAGGGAAACTCTTCTCAGGAAAAACTGCCATGCGTTTCAAGACATGAGTCCAGCACAACAGGATGGGAATTCCAGGCTTTGGAGCAGGGACCCTGCAACCCCATGGATATTTTGCACTGGTTTTGGAGGCTGCTTCAAGGCTGTCTAACCAATTTGCTGTCCACGTGCTGCAGCCCACGGGACCTCCATCCAAATGTCCTGACAGGTACCCGTCGTGGTAAGCACCATTTGTTTTGATGCCAGTGGGCTTGGAAGGCGGGAAGGGCAGTATGGCTTTGGGGGCGAAAGGAAATGTTTTCGGCAGCGTGGTTCTTGCTTGGGCAGACGCCTGCAAAATATCAAGATGAGGGCAGTCCCCGCCCAGGGATGAACAAGCATTTCCTTCAGCCAGAGAGAAAAAAAGATTAAGGAGGCATTTTTCACACTCGCACACACTTAAGAGGGAAAAATATTTACATGAGGGAGAAAGGACTTGGCAGGGGCCTCCCAGAGGCCGGTTGCTGTTTATGCATTTCTCAGGACTGGGCTGAGGCCGCGGAGCTCAGCGGTGGAGCCTGAACCCCTCCCCGAGCCACAGAGGAGGTGGTGCGAGTGGGGAGCTGCGTTCAGACTGTCTCTAGGGCTGGTGAGAGATCCTCTCGCCATTGCTCCTGGTGCCTACGCCTGCAATGAAGTCATGTCTGCGAGCCTGCAGGTAGCTCTGGCAGCAGCCGCCGTGGTTTCCTAATGCCTTTCCTTTGGCATGGCCAGAGGACCAGAGCCAGGAGGGGCTGCTGGGAGCCTCAGGGCAATCACCAAAGGTGCTCTCAAGCAGACACTGGGCTCTAAGCACCTCCTAGGATCAAGCATATTTCCATAAGATGGGATATGAAATGTTCTCTGGTCTGAGCATCGCATTTTAACTGGGGTGGGGGGAGCTGGATGGCAGCGGGGACTCTCCCCCTCCAGATGCGGACGGTCCGACTCTCATTCCCTCTTCAGGACCCCTGCAGTTGGCAACAGCTTGTATTTCTAGCTGGGGCTCTCTATCCCTTGAAAGTACAAAGTTGCAAACCCATAAATTATTATAATTTGGGCATCCGCTGTGTTTTGGAGGCGCCTGGTGCAATCCCTCCCTGTCCAAGCGGCACAACGACTCCCCGCTGCTGTTTCTGGAAAGGAGAAGCCTCGAAACGTGCAGGGCACACACTGGCTTCTGCTGCCAAGACTTTCATCATGGTCTTAAGTGGCATAAAGAATACAAAATACTTGTCATTGCAACATGCTGGGCTGGGATCCTACTTTACATTAACCACGCTCTTTCTTCGCCCCCACTGAAGCAATAACAGCACCAGGACAACAGGGCTGGGCAACAGGTAACAGAGAACAGGCCAGGAAACTCGGACACTTTTCCAAAGACACCCCCCCCAGGAGCTTTTTCAATCCTAATTAGGAGCTAAAGCAACCTGGGACAGACAGAAGTGACCTGCCACACTGTGCTCCTGTCACCCCCCTTCCCACAGGGCAATTCAACCCCGTCACCATTATCGCTCCCAGCCCGAGCTCCAGACCCGCGCAGCTGGAGAAGCTGCAGCACGGGGTTCGCGCTGTGCTGAGCCGGGGCGAAGGAGCCCTGCTGGGGCGTGCGGTGCTCATCCCTGGTGAGGAAAGACCTGGCTCGGCCAGGTGAGGGGGAGCAGAGCCGCTGGTCAGCCCTGCTGCAGCGCCCGCCGCGGAGCAGAGACAGCACCGGGCTTTACGGACAAGCCCCGCACACGTTTTGCAACGTTTCACCTTTCCCATCCCAACGGTCTCTGCACTCGACATCTGTGTTCCCTCCCAGTCCCAGGGAAGGCTGGCACTGGTGACCAGCAACAGAGGATTAAAGCCCCCAGCTGTACTGGTCCATGCCTCTGCAGCAGCCCTGCTCTGCCGCGGGAGCACGGGAGCCATCCAAGACCGCCACTGTTTCAAGCCCAAACAGGCAGAAGAGCAGGTGGATTTTTAAAAAACGCTTTGCCTGCAAACCCTGGCGTAAGAGGTGAAAACCAGAGAAGCCCTTTTACAGCGAGGCGCTGAGCACCCGCAACTTCCTCACCGTTTCCAGAGCCCAACGCGCTGCATAAACTAATGAAATTCTCGCCCGCTCGAGGAGGCTGCGTGTGCCTCCCCACCAGCACCGGGCTATCCAGGCGCTGGCGTTTTCTAATGAGCCCTGAAGGATTCACTGGAAGAGTCTTGGAGAGTATGGGGGGAAACACAGCCAGCAAAACAGCTTTAAGCAAGGACACTTGACCACAAGCATACCATAAATACTCTTTATTTAAACACAACATCAATCAATAGAGCCCGCAATAAATACTCGAACTTTTCAACGTACAGATCTTCATCTACATATCTGCCTAGCACAACAAAGTACCTTTACATTTCCTTGTTTATATACAGATCTATATATCGTTGTATATAGATAATGGTGATAGCTATACACACATAAACATACATATATTTAAATATATATGCACTTGTGCAAAAATGACCTTACCGAGGACAGTAAACAAGTAAATATTTCCCAATCCACTCTCGCTGGCAATGGCAATATTGCACTGAAATTCATTGTATGCTCCTGCCATTGGGACGATGAGAAAACAGGAGAAAAACTGAAATTGCGTGCACGGAGAAGCAGCAAATCCACTTTTTTCATGATGAAGAACGTTTGTAGAGGCTTGATGCCCCCTGAAATACTCTGCTTGATTCATCACCCTTACACACAACGATTCCAGCAGGTACCCACTGCCAAATCCAGGTGAATCAGGGTTGTGACCTGCTCTTACAACACTTAACCAGGAGAGATAACCTCCTTCCAAGTTCTGTGCAAACTCCAGTTTTGAGCGTGTACTGCTCTGTCTAGACCCAGGCTGTGTCACTAAGACCCCAGGGGAGCGTCTGTGCTCCTGACCGAGCTGGCTGTACTTTGATCTGCGGCAGGCAAACATCAGCCTCAGTCCTTCTGCCGGGGCTGCAAGAGGGAGCAGTTGTGCCACAGGGTCTGCCCATGCCACCACCCGCAGCTTGGCCCCTTGAGGAACAGCTGTAGTTCATCTCCCAAGAAGGAGCGCTGGGTGAAATATTTGCTGCCCTACCCTGTAATGTGACAAAAAGCACCTACAGGTCCCCATGGGTGCCCCGTGCAGCTGGTCACCCTGCAGGAATGTCTCTGATAAGAGGGTGTAGCTACCCCAGCTGCCAAATGACGGTGTCCTCACACCTCGGGATGTGTGTTCATTGCAAAATGTTCTCTTTGCCCCTAGGAAGAAAGGTTAGGACTAATGCTCGCTTTCAAAACAGCTCCAACCAAAGAATAACAAGGGGAAGAAACGCTCGGGCTGCTGAGTTCAAGTGTCACAAAGAGCCCAGCTTCCACATTGACAGAGACTTTGTTGCACTGGGAGGAGAGTGGCTGTGGTCCTACTGGTGGACCTGAGAAACCAAGCGCAAGTGTAAAAACAGCGATGTAAGGAACCTTAATCCTTGCAAAACACTAGTCTCGTGCAGCCTGGTGTCACACCACCTCTCTGCTGAGAACAACATCCAAGACCAGGGTGGCTTTTCAAAACAGCCCTTGCTCCTCTGAACCTGAAGAACCACCCTGGGTACCGCGCACACTGCAAACCTGAAGTGCAGGCACTGATACTGTCTTACAAGTTAGCAAAAGATTTGGGTCAGCCAAGGTAGGAGGTGCTTCACCAGGGCTGGATGCTTCTGTAGAGGCAGCTGGGGAGGGGGAAGACTGGGGTGATGCTGGTGAGCAGACCAGCGGGCACCTTTCCCGACTCCCCCCTTCCATCCTCCCTGCCCAGGGACACAGCCAGGCACTGCCACGGTCGGTCAGGAAACCTTTGCTTCCCTGATGCTTTTCGAAGGATGGCGCTTTCTGTCTACTGACAGAGAACAAAGAAGGGAACATACAAGATAGGACATCCTCTCTCCTACCAGAGGAATAAACACGCTCGTAAACCCATCTCCTTGGGAAATGGATTCATCATGCCAGTGAAAGCAAACACTCAGAGGCAGAGGACTGGCACAGGGAGGGGGACAAAAGCCCTTCCCTTAGCCACTGTGGGTGTTTGCGACACGTGGCAGCAGGAGCTTTGTAATACCAGAAGGGCAAGAGATGCTGGGAGACAGACCGCAGCCTGCTGTTTACTCCTAGCCCTCCCCTCTATGGCAAAAACATGTCCCTTATAGTAAATAAATACAGAAATAAGCCCTTTGAAAAGCCCAGTGGCTGTGACGCGGGAGAGCTGAAGAGCACGTCGTGTGCCTGCTCACACATCCGCTCCCTCTCCAGGAAAGCCGGGCTCTCCTTTCCACACTACTAATCCCTGGCCTATTTTCAAACGTTTGGGGGCATTTGGTAACTTAAGTCTCTTCCCTCCCTCTCTGACGTACCTGCTGCCTTGGCAGTGTCCTTAGGCCGGGGTCCCACCTTCCCCTGAACCACAGGCAGAGGCCACCCGGTGTGGACCCGGCTCCACAGGTGAGGCCGAGCTCCATGTGCCCACCTCGATGCCCCACAGCAATGCGATGCGCACTGACAGGCAACGCTGCGCATTAGGAATTGCCAAACAATTTGGGATATGAGGCGCTTTGGAAACAGTCAGTCCTCAAGAGATGCTCAAGTGGAGCTCTCAGTGGGGATCCGCACCCAGACCCCATCCCCTCCACCAGCTCCCCTTGCACTTCCACGCCTCCCCAGTGCTGGAGCAAGCGGAAGGTTATATTTCAAGGCCTGAGCTTCCCAGAAAGCAAGAGCTCTCCAGGAATGCTCCCAAGAGGCAAAGGACTGACTTAACTCAGCAGCTCTCCATACTCTGCCTGTTTTGGAGGACAAAGCAAAGACAGTGGAAACCACAGCTGCCCGAATCACAAGCAGACCTACAGCTAGGACAGTATTTTGTAACAACACAAAAGCTGCACTTGTGACGCTCACCTTGACTAAGATTTTAAAAACAATAACAATCTGTTTGGCCAAAGTGGCTAAAAGCAGTGAATGTACCACAAAGCTCCAGTTCGCTGTACACACTGGCACCGGGAGGGGACAGTATCCCAGCCATGCTCTATCCACGTTTGTGGCAGTGGCGTAAGTTACAAACCAGCAACCCAGAAGGTAGCCTGCTCTGTTTGCAATAGGAATTTGGTATTTTGTCACAGTGGTTTTCCTTAAACGAAGTCACCGCTGTGTGTTTGATCAGATGTATTTAACCTGAGCCAACTCTCTGCCAGTGTAAAATCCGAAGTACCCAAAAATCAATTTAAGGAGCTAGTGTCCCGACGTCAGTGCTCCATTTTTTAATGCCTAGCATCTATCTATAAAACTACCTTCTCCTTATAAATATTTTAACAGGCCAAAGGATTCCTTTACACAGCTTTTCTTTTCCAACCACAGAACAGGAAAGGTTTGTCAGGATCAGCTTTGGTGGTGCCATAATATTATTCTCCTCCAACATTTCTCTCTTTCAATTCCAGCTGCCCCCAGAACTGCACAGTTTGTATCTCACTGGTTTTACTAATGTCGCCTTAGAGGAAAGAAATCAGTTCTTCAACACTCAGACTTCATTGCAAGCCTGAGGTTTCCTAACACTGTAGCCGAGCATTGGAGTGCCGAAGTCAACTGCAAACAGCCCAGCGTCTCCTGTCCCTTCCACATGCACTCTGGATGCTGTAGTGGTTCTGCAATTAGCCACTTGCTCGTCTCTCAGCTTTGGCTACGTGCAGCCGCAACATCTGAAGTATGAACATAGCCAGCCAACCCGATAGAGCAATTATTTGGACAACAAATTCCCGGTCCACAACATGTACTACTGAAACGCAAATAATTAATAACAGTAAAAATACAAACAGCAACTGAAATGTGGACCTTGGATTTCTTGGTGCCGGAGGCTCCTGCCCCAAAGCCGGTGGGAGTTTGGCTGCTGAGCCTGCTGGAGGCTGGCCCTAGCCCCAGTCAGGAGCTGGCTGGCACTGTGGGACACCTCCTCCCTCTGTGCCCTTGCTACCTGCTAACCTATGCTGCCCCTGGGCATTGCAAAATACAGCAAGTCACTGGCAAGGTTAAAAACGCAGGAGGTGTAACAACACAGGAGATATCGATCGCTACAATCAAGAGGTTAATTTTCACTTCCCCCTGATTGCTACATAATGATCATGACCCACATGGAGCTTAAGTGCATCTCTAGCCCGAGCGTGTGTACCTACACCGGCCCCGCAGCACACCGGCCTCTCGCATTTCCATCCTTGCACAGTAAGAAGCACCCAGCACCCGACTGCTGGTCCCGGTCCCGCACTGGGTCTCGCCCTGCTCGGACAGCCTGTTAATGTTTATCTGAGGAGCAAATGTTTTTGCTGACCCGGAGCCTCACACACCGCACCATGCCATCACCCCCCTCCTTTGCTCAAGGGGTTCACGCTCAAAGAACTTCGGGCACTGCTGACAACCCCACCAGGGCAGCGGGTGGGGGCACTGACAGGCACAGGCATCAAAGCAGACAGCAAGAGGAAGGAGGGAAGGACTCTCGGACACATTCCCTCTCTCTGCTCTAGTACTGAGCTGGAAAGGCTGGAAGCGGAGCTGAGCCAGCACCCGTCACAGGGCTAGAGGAGGAGAAGGGTTTTACAGCTGTTCCTCCTTCCCAGCATCCTTTCCAAGCAGGATCAGGACAGCTTTGGGAAAGAAAGAAGGGAGCACTAGGAGTTTCCAGACCCCAGCCCCACAAGAACCAGGTGGGGCTTTACCATGAGGGGTGTGAGAGCTCAAGGAGGAGCCGGTCGCTGCTCTGCACCTTGCAGGAGCCACAGCAGAGACCAGCAGGAACCCCCCCCCACTGCCGTTCCAGGGGGGATTCCCCTCCAGCGCTCGCCGGGGCTGCCCCTTTCGGTACCAGCGCCTGGGGCAAGTCCTTCTCAGAGCACCCACGAGAGCCACGGCCACACGGGGACCGCAAAGAGGCGTCGGCAGCCAGAAACCCTTCTCCATTCCCCCTCCCAGCCTCCGACCTGCCCAGCTTCCCTGCAGCGCTGCCCCAAAGCCCCTCTGCCGCCCGCAGCGGGGGGTACCAGCCCTAGGGGACGCAGCTCCGGGTCACCCCGGGACGCTGCTCACCCCACTGATCTGCAACGCCAGTTCTGCCGGGGACACACCGATCCCCAAACAGACCACGACACGTCCCCAGCAGCGGCGCAAGCAAAACCCCCGAGGTGCAGGGCGGCGGGGGGGGATGAGCCCGCGCACACGCGGTGCCCGAGCATCCCCCCGCGGGACACCACGGCCCCACGGAGTGCCGGTAGGTCCCGTGGGCACCGTTTCCCCCCACCTCTCCCGGGTGTTTCTGAAAAGACCCCGCACTTGGAACATCCTCCCGGCCCCTCGGGTGCAGCCTCCCCCACAGCAGCCGCAGGTGAAGGCAATGGGGGGGGGGGAGCTCCACTTCCCACCCCGACTGCTGCTTTCCCCCCAGCTAGGGACTTTCAGAGAGCAAGCCCTCGGCAGCAGTGCCACCCCTGTCGCCGTCCCCGTCCCGTGGCGTCCCGCAGCCCACACCTGCCCGCCCGTGTCTGCCGCCCCCCTGACAGCCCTGCGCGCCCGCCGCCAACTCCAACAGCCCGGGAACGAAATGCAAAGCCTGCCGCAAGCCGGGGGAAAAAAAAATAAAAATAAATAAATACCAAACCCCTCAACAAACAACCAAACCAACCTACAGCCGTCCCGCGGCCAGAGCTGGGCTTCCAGTCCGCCACAGAAAATAACCCACCTCCTCCCTTCCCACCTCCTCGGGGTCGCCGTCATTTGAGACTTGAAGTTAAACAAACCGGGCAGTGTAAAAGCTTCGGTTGGAGCCTCAGCAAAAGGATGGTCTGCGGTTGTTAGCAGCATTTCACCCAACTTCCCAGTACCACATTCCTGAGTCCCACAGTCACATTCTCACATTCTGGGCAAACAGTCCATTTATTTCTATTATTATTTTTTCAGCAGAATGTCCTCTAGCACTTAAAAAAAAAAAAAAATCAAACAAAAGTGCATTCGCTGGTTCTGGGCGTTGTTTAAACTGTCCCACCGACGGCACCAGCCGCGGATCCGACCCAGCCCCGCCGAGCCGCGCTCCTAGCACCCCCTCCCCGGCGACATTGTCGCAGGGTGCCACCTCCGCACGAGTCCCCTGGGCTGGACAACCCTGCCACCATCGCCCGAGGCTGCCCTCCTGGCCGGGGAGGGGTCCCACGGCCAGCGGCTCGGTTCTGAGAAGGGGACCCGGGAAGGCTGCCGGCTCCGCAGGCGGCGCTGCCCGGCGGAGGGGGGGGACGCGGGGGGCGGCTGCAGGACCGGCCCCGCTCCCGCCGCCCCGCACCGGCGCTGCCGCCGGCAGTAAGGTCATGAGGTAGTTCAACACCGGCCGCGGCCAGGCAGTTCCTCCGGGGACGGGATTTCTGCACAGCCTTAAATTCCGCCCCCCAGCACCCACCCGCTCAAGGGACCCACGGCAGTGTCCCTAAACCAGGCAGGGTGCCGGCAGCCCGCCCGACCCTGCCCGGGGCAACCCCCAACCTGTTTGCAGAAGGTTTGCTGAGTTTGGGGGTTTCTTGCAGCCATTAGATTTTAGGTGCACTCTGGAAGAGGATCATTATTATTATTATTATTATTATTATTATTATTATTATTGGGGGGGTTGTTTTTCCTTAGAGAGAAAGGCTCCTCTTTATAACCGATGTGTGCCACGCCAGAGCCCATCGCGTCTCGAAGCTACCCGCTAGGCACAGTACCTTTGCAGTGCAAAAAGTCCTCGGGGTGAGGGAAGGAGCCCTCTTCGCAGAGCAACTCGCAGGTTTTATCCGATGCCAGGGGGTAGCCGTTTTGCTCCTCGTTGTAGTCGCTCTTGCCATTGCTGTTTGAGTAGCCGTTGGCATACATCTTCAGCGCGGATCTGCGGAGGCACAGGAGCTCCTGGAAGGCATACCTGAAGTCTGGGCTCCGGCAGTAGATCAAAGGGTTGAAGGCAGAGTTGACATAGCCCAGCCAGTTCAAGAGGATGTACACGTACTTGGGTATGATGTCGTCCTGGATGACGTGCACGATGTTGACGATGAAGAAGGGCAGCCAGCACAGCGTGAAGGTGCCCATGATGATGCCCAGGGTCTTGAGGGCCTTGTGCTCCTTCAAGAAGAACTTGGAGGAACGGCGGTGCCCAGCTCCCCCTTTCTGCTCCTGCTCCTTGTTCTGGGTGTGAAACCTCCCTTCGCTCCTGTCTATCTTCTGCAACTGCTTCTTGGCCACCTGGAAGACCCTGGCGTACACGAATACCATGACCACGAGCGGCAGGTAGAAGGAAATGATGGAGGAGGCAATGGCATAGGCTTGGTTGGTGAAGAAATCGCAACACGTGTCCTTCTCGTAGCACAGGATGGCCTCATCGCGGTCTGCCCGGTACCAGTGCATTTGGATGGGCAAGAAGGAGGTGAGGGCCGAGACCACCCACACCACAAGGATGACCACACGCGCCTTGCTCTTGGTCAGCAGGCTCTGGTACTTGAAAGGGGAGGTGATGGCGAAGTACCGGTCCACAGCAATGACACAGAGGGTCTCGATGCTGGCCGTGACACAGAGCACGTCCAAGGAGGTCCAGAACTCACACCAGAAGTTCCCAAACTTCCACATCTCCATGATGATGTGGCTGGCGCCGAAGGGCACCACAGCCAGCCCCATCACCAGGTCAGCGCAGGCCAGCGAGGTGATGAAGTAGTTGGTGACAGTCTGCAGGCGCTGAAACCGGGCGATGGCCGTGATCACCAGCACGTTGCCGAAGACGATGGCCAGCACGATCACCGACATGAGGATCCCCATGCCCACCATCCACACGTCCCGCGACAGCGTGGGGTCGGCGGCGCTCTGGTTGGCACTGACGTTGCCGCCGGGCAGCTCGGTGCCTGCCACCCCCATGGCCCTCCCCCTCCACCCCTCCCCAGCAGCAGCGGCCCCCCCGGCCGGGCGGCGGGGGCTTGGTTTTGCCTAGGGCTCCTCGGCGGCAGCGCTGCCCCGGGAGCCGAGCATAGGGGACGGCAGGTGCGGGGCGGGCTGGGCGCGGGGGGCGCTCCCGCTGGCCGTGCCTGGCACCGGACCGCTCCGCTCCCGTCCGCTCCCGTCCCGTCCCGCCCCGTCCCGCGCGCGGCGGCCGCGCGCCCGCCCGACTCCCCCAGCCCGTTAGGCGCCGCGGAGCTTATAGCGACACCCGCCGTGACATCAGCCCGCCGCAGCCAATGGCAGCCCGCGCCGCGCCCCGCGCGCACCTCGCACCCCCCCCCCCCCCCCCCCCCCCCCCCCCCCCCCCCCCNGCTGGCCCCGACCACGCGTGCTCTTCCGCCCCGCCCCGCGGTGTCCCCACGCGTGCTCCCCCCGCACCGTGGTGTCCCCGTGCTCCACGCGTGCTCCTCCCCGCCCCGCGGTGTCCCCGCGCCCGCCCTGCCCACGCGTGCTCCGCGCCCCAGGGTGTCCCTGTGCTACATGCGCCCCCACGCGCTGCCTGCCCCGCAGTGTCCCCATGCCTGTCACGCATCCACTCCCTGCCTCAGGGGTGTCCCTGTACTGCCCGCCCCACACGTGCGCTCCCTGCCCCGGGGGTGTCCCCGCACCTCCCACCCCGCCCACGCACCCTGTGGGCTCCCTGCCTCGGGGTGTCCTCGAGACACGTGGCACCAGGAAAATCCTGAGGACGTCGGAGCTCACAGAGGCTTTGTCCCTGGCTGGGCACTGGGGTTTGCCTTTCCCGAGAGCCCCCGTCCCCACCGGTGACACTGCGCCAGGATGTGTGACCCGGCAATGTGCGCTCGCAGCCCAGAAAGCCAACCGCATCCCG
>RSEF01000013.1:9152037-9236480 GCA_003993805.1 Himantopus leucocephalus
CCTGTCTTCACAGGAGAGGTGCTCCAGCCCTCTGACCATCTTCATGGCCTCCTCTGGACCCACTCCAACAGCTCCATGTCCTTATGTTGGGGGCTCTGGAGCTGGACGCCGTACTGCAGATGGGATCTCATNCCCTCTGACCATCTTCGTGGCCTCCTCTGGACTTGCTCCAACAGCTCCATGTCCTTATGTTGGGGGGTCTGGAGCTGGACGCAGTACTGCAGATGGGGTCTCACGAGAGCAGAGCAGAGGGGCAGAGGTACAACTGTAACCAGCCGGGGTGAGCCTGTAGCACTCTCCGTTGGCTTTCACAGCTTCACACCAGCTGAGGGTCTGGCCCGTACGCGGCAGCAGGCTCAGTCACCATTTGCCGGGTGCCATATCCGTTCCCCAGCCCCCCCGCACACAGCCCCCCCGCACACCCCCTCTGCCCACGGGCCAGCAGCACGCACCTCGCAGGGGAAGCACGGCAAGAAACTGCTGGAAAAGCAGAGGTATGGGTGAGATGCAATATTGGGAGAGAAGAGCGGAACAGGCAAGGAAAAGCAGGAGGTGTGGGAACTACATGTCCTCAGCTCCCTGTTCCCCCGTCTTTTTTAAGAGCTGATCAGAATGGTCTAGAAAGTGATCAAAGTAAGTTTCTGGTAATAACCGGGCGAGTTAGCTGTGCTGTTTCCTGTGGGTTACGCTGACATCTGGGAACTCTGACACCAAACCAAAGCATTCAAAAAGCGTTAGGGCCCTTATCCTAATAGACACACAAATGCTCATCCTTGCCTGAAGCACTGAGTGTTCAAAGGAGGAGAAGCAGGTTTGGGGACTTGGTGGGAAACACCAGCTCTGGGGGAGTCAAAGCTAACTTCTCTGCTTCGTAAGGAGTGCTTTGTCAAAGGCATCTGATGTGCTGCACGTCCCTGGTAACAGCCCTACATCCCGCTCCGGAGCCTGCTTCAGGTCTGGGGAAGTCTCTGTGGCCCAGGGTGCAGAAATCAGGCAGCCCAGCTTACATCTAGATATTTTGCCTTTGTTGTACTGTATTCAAAGATGCCTGAACCTCTGCTTTGGTTAGCAGGGTGTGGTGGAGGAAGCAGAGAAAGGCTGATTTTTCTTCCTCGATTCTGCAGGTCTTGCTTGTGTTGGCAGTCTTTGCTCACCTGTGTGAGGTGTGTCAGGGTGGGCCCACGGCTTGAGCCGATTCCTGCCCTTGGCTATGCCGCCGTGACCCGCTCCAAGTGGGCCTAGTGACCACACGTCCAAGAAAAAAAGTCAGGAATTTGCCCCACATAAAAATAAATTTCATGACCCGAAGTCTGAGCTGCTTTTGAGGTTTGCATGCCTTTATCTGTGGTTTTGAGTAGTTGTTATCTTTCCAGCATGTTCAAGGCTTCTTATTTAAACAGATATAATATCAAACCCCAGAGGAGAGGTTAGGAAGACAGTTAAGTTTGCACTTCTTAAGTTACCTAAAGTGCTGGGGAGAGCCCCAGCCCACCCCAAAATGCCTCCTTCTGGGTTCCCTGGGCTTGGAGGATGTCAAAACCAGGCACGTCTCATTTGTTTCGTGCAGCACATCTGCACCACTGACCCCGCTGCTTTGTCATCACGCTAATCTTTTCTCTTTTTATAATTGGATGTGTGCTCCCTCCTTGCTGGGTGACATTTGAAGAACGGCCTGTGGGATCAATGAGAAAGGCAGGGTTGGGAGAAAGAGGTAATCACTTTTATTAGCCCAACTGACATAATTGGAAAAAACAGCCAGGCTTTCGGGCATGCAAGACCTTCCTCAGGACTGTGGCTAGCTGGGATGCTGGCCTTAACCCTGCCTGCCCAGATGCTTATCGCTAGCTGGAAAGCACCAAGCACTCTGATATTAAGCAGCTGGCCAGATGAGGCCCTTGGCAAGCGCTCGGAAGTGACAGTCTTCAGCGCAGTGTTTGGCGGGAGAGGAATTTGTAAAATTCTCTTCTTGCAGAGAACTGATAAGTGGCAGTATTTGTCTGGTATGTCACTGCCGGGAGGGCCGTAGAGCAGCAGAAGCAGCACGCGGGTGGCATGGAAGCGTTCCTCTTCCTGTGGCTGCCCATCAGCACCGGCGCCTGCCGCAGGTGAGCAGCCCACGCTGGCACCCTTCGGACAATCCGGCAGCACCTGCTCGGAGAGGATCCGTTCTGCTTTTCCCCCTTTTTTTTTTTTTGCTGCTGCATTCGTTCGCGTGTGCCTGGCTCTGGCCGTCAGCGGGCACTCGGCGCTGCTGCGGCAGAGTGCTGTGCTGGGGCAGCTCCGCAGCTCGCGGGAACAGGGACGGGGACACTTTCTGTGGGCCACCTCTGCCTTCCTCCGGGGGCTTTTGGCTTCCTCATTCTCCTGCTTCAGAGCAGCTTGGCAGGGCCCTGGGAGCTTTCGGCAGGTTAGCTGCGGTAGCAGCAGTGCAGCGTCCTGGCTCTTCATTTCTCTTCCTCTCTTGCTTCCCGAGCCATGAGGGGGAGCCACCCATGACGCACAGCTCCCCGTTAAGCTCGCATTTATGCTTGTTTGGAACAACGGTGCAATTAGAAACTAGGGTTTGAGTGATGAAGTGGGATTTTTTTGTTTGCTTGTTCCTCTCTCAGAGCTCCCTGCACAGCCTGGTGGGAGCCCTGGAGCATCTCCTTGCTCCAGGAGCCCGCAGCAGCAAGGAGAAGCCCAGGGCTACCTGTGGCACCCACCTGCAGCAGGGAAGACAACAGAAAGGACATAAACACTCCTGCTTCTTTTTGATGGGGAAGATGCTGCCACCTCCACTCTCGGGCAGCCCCAGCAGCCCCAAGGACCGTGCCCACCCTGTGCTCTGCAGGGGGACGGGGCGGTGGAGGGGCTCTCCTCTGCTCTGGGGGCTGCAGGGTGGTGTGAAGTGCCCGAGACAGCACCCATCTGACACGGGAGCATCCCTAACGCTTCCACAGGTGCCCCTGCTGTTAAAGAGTGCCCGTCCCTCCATCCTCCCATGTGAGGGTGCCATGGAGGTGTGAAGGGAAACTGAGCGAGGGGGGAAATCATGCACCAAGGTGGGCAGGATCCTCTGGTCCTCTCTGTGCATCTCCCAGGGCATCTGCTGAGTGTGGGAGATCACGGCTATTAACCTCTGGAGCACTGGAATTTGTAGGGAGGCAGTTATTGTCCTTTCTTTTTTTTTTTTTTTTTGACTAGACCAAGGAAAAAGGAAACTCTGAACATGACCAATGACCCTGGTGAAAACTGAGGTGCTTTATATGGAACATGACACTGGCTGGAACAGCTGAACACCAGAGATTCATTGTCTCTGGGCCAAATACTGAACTGCTTGCCTGTAAATCAATACTGATGGTGAATACAGGTTACAAAATGACACAACATGAGGGCAGCGGAGGAAACAGAAGAGAGCATCGGAATAATAGTTAGAGATAAAACATTGTTATCAAGACTTTTTTTCTTCTCATTGCTGTTTTTCCCATAATTGAACATCATTTTCATAAGCAGAGGAGATCACTGTCTCTAACCTGCACCTCCCTCTTAAGTTGACCTGGCGATGACCTCTGAGCCCCCGCTGCCAGCAGTCTTTTCTTGTCCACTCCCCAGTATCTTGTTTCCCCTCCTGGTGCAAAGCCGTGGTGTGAGGCTGCAGCAGGGGAGTTTACCACATGGTGGAGGGGTTTTTTTTGCATGCAAAATGCACCCCATCCTCCAGGCATCATCAGCACTGAGGTGGCTTCTGCTCCATTACCCCCAGCCAGCAGATCAGAGGAGACACCATTCAGCTGCAATGGGCACCCAGGGCCACGGAGCAGGTGAGGCTCCATAAATGTAGCCATCATTTCACAGGAGCCTGGGCTGGAGCCACACGGAGTTGCACGCTCATAGTGCGAGGCAGACAAGTCTGGGTCAAACACAAACACACCGAGCTGTGACCATACTGAGGTGCTTTGCTTCTCACTTCCAGCCTCTTTCCTGCCCTTGTTCTTGCAAGGTGGTCTGAGCTCCACAGATAATGCTCAATATCATAAGGCAGGAGGCAAATTGTATGGTACCTACGCTGACCCAATGTAAACCTCTGACTCATATAGATAATGGGCATGTATATAATATAGGAGACGCACCAGGGAAGCAACACAGAAAGCACAGGCTCCTCTGCCCTCTTCTCTCCACCACCAATGAGGGTCTACTGTACCCCTAAGGTGAATGCTGGTCCTGGGGACAGAAGTCCCTGCTTGCAGTGGGGGCAGAGCTTCACCTCTCATTCCTAATTTTAGAAGGCTACTTCATGAGCTTATAGGAAAGGGAACTCTGTGTGCCGGAATATGTGCCCAGTTCTACTGAGTCCAAGAGGAAATTTGTTTTTTCCTGAGAGCTTTCTTATCAAATCTGCTGCATATCAAACCCAAAATAGCTTGTGTGGCTGCTGGTCAGACCAAGCTTTCCCTCAGCTCTGAGGGATGGTTTAAGAGCTAGAGGAGGATTTGCTAATGCACTGCTGCAAGGTGGCACGGCCGTGGTGGGTGCTGTGTACATGTTCTTCATCTGGTGCAAACCCAAGGGATTTTAATTTGGTTTAATTGCCTTTCCCACCGTGGGCAAGGCCCTTGGCGTGGTCTGAAAGCAGGTACAGCGACATGAGCTGGGGCCCAGCCAACAGCTGGTGCCTGGGTGCCCTGCACCAGCTGGGGAGCTGAGATGTGCAAAAGGAGAAGATGGCCAGGTGGAGATGGGGCTGAGCTCTAACCACAGCTCGGCACTGTATGTGTGGCCAGGAGGACCGGCAGCAGTAGTAATGGTGCAGGAGGAACGGCTTCCCGCAATGCCAAGATCTTGGACAGACTTGAACAGCCCATGCTGGAGATTATGGCACCCTGGCTAGCTAGAGTGTGGGTAGGTCAAGTCTGCCATGCCCACGCTGCCAGCAGATGCCTGGCCATC
Organism: Himantopus leucocephalus; assembly: GCA_003993805.1. Taxonomy (NCBI): domain Eukaryota; kingdom Metazoa; phylum Chordata; class Aves; order Charadriiformes; family Recurvirostridae; genus Himantopus; species Himantopus leucocephalus. The sequence goes on from RSEF01000013.1 coordinate 9,156,967, forward strand.
CTGTGGACACCTTTCAAAAGCTATGCAAACCCTGCGGAGCTACGGAGCTACGATGTCTTCTGAGCCCTTGGACAAGTGCTTATTAGCATTTGCACAGGTAGGTCCAGACCTGGAATGTCAGTACACGCATATAGACCTGCGCATTCGGTTCTTAGCACACAGACCTTTCAGTCATTTTGCCCTTAATTGTCTGTTTTCCCTCATCGAGGCAGAATTAATTAGTCCTTTTTCCTCCAGGCATCTGAAGAGGACATCCACAAATGTCTGTCAGGTCTTTTGGAGCAGGTTTCATAAGGCAGCGCTGAAAAGGTTGTTTTTCTCTGTGGTTACAACATATATGGTCCCATCCTTTCCCTAAATACTGTGCTGGAAAAAGGAAATCTCAATTCGGAAGTGGCTTAGGGGAAGCCCAGGCTTGTCTCATTTCTTTGTAATGCCTCGGTGAATGCATTTGAGGAAAGTGAATGCGTTTGAGGAAAATGATCACGCTGAGAGTCCTGGACACAAACATCTCCAGAACATGCGAAGATACTTATTTTGCTGGTTACGATCAACAAATTTGCCTAATTGGGGACCATGTGTAGTAGCAAGAAGGGTGATACGAGCTAAGATATCAAGGTGATGTGGACAACAGAAGAAGGCAGGCAGAATGCAGTCTGGATAGCACGCACATCACTTGCCCCTTCTCAGCCTGGTCATGACATCTGATGTGAAGCCTGGTTAACTTATTCCCTAGCTCTGGGAGAAATTTGCAGCACATTTCCAGCTTATATCAGCGACTCCTCATTTTCTCTGCTCATTAATGAACTCGGGCTAAATTCAGAGCAGCACATGAAAGTGAAAGGCACCGTGTCTTTGCCCACCCCAGCCCACTCTGGAATGTCAGAACAAACACGGTGTGTAACTCCTTAAACAATGAAGGTAATTGCTTTTAGATGGGCTATTGTGTGTGGCATTCATCTTGGAGATGGTATCTGTGAATGGTGTTTTGTGTGTTAGTGCATTTTAATAGCACGTGAGATTACATCTCTGGCTAGTGTTTTTATTTGCTATAGTATGATAATTGGGCGATTTTAATCTGTGGTTGATTTTCTTTTTTTTTTTAAATGTAGCTAGCCCTGAGGGAAAGGATGTAAGGCTGTCTTACTAAAATTAGCCTTGGCAAACTCAAATTCGCCCCTTCCGCCAGCTCACGACACAACACTTAGGATAAAAAATGGCTGCAAGTCCAACCAGCTAAATAGATAGTGAACCTGCAAGCCTGGGTTTTCTTTCCTACTCAGGCTATTAACCTTTTCCACGGAGGCACAGACTCAATGTTTTGAGAACCCTGTATCCTCCAGAATTCCTCCTCATTCCCCAGAGAACAAGCACGCTCTCCCTCAGTTCACCAGGAAAGTATCAAAGGCTCAGATTTTNGCAAAAAAAAAAAAAAAAAAAAGGTTGTGCATGATGCCTGAGGACTTGCTTGACTGCATCCCTGGAGATGCCACTGCAGCGATGGTGGGCAGAGAAAGCAGGGTAGCTCTCCAGGAACCCAAGCTCTGTGTTTGCACTCTTATCATGCAGTCACCTATGTCAAGCTCTTTGAGCCCATGGGGACCTCATTGCCACTAGACACCCCCGGGAGGAGTTTTCTGCACTTCCAGTTCTAGAAACAATCTCCCTCGACAATGTCTCTGACTTCCACACCACAGCTGGGCTGCTCCCCAGGGCACGGCAGAAGGCCAGGGCAGGTAAACCAAGAGTCATAACGAAGACCTTAATGTATGAATCGAGCATAATACGTGCTGGCTCCTTGCCTTCTCCCCAGAATGAAAGAAATTAATACAATGTTCATGATGTGCCTGTAAATATTTCTGTGGTGAATTGAGCCCTGCCCAGCCATTGATTTCACACTTCAAAGGTCAAAGCCATTTGGTTTCATAATCACTTGTGTAACCTTCTGATGGAAGTGGAAAGCAGGGAGAGGTGTCCCAGAGACCTGGAGAGGCAGGTGGCACAACAAAGGGGATCCTGCAATTCCAAAATGCAGAGCTAGATGTAAATGTAGATCTGGGTTGAGGATTAGGGAGGGGAGAAGGCAGAAATGCCGTCCTGCCTCCAGGCCACCGCAGTTACATCCGTGGCGCTTCTAGCAGCCCACCTGGCTCCTCTGCTGGGATACCCGTTACCCTGAAAATCATGCTGAGCTCTTCTCCCTGCTGCTGCCAGGTGCCTCTAAGTCAGGGTTTGAAGGCTCTTGCCAAAAGGTTGTGCCTGTGCCTGGCAGCTCTGCTGTGCAGCCAAACAGGAGCAGCATGTGTGAAGATCATGGAGCTGTACATTTTTTTTTGGATGCCATAAATGCAGATGCAGTCAAACAAATTGACTTCATCCCTAAAATAACACAGTATCGGGGATCCGGCACCTAGAAGATCCTGCGTGCTTCCCTCCACACACCCCAAAGCCAGCAGAGGGCTGGTGTGCCATGTTGTCCTCGTCCCACCTCCTTTGCACAGGAGGAGCCCATGTGTTTCCCAGCAGGAGCACAAGGGGCTTTTATTCCATTTTTTAACCTCTCTGAGAGTCACCACAGCTCCCCACTCTCCCTGTTGTCCCTGTCATTGACGAATTCATTAGTCATCACTCTTTCATTTGTAATGTCACCGCAGGCAACCAGCTGGATGCGTGTGCACTGTGGGTAAAACACGCACAGGGTGAGAGAGACCTGTGTGCATCCCTGCCGGCACCAGTGGCTCCCTCTGCCCAGGATTAGCCATGAGGATGGTGGGGCAGGACTGCGTGGACTTCCCAGCTCCCTGTCGGTGCATGGTCTCTGCCTGCTTAGGGAAGATGGCTGTCCCTTTACCAGCACAGCACCTGCTTTTGCATCTCAAGACTGAAGTGTGGTACAGGAGCAGCGTTCACATCCCAGAGCTGACAACACAGGGCTGTGCGCATGGAGGTACGCTTATCCAGAAACAGGAACTTTTGCCTGTCACCTGTTTGCAAACCCCTTGTTTGTCACCAGATATTTGCAACAGATCCTTAGTTTCATCTCCTAAACTGCTCTCACGCAGCTGAAAGAAACAGACTGAGGAGATCCCAGTAACCCAAGCACAATGTCCCCATTAGGACTGGGGGTACAGCTTTTGTGGATGGCTTTGACACTCAACTGCAGACTAAGGTGGGTCACCACCAGCTGTCACCACCAGCAACTGAATGCAGCACAGGGCTTTCTCCCACAAAAACACGATAGGTGATTGAGGTGAAGGTTTCCTTTCGAGAGTAACTCACTCCTTTAAACAGTTTCCATAACAGCTTAAATAGCTTCAAAAGTTAAAAGACCATGGGTGATTTTACAGGCACAGCAGAGGTGTGGAGGGGAACCACGTCTGATATCTGCTCCACCAGCTGTAACTGTCCTGTGCAGCGTATCCCAGACTTTTCATCTGGAAAAAAGCCTTGTCCCTTTATGGATTTAGAGTTTTAGGGTGACTGTGGTTGATAGACCACTAATAAGCCAGAAACATTTTATAGGAAGGTATGCATTCCCTTTCCTTGTAAATCTCAGTTCATTCCTATTGCATGAGTTAAGGCAGCTGCCAAGTCCGAGTGGGTGCAGTTTTAAAAGGGAAAATCCTGCTTGAAGTCCAAAATAAATACTAGCGAATATAGCCATGTGAAATGTAATTATAAGGCTTTAAATAAACTTGACTAAAATAAACAGCACTCCCGTGCTTCACCTGCTAGCAACTTGACTTCAGCAGTTGTATTTCCCAGCCAGGGTGGATGTGAATGGTTTACTGAAGCAGGTAAAGCAGTCCAGAGCATACAGAGCAGCTGCTTTTCACCAATCTATGGTGCCAAGAGTAACAACTTTCTCCTTCAGACCGAGTGTGGGACCAGGAGGTCGTGGGTCCTGGCTCCATCACTCACTTCGCCAGCCAAGTCACCGAACCTTTCTTTTCCCCCAAGAATTTGAAGCTCATTAACTAAACAACCCTCACAGTCTGTGTTATTATTATCATTATGAGTGAAGTCAGCAGTTTTGTGGGAGATGTAGGAGACCCCGGTTCACAGCAGCTTCGCCGTGGGGGGAGGAGCGAATGTGTCTGGCCCCTGGCCCTGCCCTGTGAGACCCTGCTCTTGGATCTTTCATGCCTGGTCACATCTTCCAAAGGGGAGCCCACGTCAGGAAGCAGATGCCTCATATTGAACCCCAAAAAGGCAAAGCAGGAGGCAGAAGTGCAGCTGAGCATGGAGTCTGAAGCACAACCCTTCCACCATGTCCTTTACATGGCTGCAACATCTCGTTCATAGCCACTTCTCAGGCCCCTCTCCTGCATGTTCAAGTCCATTAACAGGACTGCAGCAGAGTCCTACTGAGGTCTGGATTTCTTCAAGTGCAGACCTTTTCCTAGAGTATTGTTTCAAATCGCACTTTCCATTGATGCCCTTAGATTAGACCCAAGAATATAATGCTACCATGTGACCTCCAAACCACCTTCAAAAGATTTTCACTCCATACTCAGTGTCTTCTGTATCCTATAAAGGCAAAATCTTCTTTTTACTCACCTACTTTCTGCTGATGTATTTACTTGGCAAAATAAAAAGTACCTGATAGCTGTTTAGCACCGGCTAAATGAAAAACAAGCTTCTTGCTTAGCTATTCATTATCTAAACGCTAATTAAAATTAAAAATTCCAACCCTTTAAGAAAAAAAGGTAGCTGAGCAGTGAGGGTGGCCATGCAGTATGCCTGGGTGAGCCCTGTCCCGGAGGAGCAGGATGGCTGGGAAGGGTCGATGTGGATGTGCTGGGACCCAGCACTGGAGTGGGGTCAGGAGAGGCCGTGCCGCAGGGCAGATCCCGCATGCCGAACCCAGAAACCACGCAGGGGTTGGAGCTGGGGGACTCAACACACCGTCTGTGCCCAGGATGAAGAAGGGCAGACACAGGGGAGGGCAAGAAACAAAATATTCCTGACAGAAGACCTCTGTCAGACAGCCATCATAGCCAGTGCTGGGAAGTGGAATAGGACAGAAACTTCGTTACAGGCCCTTCAACCACTGCAGGGTAAACACCTCAGCAGCAGCTCTGGCTGGCTGGAGGGCTATCCGATGTGCGCGTTGAGCACGTGATTATGCCCTTCATAAGAAATGTTCCCGTTAATCCCCAGCTTCCTGCTCCTCTGCCACCGATGGTGACTTCAAAGCTGGTATCAGTGCACAGGCTAACACACAGCCGGGTGCTGGGACAGCCACGGAGCAGGGGCAGAAAAAAGGACTGAAAGGCACCACTGCCATCAGTTATGCAGCAGAAGAACAGGGAAAATCCTGGTAGTCTGGGAAGCTGCCTTCTAGGCAGGGCATTCCCTGTGTGGTCGGGACTTTCCCTGAACTCCTGCTGAACTGATTTTCAGCAAAGCTGGAGAAGGAAAGAGCATCTTCACCTTCTCCCAGGAAAGCCCTGGAGACCAGGGTGCCTCTGCCTGGCAGTGGTATCAAACAAGGGGAGCACTGTCCCCTCAGCCCTGGGGACACATTATCAGCCCAGCAGCACAGCAGCAGTCATGTTCTTGCACCTTCCCACCTGTGTCCCATTTGCCCATGTCACAAAAGTCCCGGGACTCAAGGCTCTGGCAGAGCTGCAGGGTGCGAGGATGCGAGCGACGGTGTCTGCCTGCCAGCAACGCAGCTGAGCAAGACTGAGGAGCAACGGGCTCGTCCTGCAACAGGCTACACGCAACCACTGAAAATAAAAATGCCTCTGACTTCAGCAATGATGGTACCATTGCAGGTGATTGAGGCCACGGCTCAGTAATCCCAACTCCTTATTGCTCTGAGCAGCTGTAATACCCAGTAGCCATCTGCCATGACCAGCGGTGCACTGGGACCTGTGATCTTGCTTAGAAACCCACACCACCAAGACTGGAAAAACATGGAACATATTTAACGGGTCTGCTAGAGTTCGCTCCAGCCTACTGGTGGAAGCACTACTGAATGTCTTATCTGGGTTGTCAGCGGAGCCAAATCATCTATTCTTCATCTACAAAGGGTCTGTCCATCTCTGGTGCCTCCTGTCTCTGCTGTTACTGGAAAATTGATAGCTGCTATCCACTACTACTTCTAGGATGGTGGCTAGGGAAGTGGATGCTTTATACGGCTATTACAGTTAATACCACAGCTCAAATATTGCTAGCCGTCTGCCACATAACATATCGATTTGGAATAAGGAATGCAGGAGCCTTATGGGATTTTTTTTTTTTTTTTTGGTCACCGTGTCCATCACTGTTTTCTTACTCACATCTATATATACACCCACTGATAAAACTCAAAGGATTTAACTGGATGCAAGCGTACTTCACCTGGGAATAGGACAAAGCACTTCAGAAAAGGAGCCTTGCGTCACTCACTTTTGGATCACTCCCCAGCAAATGTTGCTGCTGATAAGGACACGGCATTGTTAGCTTTGGATTCTTCACCCAAGGCGGGAAAAAATGAGTGTGTAGCTCCTGTTGCAAATTATAAATCATGGGTTTCTTGAGGGTGTATAGGCCGCCAGGGTTCCTCAATGGTCTGAGATGTTCCTGGCAGCTCCCATTTGTGCAGTTGTTCAAGGAAGGGTGATGATTGCTTGCTCTGCTCCATCAGGGGGGCTCTCCTGGGAAAACAAGAGAAAAAAAAGATCTAGCAGCAACTGCAGAGCTGAATCATCAATAACTCAGCCCGTTGCTGCTGATTGACAGCAGAAGGTAACGAGCCTGATTTGCTTCTCTCAAAGACTACTTTTAGCTGGCCATTAGTTTCAGCGAGACTCGTCTGACACACGGTGAGGAGACACTAAGAGCCAGTCACGGGGAGAAGAACACGCTGGCAGCGTCCTTTATCTCTGCACAGCAGAAGACCTGAGAGTAGACAAGGAAACCTCGGCTTTGGACACCTCTCTCAAGCTCACTTTCCCCTGACACAGCAGTTTGTAAAGCCACGGGAGGATTTAAAGCCCTTTCAGTGCCACTGTGACCAGTGCTTGTCAGCTCGTGGCCCGAAGGGAGGAGGTGACAACCATGCAAGGTACCGTGTCTGCAGGGGTGACACCCAGGGACCATCCCCAGGCTCCTGGCAGGCCATGGCAAAGCACAGTGTCCCAGGTGTCAGAGTGCTCCACAGTGCAAACCAGACAGGTTTCTAATCAACATACTGGTGGCTAGGAGAAAAATAGGATGCGTGGAGATGTCTAAGGACTTACTCATGCGTTAAAGCATGTTTTTAACTTCTGTCAAGACAGAAGGATTAGGGAGGGATTTTTTTTTCAGTTTTCTCAAAGATTGCTTTTAGTTGTGGTTTGGCATAACAGCATTGTAGGTCTTTCAAGGGCTGAATTGAGTAGGTCAGTGTCCTTCATAAATATGCCATCATGATCTGGGACTAAGGTCTGGTACAGCAGGGAAAGGGCAGAGACAAAGGGCAAAGACATGCAAATGTGGTGGCTGTTTTGTGCCTGTGCTGAAGCCTCTTCAGCATGGGGTGTGCCTGGATCAGGAAGAGATGAAAACAGATGGTTTTGGTGAAGGCTACCATGAATCTGTAGTACTGCTGGAGGGATTTCCTGCATTCTTGTTCCCCAGCCTTCTTCCCCATGAAGAAATGAATTCTTCCGTGCTCCCTCCATCTGCTGCTTGTCTGCCACCTTGCAAGGGACACGTGGTGGGGGTGCTGTTCACTCACTCACCCACACAAACAGGTTTCATTATCAGATTATGAAGGAAAAACCCTGATGAAAAAGGCAGGGTGGCAGGGAGGGAGAGAGCCCCAGGTCAACAACTGGGGCTTTCTCCCAGTTCACTCATCCACCACTTCTTCATGTCTCAACGCTTTAATGTAAGCAAATACATATCTGCCTGCATCCAAATTAACTTGAGACACCTTAGTGCCTGGCTGCTGCTCCCTGCACCTCTTTTTGGACCATACTTAGCGTAGCTGGGAGATAGTGCTTAAAACCCCTTTTGCTTGTACAGTTCAGGACAGCAGAGGAGAACTAAATAAAGCAGTCAGTTGCCCTAAAGGGCCTTTATTGGAAGTAATGGCTTTCAGAGTAGCCAGGATCTGGAATGTGAAGAGACAAGATTTAGGAAAATGAGGAATCCACCCAAGGGTGAGCACTAGTTTTATTAATGTAGAGTTCCAATAATTTGATCTGAAGAGACAAATCAAATGATTGAGGGTGTTAAGCACCACAGCCTGGGTGGCTCGACTGGAGTAGCTGCTGTGTACGCTAATGAACCTCCTCTATTCAACAGGGAAAGCCTCCGTGCGTGGAGATGACTCAGAACTGCTGGTGTGAAGTAAAATTATAACGCACTGTCTCCAGTAGCAGCGTAGGGAGGAAAGATCTTTCATTATCCCTGCAGCGCTTCAGGAGAGAAAGGAAGCGCTTGTAAAATCGGCCTTAGCATGGACCAGAGACCCTCTACTGAGTCCCTTCTGGAGGTTTGCTGACATGCTGTCAAGAGGCTATTAAATATTGTAATTAACTTTAAAACATGCTAATGGAGCAGGCAAAGAAAAGAAACTAAACAGCTGCTGAAGAAATGTTTTCACCTAATTCCAAGATAAGCACACCTCCTTGTTTTTTTGGGGAGGAGTTTCTTCCTTGCAGATTGAAGGTTCGTTTATTTTCCTCCACACTGTCATAGGCTTCATCATGTGTCTCTGTCTTTAAATGCACACAAGCCAGAGCAGGGACCTGGTGTACTGAAGACACATGTCACCATGGAGGACACATACGGCCCAGCAGGGATGCAAGCCAAAACTTTGGAAGTTCACAAATCACACGCCAGTGTTTACCAGGCAGGCTGTGGACACGCTGGTGGGGTGTGCACGTGCCTGTGCATAATCTGGATGCCACAGTGGGAAAATATAGTTGTGCTTGATGTCTTGTTTTAAAAATTATGGGGTTTTGCCTATGGCTTCTCTCCCTAATGCTCTGTGACTGACGTAAACTTCTCTGGAAGAGGCTACTTGATGCAGGCATACCACACAAATGATGCAAGCAAACTGCAGTCCCACACGTTTGGGCATATCCAAGTTGCAGTGGGCAGTTACAGTGGCAGCAGGGCCTCCACGCTGGGAATGAGCAGGTCCTTTGCTGGTGCCCTCATCTCAGCTTTGATCTGATTCTTGTTCAGTGCTTGAAGCCAAAGCACATGCAGGCAGAGAAAAAGGTGGAATGAAGGAAAGAGGCAATGTGCAATTAGAGAGAATTTTTGCAATGTTGACAAGCCAGGGTTGTCTAATAGTTGGATTAATTTGTTAGTGCCCAGTCAACACCTAAAATTATCAGCCATTCAAGCTTCTGTTTGCCTGTTCCATAGCTCATGTTCTTGGTATTTCATATGGATGAACCTTGTGTTCTCTCCACCTCCATGTTGGATCCTATTACAGCTTCTTGTCACACAGTATGAAAAGATGTCTTTCCAGTTAGTCCCCTAGGGATATTCATAAAATCCCACATCACGGTGGAGCTCAACCTGGCTCTACGCTCAGTATAGTCCAGAGCTGGATTTGAAACTCCCTACATCCTCAGGGTAGAGGGACTGAAATTCAACTCATCCTTTTGGATTTCTATACCGTACTCCATCTTCAAGGGATGGAATATGCTGCACCAGAGGAACGATTAGGACATAAGCTGGCAGTGCTCCTAGTAGCGAATTGTCTTCATATCTGACCATATAGGGTATTAAGGTCCACAGTCCAAAACTGTTTTAATAAGAAAACAACATGAAATCTATATTCTGCATCCAGTGAAATGTTGTATTTGCAAGCACTGAAACAAGCTTGTGGCAGTATATAGTACTGAGAAATTGCTCCTTGCATTTTAAATCTTAGAACATTTCAAAGTTATAACTTGGATTAGCACGTGGGAATGCTAGCTGGGCTCTGCGGTTACAGGTACTGAGGACAGCTGTGTATTGCAAAATGCAAGGAAAGGACCTTTCAAATACATCCTTCTTGTTCCTGGAGAAGACAAAGCACTTAACATAGAAGAATAAAGTCAGCTACGGTGGGGATGATATCACTTCGTGTTTGCAGCAAGAAAAGCAAAACTGAATGGGTTTCTAAGTGCCAGGAGCAATATTTCATTCTCTGAAAGGTAAGTCCATAAAAACTGGGTACTTCCTACTTTAGACACAAACCAGAGAAAGGTTAAAACAGAAGCACTAAGATAAAGTCTATTCTATATGGCAAAAATAGGTTTATTTTCCATGTAAAGGCAAGATTAAGAAGTGCTGCATTAGTGATGCCTGGTTGCGATAAGACTGTGACTGACATCTAGATGAAGATTATTAGTGCTGAACTTCCTCTGCCCAAAGCCCATACTAAAGCAGACGGAAACAGCTTTGTGAACAAAGCACAGAAACAAGATTGTTTGCTCCTGTTTCAGGCACCCAGTGCACATGCAGTAAGTTTTCATACTGTCTATGGAGGTAAAATTTTGTTCAGATTTATGAATGCCTCTTTGACATCCTTCTTCAAGCGCCTCCAGAGAATATTCTTTCTCCNTGGGTTTGTTTTTTTGTTTTTTTTTTTTTTTTTTTTTTTTTAGCTGATAGCAAATTAAAATAATAGCAAGATAAGACTTCACAACTATTCAGATTATAAGAAAGTAAATTAAAGTGCCAGTTCAGTGTCAAGGACCTTTATACATCGTATAGGAAAGGTGTGACCAGGTATCAGTGGTTATGACAGGAGCTGCAATAGGGTTATTAAGAAGGAAGCCACAGAGACAAACAAGTGGCTTCTGCAGGTTTTCTCCTCTGTTATTCGGTCGTGGGACTACATGATTCCTCATGCAAAATGGATGTTCCACTGATATTTTAGGAGATCATCCCTAGTATAGTACCTGTTACCATGCGTCCTAGATTTTGAACATTTTCAACTAGTTTGGATATGGTTGAACGTGCAGAAAACTCCGGGGTTTGTACAGTACATTTGGCCAGGACACTAGACAATATTAGCCTCATCCCAGGATTTTGTTGCAAGCTTCCAAGCCTGCTGCAGAAGATTCTTTCAAGTTTGTACATGCTGACGTTAACAGAGCCCCTCGCTGCGGAAATAAGACTGAAGAGAATTTCTGGCACAATTCAGAATGATACATAGTTTTGTGGTGACCTCTCCATAGCAAGCGCAAAGCTCTATCTCTTTGCTTGGCACCATGTGAAAAGTTTGACATGCAAATTTGAATTGATGTCTATCTACAGGACTTAAAAGGCCCTGTGGGCCACAGCGTAGGAGCCACCTCTAAAGGTCTTTGTCCTCACTGCTCCCTGCAGAAGCAGAGAAACAGTATTAATACTCTTTTTTTAAAGCCAAGAGAAGATGCACTATGGAAAGGTTAAGTGAGTTGCTCAGGGACATGCAGGCAATCGGTAGCGGAGCAGAGCCGCTGAGTCCCATTTCCCAGCTGCTCGGTGTGTGCCCTTGAAGAAGGTTTTCTCCCACTGCCCAGGTGGTGGTGGGCTGCTCCACCACCCACTGCTAATGGGGAAGCTTCACCCCACTCCAGCCCACGTCGAGTCTGCTTCACTTCCAACTGCAGGTCTGCCCTGTTGTTTCAATTTGTTTCCCAGACTGGGGAAGAAAGAAAACGCTGTAATTTAGCAGTGGTCTGACAGCAGTTGACCTTTACATGACAAGCAGTATTCCTCAGCAGCGTGCATCAGAGGTTTGCTTTGGTTTACATTTATTTTGTTCAACTTCATCTCCTGTAGGCATCCAAAGTGAAGCCAATTGGATTAGACAGGCTGGATCTCTCAGCATCTTGAAGTAATCTGTGAGGAACCGGCAGCACCATAGTCATTAGGCAGGAGTTGCTGCAAAAAGCTTCGGGGAATTTGTCTCCACTAAAGAGAGTTCTTGTGTCAGAGGGAGGATTGGGAAAGCCTCGGCAAACAGGGGTTTGTTTGTCTTGGAAGAACTTCGGGGAATCACAAGGAAAGTTGGAAGTGACTGGTGGAAATGACCCCATCCAGCCTTTTACACGAGTGCCTTGGAAGCTGTCGCTCTTCCAGCTTCCCTGTATCTCTTTTAACTAACACTTTGCTAAAATGCAAAGTCATAGCTCCATCCCTGCTACATTTATCACAGCACAAAGCATGTTTCTTGCTGCAAAACTGATGAAATTCCACCAAAATCAGAGCACGATTTAGGCACAGGGATACCACTCGAAAGCTTTATCAGGGTGTTTTGCACACGTACACTGACTTGTTCACAGAGGGACCACTAAATTGTCTTTAAAGATCCTTAAAGGTGAATCAGCCAGATAGCAGACCTTCATACGCTGCTTACCACATTTCACTTTGGGAGTGGGATTTTCCAAGCAGCTTTGGCCTTACAGTGCTGGTGCTGAAGCCAGTGGCAAAGCCAAGACTTTTCAGGAATCAGTATTTAGCAGTCTTCCTGACCCTGCGACAGTCCCAGCGCCTCCCCGGAGGATGGCAGCTTTGCAGCCTCCAGCAGTGCCACACACCAACAGCTCAGCAAGAGTCAGCTGCAAGGAATAGTCAGGATTTGGGAGCTGCTGGGCAGGCTTGAATTAAAACTGTTTTATAGCTGGAGCTTGGCAAGGATGATTAATTTTGAGAGGNGTGCCACACACCAACAGCTCAGCAAGAGTCAGCTGCAAGGAATACTCAGGATTTGGGAGCTGCTGGGCAGGCTTGAAATAAAACTGTTTTATAGCTGGAGCTTGGCAAGGATGATTGATTTTGAGAGTNAGGATGATTAATTTTGAGAGGTTTTTTTTAAAAAAAAAAAAGGAAAAAGAGAGCAAATTACAATCTCTTAATTTCCAAAGAGTTTCTTTACATTGGCAAGGAATCGCAGCGCGCTGCAGAGCCCAGCTGAGGTTATTCTGACTTTTTATTGCGCGGGTGGTCAGTCAGAGCCTGTGGGCATCTTGGCCTTCGGGAACAGCAGTTTTATAAGCAGCTGAGGGGAGGCAGTGATGGGTCAGGCTGCTTCTTGGTCTGGTCTGTTCTCTGGGAAAATCCTAATAAATCCCATCCTAGCTGCTCCTGAATGCTCGATGAGTTCAGCTCAAACGTGTCTGTCTCTGAGGACAACGCACCACAGGCAGGCCCAGGACTGGGGAATGAGAAATTCATTCCCAAAACCAGGCACCAAAACAATCACAGAATGTTGTCCTGGCCCAGAGCGTTTCCCCAGTGTTTGGGTAAAAAATCTGACTCCGAGACTGGGATGTACTTCCAAATTTTGCCCATCCCTAAAAGAAAGCTTCCATTCACGTACACTTATATTACCGCAGCTTGCTCTTTGGTTGATAGAGGTCCTGGCTGCACGCTCTGCTGCTGCTGGATTGCTGCAGGGTGCCTGTGCAGTGCCTGTGCTCCTGGGAAACCTGCACGGCTGGCGCTCAGGGTTCCTCTGGCAGGACCCCCGGGGGCATGCTCAGAGCATGCTTGGGGTCCCACATCTTCAGAGGGTCAGAAATGTGCCCCAGACCCAGTCTTGAAGCATGAAACATCATGGAGGGACTTGAGGAAGTTTGGAAAGGTTTGGGATTTGGGGCTTGGAGCATCCTCACCTTCATCCACCGTAAGAGGTCTGTTCTTCAACTGGTTCCTGTTGGCATGACCTTTCCTACTGTGCTTTTCCCAAAGGGACCCGATGCACACAGAAGCATGTTTGTACCCAGCAGGATGGAGAGCCGAAGCCCCAGCCCTGATTCACGCCCAGGTGTGCTCGTAGTGACGGTGCCCTGGGGACATCTGCGCTCCCGGGCAGATACAGAGAGGCACCAGCATTGCACTGAGCCTTGGCCCAGCCTTATCAGCTTCTTCACCGAGATGACTCAAAGGAAATACCAGCAGGCTTTGAAGCTGCTGAACCAGGCAGCGAAGTCCTGTCAGCTCGGCACCGTTCCAGTCCCAGCAGGAAAAGAGCAAGAGCACTCCACCATACCCAGGGTAACACGCTCTTCCAGGCATTAGCCTTTGCATTTGTTTCCATTTGCTGCTGTCAGAGCAGGACAGCAGCATCTGGCCATTTGTCAGAGATGTTGGCGGTGTCTTATGAGATCTCAGGCTTTTTCACAGCCTCCTGACCTCAGGAATCTGTCATGCAGTGATTCGGTTCCACAGGGGAACCTCCAAAGAGAGTCAATTCATCATCACAGTCCCCTGGCTTATCAACGCACACTGTCCAGGTGGGAGAACTGGATCAGGAGAATAGTTTTGAGTGGATTGCTTCAGAGTAGTGTCACTGCTGGGAACAGGACCAGAACACTTCATTGCCACGTTACCACTTGTGTGTCTGGTGCAACAGTGAATAATGTACTATGGAAATGTCGGGAAGACATTCTTTCACGTCTTAAAAGCAGAAACTTGTGTAGATCCTGGAGACCCAATAATGCAGTGATGAAAGAGAAAAATCTTTGTATTTTTTTATTTCAACTGGGTTGGGCAGTATCCAGTGGTTTTTGGCACGAAAAGGAAAATGAGCAGAAAGACCATGTAAATAAAATTTCGCTTGGCGGGGTTTTTTGGTTTAGATCTGTAATTAGAATTAGAATATGACGTGTGTGTGTTGGCATTAAGTGATACCAAGGCAATGTCAGCAGGCATACGCTGTCAGCAATAGGTAGACAATGCACTCAGGTTCCTATTCATGACCGTATCAACTGGATATCCACACCAGAAATGTCTGTATTCACACCCCAGTCTAGCCCAAGCCTGCAAGTTCTGATAAATTGCTGGGTGTTTTCCCACGTCAGCCACTATCCACTAGATCAGCATCACCAGTATTGCAACACACCTGTAAACTGGAGGTCTGGAGTACAAGTGGTCCCACTACTGTCTTCCCCTACACTGTAACACCATTTCCCCCAGCTCATGAGCCTTCCAGTCTCTCCGTCCATCACCTCCCATCTGACGTTAATGACCTCCTTGCAGTTTTCCTCACTCTGCCAGCGCAGTTCATATTGATCTCGACTGGCTGTCAGTCCATCCCCTTGAATTTCTGCTTGTGTTCCCACTATGAAACAATTTTGCACGTAAGCACTCAGCTGCCTTTGACCTGATGAGGCTGAACTGCTGTGAACCCGAAAGCGTATGAAGCAGCTCTGGAAAAGGGCAAACAATTTTTACTACGTGAAGCAGGATGCAGCACTTAGAGTTTCAAGCAATAAAGCCGTCATGTCCCCTGCCCTGCTCCCACAACAAGGTACTTGCTTTCCAAGAAGAAGAGGAACAGAGGGCGGTGGCAGGGCGGTCACAGAGGACAGGGACGGGTAGGTCATTTCAGGCAGTGGAATAGGCAAGCATCCACCGAACTGCCCCTCGGGATGTCCCATTCAGCTGTGACCCCACAGTCTTCCCACAGCAGAAGATACCAAGGGCTGACCACCAACTTTCCACAGATCCGTAGAGCAGGATAGAGGTCACGCCTGGAGCTCAGTAATTGCAATGCGGGATTATTTTTTGCTTCCCTCTGAGCTCAGTTGGCTCCCCTTTATCCAGAGGCCTCCCAAGGGATTTGTACAGGGGGACTCTCAGTGTGTCTCCCACCTCATTCCTAACTGGACACTTGCCAGCACGGCAAATGAAGGGCTAAAGACAATGTGCTGAGTGAGAGGGGTCTTGTAGTACCTCTGTCATGATGGAAGCCACCATAATATGCGGACATAATGCCCACAGAGCAGGTTTAACACCAGCAGAAGTGAATCCTTAATTGTTGACACACTGGATGGCAAATCCCAGAGGGTTTTGTCCTCCCTGCCCTGTGGGCACTCAGCCGTGGGAGGGTTGCTGGGTCACAGGCCCTCTGCAAACAAGCTGTTGCTTCTGCAGCCTTTTCATGCTCTTCTTGACCTTTCTGCATCCCTAAGGTGAAATTTGCCAGTTCTCAGAGCAGGAATTCAAGAGGGCTGGGGAAGTGTGTCAGTGGGGAAAAATTTGCTGAAGCTCAGCATCAGTTGATAAGACAGTTGTAGTAGGCAAGCCATCAGGTCTTTCAGAAGTCCCTCACACTTGTCAGGAATGG
The DNA here is from genome assembly GCA_003993805.1 of Himantopus leucocephalus. Lineage (NCBI taxonomy): Eukaryota > Metazoa > Chordata > Aves > Charadriiformes > Recurvirostridae > Himantopus > Himantopus leucocephalus. Next base: position 9,173,012 of record RSEF01000013.1, read on the forward strand.
ACCTATCACCCCTGAGGTCCCCTCTGCTTCCTCATCCCACAGCCGCATGGTCTCCCCTTGTCCTCAATACATTGCCTGTCCCAAAAGAAAAAAACCCAGGCTCTGCCTTGTCAAACAGCCGCTGCGCAGTCTCACTGAGAGACAAACTTTCTCCTGAGGGAAGTTAAACATCTCTTAGGAAAACACAAGAAAAGCTGAACTGCTCAGAGCAAAAGTCCAGCTTGACCAGTATTCTGCCTCCAGCTGTGACCAACTGGGAATGATCAGGGAGAGATAATAAGCAGCAGAACAAAACTTGCACGAACCTTTCCGTGAGAGGCACTCCCACTTCTGGCAATCAGCAGCTGAAGGTCTTCCCGAGCCAGAGGTTGCATCCAAATCACAGACATGAGCAGAGGGGACACACCAGAAATAATAAGATCTCCAAACTTCACTTACAACGTAGGATCATTCCAGAGAAGAACTAGCTGTTCTCAAAAGAAACACAGACAGACAGACCTCTCTGGACAGCCCGTCAGAGGTGGGGTCAGGCCCCTGCCGTTTGGTCTCTCCATGTGTGTGCTGTGGATCGGGGGGGCACTTGCTGGATCATCTGTGTCTAGAAGGAGGAGACACGTTCACACGAGCTCTGTGCTATTGTGTGTTTTGCTCTGCATTTCAACTTTGGTTTCGCCTTATTCAGGTCCGCTGCTGGCAGAAAAAAACCTGACCGTGCTCCTGCCACAGGTTTTGTGGATTTAATGCAGGTTCATTTTTGTTGAACTGGTTATTACTGCTCATGCGATTACAGAATATCAGGAAGCCATGGCAAAGGACTTTACCAGAACATGAGTAGCTAAAAAGCGATGTATTCACCATCAGCCCTAAAGTACTGTACAGCCAATATACCACCTTTGCATAACCAGTCCCCTCTTGATCCAGGGACATAAAACAAAATATAGCTGGCATTGCAAACAGGCTCGAAATTGTAGCATGCAACTGTGCAGGCACTTAGTTATTGCGGTGCCATGAGTGTCAGTACATACAACAAATCCACATTTCCCTACTCTTCACTGACCTCCTGCCCCTGCTACGTATTTCGTCAGGCTGCTACAGAGTCCATCAGTACCAAAGTTCATCTCCAAGCAAAACCTCCATCCCTGAAGACATCGGGCGCCTCATGTAGCCCTGTAGCTGTGAAGTGAAAGGCATGAGGAATGTCAGCACCTCCATGAGTCTGTAGGCAGCACCATCTTGTTTTCAGCCCTTCAGTGCTGAGTGAGCTGGAAAAAAACCTCTCACATGCTCTTTGTTCCCAGGGCTGACTCTTGTTTTTATTAGAACATCTTGGACAGAATCTTGTCTCAGTTACATTGATAAAAATCCGGTTATGCTACTACAGACAACTAAAGTATTTCAGACATATCCTGGTGTGGCTCAGAGCAGAGTGTGTCCCTGTACTCACAAGGGACTCCTCCGGGAAGTTGATAAACAGCATCTGGAAGCACAGGAATCCACACTTTGGATAAAATATTGTGCACAAGTGTCATATGTCAAGCCATTCACATCGCAGAGTTAACAGATGATGACAAGATTAGGTAGACCTTTCCCAGTTCATGTTTGCATTTATCTTGCTGTTGAAATGCAGTGTTTTGGCTGGGGAACCATGATAGAAAATGATAGGGGTTTCCAAGCTGAAAATAACTGAGCAGCCACATATTCAAGCTCTGGCCAGAGTCCAGCATTGGTAAAGTAGGTTCATCACTGTGACTTTAATTCATTTTGAGCGGAAGAAACAGCGGCAGAACAGCTAAAGGTTCATGTATTTCCCAGGCTGGACTGCTGCAGCTCAGAAAACTATAGCATGAGTGCTGCTACCATCAATTTTATCTTTTCCTGAGAGAAACCCGGTGAAACCTAGGAATAGGCTGTAGCTCAACATAGGCTGCAGTCTCCACCAGTCTCCACCTAAACTTCATTGCAAGGTCAGGGAGGCTGAAACACTCAGGAATTCAGAGGCCACCTGCAGCCCATCCCGTGCTTTGACCCTCGTCTCTGCGAGCTGCAGGAGGCAGGAACGGGGATACCCTCAGCTGCTCTTGCTGCCGATGTACCATGCAGTCACGGCTTAGCTGAGACGTGGTGGCCAACTGCTTCACAAGACACTGTCAAAGAGATCAGTGACAGCCCAAAGGTGACTTCTAGATATGGCTAAGCTTTGCTAACATGAGACCACAGATTCAAGAGCTAAATGCAGTTTTAGGACACTCGACCAGGTTTGAGACCCTATAGCCTCACACCGCAGATCCCTGAACCGGCACAGATTCACGCTGCCAACTTAAGTTTGTTCCCAATGCTGACAAATGGGGCTGTATTTATCCTGGTAAACTCTCTGCTCTATCCGTTATCATCTGCTCTCCCTCAGCCGGCACAAACGCCGTGTCTTGCGCTCTGGGTAGTTCAGCAGCAGCACGCTCGGACACAGCCTGGTCCCGCTCCAAGCTCGGCATCGCGCCGAGCTGGTGGCTGATGACCACACAACCGTGGGCTGCCCGGGGCAAGACTCCCAGGGATCCCCCTCTGCTTTCTTGAGGAACATGCACACATGGTACTGAGTCTCAGCTGTGAAAGTGAAGAACTGTCATCTCGCTGAGGACACGGTACATAGAGGTTTAGCTAAAATGTAAAAGCATTTGAAGGCAAAAATGGCAGACTGCAAATTTAGCATTTATTTTTCTTTTCATGACTGAGTGCCAGCAGATAGGGCCATGTGATTTTTGAACGGATACACACAATTATGGTAACAGAGCAGCTGGACAGTTAGTCCAGCCAGCAGTTTCTCTGGTACTGGTGCCCACATGAGACCTGAAAATCAGTCCCTCGATGACTCCAGTGAGACCTTTCTAGGAACAGCGCTTCCAGTCACAGATACAATACCAGGAAGGTTGCTGCTGGGGGAGAAAGGAGGGGAGAAGGAATTTGAGAGAACTGCAGTGTTTCGGTAATGGGAAGTGAGGATTTCTGAGGCAAGGCCAAAGACGGGTCCTTGCAGAGACTGGCTTCATGCAGAGAGGCACATTTGCCAGGACCTGCAGCTCTCTTGGGCTGTCCATCCGCTGAACAGCTTCTCCTGCTGCAAATGAAATGTCGATACCAAGCTCCAGTTGAGGTGGTAACAGAAGCAACAGCTTCACAAAAGTCCTGTTTCAGTGGTGTACAAAGCAAAGAGAGAGGCAAGCCTGCACTGTCCTACATCCTTGGCCATGGTCGGGGAGGTCTTCATCCCCTAGTGGACTGCTGCAGGGCACACAGCCCTTCTTTCCAGATTCCCTTACACTAATGCATCAATGGATCCGGTTATACCTCTATGTTAGCTGAATTTAGGACAAGAGGGAGGAGCAGGCCACAATTCATCACCCGGGAGCTCTGGTTGGAAGCGCTGTTTCTGTGATGCCATGAGATAGACATCCTTGGCCAAATCACCACCGCTGCTCCCAAGGGGAAGCCCGAAGAGTTGAGTGGTTTAAACAGAAGAGCCCGTTGAAAGATCACTTGGGCAGGTAACACACTTCCTGCTGAAGCGCTGTTTGCTCTGCTCTGCAAGTGTGTTTGTGAAGGGCTTTAGCTTTATTCTTGGCTATCAAGATGGGACGCACTACAGATCTCAAGAGGACAGAAAGTTCAAGGCCACCTGAGCATAACAACCTGTCATTCATTAAGGGCTCAGCTCTTCGGTGAGCTCAGCATAGCCCTCATCCACTGGAGTGAAAAACCATGCCCAGACGGGTGGTGACATGGCACAGAGACACAGGCAGAGGTGGGTCAGGTGCTGAGCACCGGCGTTGACTGCCAAGAATATTTTTAGCACCCAGGGCACAAGATGTTGAACAGACATCCGTCACGTGCCATTCAGTAGCAATTCGCCACAGGCAGAGCCTCATTTTTGAATGGATGATCCCAGAAACACAGAAACCTTTCTCAGCGAAGCGGGTGGCGATGATGTGCAGTGTTGTGCGTTTGCTGCTGCTGAGTGAGCAGTATCTAATATAGCCCTGCACCGTCTCCACATGGCTGGTCTCTTCATGCATTCTGAAATGACTTGGGATTTAGAAGTACAAAAGGATCTTTAGAAAGGCCAGAGCTTTTTCCTTTTTTTTTTTTAAATGGTCTATTTTCTACTAATGTAAATTACTTTCACCTAAAGTCTTTGTAGCTGTCTTACCTGTGCTGTTGAGCCAGTAGCATGCAAAAAGGGATGTCATTGTCACATCCTCCCAGTTTCAGTCAAGGTCTCTCTCTCCATCAGTGTAACATTTCTCATTTGTAACTTACGAGATCTGTGACTCTTTTATACCTCCAAGTCATGCCTTTTCTATTCAAAACTGGATTTAAATTTTACAATGTTATGCCATAAATCAGTGACATCAGAAACAACGAATTTAAACTCTAAGGTTATAAAAAAGTTATTCTGCATTGAAAATGTGAATAATAACAGAAAAGCAGTTTGAGGGACCTGGCAGGAACTACAGTTGAAGGTCAGAAGAAGGGCCACATCCACCATTGGGTTTGTGATCTTTTTCTGTTTCTGCCCTGGCTGATTGGAAACCTTTAACCTTTCCACAGAAGTTATGCAGTTACCAAATGAGTCAACAACATCAAATCTGGGAAAAACAGCGAAATGTTAAGTAACATTAATTGCCTCTTTCTATGACATGTGGTGAACAGAGCAAAGTTCACCAGAGTGCGGTGGGAATTATCGCCGGGCAGTTGTCAAAGGACCCTGTGTGTGCCTGTGCTCACACACACCTTCCCAAGAGAGCCTCTCTTGTCACTGCTGATTCATATCTCCACTTTGGCAGCATTGGGAAATTCACAGTGCTTTGTAAATCAGTCCTACAAACAGTGACACCTCTGTATGTGCCTCTCAGACACTTCTCAGTCAACCTTTACCACTGCTCCGAAGTCACCATAAGGAATTTAAACATCCCATAGACAGCTGTATTCAGCAGGCCGGGAGGGAATTTCCATTCAGGGAAACGTCTTCTCCTTCCCGCAGCAGGATTTCAAAACAACGTAAGAAATCTTTCAGAAATTGTGATGTGTGATACCCTGGCTGTACAGCAAGGAAAGCCAGGACCAGGATGGGCCGAATTTCCAGAGAATTTTCCTGCCAGTGTGGTCTGCTAGACCGAGGAGACCAGTGGAAACTATTGGCAAGCTTTAGAAACCAGCCAAGACTTGCAGAGCAGTCCTGCGTTTGGCAGGCAATGGAAGGGAAGATCTAATAGGTGGTTTTTATCTCTTGATACCAAGCACCCAAGTACCACAAGCATCATTGAGTTTCCTCCATTTTTTTTTCCCTGATCTCGGCCCTTTTGGTGCATATATGGAGGAAACCGTGTGCTGAACACTCTGCTTTAACCAGCTCCCAGGGCTTCTCCACACCACCCCTTCACCTAACACTGCACGGAGCCAGGCAGGGGTGACCGCTCTCCTCAAACTGTTTTCCTGAGAGCTGTATCCCTCTTTTCTGCTAAAGTTCAGCCCTTCTCAAGAGGCTGGAGAAAATTCAAGATCAACAGAAACTCCGTGTGCTGGGCTGCCTTTGTTTATTACCAGTTATGTTACTATCTTCTCCCAGAGCTTAGAATTTCACAATAGCAAGTTTTGTCAAGAGGCCATCACTTTTCCTGTTCCTCTGGCACACTGTGCTCGCCGGGGCTAGGCGGCACTGCCAGCACCACAGGGGACATTGAGAAAGAAATGGCAAGCGGAGGTCAGCTCCACAGCGCACCGTCAGAGCTGGAGAACACCAAACCACCCCTCCCAGACGGGCAGTAGCTTCCTAGAGAGGCAATTTAAGAGATCAAGATGGCACTGATCAGAGGATTAAATGAATCGGAAAATGAATGCACCTTCCAGGGTGGACAATAAAGATAAAATAATGATTTGAAGTTGTTTAGCTTTTTGCTCAACTTCAAGAGAAGAAAGGGTTCAAGGCAAACGTGCTCAATCAGTGTTTGAGATCTTTCCGTTGTTGTTTTATGGAACCAAAGGTCTGTGTCTGACCAGGAGCTTCAAGAAATGAAGGATTCCTGTGGCGAAGGCTGAGTGGAAATTTAACTGTGTTTTATAGACATTAACATCATTTTTACTTTTAAAACAACTGTGATAGGACCAGAGGCTCAGGCGGAACCGGCCCAGGAGCTGGTTTATTGCCAGGTCAGCGGTAGGTTCAGACCTTGAGTGTTTGATTCAGGTTTTAACAGCTCAGGAAACAGCATTTCCATTCTTCATTGAGCTTGTTCCACAGCCCCACACAGCTCACAGTTAGGAATTATTTCCTGACATTCAGCTTACACTTTCCTTCAATTAGTCATTCTGTTTCTCTTAACTATACCCCTAATGTCCTCCTAATTGCTTTCCTTTTCTTGTTGGTATGTACACCCTTCTTGTGTTTGCAGTAGGTTACAGTGTCCTATTAGTCACTGGTTAATTTGTACCGCTTCCATTTTCCTTCATATGTCAACAGCTTGTGGCTTTCCATTTATCGTGTTTCTCTGGCTTTCTTCTCACTGGAGAGCACAGGCACGCTCCCCGGCACAGAGCAGCTACACCGCCTCAGCAGGCAGCTGAGCAAAAGGCAGTAACATCTCTGGCCTGGGCTTAAGGACATTCCCCACCGCACATCAGCTGATAGTTTTCACCTTGTTTCACTTGTGATGCTGCTCTCCCTGCTGGCAAGGGACGTGACAGACACTGCCATCTCCCTTTCAGCAAACAACGCTGGGGATGGTGTTTGCTCATGACGTACTTAAGGGTAAAGGGACAAAAGCTCCAAAGCTTTAACATGGGAGGATGACTTGGGTCATCATCAGCTTTCCCTTGGGCTCTGTGGCCCCAGAACAGGACATCACAAAGCAAAGCAGCATCTCCAGCCACTGAGGGATGGTCGGCAAAGGCACTGAGGGGCTGCACCGGGGCAGGAGGGGGGGGTTTGCACTTGAAAAGCAAAAAATGAGGCCTGCGTGAACACTTGTCCTCGGGATAAGGCCTGATGGTGCCCTCATCTCATGCTGCTCATTCTGCTGTACCCGACCAGCTTTAACTTGGAGTATGACAGGGTGGGGAGGTTGTGAAGACTCTGTGATCTTAAAGTAGTGACTATTGGCAGCGATATACATAGAGGTGATCCTGCAGTAAGATTGACAGTGGATCATAAATCCTCTTGAGGCCTCAAGCAGCTCAGTTTCCCCAGAAATTGCAAATTATCTCCTAGGGAGTCCCTTCTGAGCTAGGATAATGCTGGGCACGGGTGATAAAGATATGTTAGTGACCCAGCCAAGCAGTGACTGTACTTCAGCAACAATGAAGGACATCCATGGTTTGACATCCTCGGTCACTTGGTACACTTGCAGGAAGCCTTGTAGTTCTGGCTCAAAGTGCATTGTTCACAGGGACCCAAAAAGTTTGCCTTCTGCCTGTCATTACACCCAGTATTTGACACTTTGAAGTCAATCCTGAAGGACAGAGCATGCTACCTTAAAGTCCTCAGGCCATAGGCTGTAAAGGACTCATTGGCTGCAGGACTTGCATCTGTTTGATCATGACTATGGTGAAAAAAAGTTAAAATTTAGGCTGACAGGGAGAACAAAGCCTGATGCTGCCTGCAGCGCACACTCACTGTTGTTCCCGGGGCAGGGAAAGACGATGGCCACAGCCTGAAACAATGAACCTCCCTCCTGGATAGGTGAGATACACCTTTAACCAAGCTGAAAATGATCCAAAGCTCAATGAGCACGACAGGTCCAGGAGCAAACAAACGCAGACAGAAAGACCACATGGGTGGAAGAAGAAAAAAAGCGTCTCATAAATCACTGCTGCAGCCTCAGCTCGTTGACATAAGAAAAACAGACAGCAGACTTCTCGCCCCTCTAGTCTTCCTTTAAATAGCCCAGCTGAAAAAAAAAACCAATTGTCCTGTTTGTGCTGGTTCTTTGGAGAGTGGCTATTCAAAGGAAATGTTGGGCACACACCCACAAAAGGCCTGAAGGAAGACTTCCAGGGCAGCAAGATAAATTACTGCTTCAGCACCCTCAGCACTGGTCTGTCTCTTATCCCACTGTCAACACAGGCTCAGTGACACCCAGGAGTGGCACTTCCCAGCCTGCAGTGCTCTCCCACAACCTTGGATAAAGACAGCACAGGTGGCCTCAAGACCATTTCCATGCCCTACTTTGGGTAAAAAATGACAGCAATCGGTCTAGTTGATGCAAACCAGGGATGGTCCCGAGAGGCTGGGGGCTGGCAATGCAGCGGCGATTCACCTCGGCTGGACGATTTCGCTTTCAGCGACTGGCGCAGCATTACGGCTGGGCAGAGAAATGAGGTGTGATTGTTTCTGAAGAGATGGTGAAGCTGTCTGTCTGAGTCACTCCCAGGCGGTTCTCACAGGCACCATTCACAGAAACGGCTCCGGGACACCCCGGAGTAAGTTGCTGGAGCTGATCTCAGCTAATCCCTAAATCCAGCTACACCCAGATACCGATGCACAGTATTTTGCCGTGCGCTCACACCATTGAGTGTTTTTGGCAAGGCTGGATTTAGCTTGGAGAGTCCTTGGTCTTGCTTTTGAGAAGTTCCACGACTCAGGACTTCGTAACACGAGTCACTCCACTCTGGAAGCTGGCCCAGAGCTCTCATGTCGCTCCCATGGGGATTTGCATTGGTGTATAAATATGAATTCAAGCCCAGGGTGGACACCAGACACACAGAGCTTCTCTTGGGGGGACGTTAGGAGGCCAAATATGCTTTTGGAGTTGGCTTTTTACGCTGGGACATTCCTGAATCTGTGGCTGGTGAGGTGCCAGGGCCCAGCACAGCCCATAGGGGCAGGAGGCTTGTCACACAGACAAGACCCCTTGTTTTAGAGACACAGGACTGCCACAGCCAGCATTATTCCAGGGAGGATCTCTTCGATGCTCTCTGCATCACCTCTTGCACCCACTCCACTTACGTTCTGTGCAGTGTTTTCCCTTGATCCCATAATAATCTGCCTCTAAAGTCCAGTACCGTCTAAAGACATGTGTCCTTGTCCCATTTTCCCAGGGTGCAAGTAAATACCCTCCTTTGCCCATGACCAGAGGCAATGAGGATCCCGGCGTGCCGCGGTGACGGATGCAGCTGGGCCACTGCCAGCTGCAGGCTAATTGCAGAGACAGCGCAGCTTGCTGCTCTGGGCATCCAGTCTTCTTCCCTCTCCACAAGGAGAGCTCAGAACTGGGGGAGCGGGAGACAAATTTGAACACAGAAGCCTGAAATATTTAGCTAAGATCTACATAAGGTTTTCTTCTGAAGAAGATGGTGCCATTATTACTTCAGAACCGTTCACCTGCTTTTCTTCTTGCCAGTCCCCCCAGAGCTCTTCCTCCCTCCCTTGCTTGCTAAGCAAGGTGTGCAAGTGCAGCCACACCATGTAAAAAAACCCCACGTNATGGGCAAAGCTGCAGAAGAATAGAGGTGTGAAAGAGAAGTAGCAAGCACATAGGCGAAAGAAATTCCTTGGCTGTTGCTCATACTGTATTCTAATCATTTAAATTTTATTAAAAAAAAAAATCATCTCCTAAGCGTGTGAAAGAGGGAGTGTTTCCATTAGAGGAGCTCTGCTCACAGAGTGTTTTCACGTTTACCCACACATCTGACTCACTAGCTCTTGAGGCTTTAGCTGTGCCGATTATAGCGGTTACCACCCCCCCTGGAGAACCTGCAGGCGTGAACACCTCGTGGCGACATTTAAACCTCCTCAGCTAAAACCGGCAGAGCTGTGAGTCAGAGCCCCCCTCAGCTGCGCCTTCCCTGAACCCCACCTCCACGTCCCGCCGCTCCGGGGCGATAAGCTGGCCAGGGGCTGCTCGGAGGACGCTGCCAGCCTCGGCTGCGTTGGAGGCTGGGCCGTTTGGGCTTTCCCAGCTCAGCTGCTTCAGGGGGTGTCGAGTGGCTGTGGCTGGAGAGATGATGGATGGCGCGCAGAGCGAGGCGAGCACGCTGGTCCTCACAGCCCCTCCGCGGGGCTGTGCCAATCCCACGCCGCTGTTCGAAGAGCTGTGGCACGGAAGGATATTTTGGTTTTAGCATTTAACCTTTTCTTTTTCATGCGCTTGTTTAAATTACCACAAGCACAATATTCAGACCAATCATTTTTTAATCTACAGAAGAGAGCAGTGCCCAGAAATAAATAATTAGGAATAGCTGGCATGCAATTCCCATGTAAGGCTCTTGGGACAAGGGATGGTATTTCAGAGACAATAAAGAGCTTAGCGCCTCCTTGGCTATCAGAGGGGTGAAAACAGGAAGAAAAAACAATCTGGAGTTGTCGTTTTAACACAGTTTGTACCAATCTGCAGCCAGCAGGTCCTGCCTTCCCAGGGCCAAATGAGGATGAACGGTAACCAGCACTTTTACTTATTCCACTGAGAAGTTTCTCCCGCAGTCAGCCCCTCCAGGGCCCACAGGGGATTCACCCCATTCCCAGGAACCCAGGTTTTTTTAGCTGTGTGTGTGCACGGGCTCAGCACAGAGCCCGGGGCTCGATGCCTGCCACCCTGCGAGCTCTGCCTGTATCTTCCCAGGCGCAGGCTTTGGCCAGGAGCGTGCGGTCGGGTGACGGCCACCTCTGTGCTAACAGTGACACAGCGAGCACCAGACGGGACACAATGTGGAGCGAATGCAACCTANACCTGGCACACGGGCTGAGCTCGCTGCCCAGGTGGTTTTGCTGCTTCCCCAGCCGGTTGCCACAGCCAGGATGGAGATCCGTGCTGTGGGCGCCTGTGCCAGTGGTGCTGGAGGAGGCACTGTGCTCATCGACCCCGCTCGCACGAGCACACATCTGAGAGTGCGGCCACACAGACCCTCTGCAAATGTCCATCTAGCTTCCTATTAACCTGCCTTACACCAACTTAAATCAGTTAAGAACGATTTAAGCTGAAATCCAAGCAAGGTTTGAAGGCTCCGGGCTGTGATTCACAGGTTCTGGCAATCCCCACCGCAGAGAGCAGAGGAGTCCGCGACCGGGGCTGAGTGCCCGGCAGCGAGGAGGCAGAGCCGGCCCCGTGCTGCTCCACCTGCCGCGGTCCCTGCACTGGCGGACATAACATCGAGCTGCATTATAGAGGAGATGAATCACAGCTGAAAGAGGAGGTTCGCCGTCCTTCCTGCAGCCCCAGACCAAACAGGAGTGCACAGACAGCTGGGAACAGTTACATCTTTCATTGCTCCCACATGCGCAGCCCAAACTGATGATTCCAAAACCCTCCGGCGTGTGGGCAAGTCACTGCAGCTCAACAAGTTGCTGCGCATCAGCTGGGCCGTGGTAACCTCTTGTGAAAGCACACGTAGCAAATGGCACGGCCACGGCGAAAAACATTGGCTTCGGCCCCTGTGAAAGCCATGCTTTGCTTCTTCCCTGGTTGGTTTAAACGTTGCAGGCAGCAATTCCTGAATGCCAGTCCGTAGGCACACATTTTGAGAAAATGAATAGTTTATGCTAACATTAATAAACTTTTGAGATCAGTGCATGTTTCCATGTAACCACCACTGAGACCCCTGGGAATAGTGTCAGCCTAAGAATGGCAGCAGTTTAATTTTATTCATTTGTGAACATGAGTCAGGATTTTTTTTTTTAAATATTCAACCAATTCTGGACTCCAAATTTCTCTCCCAACAAACCCCATTCTGTAAGTGCACCTTTTCAACTGTTATCCACGAAACTATCCTTCTCTGCGTTCAGCTCCAGTGAAACTGNTCTCCCAACAAACCCCATTCTGTAAGTGCACCTTTTCAACTGTTATCCACGAAACTATCCTTCTCTGCATTCAGCTCCAGTGAAACTGCAGAATGGCTTCGAGGTACCGTCTTCTGAGCTATATCAGCAGTGTGGGAGCTCGCAGCTCAGAATTTTAATGTATTTGGGGGCTGCCGCACTAAGTGCTCGCATCTAGGTGACTTCATTGCTTTCTGAAAAGTGATGTGGAAATCAAAGTTTCACGTAGGTCAGCTTTTAAAGTGGATTCAGGTCCCTAAGAGATGACGATGCATTTGGAAACTCACCTCCCTGAGACTTTCCCCTCTCTACAGACCCCAGCTTTTCAGGTGCTTTCTTTGCAGTGCTGACACGGGTTTTCAGCAGAACAAGATAATGCAGTTTTTCCCCGCTTAATTCTCAGCCCTGGCTCCCAGCCACCAGGAATACAGCAACAAACGGCACTGGGCGTAGCACGGAGCTTTGAAGTCCAGAATCCCAATGACTTTGTTTTTGCAAAAGGCGTGTTTCCTTTTGTGCTGTTAGCGGGTTACTTGGCGTCTTCCTGCGAGAGAGCGCAGTGCCCTTCACCCGCGGGTCTGGACAGCAGGCTCATGCCCTCCCTTCTCTCCCTGTCAATACGGTGGATCCCAGGGCTGCTCTTTGCCACAGCCCACTCACTCAAATGCAGTCTGGTGGCGTTTTACATCTTTTGGATGCTGCCATTCCCAGTCAAATCCTTGTTGGTTGTAGCAGTGTCTATGGGGACTCAGGGTGAGATGCCTCATTGCTCCTGCTGCGTTCCCCCAGGCTATCCCTTCCTTGGCTCTTGCTCTTCCACTGAGCACACTGTTCATCTGGTCCCAGCTCTGCTCCTTCCCTTCTTCCCGATTCTTCTTTATCGTCCTTTTTGCTGACCGATCCTCTCTCCTGCTCACCACCATGTTCCCTCTCAAGCCCCCTCCCTCCACTTGTAACTAGCCCATGCCAAGCTTCTCCCCTCTGCCCTTTCAAATCCTTCCTGTGCAGCTTCCCACGCGGACCGTCCTCCCATTAGTCACTGCCTCTGCCGGCAATTTGCAGGCTCCTGCTGTCACCCCCCGGGCTGGCATCAGCCTGGGCTCCTTGGGATGTAGCCATGGTGCTGGGGTGCCCACACCGGCTGGAAATGCGCATTTTAAAAGTCCCGACAGCCTTATGGAGCCTCTATAAGGATTTTAAGTCTCTCTGGCAGCAAGGGAAGCCTCCTAAAGTGGGAATTCCTCTATCTTATTAGGAGGGTTTCCGAGAGCCCCGCTTTCTCTCTGTTCATACTGATTGGGCCTTTCATTCTCACGTGAAGTGGGATGCTAAACTGTGCCGTCTGTTCTCACGCCAGACGCCAAAATGCTCCTCTTTGCATCTCCCTATTATTTTATAGCCAAGGCAGCTGTACAAGCTCTGGGAACATTAGGCTCCAGGGAGAAGTTTATGTCAATCTAAGGTACTTTGCAAACAAATTATCAGGATGTATTTCCCCCTGCTTCACCTCCCTGCAGTTTTTGGGATGAGTGTGTGATAGAGGCCTTAAAAAGAAGCCCTCCTCTTTGATAACCACTTTCCTAGTGTTCCAGTGAAAAAAAAATCATGCCGGTGCTGGTTGGAATTTGCAGGAAGCAGGGGTCTCCCAAATATTTCTGGTCGCCCCTGCCTGTTTTCCTTTAAAACAAGCCTCTTGCCCTCTCCTCTCCCTGGGCAGGGTCTATAAATAGCCTTGAATGTCTGGCTCCTAGAGTGATGTCCATATCTCAGAGAAGGTGTATACAGTTACTTGTGTTCAACTTGACCTCTTAAATTAGCTCAGCCACAAGAAGGTACAAAAGAACAACAGAAGTTATGTGACTGTTGATGTTTATTCCTGGGGAAATAGGAAGGAGGGGTGTTTCATAAGCTGTTCATGTTCTTTAATGCTGGTGGAAACGATGCTTTGACATCAGCAAGTGGCAGACAACTGAATCATAGCTATGGCAATACAAACCAACCCAGTCCAGGGCACACACAGGCCTCCCGTGGCTTTGTCAGTGCCCCCCCCCAGCCCCGATATCAGCCTGTTGGTATTCCACGTGGCCCTGGCGCTGGATCTGCAGCCCTACATGAGGAGTCACCAGCTCTTTCCAGTTCTCACCATTTCCCAAATGTATATCAGCCTGGCATAAAATGCCTTGACTTTCTCCTTGCATAGCTAATGGATTTCATCAAAATAAAGTGGCAGTCGTAAGTAGAAAGACATGGGGCAGCTTCCTTCCCCTGGCCGTTTTCCTGCAAGCATCTCTCTTCCCATGTGGCATCAGCCCCTTCTCTAAGCAACCCTGGCCTGGTTCCTCCAGCAGCCCTCTCCCGGCAGAACCTGTCTGCTCTTCCAGCGGAGTAGGGAAAGAGTGAGCACCACGAATTAAGGGCCACCAGGGGCTGCCTAGATTGCTCACATATCTAATCTCCAAGAAAGAGCATGGTGTTTGCTTTAGGAGAGCATATTTTGGTAGATAAGGGCTCCCTGCTATGTTACAGGGCATTTTCCAAAGCCCATTAGAGTCAATGGAAAAAGCTCCTGCTGGTTTTGATAGACTTAGTAGGAGGCCTTATTAGAAGGGATTTCACAGCGAATCCTTAAAGTTTTGCTTGTGTGTCTGACTCTCCAGGCAAGCTCAAGTCCTTTTAAGTACACTGTGTCTCACACTCTTAAATCATGTACCTTTGTACTTCTGGGACAGAAAAAAAAATTGAAGGCTGAGGATTAGACTCTAATATGAGCCCATGTGTCTAAAAACAAACCCAGGAAGGAGCAATAAGCGAATTAGCCTGCTGGAATAGCTTTGACACTGAGCCTTCAAATACCTGCACAGTATTTCCAATCTGAAATCCCTTACTTGTTCTTCCACCAGCTACTGACGAAGCATGCATTAACCGTAAGCTCCAGTTAAATTACTCAGTCGTGCACTTTATGGCCTCATGAGTCTCTCCTGAACGTTTTAGCTGCAACAATGAATTAACTTCCTTCAAAACTGTCAAGAATTTAGCAAAAGCCTTGGAAGTGGACTGCTCATTCCAGAAACTTCCTGAAGAGTCAAGTCCTTGCTGACTTCTACATATCCATCACAGATGTCACAGAAATGCATCCAGATCATAATCTCATTTCAAATCACCCAAGGCCGATTTATTTGACTCCTGAGCTTGGGCACGTGGATTTGGTGTAAATGCATTTGTTCCCTGAATAGTCCATGAATAATCACCTGAATTTGAGTGGGCCGTTCAACTGACCGGAATAACTTGAACCCACACATACACTAAGGGGATTGCAGCTGCAAACTATCCTGCCACTTTTGTGGAATTTTCTGCAAGCAAGACGTTTGCTGGGCAGCAGCTGAGGCTGCGAACCAATTCCTGCCTGGTTTTACTAATGATCTGGCCAGCTCCGATGGTTCAGAGAGCTCTTGGGGAAAGCCAGAGCCTTGCACGGTTTGGCTGCAGTGGGGGAAGTAGCGGTCAGGAATCAGCCGTGTCTGACGGACTTTCTGTTGGCTCCGTGATGGCACATGGGGGTTTTGGGCCAGGCCCCAGATGGCAATGTCAGCTCACAAATCCATCTGTACAACGGGCCCAGGGACTGAAAGAAACCATGTTTTGAAAATAGGACTTGGAAGAATAAACTTTGGATGTTGTTCCCCCAGACAGACAAGGCTCAGCTTATGCTGGACCTGTTCAGTGAAAAAGAAACACAGTTTCAGTGCTGGCAGGTTGGGTATTTTTATCAACACTATATTTTAACCACAAATGGTTGAAAAACACACCTGACATTAAACAGTCCAGAAAATGACAACTTTTAAATCAAAAGGTTTTCTTTTTGCTGGTTATTGAATGAACACCAAAGCCAGGTGGAAAGGTTTTTGCATCCCCTGGCCTGGATTTCTACACTATTTGCATCTCACACAATGTCACTTTGCATCACATCCCCGTTGAGGACTTAGCTGCAAATGACAGTGTTTTGGGGGCAGAGTGTGCTCCATGGTGGCATCCCAGGGTGGGTGTATCTCGGTGCCTGTCAGCCTGCTTTGCTTTTGTCTTCTCAAAATAATACATTCTCCACGTATCCATATCTCTTCCTGAAGCTTTCCATCTTTCAGAAGAAAAAAATCCTTTCTACCAGTGTAAGGCTCAATTTCTCTCTTCTGCTTTCCCAGGCAAATGGAGACATGGCTCAGTCCTTCCTCTCAGCCTCTGCCCTGCCCTCTTGCAGCGTCCTGGAGGTTATGACTCCACCAGCTCCTGTCTCAAGGTGAGCCCGAGGCTTCCTCAACGTGGAGATAGAGCCTAGAAATCACAGCTTGTCTTCTTTAACCTTGTGGCTCCACAAAAGAGACCTGAACACTCAAGTGGATCTAAATCCCTTACTGGAGGCTTGGCAGTCAGTAGTGAAACGTGGCTTGGTGACGGGGCTGTACTGGTCAGCTGGGCAGAGGAGCGAATGTCCCCAAGCCAAAAAGCCAAAGCCATGTTTATTCGTGTCTTTGAGTGCCAAAAGAGCTGTTCTGTGTGCTAGCTTCTCTCCTTCTCTCTCCTAATTTTCTTCCCCAAATCGCCTTTTTTCCCCACCTATTTTCTCTGACGGGGCTGGAGGAGAGGTGGGAAGAAGGAGAAGAGGGTCCTGGTTTAATATTAAAATCATTGGGTTTGCCTCACCTCTCATGGCTGCAATTCCCCACTCTGTCCCAAAGGGCCACCATCTCCAGGACCCAGGCTGCATACAGGACGGTGGGAAAGAGAAGCAAGCATGGCACACAAAATATTGCAGAGTATTTTCGCACGCTCTTTCACAAGCAGTAACATGAGCTTATTCTTCCCTTTATAGGACTCACTGCAGGTGTCTGCTAAAAAGCTGGCATGGTTTTGTGGCCCATACCCCCCGCATCTCTGTGCAGGTCTCAGCTGTAGGGTGACTCATGAGACTTCTTCTCTCTTCATACGCCTGAGAGCTACTGTTGTTATTTTCTGTTTGCACTGCAGTAATGCCCAGGGCCCCAGACAGGATCAGGATCTTGCCTGTGCTAGGTGTTACACATCACGAGAGACGAGAGACCGTCCTTGTCCAAAGATTTTGTAATCTAAATAGTTGAGAAAACAAACAATGGGAGAAAATCCAAGTGATCTGGAAGAGAGGAGCAGCGCTCCCAGGGATGGAGGCTTGGGAGAGGGGGATGATCTGCTGTTACCCGTGGACAAGGGAGGTGAGTGAAATGGACCTTGGGCAAGTTTAAAACTCTTTCGGTTTTCACTATATTTATCACATTTGAGGAGTGTTTTGTCAAAGACCTGCCATGTCAGAAAGCTGAGGAAAGTTGTAGCAATAACCATATGGGTAAAGGAAAAGAAATTTGCAAAAAAATTTGCAAAAAGAAATTTGCATGGAGCAAATTTCTGGCTGTGAGCAACAGTCCTGTGTTGGAAGCAAATCGTCCTGAGGCCAATTCCTGCCTTGGCTTCGGGGTGAAAATGAGTGTAGTGGGTCCATCTATTCACTCACCTTGCAAAACTGACATATTCATTGCAGCTGTTGTTCCAGAAATGCACTACATTTGACTATTGGGGAATACCTATTGTGGAAAAGGAGACTTTTATTGATAGAAGTTTGGCCCCAGGGTTGCCCGAGTTGTCTTATGGAGCCTGTTTTGTGATCTCCAGGGTATTCCTCAGGCTGCTCAGACACTGAAGTCAACAGGAAACTTTGGAAGATGAAGGAGTAAAGTGAAAAGCTGAGTAATTTGCTGTGCCTCAATAAAAAGGAATATAAACCAAAAATAGAGATTTTGGGTGAGCACGAGGCAGCTGCTCCCCCGTTATTGCTGGTGCTGAACGCTAGGGCAGCAGAGGGTCTCAGCACCGGGTACAGCCTGTGCCAAGGAATACCCACTCTGCAGGCAGGGAGTTTGCCTTTTTTTCCCACAGCAATGCTGGGGAGCAACCGAGGCCTATTTAAAGCCGGCGGAAGGCATTGCTGGCACCAGGCTCTTCGCAGAGCTTCCCAAGCAAAGAAAATGCAGGATGCCAGGAAGGGAAGAAAAAGCCCCATAAAATGAAAAGGGTCTCTGACGGGGGCTCCCAGGAAGCACACAATGAGTCTCAGTCGCTCAGTAGCGATCTTCCTTTCCAGTTCCAGGCGGGCAGCTCTCTTCGGTGCCAGGACACTTCTGTTCCCTATTCAGAAGGTGCTGGTTGGAGTGCCAGTACTTGGAGCCATCTGCACTTGCTCAAAAGTTACAAATGAGGGCATGTCCTTAGCTACTGACTGCATAAACAGCCCTTCGCCATGGGACTTCTCCTGCAGTTGGACACTATCTCTATGTTGTGTGCTCCAGAACGTCCTCTAAAAGCTTCGGGCTACTACAAACAGAGAGCTGGAGCATAGAAATGGCCAAATATCCTCAGCTGCTGAAAAACTGTTTTCATTGTAATCTGGCCATGACTCAAAGTGGTGGCTGTGGGCTCTGGAAACAAGTGGAGTTAGGTGGCACCTTGTTCCCTTGGGCTCTGCAGCACCATCTGCCTCTCCAGGCTCCCACTGCCTCTAGATTTCATTTTTAAACTTCTGTTATGGCACAGCATCCTCTACCCCTCCCCTGCTGAAACGCCTAGTCACCGGACGAGATGCAGGTCCCTGGCACGTCCCACCCGGGACACCTCGACAGCAATTCCTGTTTTGCAGAGGCTGGAGGACAGAGCTGTTTCTGAGAACATCCCGGACGTCAGCGGGGCCGCTCAGCCGCCGGCTGGCACTGCCACTTCACCATGGGAGGAAGGGGAATGGACACGGTGAATCACTGCACAAAGGACAAGATGCCACTTTTGGCAAAAAGGATGTAATGGAAACTTAATTTTTGAAATATTTGCCTTGTCCCAAGAACATTTGGGCCATACAGTTATGGTTTTAATTAAAGGACACAGGGACAAATAGGGTGCCTTACAGAAAAGTCAATTAACACTCACTAAAAGGCAATGTTATCTTAAAGACCCTTGGGAAATTACTTTGTTTATCCAATATAAAATAATAACACATGGTCTATCTAGCCACTGCCAGCTCAGGATCCTGAAGCTTTCTGCAGCCTGCTGCCAGCTCATTTTCACAATACCCTCAAGGAGAAACTAATATTACTGTTTCCCCTTTTCCAAATGAGAACAGTGAAGCAAAGTGAGGGGAAATGAGTTGCTTGGTGTTACCAAAGAGCTCTGTCCTAGCTCCCTGGGTCCTGGGAAGAGCCAAGGATAAGTGCCCTGAAATGCAACATAAAAAGAGACTCATGGCACACAAGTAGCCAGACCATATATTTAATATGTGTATTTCCACCCATCACACAGGCTGAAGTGGTTGAACGTCTAGACTGCAGCATATTCTTGTATTCAGATGATACCATGAGGACAGTTTTGATTGATGACTGCCACGTGCCCAGCAGACACAGCCATCTGCATCTGCACTCTCAGTGCGGTGAGGTGGCCCTGGCCCTGAACAGACAGCAGCTCTGGGAGTGATTTTGTGCTGAGGAAAACAAAAGGACAAAATAGCCCCCAGACTGGAATGAAGCTGGTTGTCATAGCAAAAAAAAAGGGGAAAAAATGAACAATTTTTCATTGAAATAATTTTGAGGGGACATTTAAGGTGCTCGGTGGTTTTAGGCAAAATTGACTTGAAATTGTTGGCAGGGAAAATTGTGTGGCGGGTTACATAAATGCAAGGTATTTTGCAGTAAAAAAAAAAAAAGTGAAAATTATTAAATAGGCCCAACTCTGGTACTTTCAGAGAATGCAATGACAGAGTTCACATTCTCAGAGAGTCTTGCATGGTGCTGCACTCAGCAGAGGGACGAAGGTCAAGACTTGCACTCAGGAAAACCTAAGTCACTTTTTTACCATAAACACCATCTTTCTAAAAAAAATGCTCAGCATTTAACAAGCCAGACCCCACGTGTCAAGATCTGAGAAGAAATACTGGGCTTCAGAGTGGTAATTTGATGTACCTGAGCAAAGAAGAAGGGTTTCCTCTCTGGACATCCCTTTTCGTGGGGCCCCCATCAGTCTGTAACGGTGGAGCTGAGCGAGGCGCAGAGCTCTGCATATAACTTGGACTTCTGCTTATGTGATCTCTGCCATTTAGGGAGGGGAGAGGGTGTTGGGTGTTTCCACACCTCTCAACAGAGGTTGTTAGGTTACAGGAAAATCCTGGGGAACTTCCAAAGAGCAGATGAGATACCTGAACCCTTTGCATGGCTTTTCCCCCCAGCAGGATTGGAGCACAGTTTGCTCCTGGAGAGTGACAGCGCCGGGGCCTTTGCTCTGTTGTTCTCTTTTTTTTTCATTTCTTCATTATGCTGGTTTTCCCACTGAAGTCCCGTTTTCCAGCTCCTTGAAATCCTCATGACACCTTCATCTCCGAAACATGGAGAATGGCGGGAAAGGTTGAGTCTTCCTGTTTACAAGCAAAGAAAAGCCCTTCCTGGCCAACTCCTGTTCCACCTCCTGGTCAACGCAATTAACATTCCTAATTGTTTTTCCAGGCACAAATGTAAAGAAAACATTTTTCCTACTGCTGAAGACATGAAAGGCAGGATACAGAATATGAAAAAATGTCTGGAACTGCTCCACTGCTTCAGACAGAAATTGTCTGTCTCTACGTATATATCACTATGTACAGTGTCAGTTTGTACCACCGTTCCCAGGCTTTTCCCCTGATCCTATTCATGGTGCAGAAACAAATAAATTAGCAGCTGCCCCTTCATCCAGCAACAGAGCTGGGAAAACGGAGACAGTGATGCAGCCTGTTCTGGCAGCCCCATCGGACAACACACCTGGCAAAACAGCTCCCACTTTCCATGCTGAGCCTAGAAAAAAGATCCTCATGAAGAAATGTTATGAGTGGTTGCTTTCCCTTGGCCCTCTCTGAGCAACCACAGGAGCCACCATGAGCTTGCCATCTAGTTCTTTGCTCTTGCAAAATACCAGAGTTGTTGGAGAGGGCTGAACAAGCCTAACCCTGGCTCCGGTGGAGAATGTACAGTCCCTGTGCAAAATCCTCCTGCAGAGCTCTGCCAAACCATGCCAGCCCTGACCTCCTGCCCCAAGACTCTCATCTCTGCCCATGCTTTTCAGACCCACACTGATGCTCTGGTCCTCATGGACCTCCCTCAATCCAGCACTCTGCCAACTTGCCCGGTGACTTCACAGCACAGAGGGGACTCAGGCTGACACAAGGGCTTGAGCTGACACAAAACAACGTGTCAGACTCTCCCCTCCTGCCCCATGGTGAAGGGCTGGGGCATGGACACAGCCCACCAGTACGCTGTGACCCCATTATACCTGCTGGGTCAACACAGAACCTGCTGTTACAGAGCGAGCACCCTGTGTCCTGCAGCCAGCAGCACCCTCCAGCCAGGGCATCGGCTCCAGTACGTGTTGTGTTGCTTTGGCTTCTGGCCACACTGGGAATTGTCTAGAACAGCTTTACCTCTCTGCTGTCTTTCTGCACATCACCTCCTTTGGGCTGGCTGGAGGTAAGGGGCCAGGCAGCCACTTTTGACTGGGTCTCAGGACACTTACTCTGTTCTTTTCACAGGCTGCAGCTTTCAGCAGTCGCTAAGACAAAGCTTGTGAAAGAGATGATGATGAACAGGCACAGAAGTCTATTTGGCAACAGCTTCCTGAATTTCCAGAGGCCCCAAACACCAGCAGACTCTCCTGATACCGGCACTGGTGTCTGAACTACGTGGTGAGGGTGGCCTTCAACGTCAGCAAGAGGTTCTCCATGCTCATCCCTAGGCTGCCTCCAGGACTACCTGAAGCCAAACTCACTCCCAAGCATGGGGCCCAGCGGTGCAGAAGCTGTGCCTGCAGACACAGCCTTCGTATACAAGGGGAGCCTCATCTGGAGGGCAGCTCCTCACAGACGCACTGGAGGTCTGGGGCTGGACTCCTTCCTTCCAGCACTTCTGCTTGAAAACGTGCCTCTGAATCCTTCTGGGGTTTGGTATCACCGACTATAAACAGAGCTAATAGATGAAAGTGTTAAGTGTTGATGATGCAACAGTGTTAGTTATTCTCTAACAGCAAGACCCTGACATACACACACGGAGCCTTTATCTCTGAGGCTCACTGCAGTGCAGTTTATCATTTAAAATGCTTCCAAGTGAAACCAGCTTCCAACGTGAAAGGTAGCTCAATACCTTTATTTATAGCTCCGCTCTAGCTATTCTTTGACGTACCCATCCAGATAGTCCTCATTTATTCAAAGAGGACTGAGCAGAATCAGAGTTGCGTTCTCCTGCTGGGAAGATCTGCCCTGGGGTATTCTCCTTCCAATGCGATCACTGATTTTTTTCCAAGAATTTTGCAACTGACTCAGCCACACATTTTCATTTGTTAACCAGCTCTCTGCTGATTAAACAATACATTATGGCTCACAGGAGTTTTTATTTATTTTTAAAATAAATTGAATACTGATGAAGGAATAGAAATAGTTCCAACACCAACACACCCTCCCACACCCACATACAGCAAGAGCCAAACTTACAGCCTCTCTGCAGCATAGGCAGAACTGGTTATTAGCTGCCCAAGGATGATGAGTTGAGGGCTGGTCAGGATTGGGCCATTCCTTCCCAAGAAAGGGGAGAAAGGGAAGGAACAGAGCCGGGCAGAGATTTGGAGGAGGTGGGCTGGCTGCTCCTGCTGCCACCCCTGGGGTGGGAGAGAGAAGAAATGGCTGTCACTGGAGGGAAGGGTTACTGTGCTCCGTGCACATACCCCCACGCTGCTGTTGGGAGCAGCAGCAGCCAGTTTGGCTTTCCGGGGCCCTGCTGTAGGCAGAGCAGCAGCCAGGGCTCTTTTCCCTTCCCAGGAAACTGCTGAACAAGGTCTCTGCCTACTCACCTGTGCCTCTGGCCAGACTTGCAAAGGCTCCCAGACAACACTGATGCTGAGCCCAGCATCTCTGTGGCTTACCTGCCCCGTGCACAGCACGTTTTCAGGCAACCCCCTGTCAGAGGAACACATACTGTTTTCTCCCTCGCTCCATACTCAGTCTTTAGCAATGATTTCTATGAAGTCAGCTGCGCAAACTGCAGACCATAAAGCAGGGTCAGGTCCAAGCAATGAAGCTGCAAGGGTGGGTTTGCTCACAGATCTCGGGACTTGTGGTCCAGGCATTGGGTTTCAGTGCCTCACACTTGCCACCCTGGAAGCGCTGGGAGGGGGCTGCAGAGACACTGCACCCTCTCTGCCTCCTCCCTGAAATGTCTCATCTTCGCTAGACAATGTCGCTGAGGATTACGAAGCTTTACCAAAATCAGTGACCTTTACGCACGTTAGGGACTCTCACTTCTTTAACAAGACTCAACTGTCATTCCCAAACAACCCTGCCAGGGCACCTGGCATGATCACGGCAGCCCCTGGCTTTTTCCTGAATCGTCACCGTGGTCCAGCCTTTGGCGGCACATCTTTAATGAAATGCTCAGAAGGTTATAGCTTGTTTTTTTGAACCTCACATGACTTTGGTTAAAATGTTCAGCTCTATGATCTGTTCGCAGGCACCATCACAAATGAGCTTAGTAGAGGCACCTTAGTCAAAGTAAAGGTTTTTTTACTTTACTGTCTTCAGTGAAGAATTTTGCAAAAAGGCTACAACACAGATCACCAAGCAGATCCTCTGCTAAGGCTTTCCACACTTTTGGACCTGAAGAGCTGTAAAGTAACATAGGATAAAATGCAGCAGCTTGCTCATACCATCTCTGACCCTTCTTTCAGGAGCATACGAAGGGAAATGAAAGAAAGGAAAAAGCAAACCTGCACAAGGAACAGCTGACAGAGACGCACTAATCAGTGATGCACTCCGAGAGCTCCTGAAGAATTTCAGGCTGAGTCCAAAGAGCTATGTCTACTCCTTAGAGGATCACATCCAAAATTATGCATCTCATAAGGAAAAAAAATCTCTTTTATGGAGGCACATTAAGGACCGATTCCCCTACATTGCCAGTGATGTGAAGAGCAGAGTATACTGAGTTCCGTAGATCGCAGAGATAAGCAACAGGCTATTAAGGTGTCATCGGAATATCTACACAAACAGAGCATTTCATATTGGCAATAGAGACAGTTCTAAAAACTGGTTTTTGGCTGGCAATTAATCTCTTGGGAAAAATAACTAACTTTTTCAATATTTGCTTTGGTTCTTATGAAACAGAGGGAGTGTTAGCCCTGGCTTGAGATATTGGTGATTATGTTCAGGCTCTCCAGCCCATCTCCTCTTCAGTGCCCAGCCCTGGCAATCCTCTGCAACGTGGGTGAAGAGAAGCAAGGTGCACTGGCCAAGAGATAGGGGAGAAGTGCACAGCCCTGCCACTGGACTGGATGTCCCCTTGAAAAGGGACATGTTGTGTTGTACAGGGGTTAGACTGGGTCCACAGGGATTGAGAAAAAAACATCACCTCACCTGTGAGCAAAAGAAGCTTCCACATTTGAACTATACAAAGATGCCACTGTCTCACTATGAGCCCTCAAATCTCTGGTATTTGTACATTTTTAAATACAATGTTGCATGATTGCCAACTAATTAAAGACATCAGTCTGGCTGCCTTCATAAAAGCATTGTTGGTGAGGAAACTCTAATTCTCACTTACTTGGGAAAATACTGGATGTATGGAAAGTTATCTGTATATGCTAATGCTACAGCTAAATGCTGCCACGTGTAATTGATTGCTTGGGAAAATTTATGCCCATAGCTGACTGCAGGCATAAAATTAGAGCCTCTTTATTTTTTGTAAGAAGATTAATGGTGTCCATAAATATTAAGTTCCAAAGCTGAAAAGGTAGATAAATACACAGATAGAAAACTCCTCCCAGTGACAGGAAAACGGGCTGGCAAACTGGTTTTACAGACTTGGCGTTCTGCTGTGATCACTGGTGATGTCATTTTCCAGCAGGCTGGCTGCTGACAACCAGTGGCACTGAAAAGCCAAGAGTAATTAAAAATCTGATTTCCTCCAATGTCCCAGATTACACTTGCTGGGACGTGTTTCTTGCCATGTGAAATTCTCACCAAGTTGAGCTAAAGTCAGAAGGGCATGAGATTTGCTGCCTGCCTCAATTGCAATAAGTGCTTGTACTAAACCTTTTATATTAGTGAAAGCATTAAAGTTTTAAATGCCTAAAGACTTCTCTAACAACTGAGAATTAACCAGGGAGGGGTTTGGGTTTATTTGGGCATCAGGTTGTTGGCTTAAAAAATTCTTAGGTGAGTTCTTTAGTGTCACCTCCTCTATACCTGATGGATGCTTCACACACCAGGTTCCAGTTCTGGACAGGACCTCCTGAACCTTTTAACACACATAACAGTGTGTGTGCAGCACTAAACCTTGACTTAATACTACAAACTGTTGCACTTGCTTACATGATGACCTGGAAAAGTATAATGTTTTCTGTCTCTTGCTGTGCCATAGTCTCTTTGTGCCTTCTCATGAAATTCCCTCAACCATGCTCCAAACAGCAGGGAATACCTTAAATAACATCACCACCTACAATAAAACAAGCTGGATGCCAGGGCTCGGGGACAAGTGTTCAAAAGCCTCCCCCGTGCTGCGGTCTTTCAGGCCATAGCATCAGAGAGAATATAATTGATGTTTGCATGGGGACAAGTCACAGGCACATGCTTTTAAATGGTTTTGAAGCCTCGGTGATTAGTAACAGATTATAGAATGTCTCTCCGGGGAGCCTGGGCTGCATATCTCCGTCAAGCACAAATGGGCTTGAATTGCACGCAGACAGGAGGCATTAATTAGTGATTTACACCCTGTTTCTCCTGGGGACAGCCTGATTGCCACACGCCTGGGAATCAGAACAAAAGGATGGGGAGAAAGCCTGGCTTGCTGGAGCCCTGCCACCTCTCTGTTAGGACCGCAGCGTAGCTGCAGCAGTGCCAACGGTGAAAGCCACGTTCTGTGCTACGCCAGGAGACGCGGGCAAGACTCGCAGCCAGCCCTGCCTCTCTTCATGGGGTGTCCTCTCTTGGCAAAAACTGTTAAGCCAACTTGCCACCTGCCCTTTCCTTTCTGGATCCCTCTGCAAACAGCTAAAGCGCCCTTAGCAAACCTTTAAGACAGTAAGGGAATCCTGGTATCACTAACAGCTTTTCTGCTCAGGGTAACACACCCGTAGGATGCAACTGAACCTTATGCAAATTATTGTAGAGCACTAAGTGGTTCCCCAAAATAGCCATAATTAAAGGTTTAACCAGCGGCTTTCCCAGGCATTCTCCATCTGTCAGACACCCAACATTCAGGTGTATAATATTTTATTGCTGCTTGAAACATGCAATAAAAGTTCTCTGACTAGCGCTGCTCCTCACCGGTGTGGGAGATGAGAGGCTGCTGGGGTTCCCAAGGTCCTTTCAGGGGGCAGCAGGAGGAACAAGGAGTGGACTCTTCGCAGCCCCCTCAATCTCTATGGCATTCACGGACTACAATTGTTCTTTTTTTAAATATAATTTTCTGGGTGAAGAAACGATAGTCTTGGCAAGTAACTCCAGTTGAGACTACACTGCGGACTGGCTCATGCGATATACACCAGCAGGGTATGCTCAGGGAAGAGCCTGCAGCACAGTGCTGCTTGCTCCGTTCTACATTTTACTTGCTTTGGTCACCTTAGGAATGCCAGTAGTATTCTGTTATGTCTTTTTCTACTTAACCGAGCAGCCCTTGCTGTGTAATTTTCCTCCTGCAGTTAATGGTAGACCGTGGTCATGTCACAACTTCAGCCTCTCTTCTACTCGCTGAGTAAGCAGCTCTCTGGCTGCAATGGGAGGTTTGGTGGAGGGGTATCTAGGTCAACCCAGACCTGGGTTTCTCACAGCCCGTTCTGAAGCACCTATGACACTATCACTTGGGGATGCTTTCCCCAAATTTTGATGCATCCCATCTCCCGCTCCCTCTTTCCTCACGCTTTGCCCTCATTTCTCTCTGCTTCCTCCAGATTCTGCAAACCAGCCACGTGTAACACCACTGATTTACAATGTAAGAAATGCACTTAGTGCTTTTGGTTTATCACCTCCACCCTCACTGAATGGGGGATAAACCCCACTTGCTCCAAGCAGGGCTGCTTCAGAAGGGTGGTTCACACCCCCCCTCCACGCAGCAGCCTAGTGAGATTTACCAACCCCGAGTCTATGCAGAGAGAAAAAAAGTTCCCAAAATACTTTTCCCTCCAGAGACTTGATCTTTTCCTGGCTTATAGCTCTTCCTCATCCCTCACAGCCACAAACCATTTCTCTCGCAGCTCCACGAACATTATTCAAGCAGCCAGCTTTAGACACCCGTGTTTCAAATGATATCTTTCACCTTTCCCCCCATTTTCTCAGCCCTGCTGAGTATTGAGCCTGCTCGTGCAAGGTTCGCTGAGTGTATTCTGATGGCTGGAGGATGTAAGGAACTGTACAGATCTTCAAATCAGTCATTGCTCCTGCAGCTGTTAACCTTTACTGGAGGAGGGAGTGTTTGCCAGAAGGTGATCAAGAAGTGTACTGAACAACATCTGACTGGAAGTGGTGCTGAACAGCAAATTGCCCCAAGTTAGGAACTGGATTCTCCAGCCCAATGTTTTTTGGGTTTTTTTTTTTTTTTTCCAAAAAGTGCTTCAGAGAAATGGGAGGCGCTTAAGAGAAATTAATTACTCATTGCTTTCAAAGCCCTACAGCGAGATCAGGGGGCCTCAGGAGTCATTATCGGAACCCAGAGGTGAGAGCAAGTGCGATTCCCTCGGGAGATGCAAGGAGTTACGGGTGAACCCGGTGCAGAAAGGAGGCAGGCAGGGCTGACCGAGCCACTCGCTCTGCCGGGCTTCGGGGCCATCCCCATGTCCAGCAACCACGTTCAATTCAAACACAGTTTAGGGAGCACGAAGTCTTTTTGGGAGGCAGAAGAAACAGTGGAAGAATGGATCCAGCAGAAAGCCAGGGCAAATGTTGATTTTGAAATGACACAGATGTGTTGCTGTTGTGGTTTTGCCTGCGCTGCCTGCCCTCCGGCATTCCTGCTGGGAGAGGCGAGAAAAGCCAATCGAGCTCGAACGCTGCCCTATCCAGCTCCATAAAAGACTGTGAATATGTGTTTATGGCTAATACGATTGCAAACATACTAATCCACTTGAACTCATGCTGCCATCTCTCATACAAGCGTGTGAGCTGGCTGCTGTGTTCAGGAGTGGGAAGTGATCCTATTTGACATGTTATTATTGGCACAATGGAGGTGCCACTTTACTGGCCCAAGCCACAGTAAATCACTTCTGGCTGTCCCAAAAAGCATGTAATGCCATCCTCAGCAATCAGTTTGTAGTACCCCTTCCAGCCGTGCTCAGCCCACAGAAGGGAACTTATCCTCTTAAATCCAAACAAATATGATACCAAATGAGGAGGGGTTTATTTTTTTCTTTTTAGAAGGGTAATACTACTCCTCCAAAGGAAAGGTTGGAGGAGGCAAGTCTGAAACCTCTTAGCTTCATTCCTGCTCCACTCCCTGCTGGCTGTTTACAAGGTGGTACCTTACACAGCAGCCTTTTGTTTTCCTTCAGGGGCCCAAATTTCCCAAGCGTATGGTTGTACAAATAAAGCTGTCCCCTAAAAGTAAGTAGGTAGGTTGACACTTGCCCTTTCCAAATGCTGAGATCACCAGGACAACCTCATGGGTCAAATATAAGTTCCTCTCTCCTGCCGGTGCCAGGGTTTGAATCCCACATCCCACATCTCATCTCTCTGTGTGCCTCCACCATCCCTGACTGTCCTGCGCAGGGACGGGGAGCTCCGGGCACTGCTTTCACCCTGTATACGAGTGCCCTGAAGCAGGAGCTGTGGCCCGGCCAAGAGTGGCCCATGTCAGCATGGCCTGACCCACCGGGCAGACGGAGGTGTCAGCTGGATCCATCCGGTTCCAAAACAGTTATTTTTTTGCTGCTCCCCTTCACAAATTCCTTTTCAGCCACAGTTTCCAAAGTGAGGCAAACAGACCTTGCGCTGGGATGTCTTCCAATGCAAAGACAAGACACGTTGCTTTTCTTTGACTGGTTTGTTTAAGATATAGAAGCCAGTTCCACAGTGGGACTGGGCCCAGCGTGGCAAGCGGGCCAAGTTCCCTTCCCCTCATAAATCATGGGCTGACTTGCAAGACTGTTTGCGAAGCACTGCTGCAAAAAACCATTAGCCCAGGGACACACTTCTCTCTCCCAGCACCTTCCCGCAGCAGCACCCCTGCGCCTTGAAGCAACCGCCACTCCGCGATCCTACAGATGCTCATTGAGCATCCCTTGCTGCAGCCAGGCAGGCACAGTGATAGCACCCACTCCCTCGTGCTCCAGCACCTTAAATGAAAGAGTATCTAGCTAAAACAGAAGCTGGAGGTACTGCCAAGTCTCCAAAATGCTCCTGCTCTATATATCATGTGGGGATTGCTTCCAGCTTCACTGCAGCTTCCTGGGGTACCTCCCCCAGTCACTCCCAGGGGAGTGACTCTTCCTGGAAGGAAAAGGGTTAGATAAACTCATGCATATCCTATACTAAAGGAAGGTGCAAAGTTTCTTCTCCTCCAATGCAAGACTATGCCATACAGAACCTTATGGTATGGACCAGGACAGGGAGAATATGGCCCTAACACTGTGAGATGCAATACAGGAAAGACGTGTTTGTCTTGCCTGTTCTCGGATGAAATATACCTTAAATATCACTCAGCTGACAACACTGAAGTGTCAGAAAGGTCTGATCCTTCCTCTCACAGGTGAAGGCATCCAAACTGCCAGCATCCATGTCACCCGCTCAGGTCTCTCAATATGCAACACTCCGGGGAAAGTTATTTTTAGCCTCATTTTCTACAGATGATGGGAGCTTTCTGTCGTTTGGACAAACAAAACGATTCTGGCCAATGTCCAAACATTTCTGGCTTCTTTTGAACTGTATTCTCACCACCAGCCCCTATAGCTTTAGTATCTCTTTTAACTGTCTGCTCCTTCAAAACAGCCGGCAGTGAGGGAGAGCATTTCACTGCCTGTGATTAGAAACTGAAAGTGCAAGAGAAGTCTCAAACCTCTGCTGAGAAAGTACAAGTGGGAAGACAGAAATGTCCTTGAAGGTCGATGCTCGAGAACCGGGAAGGATGCACAGTCCCTGCATGCACCTTGTCAAAGCAGGATGCAGATGCTGGGGCCGGGGGAGAAGCTCTGCCACAGCCTAGAGAAACTGGGCAATATTACTGGGTAACAGACACCCTGAGCCCTATCATGAATGCCTCAGATACGTAGAGTGTCACGCAAGAAGTCTTGCCACCCTGAACATGGTGGTGTTTGTTCTTTTTACTTTCAAGATAGTTTATTTTGAAAGGTTTTGCTTTAGAAGTCCATTTAAGATAGGCTCATTGAGAAATTACTCTGGAGTATTTATTCATACTGATAACACAGAGCATTTGGCTTCAAGCCTAACAGCACACTAGCTGTGAATTAATTCAGTGATAATGTTTATCAGCCTGTGGTATACACAGCAATAAACCTCCACCGCGAATAGGTTAATAACTGGAGTGATGGTGAGGCATTAAATCAACCTCAAAAGCTGTTTATTGCACGTATCTTACCCTGCAGCACGGCTTACGGAGCCTGGGCAACAAACCTCCGGAAAAGGAGAGCTGAGCTGAGATCCTGGGATTTGCAGATCCTGATGCAAAAGCAGCCCGGGCAATGTTGGTGGGCTTAGTGCTGCGCTGCTACGGGGACTCAGCGGCCACCCGCTTCCCAAGGGATTGGCTGCTGCTGGCCAGGCAGCCCCGCAGCTCATCCACGGAAACGAATGGGAGCAGATCCTTGTAACAGCACATGGTGAAATACTTCTTCCCTCTTCAAACATGCTGTGCTTCCGATGGGGACCCCGGAGCTCTATTGAATGCCTTGGTACAGCCCCTGCAAACAGGCACCGATCCCTGCCCTGGTTCAGAGCCAGCTCGGGGGGTCGGCGTGGGACGAGATAGGAAGGAGGAAAGCAGCCGGAGCCGCTGGAGTTGCAGAAGGCAGGTTGGGCTGAGACATGGGCGGCAGCTCTGCAAGCCCCAGCCAGGCTGGGCAGTTGTACAGGCAGCACCTCATCATGCTTTGGGGTTTGTTTGTTTGTTGGGTTTTTTTTTCTTGTTGCTTTTGGGGTTTTTTAATGCACTGTATAGCTCAGTTTTCCAAACTTGGCATTGAGGTGACTGATGATACTTGCGCAGAGTCGCTAAGAAAAGCAAGCCTGCTGCCAGCCGAGTTCCTATCACAGCAATATCACAGTCAATTAAGGATGATTTGGAGATTGCCGTTAGCAAAACTGTGAAGGTTGTTCATTTCATTTAGCTATCTAAGATCGGGAAGTTCCTATTTTTAATTTTCCTCCTTTCTCCTAATTGCAGAGTGTCTCTGAACTGCAGAAAACAGTGCTTCTGGCTGGAGACTGGTTACTTGATACAAAAGCCAACCTTCCAGCTTCACCACGTTGGTGGCATCGCAGCTTGTGAGGCCAGCGGGGTAACTGTGGGCACCCAGTCTTGTCTGCGGAGAAAAAAACACCCCGAAGGACCGGCAACTCCCGTTGCCCAAAAGCCATAACAAAAGATACCTGGGTTTTTTGCCTTACAAATACCTGAGGCCAAGAAGATGTATTTCCATGAGTGTTTCTTCAGCTTGGCTGTTGGCTTCAGCTATCAGTTCCTCGAGCCTTGGCATTGGTTACGGACAAATAACCAGCACCTTTACGGGCAGGAGGTGGTGTTCATCCTGAGCCAAACTGACCCATTCTGCTGCTCTGGAGCTCACGCTGGACCGGGACTCGGAGTGTCCCCTCCTCTCCAAAGTAGGACAGTTTGTCCTAGGGAATCAAATACATGCTGCTGCTTCTGATGAAGCAAATTAGGAGCCCAATTATTTTAATGGCTTTTTTTTTTTTTTTCAGAACACCAAGAACTTACAGAACAATTATCTGGGGCCAGGATGTTTTTGTTTCCTAAGAGGACTGTCTATGCTAATGACTTGCAACTTGTCAACAGGAACCAAATTCCCATGGTGTATAAAGGGAGAAACCATGGCATTTTGGCATATTTCACCCAGCTCAAATCAACCACCTCTGAGAATAATACCATGGGAGAAAGATTAGTTGAATAAAATAGTTGGAAAAAACAGAATTTATTCCCTGTTGCCTGTTCCCTCCAGCCACAGTGTACATAACTGCAACACTTGTATAAATAGTTTAGGGAAGAGGCTCATCCTCCCATGTACATAGGGTTTGGGGTCTCAGTTCAGATGGACCAGTAATTAGGTCTTTTTTATGTCATATATTTATGATGGGTCTCTTGGGGCTTCTTTATGACTTGGAAACATTTACAGTGGAATAAGAGATATTGGCCCCTATTGCTTTTTTTCATCTATTTTTATTTTTTAGAACAAAATACAATATCATTAAAGATAATATTAACATGATAACGTTAAAAAAGCATCTTCTGCCAGTAACATGTACAATGACATAATAGTGCAGTAATGCAGTGGTGGGTTATACTCGCTAAGAGAATAATGTGAATTTTGGCATGTTTTCACCAGATAATTTTTCTCTAAAAAATTTGTTCGGGTTGTAGCCAACTTAATTTGTCAGACAAGGGGTGGTCAAATGGAGGCTGCACATTTTGTGTCTGATAATGTCAGCATAAATGTTTCATTATTCCATCTACTTTTGTTAATGTTGACAACAGTTGCCATCAATAAGGCAATATTTGCTGACCATTACCATCCAGGTGCTCTCTGAGATAACACAGTTCATATTTATATACACACTGGAAAATAACTGGGCTATTTCTAGATACAATTGTGTGGGCTCTACTGGCAGATGCTAGTTGTTGGTTTTTTTTAATACCATGTAGTATATATAAAATATCAAACAATTCATGGACAATCTAAGGCCTTAAATAACCTGGGCCATACATATATATTTTCCTTCTACCCAGTGTTCACATCAAAATATCACTATCTGCCGATTTAACAATGTTACTCAACCATTTTTCAAGTTACTAAAGGTTTTTGTCTTTCCACCAGACCTGCTAGTACTGAGTTTGCTTTGGAAAGATTGTTCTTCCCAAACTCTGAGTTTATCTTTAGTAAACATCTAATAGCTATTAGGACAAATATGCATGTCTCCAGTGCAAAATGAACCCGCAAGCATTGTTATTCTTAAAAAAAAATAATTCGTGGATTTGATACAATTCCCTACCTCAGCTCCAGGACTTCAAGTTAAACTTCAGTGCAAGCTGATTATAAGTGAAGCCCCAATCCTTTTTACACAGTACTCCAAAGGTTCCCTAGGCTATTCCCTGCTGAGTGAGTTGAAACTTTAAATTTTTAGAAGGTTCCCATATGTTCCATTTAAGATTGCTCTGTAATTTTTTTATAGCATAGAAAATTCCCATATCAGTTTTCCATCATTTTATTTTTAAGACTACTATGACCTCTGCTTAGTAGATGGTAAGCTCATAAAACTTCTCTTGCCTGCAGAAAAGAGATTAATGGACATTACAGATGTTTAACTCTTCAGATTGGTCCTGGCTGCTGGATAATTTTTTCTTGCAGAGTAACGATAAAGGTTTTCATGCACAGGTGTACAGGAGACCTTATACCTGCACTAGTACCACCCACTTCCCGCACTGGCTCGACAGTCCAGCTGTGCTTCTGCATATCAATAACTGAATGTGCAGAAGTCGTTAGCAATTCCCCAGCGCGGTGCTAAATGCCATTCTTTGATTCTCAGGTCAGCCAGTTTGCTGAGGGATGGCTAGTGAAAGGGCATTTTCTTGGCAAAACTGCATGTATCTCTGGTGGAGATTGGAAATGCAGAATGATTTCCCTACTATGATGAGCGGAGAGGGATACTGAGTGGCAGCAGCAGGAGTAGGAGACAGATGTCTGCTGCTGGACACAGAAACGTAAGTCCAATCTGACCTGAATATCAATTACCGCAAGTAGTCAGCTTTCAGTGAAGATCATCATTAACCAAGAAAGAAATTGGACATTTATTCCTTTATCTGGCAATAAATTATTATTTGCATAGGCGGTAGGAACCCAAAGGGAGATGTTTTGCTCCTGTTTCAGGCTGAAATCTGATCTGCACTTTATATGATGAAGTCCTGGATTAACATCATGGACAGCAGTTTCTGACACGTACTCGTCCCTGGGAAATAGGGTTGAGATTCAGAGAAGTTCCTCAGAGAAGCTGGTTAATCACCAAAAATGGATTTGCGGTAAGAACACATCGGTAAAGTGGCTGGTGTCCTCCTGCTTAGGAGAGCTGCTGTCAGCTCAGCCTGACAACACGAGGCCACCTTTTCTGATGAGGTGAGCAGAGCTGCTGCACAGGTGAGAGATCTCTAGGGAAAGCCCTAATAACCTTTGAACCTGAAAACACTCAGATCTCGTGGGAGCTGGATCTTCACCATGTCATGTCTGGCTACCTCCTGCCGCGGGGCTCCGTCGATGAAGGCAGCACTTTCTGCCTCTTCCTCTGACCTTCATGCCTGGATTGGTCTGGCTGGGTCAGTCCAGGCTCAACCAGCTTCATGGGTAGAGGAGAAAGTGAAGAATTGCAACTGTAGGGAGGAGTGGTAAGGCATTTTCACTCAAATTGTTCCAAATCCAACTGTAACCACTGACTTGTCTTGCCGGGAGCTGGGTAGTAAAAGACCTTTGGTTTCTTTGTCTTGAGTGCGGTGTTGGACAAGACAACCTCCAGAAGTCCCTTCCAACCTCAGTTATTCCATCTTTCTAACCAGCCCAGAGCAGTGAGGGCAGCAAACTACAATTCAGGTAATTATTTTGTGCAAAAGAATAATTTATTGCATCAATTCCTTATCACTCAAACGTCACTCAGCATTACAGATCGGATAAGGTGGTGAGCTGGCTTTTCTCTCTATTTTCCTAAAAACCCCAAAGGGGACTGAGACTTTTCACACTTCAGTGAAGCACTGCTTCTTCACTGACACCTCTGTTCCTGCTTTGATTGCGATTGTTTGTTAACTGATGGAAAACACTCTTAATGTGGTGGCATTTTTCACTTTCCTGGTGTTTAATGAGACAGAAGGTGCCTTGGCACCAGTTTATTTTTCCTTTTCTGCCCAGACAAAAGTACTTGAGAGATGATACCTGCTATGCAAGTGAGCATCTTCACCTGTTAGAAATTTTTAAATTTTTACTAAAATGTGAGAAATGTCAGATTCAGAATATTTTTCTTGAAATAACAGGGACAATGTCCCGCTCCTGGTAGTCTCACTGCTGGCCACCGGCTTGCGTCCAGGATAAGTACAGTCCATTTTCATTCCAACAACAAAACATAAATCTAACAGCAGTACCTACGCTTGAGGGCCATTAGTATGCCTGGAGCATTTTGCATAGGGGAAGCATGAATTATCTTTCCACAGCAAAGCTATCGCATGAATTAACGTTCCTTCTTCATTTCCCCCATGCAGTAATTTCACACTTGAGGGATAAAGCTTCCCTGGTGCCAGGGAGCATCCCCCGCTCCGGAGCCCAGCAGGCTCTTGAATTTATAGCAAATCAGTGCCCCAGTAAAGCTGACAATTGACAGCAAATGGACCCGGTACTGTGGGACCGTCTGTGCCAGCATCTCCCTTCTCCCTCTGTGGACAGCCTATTGATAACTGCTCTCCAGGCTGTGATGTGTCATCATTAACCATCTCGCTGTCTGAGTTAATTACAACAAATAGAGGCACAGCTCTGAGACAGAGGCCCGCAGGCAGCATTCACAGCACCAAAACTTTTTTAGGATGCTCAGAGATACTAGTCTATAGAAAAACAAGAAAATTATAATCTTGCCCGTAAGCCGAGAATTCCTGGAAATTTATTCCCCTTGCAAACAGAGCCAAATTACCCACGCGCTCTGGGGTAAAACCCAGGACAAGCCCCTCACCTACTCTGGATGTGGGGCAGTGTAAGACAGAAGTGGTCTCTGCCTCCTTCACGCTGCCTTTTCCCAGGCTGCAGCAGATGCAACAAAGGGACTCAACCTTTTGAGCACTGGCACATGAGAAATCTTGGCTCCTTGGAAGCAACACATTTCTGCATACTAAAATGATCCCATTAAATTCTAATTTAAGGCAGTTGCACGGTATCTTCCCAGCAGTTATGGAAGAGACTGTCAGAGTTCAACCTAACAGCACTTGTCTCAAAGCTCATGAGCATTGCAGCTTTCCACACAAGTGCCAGGGGGTCTCACCCAGCGTTTTCCTGGGTTTCACTACCCCCATTTTTCAGACAGGGAAACTGAGGTGCACAGAAAGGCGATAGCTGCTGGCTACCTAGCCAGCCCGGAAAGCCGCTGCATGTGCGATCCTCCCAGCAGGCTGGGCTTAGCTCTTCTTACACAGCCTATACAGTAAACGCTACGGCTGGCTGCATCCCGGGGACGGAGCTGGCTTATGCCTTCTGGAGTTTCTATCAGCTGTCAGCCTCCAGATGTGCACGAATACAGCCCGGATTGCCCTGCCTGCTTTGCATTTCCTGCAAGGCTCCTCTCCTCACCCACAGCTCTGAACTCTCCCAGGTGGAAACATGGACTCAGGAGAGTGAGCAGACCCAGCCCTCTGGGCAGCCTCAACACCCGTGTTTAGGGCTGGGAAGTCAGATGTAACTCCACGGGAACTGAGTCCCTCCTACAAAGGGGTTTTCTCAGCCAAAGCACGAGCATCGTGCGTTCGTGAAGGAAAATGAGCCTTAAAGGGACGTGCTCAAGATAGAAATCCCGATTATTAAAAAAAATGTATTTCCTCTATGAGTGTCCACCAACAGCAATGCTCCTGACATGGAAAGACTTCTGAAAGTCTAAGTCACCTTCCCCTGTTTCCTCTCTCTGCTTGCTTTTAGTATTGTGACCTGAGCATTGAGACTGGGGAGGTTCCCTCTGCTTTCTGGTCCATCTCCCTTTTTGGCTGAAGCTTTGTGGAGACAGCAAATATAACAGAGAAAAGTCTGTTTAAAATAACCATATCAAATGGGTGTCTTTAAAAAAATAAGAGAGACTTATACAATGGCATTGCCAACATCAGTTTGAAATGCGGAGCTGAAGCCAAGACTAGCTCCTCTCCCCATAATAACCGAGGTCTGGGCAAAGAGTCAGTGTCACGTTGTGATGTTCAGGCAGAACACGGCAAGGCGGGGGAGATACCATCTCCTGATGCCACACCTGGAAAGACACCGGGCTATGCCATGAGACCAAGGCGCTGGCACTGCCGAGGCAGTGATATCATGCGTGGTGTCACCCACCACACCCTGGAATAATGCAGATCTTTTATTCAAATCTTTTTGGCAGAAGAAAGAGAAAAGCTGCTACCTGTCATCACGGATGTCTCAGAAGGTATGGACTCCTGTGAACATCAGCTTCTTTACCACTGAGACAGCCATTACAAAAACAATAGTGCTGTCATTAATATATTAATAAACATTAATTTCCTCCTCCATCCTTCTTGCACATGAAAAAAAAAAGGTATTTTTGCGAGCTAAGTCTCCTGGCCAGGCTTAGATGCAGCTGGGATTGTACTGGGAGAGAAGAGGGAAGGAGATGCCTGGGAAGTTTTCCACCACGTAGGACATGCCAATGGCACTAGCTACTTCATTCTTCTAAGTAACCATACACACGCACAAAGCTACATTCAACAGGACATGCAGTGTTGGGGGTCAAGAGACTTCTACTTTGGGGTGCCATCCCTAACATCCTATAATGCATCTGGCCAGGGACAGGATAATAAGGATAGTGGATGGGATGGACCACTAGACAAACCCACGGTAATGATACCCTGCATCCAGTCCCTTCCTGACTTGCCTTAATTCTTTTAGCTCCTTTCTCCTTGCCCTACATCCTCTTCTGCTCCAAGGTGGCTGTCGAGAAAGCCACCCGTGTGCAGACACCAAACAGAGGTCACAGCAGTCAGGTCGCTCAGCCGTTCCTAGCCCGTAACACCAGGCTCACCCAGGACTGGAGGTCTGGCAGAGGTAATGGGATTTCAGCACTGAGTGCAGGGCCTTTGTCCTCCCAAAAGTCAGCCTCAGTTTGCTGAAAGTTTGACGTCTGATCATTGCGCTTTCTCAGCTGCTTCCCTTGTGCTGGCTGCTGGCTTGCCAGTAAAACAGTTCATCAACAAGGAATTTTTTTTCTTTCTATTTACAGCCCAGGAACAGAGTTCTTGATGGCCTTTCCAACCAGAGAGAGATACAATCCATCTTGGACAGACATCAAAAGGATGCCAGTCTGATTTAGGCTAATAAAGAGCATCATTGAGCTAATGAGATTAAGGCTGACGTGTTTATGCTGTCCCTGCTGGAAATGGTGCTCCGGGATAGGGGCTGCGATGTTCCTGGGACCGAGGGAATTACAGAGGAATTTTGCTGTGGCCCAAAAGCACAGACCTGATTCCTCTGCCCTCCCACACCCAGCGCTTTACAGGTTCATTGGGAAGGATTAAGATAATGAACTGTTCCCTCCTCATTTTCCCATCCCTAGACAGAAATCCTCAGGCCAGTGATAAGACACTGCATTCATCTCGTCCCTGGAGAGACCTACTGGGCACGTTCCCAAGGGTGGGAGCTGAAACTATGAGCTGGTGGGGAGGAAGAGGAGGACACCACACAGGTGAGAGGAACCTGTTCTCCACCTTTGCTGGTCTATTGCCAGTAACACATCCACTTGCAATACCTACCCGTATGTTATCCACGGGGAAGGTAGGGCATGGCTTGCTGACATTTACCATGGCCCCCTCATGCACCGCCAGTTGCAAGTAACTGAAACCTCCCATGAGTTCAATGTCCCAACAGTTAAATGAAGTCATGGCTGAGCCCAAATAACAGTGGAAAGGACTTGGTTATTCCAGGCTTTCTGTGAAATTGCTCTCAAATCCACTCAGCGATTTAGGAAAAAGAAAAGTGCTCCCTTGTGACATGCTTTGGGAACGTGAATGTCCTCTGGGAGGATGCACAGAAATGCTTACTGCGTTTTTGGGGAGGCTGGTGGAGCCCTGGGCAGTACAGGCAGTAGGGGAAGAGACACGCAGTGCTGTCCTAGAGCCGGACACTGGCTGTAGCTCAGGAGATGCGGCAGCAGCCGCCACGTTGGGCTGCGTTGCGGAGACTGCCTTCCGGCACCGGTCTTCTAAGCGAGACAGGGGGACGCTGTCCCCTCCACCTGCCCTCTATCTGCAGCACATCCCCCTGCCTGGCCCGCGGACACACTCTGTCACAGGCACCAGCGTGGTGGGTCTTGTGGTGGCTGCCGTCCCCAGGCAGGGTCCTGCAGCACCCCGGGGTCGGTGCGGCCGGGTGGGATGGGACGGGCGCCTCTGGTTTGGCAGGTAACCACAGGAAGCATTGTAAGACTGAGCTCATTTCCACCAGGACCAAGGGTTCATTAGGAGTAAAAATAACTCTGGGAAAACAGAGCCAAAGCCCTGTCATGGAGTCCCTCAGTTGCTCGGGCTGTTTCTTGATCAGCGCGAGCCAACCCAAGGTCCCTCCCTTCCGCCATGCCTGCACAGCCCATTACTTCTCTTGCACCTACATGCATGATGATATTACCAGGACCACAGGAACCACCTTTGGCACATCGGATGGTTTATATTGCCTTGCTCAAGCCTGCTTCTTAAAAAGCAGTCCTTACCATTTCTAAATCACAGGCACTGTGTTTCTCTTTGGCAAAAGGTGGAATTTTACACTGAAGAACAAGAGAAATGCTTCGAAACAAAATGCTGTCCCCTGGTACTATTCCTCCTGAGATCCCTTGGATATTTCTTACAGTCTTACTGTTTGAATAAGGAGCTTTTCCAGCTCTTTTGCAAATAGACCTGTAGGAACAGCCGATTTTTCAGTTTGGTTGGTGAACAAAGAAATCAGAGAAAAACGAATTAGATCAGCCCAAGCAGAACTGCATTTTCCCCCCGAGTTGTTTTGCAAAACAACAACAAAGAAGATGAACTAGACCCAAAACAAGAGACTTATTTTGTTTGGGGACAATTCATTCTTCTTTTTCACTCTTTTTCTCAAAAAATGGGTCATGTTTCAAGAGAAAAAAAGTGGTGATTCCAAAAGATCAGGCTGAAAGACTTCTTTCAAAATGTCAAAAAATTTCAGCACCTTTGGGGGACGGGAAACCTTGGAGGGGGAATTTTTCACAAAACTTGACCCGCAAAAAAATTATTTCCTTCTCCCATGAACTGAATTTTTCCCAAAATTTGTCCCACTGAGGACAAATACCAAATTTCACAGCTAAGTTGCAGCATTACCCTGGAGTAAGGGATAAATCTGAACAGAGGAGAAAGCCCTTGATATAAAGACGTGTATATCCAGAGATATCCAAGGATAAAGAGTGCATCCAAGAACAAGGCATGGAAGAACTCATGGCAGGAAACAAGTTTCCTTCTAAGTTGGGTATTACTTAGCTTTATGCCACAGCGAATATCCTTTGACCAGGGTCCAGAAGTCGGTGATAAGCATAGAGGGTTATTTCTCACTCTGCTTGTAAGTTTCTGATAAGAAATGTTCACATGCTCCCCCCACAGGAATTAAAACATAAGAAACCCAAATCTGGCAGAGCTTAGTTCCCCTCTGTTGTGCACGGGAAAAATGAAACAATTGAGCTCAGTCTGTATCTAGCAATTTATTAGGTACTGCATAATTAATAAGAAACAACATGTGTTACATGTGTTTTCTAATATGATAACATTTCCTGTGGATGAAATCACAAGCTGACTGTACACTGCTACTTCTTCTGGCTCACATTAAACATTAAATATTCATGGAAATGCCAACTTTGCAGAGAAAAGGCAGGGTTCTTCACAATGAAATAATGTTTTAAAGCAGAAGTGCCCCACTGCCCTCCAAGAAACCTTGTAAAATAGAGGACTCGGTTCTCCAGAAGTATCTTTGTTAGCTAGCTCATGTTCACTCAGCCTAAAGAAAGAACCTCCTATGTCCTTATTTCCCTCATACCCAAAGTCCCCCAAATCTTCATGCTTTCACAGTAACCATCCTAACCATTTTCTGGAAAGAAGGCACTCACAGTTTCCAAGTCACAGATATTATCAGAAATCCATCAAAGCTGGGGATAGTATTTCAAAGCTGAAAAATGGTGATTGCCTTTCTACAGCCTTCTTTTCTTGCTGATACAGTGGCTCCTTGGGATCAAGTGCCTTAAATACGGTGTAGAATTTAAGGGAGAAATAAATTGAATGGCAAACAAAATACTTCTCTGGCATAGAGCCAGAGCCATCTACTCCATCTTGCCACTGTAGGACCAAAGTGCAAGTCCCCTCAAAGGCTGTGACCAGCGAACAGTCCCCTCCCCAACTGTCCTACAGGTTGACACAGAGGGTTTTGAGTAGTCTACACATAAAGGACCTCACCAGCAAGGCATGGTGATCCACCGCAGGGTGGTCCATGGCACGTTTCTCAGAAACATGGTCAGAAGTTCTTTCCCCCTCTCAAATTCAGTATTGACCACCAGGGTGCGGAAGTGTCAGGTGAGGTCTCTCTGGAGCTGGAGTTTTGCAGTCATTCCTGCCCTGACAGTGAGGAGCAAAAGGTGTCTTTTGGGAAGAAGGGACCAGCGCCAGGAACCCTGAGCTGCAATGCCACTGCAGTCAGGTGCAGCGTAGAGACGGGGCTGTAACGAAACCCAGTGCCAGAGCTCAGGCTGGTCTTACAAGCTTTTCTGTTACGCAATGGGGAGAGAAGCTCAAATTAATTATTCTCTGGGCAATTAAACTTTGCAAAGGCAGATCAAAGTAGAAGTAGTAGCATTGAAAAGGAGATAGATGTGTTGCAGAGCTAAGAAACAAATCAAGGCCATGTGAAGAGCAGAGTGAAAGTTAGCCCAGCTCTTAAAGTTGCTTATCAAAAACAGAGAAAAAGCAAGTGGGTCTCGGTCAGAGCAGCAGCAGCTTCATTGCAACAACTGTACTATATCTTGTAGTTCCTTTGGAGTCCACTTTTTATCAGACCAGCAATTGGCTATCACAATGGAAAATACTTCAACAAGTGCATGAAATTTCAATGTGCAAGGAAAAGTGCACGCACTTGCTGAAATATTTTCCACTGAAAAAAAAAATGGCTATTTGGCTAAAATAAATGATGTCAGTTTTCCAAAGGGAAAGGTGCATTTTTATGTATTGGAAATGTTGACAGGAAGATTGGACAAAAAACACCCCCAACATATCAGCATTTTTGATCAATAACTTCCAGTTTGGAGAATGAAATTATGTTTTCCACAGCAAACTTCAACAAGATCATGCCTTGTTTTCTTTTCTTTCATCAACATTATATAAAGGACCAAATACCAGTTTATGACTGGTTTTACGAAAGCTCATACACACCAACATACAGCCACACAAGCCCACCCAGGACAGCAGTGCCCCTTCCACACTTTGGACGTAACTACCCATTACAGGCTTTGCTATGCCCACAGCAGCGCTCTTCAACAGCGTTCCCAGCAGCATCTTCCAGAGAGTGCAGGGATTCACACAATGGGGAGAAGCAAGAC
The DNA here is from genome assembly GCA_003993805.1 of Himantopus leucocephalus. Classification (NCBI taxonomy): domain Eukaryota; kingdom Metazoa; phylum Chordata; class Aves; order Charadriiformes; family Recurvirostridae; genus Himantopus; species Himantopus leucocephalus. Next base: position 9,215,425 of record RSEF01000013.1, read on the forward strand.
CTGAGGAACACATACAAAATGGCCAGCGAGAACCACCCAGCATCAGCGACACTGTGTTCAGATTGGGCTGACACTCATCCAGCAGTGGAGCCAGTCCAAAACTGTACCAGCCTGAAAGCTTGCAGGGCAGGGCAGGGGGAATACGCTGGAATGGGAGCAGAGGACTGGAAGAACATCTCTTAGTGGGGAGAGGAACTCCCTTCCCCTCCCACAACAGCCCAGGGCTACTGTAGAGGGTGTTGGGAAAGGATGTGACCTTTTGTAGAGCACATCCGAGCGGGGGAGCTTTATTATTCCATAACAGCTACAGCCTGAAGGCAGATTAAGTTGTCCCAGGGACAAAGCTGATCTCTGCAGTCTTCCTGCCAATGCTTTGTCAAGGCAGGGTTGGATTTAATGAGGTGGTTATCCTGGTCTGACAAATAGCAATAAAATAAAAGGGCCAAAACCATGTTTGAATACATCTGCATCAGCCAAGCAAGGACTCATGCGTCCCCGAGGTGGGATTGCTCCTTGGAATGGCTCCCCAAAGAGCAGTCCTGGAGCATGGAGCTGGCATAGAGGCACAGGACAGCTTTAAATAGGAGCCACTGGGGTGTTGTAGCACGTGGATCCAGCTCACGGAGGCACTGGGCTTGCTGCTTGGCACAACACAGGCATCGCTGGGTCCCTGAGGTGGCCATGGTCACACTGTTCCCTGAGCTGCATCCTGAGGGCCAGAGCCTTTTCACACAAACTTGAATTGGAAAAGCCTCACCTTCCCCACCAGGCCGTTCGCCAGCTGGTCTGGAGAGGCCATCTGCCACCTCCCCACCTCCGCCCATCCCACCATGTGTCCCTCCCCGGCTGGGGTGATGACTCAGCCCATCGGCATCACCAGCCTCCTGTCATCTGCACTAGAAACCAAGCATCCCTGTGTTTGCTTTTTGTGTTTGTCCTCTGCAGGTTTGTTTTTCTACCTTTTGCTTCCAGGAGCCATTTGTGATGCCAGGAAAGAAAAAGAAAAAAAAAGAAAAAAAAAAAGCAAGCATGATCCAGTCTGCTTGGGATGTTTCCATCTTTCATCAGCCACCTCTTGTCACTGCTCAGTGGTGTCCATGAGGGTGACTTGTGCTCTGCAGGGGGAAGGAAGGGTTGAAGACTCCAAAGTGGTGCAGCTCTTGGCCCTTGATTGCTTTGATGAAAGCTCCCAAAACCCAAAATTACAGTTGCAGAGAACACAAACCACAAGTCTGGCACATTCCCCAACTAAAATGACACTCAAACAGTAACCATGGCCTCTAGCGGTCCCTTTGCTACCCTGATGCATTTTCTCTATGTTTTATCAAGTACTAGAGACTCACTGTGCTACCTGCATCTTCGCCCTCGCCCTGTGGGATGTCCTGTTTCTATACAATCAACAGGGGGCACAGAGGTGCCTGAGTGTTTGGACAGCAGTGGGCATGGCTGTGGGACACCCCCAGCCCATCAAGGCTTGGGCTCACTGCGCCTCTGTCCCTGTGTGCAAGAGAACCAGCTCCTCCCTGAAGAATTCACTGCAACAACCAGTGGAAATGGCCCCAAACACCCACTCACCCACCAACAGCAGAAGACAGAAAGGCAGGTGACTGCAGCCACCATGGGGACAGCTCTTGGTTGTGCGGGTTCCAGGACTGGAGCCTATTTTGGGCTTCAGCCGTGCTACGTCCTTCATTGACTGTTTAAGAGCAGGAGAATGGTTCTCCAAAGGAGTGCTGCACATCTGCCTGTGCCTCTAACAGCCAGCAAGCAGAAAGAGAGCAAGAAACTGGCCATGCAACCCACGGGTCATTCCCCTAACATCCCATCCAGCCTTTGGCAACCAGCAGTTCAGGAGTTCCCTGAGCTGAAGGAGGTGAACTTCAAAGCTTCACGTTTAAAAAACAGTACTTGAGCTTCTCTGTGATTTCCTCTGTGTCCCCGTTGACCCCACTTGCACCTTGGGCCCGTGCTGGAGGTGGGGTGCCCACGGCTGCACACAGCACCACTGCACTTATATAGCACATTATTTTTACTTTGTTCTCAGTTGCTTTCCTGAATGTGTGACATAAACAAACACGTCCACTATGGCAACAAAGCTCTTGAGTTTGGCTGCTTATCAGGGACAAGGAGCCATAGTGCCGAGCAGGACTTTCACCTCTGGGACTGGCAAAGCACCGTCCTTGCAAGGCCAGCGGCATCGAAGCAGTTTCATCGGCCTTTGCCTTCTTCCACAGACAGCAGGTGAGCTGAGGACTCCGTTGCTGTGCTACTCAACCCTCCCTCCATCCCCCGCTCGCTGCTCAACCTCATCAGGGAGCTCAGGAGAGCTCAGCCTGTCCGGGGGGAGCTTGTAGCCTTCACAGCGTTCACAGTTCTAGACTCCCCGATTAAGATAAACAGTTACCGTGACATTTTCCTAATTATGGAGAAGTGTTTCCTAAAGGGGACTGAACTCACTGCCCTGAACTGATGGGAAAAATAATAACTGACATTGTTTCAGTACTTTTCATCCCGTAAGATCCAAAAGCGTGCTATAAATATAATTTATGAGCAGGGATTACTTTACTCATCACTGAAACACAACAACTTAGTAAGTGAGAAGGAGCAGGGTACGGAAAGAGTGCTTTGCGGATTTAGGTTGGGAAGTGGGAGGTTTTGCATCCAAAGAGGGGACACTACAGTTTGGGGGAAGAACAACATATTTGACCTAAGGGGAATTCAAGCAGGTTGGGGCCCAGTGTCTCTTCTGAGAAATGCAGAGCTGTTTGATGAATGCTGCTGGTTAGGACCGTGATTTTTGCCTCTCTGAAAAACCATCACAGCTCTTCCAAAATGATCCAGCACCGTCCTTTCCAAATCTCTCTGTAAATTCCCCTTGGGGGTTAGAAACACAGTCATTGGGAATGCTGTGGCTCAGAAATGGTCTAGTGCAGTGACAGATTCTCCCATAGCTCAGCAAAATGATCTTCTTCACATATACTCTGCACCCAGGCCACGGAAGAGAAACTCAAAGCCAGCCAGGAGAGCCCCGAGCCTGCGCACAGATGCCCAGCTCCTGCCCGTGTGCTCCAGCCGCTAGAACCAGGCAAGAGATGCAAACAGACGAAGCCCGGGAAGGAGTCTCAGCCCAGCTTTTTAGGGTGGGTTTTATACGACTCGGGTTACACAGACCAGAGCTACAGATGTCACCATTTATCACTTAATCTCCAAGGGGATAAATATTGTCTGACTGGGTCCCGGCACAGGGAATCGGGGTGTGCAGAGCAGTGTTTCACTGCAAACAGGACTCGCTGCAGAAACCTCCCTGCTCAGGTCACGCTCGTGGCCCTGGCCACGCACCCCTCGTCCCTGCCTCTCAGCCCAGCCTGCGCTCGGCGCTCACCGGCTTTCCCTGGTGCATTCGCTGTTTGGGGACATGGAGAGTGACATGCTGGGGGGGTGGTTTGGGCATTTCGCACCTGCTCTCAGATCACCAAGCTGGGACTGCATGTGTCCTGCCTGTGGGGAGAGCTCTCTGCCTCTGTGACAGAGGCCAGAGGCATCCCGGCTACGAGTGGGAGTGGGAAGTAAGACAAAATGTTGGCAAAACGTTGTAGGCCCTTCCAAGCTCGGACTTCACTCCTACTAAATTTGACACACTCCTCTCTGATAAGGGTGGCTGCTCAGGGCAAACTCATAAGGGTTTTACTCTCTGGCAGGGGATGCTGGGGATGCACGCGAGCCCTGTGTTAAGCCCCACCATCAAACCAAAGGGAAAGCAGAACCGCAACCCCGCATCCGACCATTGCCCTCTTGCACGACACCTCTCCCCGGCTGGACGTGACTCCACGCTCGCTCACGGTGGCTGTCCCCCTGCTCCGTCCGGGCTATTTTCCCCAGCTCTCGCCCTTTCCCCAATTCTAGCCCAGAGCGCTGCACTGCCGAGAGGCTGTGTTTTTCAGGAATGAAGCATAAACATAACTCTGAGGCACATTAATGACTGTTTATTTGCCTTGTGCTATTGCCTCCTTTCTTGGTCATGGTTGCAAGAAAACATTTTTTTTTTATAAACTTCAATGGAAAAACAAATTAATAGCTTCCCCCGGCCACTCTCTGCTAGTCAGCAAGAGCAGCTGTCACCCGCAAAGGGGGGCACTTGTGACCCTGAAAATATTGGCAACAGGTCCCCGGGCTTTGACAGATCACACTGTGCTGGGATCAAACACAAGGGATTTCTGCTGCTCCTCAGCCTGGCGCTCCCAGCAAGGATGGCGCGTTGATTAAAACTCATCTCACTCTTCCAAAGAGATTTTCCCTCTGTCACTGCCCAAACTTGGTTGATGGCAGAGGTTATTTATTTCTGTATCATCTGCCTTTGTGCCATCACTGTGAATGTGTCTCTGGGTGTGTTGGGCTGAAACGAGGCCTTGGGCCCCTCTTGTTTCAGGGCACCCCTTCAGACGAGCCCGCGGGATGCTCACTGGGTACGGCGGGCAGCAGCTCGGCACCACCCCGCTGCTCGGGCAAAGCAAAACGAAGCGAAGTGAAGCACTGCAGGTTTCTGACAGCAGCACAGCAAAGCCCGAGAGCTCCTTCCTATGCTGTTTGCTGAGCTAAAGGTGCTGGGAAGCCACAGAATGACATGTCCTCTTCGAGCGGGTCCCCAGGGAGGGCATGTCCACCTCTCTTTTGGCAGCTGCCGTCCCAAGAGCTCTGTAAAGCTGACCCTTAGGGACAGGCAGCTGGACACCAAGGCTTGGCCCAGTGAGGCTCATTTAGTGCAGTCACCATGACCCCTCGAGGGGAGAGGCACAGCTTTCCTGAGGCTGCTGCACTCTCCCTTTGCCAGCCTGGGCTCTGGCATCCCTCCTCCTCCTCTTGCCCCAGCCCAGTTCCCACTCCTAGCGAGCTTGAAGCTGGCCACACTGGGACAAGCTTCACTTGAACCCTGCGAGGCATTTTTCTGACATCTACAGATCTCACCAAAGCTCCTGTAAATGAAAGTTTTGTGGATTTTGTTTTTCCACGAGTGAGTCAGTATTTGGTTTGCAATTATTTTTCTAGCTAGAAGGAAGCCTATGTTATGTGGCCTAAATGTGGCCTGCCTACAGTTTGCCCTGTATACAAAACAGTTTTCATGGGAATTCTCTCTCTGCTCCATTTTTCAAATTTTTTTTGGATCTGTTTTTCACTTTGCCCTGTTTTCCGTATATATTCACTGGAGACTTTTTTCCTCTTTCTTCCTCTGCTGACATCCTATTGTTCATTTGTGTTTTCCCCCTGTTTTGCTCCCTCTTTTCTTGTCCTGTATGGACTGGCATGGTGATTCTGAGCCACCAGGGCTTAAACCTCGAACCCTTGAAGGTCATCTCCCACCAAGCAAGCCCTGGCAAAGTTCTGGGAGTCACCAACTCACAGGAGGTTCAGAGCCTTACATGCTCCTTCAGCTTTCTAGGCCTGAAAAGCAATTCAAGATGGCGAAGAGTCTCATGCCCTGGGTTAAACTCTGCAGCAGAGGGCAGAGCCATGGAAAGTGCTGAGATACGGCCCCACTCCTGGGGTGGATGTGTCAGAATTAGGCACAGTTAGCAGAAGCACAGCTGTGCTTTTGCCACCATGGCTTCTGCTGCCTCTGGACCAGACCCTACACAGCCCTAAGGCTATGCACTGCCCCGGGACTGGGCAGGAGTTAACATTTGCTGGCAGTCTCAATGGGATTCACGGTGCACCTCCCCAGTATGACCAGTCTGGAGCATATCCTCAGCATGTAAGTCCAACTCATCTCCAGTGTGGCTGCATATCCAGGAGTGCCATCTTCTGGTACTTGCTCTGGGACCAGCCCCGGGTGATGGGCGCACATGATCTCACTCTGTGCAGAAGGAGGAACGCACTCCAGGCAGTGTTCCTCCAAATCTTCCTGAGATGTCCTCCTTGGGGTCCCTCTCCTCCAGCTACTTTTCCTCTGCACACTCCTGCATTGCTGGGTTTCCTGGCCCATTCCTGCAGGCTGCCAGTATTTAATGTCTTTTCTTCTGTCATCACTGCACCTCTCTCCCCTGTATCTTCATTCCTGGCTCATCCTGGGAGAACAAGTTCTTCTTTGGCTGCTCTCCTTGCCAGGAGCTGCAGAGTGAGAGTGAACACAGTGGCCTGAACTTGGTGCCCCGAGCCCTTCCCTACGGACAGAGGTTCCCTGGCTGTTCCTTTCTGCTTACCTCTGGCAGGGGCCAGCGGCAGCCGTCGACTCCCTTACACTTACAGCTGGGAGCCGGGTACATGCAAAGTGGAAAAACACTGGATCAGGAGCAGACATCTAATCTGTTTGCAGGAGGGAGAGGTTTCCTCACCGCCTGCCCAGCGTGTGATCACCCCCGTTACCCAGCACCATGTAATGCAGACAGCTAACTAGTCTTCTCAGCATCATTTTTCAACCCGTAGGTTTCATTTACTCTGGCCCTTCTTCAGTGCTCTGGGCTGGGGAAAGCGCTGCCTCAGCTCTTCGTGTGCACAGTCCCAGTATGCTCCGTCCCCATCACTGCATCGGGGTCATCAGCTTGATTTGTTCGGTTCCCTTCGGCTGTTGTTTTTCTCACAACGAGAAGGGGAAGAAAGAAGGCAGAAAGCCTTGTATTCTGCTGGGGCAAGCAAAAAAAAAGAAACCCAGAAGGTCTCTCTTGGGCTTTGGGACATTTAACAAAGTTGATAGAAGGGAGGAGCTGCTTTGAGGATTGCCCAGATCTGTGGGTGCTGGTTGCCTGAAGGGAAACGAGGCCTGGGCTGGCTGTTGGGGAATTACGATACATCATAGTAGGAAGAGAGACAGCATACCCAGTATGTGCTGAGGCTCAAATGTGGTCACTCTTGTTCTTTTCTAAACAGGGCTATGTGTCCATCTACCCCTAAAAAGTGGTGGCTGGGGACAGGACGTTGTACCATGGGTAGGTCTCATCCATGCTCCTCAGGCCACAGAGCCTCTGCTGTGTGCTGCGTGCAGGATTTGAACTGTACACTTGTAAGAGCTTTGTCTCTATGACGCCTTCGAGAAAGCCACATCTCTGCTTTAGAGGGGTGAAGCTCAGTCCAAACTCTCCAAATCACTCAGCTTCTGCACCAGGTACAAGATTCCATTCAGCCTCCTCCATCCCTTCCCCCATTTGCAGGATAAGAACTTCAGTGATTAATAATACTCTGCGGATACGTTTCTTTGGAGCAGTAAGAGCTTGCAGTGTCAGTGCCTGTGTTCAAAAACTCAGGGTACCCAACTGGAATAATCTGGAGATTAAAACTGGAGATAGGAAAATTAGCTGCCAGGCCAGGATCCAGAAGGACATCTGAGAAATCAGGCAATTATATTCCAAAGGCATATCTTTTTGTGTTCTCACAGCTACAAATATAGCACACAGAACACGCTCTTCTCTGGCAGCGCGTGTCTATTTTGCTCATCAGAATAGTAGCCAACCCAAGGATAAAGATCTTTCCTATCAACCCTTTTAGCTAAGAAATGAAGCTTGAATGAACCTTTTATAGACAAACATCTGGAGGAGGGTGGATTGAAGGGAAACTGAGAGCAGTGTGCTGTGAATTAACTCCAGCACTTCAGCAACTCCCTTCCTTTCTCCCAGCTCTCACAACCCTCTTGCTCTTCTTTAGGGCCGACTCCATTTACCATCTCTTCCCTGAATTTCCCTTAAGGACACCTGAAAAATTGCTCAGAAGCCCAGGAGATGGCTCCAGAATTCAGGTACCCAGGGATGACCCAGGAGACCCAGGGGTGCTAATGCAACAGCTCCCTTAAACACCAGATCCATACACCAGTCATCATAAATGTCTCCTCAGACTTCACGCCTGTAGCATGTTCACAACAAGCTCTTTACAGTCACAGAGCTGGCTTTGTCCTGTCCCTAAACGGTGCTTTGCTCTTAAGCTGCCTCAGCTCTCATCCATGGACACGCTACATAAAGATCTCGGTAGGGCTGGAAGCTGTTCCGAAAAGTTTCCAGTTTGAGGGGGCTTTATGCATGGTATGTTTAGAGAGAAAAGAGATAAACGAAGTGGTGATATGCAATTCCAAGGCTGCATTTAGATGTTTTAGGCAGTAGCACATTTCAAATGTATAAACAGTTACTACTTTTACTGCTCTCTCTGCAGAAAGATGTCACAACAGACAGTGCATGAATGGCTGATTGATGCTTGGCCTTTCAGTTCATGCTGGTGGGGAGCTCCCGGTACAAGAGCTGGCACTTTCTTGGCACGCTACTGGCTCCTAGGCCTAGGAAGTTAACCAGGAAGATAAATTGTTTGGCAAATAGCAAAGGTCTAGTTAATCCTAATGAGAGGGAGTCTGGCTGGCAGAGCTCCTCACAGATACAAGGCAAAAGTCTCAGGTGAGAAAAGACCTGAAGGGTGCCTTCCTCTCTGACCCGGGTTCCCAGCCTTGAGTCATGGCGTGAGTCACACTGCAAATTACACTGAATTACACTGCAAATGCCATCGCATGTTTGGGATCGGGGTTTCAGTCATCACAGTCCTGTCAAAATTAGGACAGTTGTGAAATATTTCCCAGGTGACATCATCAGTGTTTTAATACAGCATGGAAGTTTTGATTTTTCATCCTTCTTGGCCCCTATGATATATTGCAACAGTGAGTTCCACGGATCAGCTGTGAACTGTCATATAAAAAGCTTATTATCAATTTAAAAGACATATTTCTTTGATTCTGTTGATTCCTCTCTTGCCTTGTATTTATAGAAAAGATAAATTAGCTTGCTTCCCAGTATAGCTCTACCGTATTCCTTCTTAGTTCTTCATATTCCTAAACGCAAGGCCTATTAATGCACTCGGGGCCCTGACAAACAGTCCCAATCTCCTCAGTTTGTTTTCACAAGGAGGTTTCCTCAGCCTCCGAATGTTTTCAGCGTGTGCCTTTCTGGAACTGGATAATTGGAGCTAAGCAAGGTTAGAGAGGTCAGGGCTCCATCAGGTTATACCGCGGCGGCACAATATTTCCTACCCCAACCTTTAGGCGTGCTAACATTTTGTTTACTCTTCAGACTACAGCTGCACAGAGAGCCTGGCTCTTTATTTAGCTGTGTGCATACGCCCAGCTCCCTTCCCTTTATGGGTACCTTGGATTTGGAGTTCAGCAATGCTCTGACCATACGAGGTGTTCAATCCGTTCCTTCCAATGCGACCTAGTATTTGGCGTAAGATATGACATTGTGCTGCTTATTCATCTGAGCGTCTGACATCCCTTAGAAATTTATCAATATCTTTTCTGGCCTAATTTAAATCATTTCTGAAATCCAAAGGATTTCTCTTTCTCCAGTATCTATGCTTTTGTCACCATAGTCAAATAATTACAATAGATTTGAGGACCATAGATTTCCTTTGTAGAAATCACACTTGGTTTTCCTTCTCATGCCATATCAATTTGGAGGTTATACNTTTCTCCAGTATCTATGCTTTTGTCACCATAGTCAAATAATTACAGTAGATTTGAGGACCATAGATTTCCTTTGTAGAAATCGCACTTGGTTTTCCTTCTCATGCCATATCAATTTGGAGGTTATATAGTGCTTCATAAAGCTAAAAATTGTTCATAGGTCTAATCCCCAGTTTCATCTCAGGCAACTCCTCGGGCCAAGACAGTCACTTTGCCACCATGCGGTCTTCTGAGATAGTTCGGTGACAGTCTTTCCTTGTCTGTGCCTCAGCTACTTCACCCTTTATAGCTATAAAGAAAACTATCCATTTTTGGCCTTTAGCTTAAACTTTGATGTCTTTCCAAGTGCTTTTTGACTTTTTTCATTTATGGACAGCTAAAAATTTCCCAGTGAAGACAGAGACTTTTTTATCAATTTCGCATATGTGGTTTGCTGTGAAGAATGTGTGAAGCTGCCTTCCTCAGTAACCTTTTGTGGGCTCCAGTTATCTGCAGTCCTCGGCCTGAAAACTTCTTCTGCAGTGTAACCAGAGCATAAGGGAACAAAACGGGAAGCGTCATGTGAAACTTCATGCCTTACACTGAAAACCAAATGATAATCATGGTTTCTTCTGGCTTTAAAATCTGTAAAATTGTGAGCTGATGTAACACCCCATGAACATCTGGGGAAACAGTCTCTGCTCATGAGGGTAATCCAGCCTGTCCAGTCCGTGGGAGCCCTCACATTGCTTGGAGTCCTTCGCTGAACCAAGACATGAACTCTTAATAGCACTTCTTTCTCTGGTTACTTCAATTTTAGACAATTTCTTCATCTTTATTACCTGAAAAGAAAATCCTGAGAGGCACAATTTGCTGCCAAGTAAACAATCTCATTTTTGTCTTATATTTGAGTTGCCAATGCAATTTCCTTAGAGCTGGCTGTGCTTGGGCTGGATTTCCATGTTTTGAGTGATACTTATTTGACTTTAATAGATTCTTAATCCTTGCCAGCTTTTCACTGATTTTTTTTAATTTGCTGTTTTCCCCTCTTGCCTCCCATTTCCCCATGAGAGTGAATGTTACAAGGTGCTACAGCGCCTGCCAACACCCTGTCTTCTGCACTTGGACTTTTGGGAGCTTCTCCCCTATCCCTTCACCTTTGCGATCTCTCATTCTGAAGCCAGGACTCGACTTTATTCCTGGGGAACAACCCTTTATACGAAGATGCCGAATTCCGTCATGCGCTGCTATGAGCAGCTCAGCTCTATCAAACAGCACAACCGTTTCTCATTGTCTGGAGCCAGTAGGACACTGAAGATACTGACAAACTTTTCAGTTATTAAGGAAAGGTGAGACTGAGTTTATATTTACACTGAGAAAGGGCTTTGCTGGGCAGCTTTATCAGGCAGTTTGCCTCCCTCCAAGGAGCAGAGCCTCTTGGCACACCGCTGCCTGGGTAGGGAGGCTCATGTTTCCTACTCCTGGAGCCCTCCTCGCATAGTAACCTTTTTCGTATTTACCCGTGTCTTTCCCCTCTTGCTTGAGCGACCCTGGCTACGTTCTGCAGTTTAGACCAGCCTTACCCATGTCTCTCACAGCCAAAGGATGACACCCAGCCAGGGCTCAGATCGGGATTTAGCTGTTTCTTTCTCAGCAGAGCCGTGCAAGGGGGACAGACAGGCTGCAAGCTTGGCCCAAGACTTATCGTTTCCTAGCAGCCAGTAGTCTCAGGCAGCTGAAGGAAAATGCTCTGGCATGGTATTTTTGCCTTGCTTGTGTCAAAGCTACTTTAACCATCTTGTTTTCCACCAGCCCTGCTAGGTAGCAGGGACAACATAGATAACATGAGACCGTCTCCAGAGATCCTTGTAAAAGAGGCTCTGATATATGGCTCCCTGGGAGCTCGGCTTTGGTCCACAGTCGTAGCTGCAGCTTGGCAAGCACACCAAGCCCAAAGAGGGGAGAGCAAATCCAGACTGCAGTACAGGCCATTCCTCACCCAGGGCTGTCTCCAGTGAGTAGGTGCCCAGGACATCACATCTGCACGGACTCCACCTTAATCCATTCCCTGGGGCTGACAGCTTAAAGCTGGAAGTCATCTGGTCCTAGGTGGGACACAGGGACTTCAGGGTGGAGGTCTCCAAAGGGCTGGCATGACTAGGCTACGTGTGTGTCCCGTTGGGCCTCAGCCCCAGGCCAATGTAGAAGCACCCACAAGGCTGCAGCCAGGCATGGTGCCATGAGCTGCACCAGAGCAGAGTGCAGGGCTCAGCCTACTGCTGGGTTTCCCAGAAAGGGCTCTTCCTCATGACAAAATACTTCCCTACTCTCCTCATTGCCTCTGTGGCTGAGAAGGGTGAAGAAAACCATTTGCTCTTGCTTAGAAAAATAACCTTGGCAACAAGGGGCTGGGTGAAGAAGAGCAAAAATGCTTCCAGTGTGTGAGGAATGTGCATGCAGAGCTGGGTCCAGCCCGCAAAGGAAGCTGTAGCTTCTGGGGTATGTGCAAGCAAGAGAGTCCAAGGGCTTCCCAAAACACCAGCCTGTGGTCTGCCCTTCCCAAATCCGCTTGCTTTACCAACGGGGAAAGTGAAGCCGAGTTTTGAGGTACAAGAGAAATCTTTAGCCAGGTAAGGTTAGGGACTGGGACCAAGGAAGAGTGTGAGCTGTGAAGCTAACGCAGAAAATCAGAAGACTCAGAAATTATTTTGGTGTATAAATAACGCAGTTGGCAGAGTGCTCTAAGGTGAATATGCAGGGACTCTGTTACCCTTCAGCTTCTGTCTCACTGATTAGATGCATAATTGTATATATCTCTTTGTCCTAAATTTGATCTTCTCTCCACCCCTGACAGCAAGTCTGCCAGATGAAGGGGATCATTGCAGTCACAAGAGTCCTCAAGGAGTCAGAAGAGTCTTCCAGAATCCTCCAGGAATAAACAGCACAATGGTGGGTGTCACACTTCCAGGTGGCCCATGGGCCTTAGACTGGGGCTGATGATGGGTGGCAGTACCTGTGTTTCTCATCCGGTGCTTTCCCCTTCACTCTGCCCACTGAAAAGACCGGTTAGTCTGGCCATCAGCCCCACAAAGGTTCCCATAATCTTGCGAGCCCTTGCTGTTGTGCTTGGACAGAGCTTGCAGGGCCCCCAGCAAGCTCACAGGCTGCTCACCCGACTAGCCAACGGCTGCAGCTCGATCAGCCACACGTAACCGGAGTTTCTGAGCAGGAATGTCAACCAGACCTATAATCTAAAACTCCAGCAAGAAGGCGATTGTGACAATAATAATACAGAAAGTCCAAAATGCCTCCAAATCTGCATGAACAGTACTCATCAGGGTGATTAATCGCCAAGGACCACATCTGATATATCTAAAAATAGGTTGAGGTTGCTTCATTTTCCTTTTTGTCTCTTGTCTGCTGATGCCCTTTGCAGTTGAGTGGAGGAGTAGACCTGCAGGGCAGCCAAAGGAACCGGATTTAGGCTTAACTCCAGATTGGCTTTGCCACCACTTTATCCTCTTCACGGCACCACCGTTCGCAGCAGCGGCCGGCTGTGTTGCACATGCCCCTCCACAGAGCCCGCAGAATGTGTGTGTGCTGCTTCGGTGCTGCCGTGAAGGGCTGATTTAAACCAGCCTGGGAGCCTGGTTTAACCCTCCAGAGAGGATGGGGTGCTCGTCTGCTCTTTTCGAGGCCCCCGCGAGGGTGTGAGCCACCAGTAGGGCAGTGACAACACACAAGCAACAGCTATCATCCAACTGCAGCAACTGCAGAGGCACAGCCATTCCCAGCCACGGTTTCTAGCCAAGGAGACGTATGCCAAGTGTTGAGAAAAGCTTCCTAGCTAAAAACGTAGCAGGAATAATCAGACTGCTTTGAGAGACACTGGAGAGATTTAAAGACACTGTTTACCGGCCTGTGATTTCCTTGCTGTTTAGGGATTATGGCCTCAGTCACAGCAATAGAAAAGTTGCATCAGGACCTCAGCTTTCTTGGGGGAAAATAAGGTTCTATGCATGTGCAAAGCGNGGGGGAAAATAAGGTTCTAGGCATGTGCAAAGCTTAAAAATTCAAAGCACGCAAATGCTAAAAATCAGGCATGAAGGGAGGCTCCAATGCCTCTGAAAAAAATCCTTCCTTGCAAGAAGAAAGAAAGAAGGACAGAACAGAAACAGACCCGTAAGTCCGGATACTTCAGGTTAGTCATACGGAAAAACAGCCCAAGGAGAGATGCCTCTACTCCCCCTCCCACACTCCTCTGAGGGCTTCTACATGCTCATCCTCATCCTTTATTTCTCCACTTCTCATCCTTTCTTTCCCCACAGTTGCATATCTTTGCCTCCTTTCCCCAGCCCGGCTCCCCCTGACGAGAGCTGAGTGCTCTGAGCATCCTGGTTTTGTCCCTGCGGTGCAGGAGCTCATTTCACAACCGGCTTTGGGCTCCAAGTGTTCCACGGAGGGGCAGAAGAGGTAACGTGGCAGCAGAGGCTGCATGTCAGCAGAGAAAATCACCATGGACCATTCTTTATCAAGAAAGTTAAAAATAAAAGCACTGGGTTTTGAGTTCTGAGAACCCAAACATTAACCACATTTCCTTCCTGTCGATGCTATTTATCAGCCCTGTGCAAACCTCCACAGCGCTGTGAATTCAGAGAACAGCACCCTGGGGGCCAGAGTCTCAGCGGGGTAAAGCGTTACAGGTTTGCTGATACCGCTTTACACCTGCTGCAGACTGGCTATTTTTCAAATTTTCACACTTTTTATTTATAGCTGGAGATTTTGGTCCTAATTTTCTCAGTGCTAGATGCATTCCATGTCCTCTACATAATGCAGTCTCAGAGTTGCTCTGAACTCCGCGCCTGGGGGCAGGAGGAGCAGCATGGTGCACCTCCATTGAGACAGGGGTTCAGCTGAAACCAGTCTCATATGGGAGCTCACCGAGTGGAAGCTGCTTGTGGGACCGCAGGGCTTTAATATCTCTGCTTTGGCCCATCCGAGCTCACACGTGGGGTCTGGCAGTCACAGACCAAAAGCCATTTCCAGCTCTCTAATCTCTGATGGGTGTCACCCTCATTACGGCTGCTTCTGTTCCTTGGTGGCTGGCAGCACCTTGTGGAGCTGTGATTAAGTATTCCTTCATTTTTCTTGTGTGTGCTTTTAAAGCCCCAAAGCTCTTTGGCCACCCCTGGCTCTTCGCAGAGCGCACGTCCTCCCTGTCTGTTCTGCATGACTAGCCCTCCTCTTGGCATTCATCACTCGGGGTGACTCGGGGAGCTGCTGGGCTCTGGCAAACTCATCTGAAATAGCCAAGGAACGCAACCCACACTGCAGGACTTGATTGAGCTTTTGATCTTCTGGAAATGAGGGCACAGCAAGGACACAGCCCAGTTTAATAGTATTCAGCACTGGGTGAATGACTTCCATGAGCTCAAATGGCTCAGAACAGCTATGGAAGGCACGCGCAGCCTCCTAAGAGCCAGGACAGAGGCCCCCCTGTCTCCTAAGAGGTCAGACTACACTTGCCCGAGCTTACATATAAGCTCCTATAGTTGTATAGAAGACCCTGGATCACACATTATTTCCCGTATGTCCCAGACCTCTGCTATATCCCAGATATCTCTGGTTGGTATTTGAGGAGCAATGGGACAGCACAGAAACAGAGAGGAGTGAAGCACTGCATCCGTGTCCACACCCAACAGAAGCATGACAAAAACCTCTTTGAGTGCTGACAAACTGACCTGTGGAAAGCCTTAACCCACCTCATTCCTTGTTACACTGGGGCATGCAGTTGTCTGAGATGTCCTCCCTCTACACCAGATGAGACGTGTGTCCCCTGTGCCAGCTCTAGCTTCCCCCCACAGTTCCCCCTAACCCAGGGAGCACACAAAGCAGCTCTGATTTTTGTATACAATTGTAGCTGCTCGTTACATCCTGCAAACCCCACAGAGCTAGTGGCCCACCCTTCTCAGAAACCACCTCTCCTCTGCTTTACAAGAGCAGGGGGTGTCACACTCGGGCAAGCCCCCAGGCTCGCAGGTACCAGGGTCTGCACCCCAGCCCTGTGCACCACCATCGGCAAGGTCTAGGCAAGGCCATCCTGTTGGGAATCACATGTTTTGGGATCATTAGAGCCTGGGAAACACTCTTGCCCTTGCATTGCCCCGTGTTTGTGTAAGCGGCTTTTTGTCACGCTCACTAAAGCAGAGGGAGTTGAAGGGTGGCAGCCACTCACAGGATGAGGCACTACCGTGAAGAAACTCAACTACTGGGCACCTTCCACTGCCCTTTTCCACCCCCAGAGAGGCAAGGGAAGAGCGTGTTCCAACCAGCATCTCTGGTTTGCTTCTGAAAGCTGCCGCCAGCCCCATGAGCCGAGCCCTGGGCAGCGCAACCGGCTGGGAGCACGGCTCGGGCACATCACAGCTCGCTCGCTGGGGCAGAACCGCAGTTTTGTGGCTTTTGAGTAACGCCAGGGACTCGGCAAGCTCCTCAGAAGAGGCAGCATCTTTCTGAGCCAGTCCTTTCTGACTAACACAGTCCCTTTCAACTGTCCTTGAATTTTGCCACCGTAGAAATGGGAAGGACCTGAGGAGCCGACAGTGACTTCAGTTCAGTGGAAATTCAGACATTTGCAAACTACCTCCTTGCATCCTCTCCCTGCTGTGTCACAGAGGCCCGGTTCTTACACCGCTCTTATCTTGATTTACCATAGCCCAGGTGCTTCTTTGTATTCATTTAATGGACCATAAAAATTGCAGAGCACCGTTTTTTATCCCACCAAAGCTGCTGACAGCTCCACTGACTTCTGCTTTGAACTGGAACTGCCGCGTTCAGCCCGAAGCGATACGACGCTGCCACTCACAGTTCAGCCCTGTCAGCTGAGTTGTCATCACTGTGTTGCCTTTTGCTCTGCAGAATTAATTCCCACTTAAGCCTCACGGCATTTATTTGTTTTCCTGTATTCTTTGCCCATGAATTCATACACTAGTGTGGCAAGGTCAGCCTGTTTCCCGAATGTGGATGTCAGACAGGACCTTGTGCCTGTGCAGGAGTAGAGGTGGTCCCCTCGCTCCACAGACGCTCTTGTAGCTCTGCCCCAGCCTTCCTGCACCGCTTCAGTTTCCCAGCCTCATCCCACCAGAGGGATAACCGATCCGATTATGTTCAGGCCATTCTTGTACCTTTGGCTTACGCTGAACAAAGGAGCAAATGGGCAGACTTTGGCTGAGCTGACCTGCTCGGCAGCAGCTGCTGGCTGTGCTGGGAAGTGCCGAGATTTCTCGTTCTGCGCCGTGCGAGTGTCTCATCTGCATGGCCCTTCAGGGCCTCCGTTCATGCTGCGCCCCGGGGTTCAGGCTTGAAGAGGACGGATCTGGCTGGGATCAGGGAGGAGGAAGGATTCCTGATGCTTTGTATAGTGAAATGCTGCTGTTGTTAAAAAGCACAGCTTTTCACAGAGAGGTTCCGCAGACATGAAGCAAGCCCCAGTCTGTCATTCCACCGTAATAAACAGTCTTATATGTCTTCTTTTAAGAGCAGGGTTGAATTCTTGAAAGCTCAGGGCCTTTTATAGGATGGCAAAGCTATTTGCTGCTCAGCTGTACCTGTGGTCTGGCTTCTTGGGGTTAAATACTGCCAAACCAGCACAAGAGAGAGAGAGAAAAATTGCACAGCCAGCTCCTGTCCAGGGTGGACTACCAAACGGAAGCACTCCCACACACCCCAGCTTAGATACACTCATTGAGGAGAACAGCTCCAGGTTTTGGGGCTGAGGGTGATGAGTTTGACCCCCTGATGCTTTATCTTCANGCCAGCTCCTGTCCAGGGTGGACTACCAAACGGAAGCACTCCCACACACCCCAGCTTAGATATACTCATTAAGGAGAGCCGCTCCAGGTTTTGGGGGCTGAGGGTGATGTGTTTGACTCCCTGATGCTTTATCTTCGGTAAATCCATCCTTATTCCACCTCCTCCTTCTTCTCAAGCCTTTGTGTATATCTTCAGACCTCAGAGGCGAAGCTGCTCTGTACGCAGATCAAGCTCAGCCTGGTGGCGAGGGCCCAGAGGTGGGGAGCAGGAGAGAGACAGCTCACCAGTGCTCCCAAGAGAAAGGTCACTGCCGTTCCCAGGACGCTTTCCTCAGAGGAAACGTCTGACATTTCACCTACTTCGTCCATCAGGAGCCCGGCAGGATGGCACCATGTGCTTCGCCACCAGCTGGTGCTGGAAGCTCTGCCGCCCATGCTGACTGCCAGCCTGCATCCCCTCCACTCCCGCGGACACACAGATGTAACCCACTGGTCGCTCTTTCTGGACGTGCAGAAAGAGAACACAAAACATTCTGGCAGCAAGTCATAGCACATCTGAGATTGCTTAAGCCCTATAGAGTGTGGCGAGGACACTTTGCTCTGCGTTTCCATTTATCTGCCAAATAAAGCCCAAATCCCTTTCTCTACCTTTAATCACTGCATTTCAAAAGAATTTCCTAGTGAATACACACAACCACGTATTGGCTCTGTGTCTTCTTCTCAGTTGGAGTTAATTCTGAGAATAATGGAGGAGCTTTATCTATTAATTAAAACTAATGACTTTATAAAATTGCAGATGTGTTAAACTTTGAAAGACTTGCATTAGAGACCAATAGGAACAGGCAATTTGCAAGCTTGAATAATAAAGGAAATTGCCTTGAAATGGATATATCCTGCTAGATTAAAGCCTCTCCAACTACTAGAAATTGCAGAGGGAATTAATTGTGGCTGTTAGTCCTTAGATTACCATGTTTACCACCCTATTTCAGAGATTTGTCTGGGAATACTTCCCCTGTACCATGCAAAACTGGGAAAGGGCATTTTCCCCCTCAAGGTAAAATCGGATAGAAGCCACTTTAATGATTCCCGTTTGTTTTCTTCCAAATAGTTTCCAGATTGAGCCTACTCATTTTGCAAACATAAGGAGTCCAGCTGGATGCTTCATGCTCATCACATCCCTACCAGCAATAAAAGCTCTGCTACCTTTAATGTCACAGCAGAGAATGGCACTGAGCCCGGCAAATAAATAGGTGGTCACCCAGAGAGCAGTCAGGAATGATTACTCATGTTCTCGCCAGGACCTTGGTGATGGGGTGGGTACCCAGTCCCAAGAACATGTTTGGGGAGGTGTACCAAATCCCTGAACAATTTGCCAGAGCCTTTTCAGATGGGTGACACAGGCAAGAACCAGAGCTGCTGTCAGCCCTCCGGGTGTGAAGGGCGCCATTGCTGGCACCTCCCATCAGGGGGACAGCAGCTCCGCAGCGATGCTCTTCCTCCACGGGGCAAAGAGCGGATGCTCACATAGCTGGGGGTTTGGAGGGACAGCAGAGCTGCAGTGGGCAGAGCTCTCATTGCTGGCTGGCTTATATGGCCTTCAAGGGCCACCCCACTTCCAAGGACAACCAAACATACCACCACCTCCTCCCAGGTCTCCTCTCTGCCCTGCCTGCTAGCGGCTGAATGGGGTGATGCTGAGCTGCTGCACTTGCAGACCATTCCCAAGGACCCATTCCAAGACTGACTTGGGCAGAGCAAAGAGGAAACAAACCTAGTATCCTCTGAGGGCAAGAAAGGGTCACAAAGTGTCAGTTGTCCCCTCATTGCAGCTGCTGTGGCTGTCCCCAGACAATCCCCAGCAGCGCAGAAAATCACGGCAGCAAAGCAGAGAGAGAAAAGCCTCTGCAAAGGGGGAAAAAAGCCACATGAATGTATATGAATTTCCTTGTGGGTTTTCCAGTGCACATAGGCTAAGGAGTGCAGCTCAGCTATGATCTACTTTACTCAAAGATACAGCCCAAATCCCATCTGCAGGCTGCACTCGCCCAGATGTTTCCTGAAGCTGTATGCTGGCCAGCCTCCTGCCTGCCTTCGCCAGATGTGCAGCCCCCTCCTGCGCTGCCAAATGTTTTGCCTGCAGAGCGTGTTTCCTCGGCTGGAGTTGGATTTTCCTAATTACCAGCCTGCTCTGTGTTCCTGCCTTTCAGAAATTATTTATTCCTGCCAGCCGCTAAATCCGATGGTCGTAGGAGGTGTTTACATGGGAATAAAAATGGCAGGCTGACAAACCCCTGGTGGCAAAGGTTTCTCTTACGGACCTTTCGCACTGAAACAGGGGAAGATGAAGAGGGTTGGGATGAGAGCCAGCCCTCCAACTGGCGTACTGAAATTTAACTGGGCTTCTCTTTTTTGTGCAGGGGCTGCTAAGCATGAATTTAGCACAGTGTCAAGGGCAGATTTCATGGTCTCGGCTGGTATTCACCCAGGGCTGTGATGGAGGGAGCCCGAGAGCCTGGCAGTGCTCAGGGAAGGGGTACGGGCTCCCTGCTGGGGCTCCAGACCTACTTGCTCTGGAGGCAGAGCTGTGCGGGGAAGAAGTTCAGGCAAAGGGAGGATTTCTAAGAAAATCAGCCTGTTTTGTTATTTGGAGAGGTTATAGATTTCTATGTCTTTAATGAAAGTTGTGCAATTTTTATTGTGATAGGAGACTCCTTGTGACTGGTGGCATGGAAGTGCCTTAGGGTCCGTCTCCTTTAGCCTAGCTGCCTTTCTGCATAAAAATCAGATGATCAAAATGTGGATTCTAGACTAAATTCCTGACATCAGGCCAAAGAAGACATGGTGGAGTCCACGTGTTGCTTTGCGATGTGAACAGAAGCATGTCTTGCTTTCAGAAACGCAAAGATCAGTGAAGCAGGCTGCAGCAGAAATCCCCCCCCAACAGACCCGATTTCCCACCCCGTCCCACCCCAGGAGGGCTGTGAGCCCCCCGGGCAGCCAGCAGGACCCTGCACAGAGCACCCACCGTCAGCCCGGACCCTGCCCTCCACGTCCTGCCCTGCTAACCCTCCTCAGGTGGGCTGCACACAGGGAGAGATGCCCTGACTGGTTTCCAGTCCATACAGCGTGCACACAAATGCATGTACGTTAGGCGGCATTTCATCCACAAGGAATAATGTACTGTTTGCTGAAACCACCAGTGAGGGAGGATGACACATTGTCCATTAAGCAGCAGAACTTCTCCCGGGGTCTCAGAGTCATCTGGATGTCTCACTCACTGACTTTTCTTCTTCTGTTTCCCCAAACCCACCATATTTCCTGATCTTTTCACAGCAGTGTGTGGTGTCTCTTCTCATTTCTTGCCATGGGTGACACCCGTTGTTACTTGTCACCGTCTCCCTGCCACCTATTTATCACCCTCCCTTGTTAAGAGAGAAGCATTTACATGGATTAGTCAAGGAAGCATGTCTGGGTGAGATGCTTTCCTAACACCAACACAAGAGGTGGTAAATATTGACTCTCATTGCTGTAAACTTGTCAAGCCTCCAGCAGCACAGGAGACCAGTGCTGGCTGTGCTGCTGAGGCTGATGAGTGCAGGGACAATAACCTGAACTACCTGTAGCTCATGGGCTCAGGGCAGGACACACAGTATTTACAGCTCCTGGCTTCTGCGTCTTTTCTCAGAGCCGCCCCAAACACGTCCCCTGGTGCCCGTGGACCTCTCCTGTATCACCAAGCGACTGCGGGCGCAGGGCTGCGAGGCAGCTGCTGGACGCCTGTGAAGAGCTGGCTGGCAATGCAGTGCTGGCTCTCCTCCTTCTTTCCAGCTGCTACTTCAATTAAA
>RSEF01000013.1:9236580-9259526 GCA_003993805.1 Himantopus leucocephalus
GTGCTGGCTCTCCTCCTTCTTTCCAGCTGCTACTTCAATTAAAAGAGGCTAAAAATACACAAATGCTCTCCTGATGCTATTTTCCATGTAAGCAAGAGGAGAGGGATGCTATGCAGGCATGAATGAGAGGTGTACTAACTTGTCCTCATTTGGGGAGCCAGGGGTGGAAAGCCTGGATAAAGTGGATTTCTTCCCAGATGCAGCCCCTGCAATGATGAGTTCAGAAAGCTCTTTGATGAACAGACAGCCCTTTTCTGCACGGTCAGCTGGGGAAGTGTCAGTTGTCCAGGCAAATAAATAGAAGAGCATGGGAGACCCCAGCCAGGTCCTGCCTCCAAAACTGCCAGGGATGCTAGTACAGCCCAGGAGCTTGGCTAGCATGGTGGAGCAACGCCTAGCTCCTCAGGTCTGCATGTTTCTCCCTCCTGACAGCTTTACAACACACAAATTCACTTATATAAATCTCCTAACAAAGTCTGATCGTGTTTGTTAGGTCATCTCCATCTCCTTACCCTCACTCATGATTATAGGAGTATGAGTTAATAGCAATGAGGATCAAATCTAGTGATGGGAGCCAGCTCAGACAAAACGACCAGGATCTTTGCAAGCGTGTCAAACTGGGTATTGGAGTAATGTACAGGTGGCCAAAAGAAACGTTCAGGCACCTCCTGCGCTTCTGCAGGGAAGCACCTTTCTCCTCTGCTTCAAGAAAGCTGTATTTGTCTGGAGAGATTAATTCCAGACTTGCCAAGCAGAGTTGTCCTACTGCTTCACGCCTGCAGTGAGCAGAGCTCACCCTGCCTTGCAACTGCCTGGCAGGGATGGGCAAGGAATGGTTTATAGCGAAGACCCAGCCAGAGCGTCCCCCCAAGATTCGTGGCAGGTTACCTACACCACCTTTACATCAGCCCTACCATGAAACCTGTGTTCCCCACTTAGCAATCCCAGGCCAAACTCACTGGGTGGTACAAACGTGTTTTGGTGATTTAGGTGTACATTGACTTTGAGTGTGAACAGAAGAGATGTTCAAAGCACTTTCTCCTTCTGAGAGCAAAAATTTTTTAAAAAGCCATAAGCATTGGGTGGAAATAGAAGGTACAAGAAATCCTTCCTACAAGAATTCCTTCCTAGACAACTTCATGGAAAAAGAGCAGTTCAAAACAGAAATGCAGAAGACTTGCTCTTCCAACGTGGAAGTTGTGCATGGAAGTTACTGGCCCTACAGGTTGTATCTGAGAAAACCCTGTGCAGATGGTGAATATTGTGGTACCTGCCAGCCTCAGCCTCCCAACACGTAGGCACGTGACAGAGAGGCTGTCAGCCCTCTCAGACCCCCACGGCGCAGCCATTGGGCATGCACCGCTGTAATCCAGTGACACTGGGCTGCTGCAGCGAGCTGGGAAGTTTGTTTGTGTCCCAGTCTGGAGAAGGGGAGACAGCCCCTTCAAGAATGATTAGGGAACGGAAAGATATCAAATGGTCCCCCCAAAATAGCAGCTATTCCACAGCACAGGGCATGGAGGCACTGTCCGGATAAAAGCAGAAGGGAACAGCAGCATATGGTGAATTGCCTGATGCCAAGTGGAATTTTTCCAGCCGTGTTCGAGGAACTCGGGTCCAAGTGCTGCTTCGAAGGCCTCAGCTCTAGAGGAAGAGCCTATATATAACCATGCTGAATTTGCTATAGCAGCCAGGGCGGGGTGGACAGTACCCTGCACCTCCCTGGCACATCACCCCTCTCCCAGAAAAGACTCTTTAAAGGGCTGAAAGTGCGTTTTGGTGCAAAGGCAAGAGACAGTGAGAAAAAAGGAGGGAAGGTGCAGTTTGATGCAGGTCAAACGTTCTTTCCTTCTTACAGTGGATGTCACACCCATTGGCACCAAGAAAGGGCAAGGCAGTGAGGGGTGTCTCCAAGCAGCTCTCGCAGACGACCTCATGCTATTGCTTGGACAGGCTGAAATGTATTTTCTTTTCTTTTGCCTTAGAGCCCTTCCCCACTACCAGGCATGTCCAGACAAAAGCACAGCTCTGGCATCTCACCTCCAGTTCTGGCTGGAAGAGGACCAGCTCATCTAGGGAGCATCCCTGCACAAGGACTCCCGGTCCTGCGTATCCCAGCCCAATCCCAGCCCTACATGAAAACTTTTGTATTCCCCCCTAGCCTGACATCAGCCTTTGAGATGTATAGAGAGCCACGCGTCGGGATGTAAAGGGCTGGCTGGATTACTCAGGCTTTGAGCACCATCTCCTGTCCTGTTGGCTCAGCTCCATCTGGGTACCAGAGCGAACTGCCCGCAGCCGAGAAGCAACACACTGTGCTGCAGCAGATACACTGGGGCTGCGGCTGCTGGCCGTGCGCCACAAACCTCCCAGCACAAACACGTCTTTCATGGGGTAGTGTCATCTTTTCCAGGTCTGGATAAATAGCCCTCCGGATTTCTTAGCACCAACTTCTGAGCCTCTTAACACAGTGGTGATATGAGACCAGAGAGGGTGGGAAGGTGGATTTAACTTCGGAGTTTACAAAGTATTTAGAACCAGTTCACTTCTCCCAGCTTTGAAGTTTTATCTTGTCTTTCCTCTAAAGGAGGTCTGCGCTGTTTTCCTTTGAGGACTTTGTAATTATTCAGTCTCCCGGGAGCTCCAGCACTTATCGCATTAGTAACAGCTTCAGCATGGAGGCATTTTCCCGAAGTGAAATGCTACTTGACTGTAACAGGACACTCAGCCTTGACGGGGGTCAGATTTGACGTCAATGACACACGTTGGCTTCTATCCTGGGTGATATCGATGCACAAGCACCCTCCTGCCCTCACTTTCCCCCCGTCCTCTGATCCCCAGGAAGGAGGAGAGACCTCCGTTCAGGACCATATGCCAGCTGCCAGCACCCTGGATCATGATCAGTCTCCTCAGAGACATCCAGTCCACCAGCTGGTGACTATGCCCAAGTTCACATCCCCTCCCTACTCCATACCAGTAGCAACAGTTCTCCTGGACCTGTCTCCAAGGGGCTGTAGGTATTAACACGTGTTCCAAGTGGCTCAGCTTCTGCCACTCTGAACAAACCCACACAGGGCTTGGAGACTCTTCCTCCCCCACCACAAACTGAAGGAGACTCTGTCCCTCTGGGTCCACCTCAATGTGTGGCAGCAACCACAACACCGTAACCACAAAGCTGCTGATCCCAACCAAAATGGAAGAGAGCACAGCTGTGGTGCATCTGGCTCCCTCCATAAGAGATGGCAAAGCCCACCTGCATCACATCAGCCTTTGTTTGGTGTGTTCCTCACATAAACATGTGCGTGCATATGTATGCAAGCTCAACACAGCCACCACTCATACCAGCAAACATAGTGCCATCCAAGGGGGCCAGCAAAGCTCATTCTTCTTCGGGGCCGGGATGAGACAGCAGCTGTTGATGTTGGCATTTGGAGTTGGAAGGGCACTTGGGAAGTGTTTGGGAGCCCTGTCAGCTCAAGGAGAGTGCAGAAGCCAAACTGAGAAGCTGCTGGACCATGGGAGGCAGCGGTGTCTCCGGTTGGACACACACTAGGTGAGCTACAGAGCTCTTGGCCTGCAGAGACACTGGTGCTATGGCCAGCTGCCGGGAGCTCTGGTCCTGCAGAGCACGAGATGCAGAGACCCAGAAAGCTGGTTATGAAGATAACCCTAGGAGCTTTCTCATTTTTTTCTTTTAGGTATGCCCAAAACACCCACAAATTGTTCTCCTCTGGCCAGCTCTCACTCTACAGGACTCGCAGTAGGAGATTTTTTTCTTTTCCATCATTCTCTGCAGCCAAGTGGGGAAAAATGGTTAAAAGCCTGATTTGGGAGAAGGGCTGGAGCTGAAGCAGGATGTGGGCAGTGTGCTGCGATGCTCCTGCTTCCCACGGGTGTCAGGGTGCCCCTGGGCAGCCCGGCAGGCCAGCCCGGCTACAGCCCAGCCCGGCACCGAGCCCAGCCAGGCCAGAGAGCCCACACTGCTGGACGGGCACCTGAAGGGAAATGAAATGGTGGAGCTGGCAGCTGGTAGACAGGGCCACATGCACACACACTCCCTGGCCGTGTTTTACTCCTTTTTTAGGAGGATAGATACTAATCTGGGTTCCAGCACTAGGAAAAACACTGACTGTGCACAGAAATTGGCTGCGTTGTTCTGCATGGGGCTCCTGGCCTTTATACCCAAAGCTTGCTCCTATCTCTGGGTCCCCAGAGACCCCAAGGCGCCGGAGTTCCCAGGAGGTGTTTCCCTTTACCTTGTGTCGTATCTCCAGTTGAGCGTAAAGCCAAATGACCCCTGCATACATGTGCCCACACAATCCTGGTGCAGCAAACACCAGCTTGGCACAAATCAAAGCACCACAGCTCATGGCAGCACTTGGGTGGTCTTGTACCCCTTCTGCCCTGAACCTGGAGCAATAGGTGCTGCTCTGCAGAAAAGCAGGGTTGCAGCCTCCCACCCCGCAGGTGATAGTAAAGGGATGGAAGTGACCCACCAAGTCATCCTCTTCTGCCAGTGCTGCCCCGGCGGATGGGCTCAGAGCAGAGCTGATGAGAGCAGAGGGGAGCCTGTGCCGCACGGAAAAAGGCTGAATGTTAAAAACTGCAGAAAGAGAAATAGCACCAAAAAAGGTCTCACAGACTTTATCTATTAAAGAAACATGTATTGTAAGCTCTCCAGATCCAGATATTTGCAAAGAATAGCAGCTCTGCTGGTAAAGAAGACTTATTTACTCAGTTGTATTGCCTGACACTGGCAAGGAGAGGAAGAGGTTAACCCAGATGGAGGGTTTGCTCCCTGAACATTGTAGGATGCCACATACTGTCACTTGCGCCATTTTCAATTTATGCCTTTGCTAAGTGTGGGTGGATTGCACAAGCGTGGGGTGAAGATGAGCATCATTTTCACACTAATAGCAGCAAATTGTAGATTATGGCCGAAATCAAGAGGAAGAGGACAAAGAGAGGCCTGCAAGAAATAAAAAACATCACAAAAAACAGAGCTGGAAGAGACTGCAGGAGGCTGGCTGGGCCTTTACCCTGCTCCAAGGCAGGTTCAGTTTTTCCCGTCCCACGGGATGCTCACTGCCCAGGCTGCCCAGCCACCCCTCCCAGCCCGTCACAGCCTCCCCCCAGAGCTCCAGCACCCAAACGAAGCCACCCCATTGTGAGCACAGAAGCACAATTAAAAATGCTGGATACGAGGCTGGCCCAGGATTGCTCCTCAGTTTGGGAGTCACAGAGGGGATGAAGGCATGAGGATGGCAAAGGGCCTCACCTGAAGCTGCTGATGGACTTTGCTGCCTCACTCAAAGGGGGAAATGGGGTTTGTGGAGTGTCTTGCTCTTTTGTGTTTGTTAGCCTTCATTTTGCTTCTCCCTGAGAAGTGCTGAGAATGATCTCGTCACTCAAAGCATTTGGGACCTGCCAGCCCTGGGACAAAAAGATTAATAACTTGTTACATCTCCTTTATTAGTAGTGAACATTTTAGTTCTTCCAGTGCATCTTTGATACTTTCATTCCCTCACATAGAAAAAACTTGTCCCACGGTGCTTTTACAAGATCACACCTTATTAAGACAATGAAGTTACTTTGCTTCTGGTGATCTGTTTTCAAACCCCCCAGATTAGTAATAATGTTGTAGTTGTGCCTACGGTTATAAATGGTCTTGTCCTCCCTTCCTATAAATATTTCTCCGCGCCTTGTACAAGGGTATGAAAGCTGGCACAGTGTGGTGATTTTCTGCAGGGAACACGGAGCTGAAACCCATTGATAGGACTGATGTGTGTTGGGAAACGCACAGTCCCTGGAGAAGCCCACTCTAATCCTGAGGCTAACCACTTTGCAGTGCTACAAATGAAACCAAATTTGTTACTGTTTTTAATTAAGTAAACCAATTCACATAGCAAATGATTTAGAGTGGTAATGTTGCATAATAGTGTCTAAAACTGTATATTCTAAAGAGAAATGTATAGGGTAATGCTGATCATTACCGGAAAAAATAGCAGTGCATGCTTGGGGAGCTAAAGCAAGGAAAAACACAGAGCCCCCAAAATAGCATCTATGAACCAGGTTATATTTTTAGCCTCCTGCGAGTCAGAGAGGGGGACAGGAGCCAGAGACACGCAGGATCTGCACTTGAGTGAGTCTGTGCTGCAGACGCTCCCTCACAACAGCACAAGGAGAGCCCCTGAATGGCAGCAGATGTTGTCCACACCAGAGATGCTGAGCCAGCAAAAGCTCTCTCATCGGTATACCTCTGTTTATCATCCGGCTTTATGGGCACAGCAAGCCAAGCCGGCTGGGTCAGCAGGGTGGGACAGAGGACACCTGGTCTAAGACAGAGAAAAAAGGCACGAAATATGATCCAGTGATTTTTCACCCCCTCTGGATTTGGAAATGCCACGTGATTCTTAATGGTCTGTATAATCACAAAGTGTTTTACTCAGAACATGAAACCTCTTACAAAAGAAGCAACGATCTCAGCCAAGGTTTCCAGAATCCCTGCGGTGCAGTAATAAGATGTACGCAGGGACCTGGGAGCCTGGCATGTAACTGCTGAGCCTGGGTGCCACAGTGCAGATATCTTGATCGCCTCAGGCAGGCAGGCAATGCCCACGGCTTTGGGGTATGAGCAACCCTATGAAAACAAAGGAGCAGCAGCATCGCCCTGAAAGCCAGAGAGCATCAACACCAATGTAGAGAAAGATCTTTGAAACCCCATCAGTTCTAACCAGAAGGCAGGACCTGCCCACAGCAGTCTCCTGGGTGCCACAGATGAAAACATATCTATCGATCGCCGGAGGGACAAAAAAATACAGGGACCATTCTCGTTGTCATTCTGCTTTAAAGGCAATGAAAAGACATTGCAGATATGTAGTGCTGTGGAGCTGAGGCTAAGCGATGTAAAATGTAATCTAACAACGCTGCAAGGCAGGAACAGAGTTAGAAACTCAGCTGTGCCGTTGGCAGACAGTGGGGAAAACAAGTTTCAGTACATTGGGCATCACTGGCCATGCAAACCCAGACCGTTACCATTGTGTCTGGTTTCTGGGATGGCGTGTTTGCTTCTGAAGCATGTCAGCTCTGCCTCTTCAGTGCTGCCGGCTCTGTAGCCTGTCTCACATTGCCCTCTGTATGCGGCATGGGTGGAGGGACCTTCTGCACACTCGTTTCTGGGTTCCAGAGACTACTCAAGGCAGCTTGTCCACAGAACAGATAAGGCCCCGAACCAACAGGTTTTCCCAAGCAGTTCACTTTGTGCAATGAATTAAAGATCAGACCTTTTAGTTTTACTCACTAGTATCCATCTCTTTGATGAATTCAGAGAGGGGAACCCGCTCAGTTATGGACAGCGCGTTACAAAGCCTGCATCCTAACAGACACCTTAAGGTGTTCTCAAGGTCCAAAATGTGTCTTAGCACATCTGTTCTGTAAAAGTCTGTTGCTTAATTACAATTTTAATCTACAGCTTGATTTCTGAAGCTCTGGAAACGTTGAACCAGAGCTGGACCACAAAATCGGGTGTACAGTGTATTCCAAACTCCAAGCCTGAGCTTGAACATCCCCTGGTCATGTTTGCTCCAAAGGCAGTCCTAAAAGTCAAATTCAGGTAAATCCTGACCAAAATTACCCATATTCTCCCAAGTCCCCAGTTGCTTCCAGAGGGTTTCCAGAGCTCTACCAGCAACCACAACCTGTCTGTTTGTAGCTTTACATCCTCTGACAACACTTTGTCCTTATTCATCTACTCAGAGTGAAGTGTTTTCAGCTCAGGGATAGATGTTTCAGGTTGCTGATGACTAATGGAGTTCCACTCCCATTAAGCCACCACGTTAATCTGCTGAGGGTCACCGGAGAGAGCAGGGACTCGTTGTCTTCATAAGCTGTCTAAGTGCCTTCTAGCACACATCCCGCTCCCCGAGGTGTGTGCACAGGCCATTGCCACCAAGAAAGCCTCCAGCGTGCAGGAAGACAGATGGCTCTGATAAGAAGTGGAGGGATGGATAAGCATGATGTAGTTTGTCAAAGAAGGGCTCTCCTGGTGTGGGACTGCTGTCGGTCTGAAGGACAGGCAGGGAAAGGGGCTGTCAGCAAAGACCGAGGTGCAAAAAGCCAGAAGCGCCTTGACTTGCCCTGCCTTTGTGTCACAGGGGCTGTGTCTCCACACAGGGCACCATGGGCGCCATGGAGCATGCCTGGGAGATCAGCCTTGCTGGAGGACTGGAAACGCTGATGTCCAATAAGACACAAGCTTCTACCAGCAGCTCCACTGCTGGAGACTTTCCTACATCTCACGCCCATGCCAGTCCTCCAAGACCTCAGAAAGGTTGTGCTGATGCTACAACCTCTGCCTCAGAGAGGATATTGATAGATTTGCTTTCTGCTGCTCAGACATAATTTTTCACAATATTTTTAGGAATTTTGGTGTCTTCAGCGCCTGTGTCCCTCTGTTAAGTTTGGTGGAACAACAACAAGTTCAAAGTTATTAGGGGGATGAGGCGAGACAGTGAAAACCCATGTAAGCCTTGTTCCCTTTAAACACCAGACAAAAAAAGCCCTTCCTGTGTTTTTTATCCCCCCATCTGAAATTANCTCTTCAGCACCTGTGATCCTCTGTTAAGTTTGGTGAAACTTAACCAACAAGTTCAAAGTTATTAGGGGGATGAGGCAAGACAGTGAAAAACCATGTAAGCCTTGTTCCCTTTAAACACCAGACAAAAAAAAGCCCTTCCTGTGTTTTTTATCCCCCCATCTGAAATTACTGGGTACATTTATTACAGCTGCAATCAGCTGACAATGAGGAATAGGCCGAGGCCATGCTGAGTGTCAGTACGGTCCCTCAGAGCTGGGTCCTGAATGTCTCCTCGGTACCCGGAAAGGTGATACCAGGCCCTTTCCAGGCACTTGCCTGACCAGTGAGATGTACCTGGCCACATGCTCTCTCTCTTGGCCATAAAATAAAAGTCTTTCTATCTCCACATGCGTCCTTCCCGGAAAAGAGCAAACCACTCTCAGAGAAGGGCATTCAGACCAAAGCAGGAGCAACGCCAGCACTAATCCTGGCAGGGAAACAAGGAGTCCTTCCTGTGACGGATGGAAAAGTAGGAAGATCAATGTGGAACGAAAGAGCTTTCCAGTCCCTGGTCCTAGTGGCAAACATCCAGCCCTGGTACACTGGGTGGTTTGTTCGATGCCCGGCGTGGAAAGAGGGAGAGTGAATAGCCACACAGTCAACCAGAAGCCTGGTTCCCTGGCTGCTTGGCATGGATATTTGGGGTATGAGAGTGAGAAACCCTGCCTGCGCGTCACCCGGCAGGGCCCGGCCCTGCAGAAGACAGGATCTGCTGTGATAGTTGGATAATCACTGCGGCACAAGAGGCTCTGCCCCAGCATCCATCCCTGAGATAGCAGCAGGAGTATCCTCCCCTAATGAAAGGGCTTTGCCTAGACCCAGGTCATTCACAAGCTGAACCCCTCTCTCGTTTCGCATTCAGGTGCTGTAATGAATTAACAATGGCAGTACATTAAATGCCGTGCTGTTTTCCGTGGGTCCAGCCTGCCTTGCCCTCACCTGGCTGCATACATTGACTGCAACATCTGGCACGCAGCTCAAAACCCTGAACAATAACACACAGCCACACTCAGGGTCTGTCTGTCCCATGCCCAGTGGTTGGTTAATGTGCTTGGCCCCAACTTTCCAAGCTCCTGTGCCTGTGATGCTCTTGGCTTCTTGTCCAACCCAGGAACACCGCATAGACACCAAAAAGTAAGGAGATGGTGAGCAACTAGATATTGCAGCACCCTTCACACGCCATGTCGTCTCTCACTGAATTACAGACTACCATCTTCCATGTTTTCTGATAGGAAAGTGTCTGTCCCAGCTCTGCCCCTCTGCCTTTCCCCTCTGCAGCACCTGCCGTGGGCAGCTATCTCAGCAGCACTTGCTTAACAAGATTTATTTGCCCCAGAGATACTTGTGTTGAAAACACTTCACAAGCATCTCTCTGTTATTGTTGATGGAGCTAATGGATGAAAAAAAAAAGGCAACAACTTGCTTGTCCGTACTTGGCTATCGGAATTGCACCAAGAAATCAGGCTTTCCTAGCTCTTAATCTGGATTGATTTCAATACTCCTGCTCACTGCTGTCAGTGTCAGAAAGGCAGGAGAATACAGCAGATTAAGATTGCACAGCTCTTAAAACACCTCAGCCCTGCCTGTACCTTGGCGCTTCCAGCTGGCGTGTGGCTGGACGTAGCTCCAGCCCCAGGACGGAGGAATCCATCTGCTCACAGGCAATGTGCTCCGGCACAGACAGCCTGGGAACAGGCTGGGACGCTGCATTTGCCTTTTCTGCTTTGGAGCTCCTGCCTGCTTAATGTCCCACCAAACATGAGCTTCGTATTTTTCAGCTGGTGAGTGCTACAGTCCCTTGGTTACAACAGCTTTGGGCAAAGTGACATGGGGCAATAAAGGTCACATGGAAATAGGATACTAACCCCAGGGCTGGATACTAACCCCAGGGCTGGCTTACGTACAGATGGGGGTGAGCACGGGGAAAGCCTTGCGGCATCCCTGCTGATTGATCGCGCCCCGTTGTGTTGCCTGCCCGGGGCATACCCTTCCCTGAGGCAGTAAAACATTTCATGAGCTAGAAAAATGAGGAAAGTTTATGAAGAGCTGCTGGTGCTATATTCACAAGCACACAGAGGGAACAGAGAGATTTTTATTTCCCATCATGCTTAGATTATTGTTATAAAGCTCCCTGAGATTCCTGACATGGGGGGTACAGCAGCAGCAAGGCTGGCTGGAGAACATCGTTACAGGACAAGCAGCGTCTTGTGAGGTCCGTGATAAACAGCTCAGGAAGCGATTGGGAGCAATTCCCTGTGGAACAGGCTGGGCAAAAGGACACATTTTTTTCTGCATACCAAAACTTGTGGAAGATTGTCAGGCCTTTTTCTCTCAGCGTTTGCATTTACCACAGCTGCACACTCAGGCTTGGAGTGGCACCACACCATACCTCCCTCCCTTGCCCTGGGGTGGTAGCTTCGCTTCTGAGGGGAAAAAGCTATTTTCCCCTTCACCCTTTGCAAAAGCTATTTTCCACATTCACAGACCGCTTTGCCGAAGTGCAATCGCCAGCCCTATGCTCCATGGCAGAAAGGTACTGACACACACTGACACAAGCCTCCATTTCCTATACGCTATGCTGAAGAGCACATCCTAGGATACGAAATCTAACGTTGCAATATATGTTTCAAACATAACCGAAGAGACAAAATGCTCAGTCCAACCCAGAGCCTGCACTGCTTCTTCTAAATTAACAAACTTTGAAGGCGGATCCATTATCTAGTTATTCCAGTAAACACTGGACAGAGTCCCAGCTGCCATACTGGGAAGGGAGTGTGGTCGGGCAGGACCTGGAGGGACTCCAACCCGCTGTGATGCCGCTGGTGTCCGACCTCCAGCTCTCTCCCAGGCAGTGCCTCGGGGCAGCAGAAGGCATTGCAACCCCGACTGGGGCTTGAAGCGGACACCTCCCAGTCCCTGAGCCTGCTAAAGAGCCACCCAGCACATCCCAGTGCCCCAGCTTGCTGGAAGAGCATTAAAAAAAATTATTAAGCTGTTCTGTTTGACGTAGAGGAGGAGAGGGAGAACTGTGATGGTAAATCCTGCTCACCTGTGTTTGCCCCCACGCCACGTTACTATTACTGCCTGTCCTGCTGCTCTGGCCGCCCTACCAGCCCAGGCTGCGACTGGGGAAGTGACTCAGGAGACAAAGCTGCACAACTGGTGTTTTCTTTCCCCTGCTGACATCCCTCAAGCCACCCTCCTGCTGCCTCCTCCAGTGGGCTGCACAGATTTGGCAGTACCTGGCTGAAGAGGGGGGTGTTGGGTGCACTGGGGTTTGCAGGGCAATGCCGGAGAATGTTTAGACCAGGGGATCTGCACCAGGTGCACCGGGGAGAGCTCTGACACGGTGTTTCAGACACAGGAGCCCCAGGCTGCCTCTCCTGCAGCACCAGGGGAGGTTTCCACCCGTGTCACACAGAACAGACCCCTTGCCAGGGTGTCCCCCAGCCCTGAGCCCGGCATCGCACCCAAAGCCACCAAAAGGTGCTGGACTGTGAAACAGAGCATCCCAGGCCCGGGCAAATCCTCCATCCTTCTGCTGCAGCGCTCACGTGTGGTGGGAAAGCAGCAGTAAGCAGCAGCCACGTCCGCAGCACTGATGCAATGGCTCCACAAACGCACGTTTGTGCCCCCGCTCCTCCATCTGCCTAATGCTGCCCAGCCAGCAAAGCCCCAGGAGAGCCAGCAGGGCCAGCCTGCCCCGTGACACCCCCGCTAAACCCAGACCCTGGGACACATCTCACTGGGGTGCTCATTAAGAGGCAGGAATGATGTATAAGGCTCCACACCCCACAGCTGAGTCTGGGGTAAGAGTAAATAGGAAAATCAGCTTTTGATTTGTAGTTGGAGAAAAAGGTTATCTGGCATTGCTTAGGGAACGAACAAAAAACCCTGCAGTGCTCATTTATGGAGTCACCCTCCTCCCCTCCCGGTAAGCTGCGGTGACAGGAGTTTAGTGATCCTTTTTCAAACCGTAGGAATTTATTTTACACAGTCCATGTCACTTCCAGAGCAGGGGAATATGCACCGCAGAGTCTCAAAGGAACTTTGAGACTAATTTGGTAGGAGCAGCCCTTCCAATCTGTTGTTGTTTCAAATGCTGTAAAAGAGACAGCTCTTGATAATGTAGGATCTCCTTGGCCAAACTCAACTCCAAACCATCTGCAGGCACAGTGGCTTTAAATGAGCAATCCTGCAACCACAAATAATATATGGTGAGAAATAGCTGGTCAATTAGCAATCCTCCTCCTCCCCGTGTCCCAGAGGACGCGTGTGCAGGACAGAACGTTCATTTATTGGCACGACTGCGCTATTTTCCTTTCATTTCACTTTTGTAAACAGCCCCGTTTGTGGGTCACTGAGGACTGAGGATGCCATACGGCCTCCAGGTTCCCCCCAACGTGCCATCACACTTCATTAAAAAATGAGTGGAAGGATAAGGAGCCAGCCTGCTAATTCCCTCGGTGTCGCTGGGGTGAGAGGTCTCTCATTTTCACAGGAGCCAGCCTCTGCACCAAGTGAAAATTAAATATTGGGCTCTTGGGATCATTTATTTTATAGCTTTGGCAGTTGCCAATAAAGTCTCCTGCTCCCGCTTTCTGAAGGGCAGGTCACCTTCAGAGGCACACGAAGGGCTAAGGAGGTGCGCTGCTCTGATCCCCCGCTCTCTGTTCGAGGTATGTTTAAGGCACCACAAGAGTCTCTATGGAGATGACATTCTCCCTTTTACTGCCTCTGATACCCATTGAGAATATAGCTGGGCTCCAAAATTAAATAAAGGTAGAGAAATAAAAGTTAATTTTATAAAAGTAGATGCAGATAGGAAAATATTAAACGGTGCTATGCTGTGGTTAGATTCAGGCACTGCACATCAAGACCCTTAAGTTTTAAGCTTAGCTCTACTATTAATTTGACACTAATATGCAGGCTTGGCCAGGTTTCCTGACTAATCTCTATCCATTTTCCCATCAGTAACACCGGAATAACAGCATGGAGCACTAAGGAGTTGTTTGTTAATATTTGTAGACAATCTTGAGATCCATTTTTAACTCTTGTTTATGGACTTAGGAGAGCTCCAGCAGTGATTTCAGAGCACACTGTGGATTTGAGGTACCTCCTAAGAAATGGATTTGTCCTCTGTCCCTTTGTTCTGCTCTCTTGGTCACATCCTCCGTGCCAAGGAGAGCAGCAATCGAGACAAAGGATGGAGGGTTTCACTCCTGGTGCATTTCCCAATTCATAGGAAAGGACACAGCTCCCGCGATGAGAGAACATAATTTCAGCTGATTAACCAAGATCTAGGCTCAATGTACATGCTGGGTGTGCAGCGAGCACTGGCTGCCTCTGGGATGAGGATGGGAAGGCAGCAAACCTGCTAGATACCTCCAGGCTAGGAGAAGAGATGACAAAGGGGTATTGGAGTCAGCAGTAGCTCTATGTCAAGTCTGTCTTGGGGCGTGAAGTGCTGCAGGCATGAAGCTGTGAAGGGAGGGATGGCTCTCAGCTAGCGTTAGTTGTCTGGAAGTCAGGCATCAAGGTCCCTCCACCATCGGGTCGCGGGCATCTCCCAGAGGGCAGCTGAGCTCTGTCTCCAGGCTCCTCTCTTTGGAGAGGAAGGGTCTGGCTCTCAGGGATGCAGCAGGGAAAGGAGGGAACCCCGCTCTCAGAAAAAGTAAAATGTCCCAAGCATCGTCATTTTGTTACTGGATGCCTTCAGATCAGGGCCGTGAGAGCTAGAACAGCTGCCCTGTCTGTATTTTAGCTTAAGCATTCATCTGAAAAGGAGAAATGCTCACTAACACGGGCCCCAGAGCTCAGCCTTGAGAGAAGCAGCTTTGGGAGTTGCCCCTCTGCTTCGCTGTTGTGTTCAGATCACCCCAACCTGAGCAGGATCTTTGGCATCTGAAGCATCAGCAGTGACCTTTAGACAGGCTCGTTCTGCTGCCACTCGCTTTCCCATCCACGCGCATCCTGCATACAGACGGCCAAACCGAGCGTCCTGACTTTCTCCCCCACCGGTTCAGGTGATGAAAATAATTGTATGGGGAGAGCCGTGATGAAAACTAACATGCGCACAGATGAAAGCAGAGGATCTGAGCAGGAACAACGCCGTCTTGTACTCTGCATAGAGGCGGTGCCCATCGATACGTTTGCTTTGCAGATGTGCGATGGTGACGGTGTCGAGCTGCACCTCTCAGAAGCAGGCAGTGCTTCGCAGCTGACAGCAGCCAGGCGGCGAGGAAGGATCTATTACAAAACAGCCCGCATAGTCACTGTGTAATTGGGATCTGCTGCTGGGCTCCCTTCCGTGGAAGGGGGTTTCGAAAGCATTTCTTATCACAATTAATAGGAGCCTGCCAAAGCGTGTCTCCCCTCCCTGTCCTGCAAACCACTCTGACAGGCGAGTTACCGTTTTTGCCCGCCGATGCCATTTGTAACCACCCCTGTGCTAACAAAAGTGCATTCACCCTATAAAATCCCTTTAAACTAAATATAGCTGCGGGCAGAAATTGAAAGTCTTACTAAACAGAGAGGAGTTGTTTGGGGTTTTTTTTATAAAAGAGCTTTCTGAAAATGAAACCTGACATGATCCAGCCTCAAGAAGAGAAAGCAAATATTTATCACTGGTGGGGAACGTGAAGAGAGGGAGGCAACGGGCAGTAACTCAGCCTGGGCTGTGCAGGGAGTCGTTCATGGCACTATAATCAACACAACCTGGCAAAGAGGGTTCCTCTTTTCTCTTCTCTCCTTGTAAGTCCCGTTCCTTCAGGAGGATCCTTATGGCCTTTGAAATACTTTAAAAGGTCAAATTACACAGTGGGAAGAACTGCAGAGAGAGGGGGGGAAGCAGCAGAGAGAAAAGCCATCAGAGGAAACCCACTGAGAGGAGAATATTGGCTAGATAAATAATATCATATTAAGCAGAATCCAAGAGCCAGACCTGCCATGCTCTGCTAACAGAGAGTGAATAATTACGGGAGGGGTTAGGAGGTGAAAGCCTGTCTCCTGTAGGGGATGAGGAGAGGATAATAAGCTTAGCACAGTCGCAACGGCAGCCAAGGAAATCTGACCCCTTATCACACAGTTATCTGTAGAGAAGTGGATGAGATTAGGCCCATAATGGGATTGTTGCCACATGAAGCTTTGCATTTCTGACGTTGCAAAGAGGTTACTGACACCAATCCCCGCTAATTTATTGAATTGCCGCAATAAAAATGCCTTCCCTACTGAAAATAGCAGAGAGTAACTGAATAAACCTCTTGAGTAAAAGGGGATTCA
Organism: Himantopus leucocephalus; assembly: GCA_003993805.1. Taxonomy (NCBI): domain Eukaryota; kingdom Metazoa; phylum Chordata; class Aves; order Charadriiformes; family Recurvirostridae; genus Himantopus; species Himantopus leucocephalus. The sequence goes on from RSEF01000013.1 coordinate 9,252,497, forward strand.
TTGCCTGAAGAGGATTTGCGGGGCACCGCAGTTATTGAGTTAGCAGATTCAGAGGCAGCCAGCTGCCCTCGGCGGGGCTTGAACCGAAGCGTGATGCCTTCCCCGGCCGTCCCGCTTCTCATCCCCACCCCGCACGGAGCCGGGCTCAGACTCCCCGCTTCAGAGGGAGGGGAAGCGACTTGTTCAACGTCACGCAGTGAGTGGAGGAGGTTGGGGGATTGCCTTCATCGTTGTGCCAAGTCAGCGCAGGATTCGGGATAGGAGCAGATCCCTGTTGTCCCCCCTGTTTCCTGGGGCAGGGTGCCTGTAAGGCTAATCCGAACCTGGATACGGCCACGACAGCTGGGATTACCTTAACTCTTCCTTCTTCCTCCCCATCTGCTCCCGGCAGAGCCGCCCCANAGCAGAGCCACCCCATTGCCCCTGCACCCGGGAGGGGCCAAGGGCAGCGGAGGGTCCTCAGGGCCGGGAAGCAGGTTCTCTGACGGTGTGAAGGACCAACAGCAGGGGGGACTGCCCCAACTTCTTCGGTGACACTTCCCCTCCTCTGACCTTTGGATCTTCTTTTGGGGGCCTTTTTTCCCCTTGGAAGGAACTTTTTGGGTGGTTGATTTTTCTCCCAACAGTTTGTGAGCTTCTCAGCATCTGCGTGGCCCAAACACATTAGTATCCTGGGAACTCATGACAGCTATTGACAGAAAATACTGTTTAAGCAGTGGCTACTGATAAAGCACAGATGGAAATGGGTAGAAGTTGGCTGTAAACAATTATCGTGTGAAAAGCATGTGATTAGAGTAGCATTTGAGAGTGAGTCAGCTAAGACTAGCTAAAGATTAAGAAACTTGAGGATAATGCTGTGGGAATTGTTTCTCAGGGAACAGCAGATTTACAACCCCCTCCCCACAAAAAGGCTGAATTCTTTGAATCCTTCTAGACACACAAGTTATGGTGGAAGAAAAAAGCATTTTGATAAAGTCAAAACACATTGTTTCAACATTTTTAAAATCAGACGGTCTGTTTAGGGGCTAAAACCAAAGTGGTCAGATTTTAATTTTGAAATATCCTTTGTTTTCAAAGTTGACCTGCTCTTTGCAAAACGCAAAGCAAAACCAGAGGTTTGAAAGTGTTAAATTATCCAAAAAAGAAACAAAATGAAAGGTTTTGTGTTGAGCCAAAAAAATGTTTTTCTTCTTTTTTCATTTCAGAAAGAAATAAAAATGTTTTGATTCAGTGCAAGCTAACATTTTTATTAGATTTTTCTATTCAAGCATCAATCACAAAAAGCCCTCTTTTTTCCTCTGTGCTAATTAAGAGCATTTTTGGCAGGAGGCAGAGCAGAGAGGGTACAGCCCCAAGAAGCAGCTTTTCATTTGTGCTTCATCGTATCATACCGAGAATAATCTTTCCACTTAACCAAACCATAACTTGGCACCTTTAGCACATTCCTCCCAGAGGAAACTGGGATGGCGCAGGAGGGTCAAGAAAGAAGCGCTTTGACAGAGCAGTGTGGGAATGCAAGGACCAGGACAGCGGAGCTGAGAGATGCTGGTGAGGACACAGGGATGCTGCATGCAAAGATCTTCTGCCCTGTACAGAGGCGAGAAGCAAATAGGGCTGGTTTCCCCTCTCTTATACTGCATTCATTTTAGCGCATTGGCATTTCTGTACTGATTTGGGGATATATTTTAAGGACACTTTCAGCTCCATCATTCTCCAGCTTGGAAAAGGCCAGCAAGCATCACAAACGAAGCCTTCCAGATGACAAATAGAGATGGGCTTATTCCTTGCAGAGGATTTTCTTGTTCACGTTGCTGGGAAGATGAATGGACAAATGGATAAATGAAGCAGCCGTTCCCACAGGGATGATGCTGCAGGCACACAGAGTTCAGCCTTCAGGTTTAAGTCTTTCTGTCTGTAACCTGAAACTTGCTTTAAATGCCCCAAATACGATGCGGACATAGAATAATTTAAACATGGCAGTGTGAGCTGGAGTGAATGAGGGGCACAAACACAGAGGCAGTGAGGGGCTGGGTCTTGTTACTCAGCCAAATGGCAAATCTGGAGAGCAGAAGGTGGAGTGTGTAGTACAGAGCAAATCCTGCAGGACACAGACGCTGTTTTTCTCTTGGAAACACTGGATGTTTTACACTGACCATATCTCAGCAGAGCACTTGACCCCCACTGTCAGCTCATTAAAGAAGCAGTCTTCCCTGACACCAGTAACCGTTGGCATGAACTGTTATGAAACTCTTATTCTTGCTCTTCTTAGTAACGGGATTTTCCAAAACAACCTCAAACACAAACATTTAACCAGAAGAGGGTTCTAGTCTGCAAAAGAATCCTGCAACCAAGTGTAAACTTAACTCTCAGTCCAAAGCACCAGCTAGCCCTCCAATGCCACAGGTTTAATACCATATTGTCTCCTGCAAGAGGTAAGACCAAGGAGCAGGACCAGGTTGAAGACGTGGCCTCCACAGTGAAACCAGCCAGGCTGCAATCTCCTTGCTCCCAGAGTCAGCATCTCACTTGTTTGGAAGGGGAGTGAAAGGTTACCATTTTGATGTACTTGCTTCTTGCAGTCATTTTCCATGGGTATAAAAGATGACGCACAGGGAAAAAAGCAATGAAGGCAGCCCTCCCTTCCCCCCTCCCCTCCTCTCGTGTAGTCCCCTCCATTTCTTTCTAGTCATTTAATTGGAAAGCATATTTGCTTGTGACGCACTCCAGATATCATGTTCCCTCCTGATTGTTTCCACTTTGTTTGCCTATATATTAATTCTTACAGCTCACTGCCTGTCTCTACAAAGAAGGTCTCTGCCCAAGAAGACAACCCCTCCGCCAGCCACCCGTGTCACGTACCGTGCGAGGCCACCCGGCTTTCTCACCACATGGTGAAAGAACACCTTGTTTGGGGTGGCGGGTTGGGTTTCCATGCCAGGGTGAAGGCAGTCACAGGCCTTCACGGGAGGGATGACGGGCATGTCCGTAACAGGAAAATAGGATGTCTGTTATTCCTGGTAGTAATAGATCCCTGCAGCCCCAGAAAGGAGGCTTCTAGCACCAGGACATCTTGTCCCTCTCCCTGGGCAGGCAGGTGATATCCTTTGTGTGTATCCAGTACACGTGTATCCTCAGCCCTGGAAAAATGGGGGGCGAAGAGTAGCAAGGTTTCATCCTTCCTCTGCAGCAGGAAAGGGGGACCCAGGGTGCTGGGGAGGCAAATGGAAGGAACGCCCCATCCCTGCGCTCAGGTAGCTCCTTCCCAGGCTGAGGAGTTGTCCTTTAATCATCGGTGCTTGTAGTTTGTCACAAACACACTCTCAAAGCCCGTAGCTGCCCCTTGTCTTGCAGTAACCAACAACCTTATCTGGATCAAGCATCGCTCCAAGATTCATCTCTGCTTTCTTTAGAGTTTACACTGCGCTGGCCCATCACTGCCTGTGTTTTTCTTTCATTTTATTTATCAGCCTTCCTGTGTCAGGCACACCCTGATTTTTCCCTTCCTTAGCCTCCTGCTACACTGCGGGTTCCCAAGGCTGCTGCGCCGCTCCGTTCCCGGCAGCCCGGTGCCACATAACGGTGCAGGAGACATCTGACCGCTTCCTGACATCTTCTCCTTCCTCACATGGGTTTTGGACACCCACCTCCGAAACAGGTGGCATCCTGTGTTAGCCATTCCACTTGGCTGCCTGGAAGGAAAGATTTTTCTTTTCCCCCTGTTCTCCTCGCTCATGTTTTGAAGGGCTTCCTCCAGGGGGGATGGGAAAACTCCTGAGCCTGGTGCCAAGAGCGTGGCTGAGACGGGGCTCTTCCTCGCTGCCCCGGCCGTCGGGGCAGTGCAGAGCAATGCCCGCTCTGCAGGGCCAGCCCCACCGGGACTTTTGGCTGCACCCGTTCCTCGTTCCTCGGTGCATGCCAGCAGCGTCCTCCATCCCTCACAAGGTCGGGAGGGCCTCACACGGTGGCGGGACTGTCACAAGATCTTCCAGCTGCGCCCGCAAAGTCTGTTTCTTATTTAGGTGGCAAATCGCACAAAGCGATGCTTGTCCCTCCCTGTGCTCTACAGATTTCTGGCACTCAGCTGTAGCATAATTATCCTTCCTATCAGCTCTGTAAGCAGTAATAACACCTTGCAGCATAAAAGGCAGTCTGAATGAGCAGTTTATCAGTCCAGATGAGCAAAGGAAAGGAATGCAGGGAAAAACGCAGGAAGAGTTTAAGGCTAGAACCAATTCCCATTTATTTGGCTTCCCACTGCAGCCCAGCAATGCCAGTGCAAAGCAATGCAAGCAGTTAGGTCTGATAACACGACACCATGCCGATAATTTCATGGAGCCCTTTTTGGGTATTACTTTTTCTCTATCGCTTTACCTACCTAAATTTTCATAGATGAAATCTGTGGGATTGCTGAGGAAAACCCGGAAATAGCAAGATAACAGAGCTATTTCCCAGACAAAAATTTTGCCTGGGGGAGAGTGGGGAAGGAAGGCATCGTTCCTCCTCAGATTTAATTTCCTGCAGCCCACCAAAATCTGAGAGAGAGTCAAGAAATAAGCCTTCAGCCTCTTACCAAGGTACTCGGTCAGCACACGCCTGCGTGTGCACACAGGCAGGAACACACACACACGTGCATGCACAGACGCACTCGTGGTGGTCCCGAGGGACCCAAGCTCTGGGGTCCCAGGCTGCAATCCCGGCCACGCTTCGCCGCAGACCATCCCTGGGTGGGGTTTGGCCAGCACTACCTCCACGATCCTTGGCGAAAGGCTCGGTGAAAGGACACCAAACATGAGAGCCAGCACGTACAGAAGATGGACCATTGCCCTGTAGCCTTCAGGGTGCTGCACGTTGCTGCACACACGCATTGCTGCACACACGCAGAGCACCCCTCTGCATCTTCGGGTTGGCTTCCTTGTCTTGAAGGAGCTACTGGCCCTCTGCTCGACTCCAGCAGACTGCCTGGGCTGAAGTCATCCTGCAGCTCTCCAAAGGCTGGATGGAGAGCTGAGCTGAGTTATTCCCTCCTCATTTGCAGTGTCCAAACCTGAAAAGCCAATGCACATGTGGCGTGCTCCGCAGTCCCCTCCCCGCTCCCTCAGAAGGACCTCTGAGCCCCAGTGCCTGTGGATGGTGCAGTAGAAAGCCCACTCTCTGCCCTGTGACACTTGTGCGCATCGTCCTAAGCAAACCCAAACTTTCCCCGTGCTGGTACTCAAAGGATGCAGGTGGTGCAGTGCTATCAGGAACAGCATGTATGTTTATACAGCACCACCCCATGTGTCCATCACAGAGCCTGGTGCTCTGGGAATGCGGTGATGACTCCAGACTGAGGACTTCAGGGAGCGGTGGCCAGGTGCAGATTTAAGAGCTCAGCAGAGGAGGCTGTGGGCTCCCCATCAGCAGTGCCTGGCAGCTGGCGGGTACCGGCAGAGCACCCACGTGGCTGCATGTCCCCGCAATCACCTCCCTGCTGCGTCCACCCTGGCTTTGGCTGGAAAACAGGGAACACAGCATGTCAGAGAGGCAAGAAGGACACAACTGCCAGACACGCACAGCCCTTCCTTCTCCACTGGAAGGACTGGACTGAACAGAAACATGGAGCATTTTGGAGCCAGAAAAAGATACCTCCTTTACTTTTTCTGGCTTTGGACTTTGGGGGGTGGGGGTGGGGGAATTATTATTTTGCAGCTGATGAGAGAAAAACCTTTTTCTGCCAACCCCCCGCTGGGTGAACAGATGCGTGATGTACGGCAGTGTAAGCGGTGCGAGGCTGTAGCCCTCCGCTGAGGAGGTTTTTGTTCTGCTCGTTTCAGGCCGCTCGTACCAGGCTCTGAACAATTACAGAGATAGAGCAATTTGTCGAGGCATCATCTCGGCGAGTTTGGGAGCACTTCAGAAACTCCTCCGTGGCTTCTGGGGAAGGAACAGAATGAGCTGATTGACTCTCAGATATTTCTGCATTCGGAGAAAAGAAAGAGCGCATTATTTTTACATGCTTGAAATCACCACTGTGCTCTGTAAGGCGGCAGTTCCCACCCAGCTGGGGAGGGGGAGTGACGGCCACCTGCTTTGTGGGAAGAAAAGGAGAGGGAAAATGGCTGTGGGGAGCAGTCTCTGCTGCCCGTTGATCACTCTCTCCATGTGGTTGGGGTCTGCACTGTCCTGTCAGCTCATCCCCGCTGGTCACAGGGACGGTGGAGACTTTCACACCTCTCCCCCCGTTTGTCTCTCCCGTGCCTCCCTTGCAGCTCCCCGTCATTGCTGGTCCTTCACTCCAGCACATCCCTTTGCGTGCACATCAGGCTGCTCCTGCATCCCAGCCTGCTCTCACTGAGTAANGGCTGCTCCTGCATCCCAGCCTGCTCTCACTGAGTAACTCTGTCCCTTTTGTGAAGGGAGGTGACCAAGTGATACCTGTCCCTGTGGTGTGAACAGAATAAATCGCATCAACGTGCTCTGGGCTCCCATGAGAGTCATCTGACGTTGGTGCCAAGTTTGGTGTTGTTTTCTCTTCAGAAGCAAAACGCAGCAGTTAACGTCAACATTTCAAACCCACCTTCCCATGGGCAGCCCCGCAGTGCCCTTCGCTGCAGGGCAGTGCAGTCACCCCTCCTGCCGCACGGCAGGGCTTTGCTGACAGCCGTAATCAGGTCAGTACAGTGATTTTCCCCTTCCCAGTACATCCCACCTCCTTCTGCAAGCTTTCATAAAGACAGTTTCTTGGTCGCTAAACCAAAACCACTCGGTGCTTCTCCAGGCTGTTTCAATATATAGCTGTATACCCAAACTGGTGCACAGATGCACGCACAAATATAAAAATATACCTGCGTATATCTGGCCTTCAGACATGCGAGTTAAAACTCTCTTAGTTGCGCAGGGTTAGGGCTTGTATTTGGGCAGTTTCAACTACACCGGGAAGAAGGGACGTGCTGCATGTCCCCAGCGGTCACAGTACTGCTCACAAATGGACACCCAGACAAATCTGGCCATACAAATGCACATGCAAAAATGCACAGACACCCCCTTCCTT
>RSEF01000013.1:9259626-9306228 GCA_003993805.1 Himantopus leucocephalus
CAGTCACTTCTGAGCAGTTAAATTAAAAGCAAACTGGATTTTGCTAACTGTGGTGTGTTTCCAGGTGATAAATGCCTTCTAACAAATCTCATAAAACCTCCTCTTTCCATTGCACTGAATGGAATCTGGATTTTTACAGTTCTTTTTAATAGTTCCTCAAATAATTTCCTCAGCATAAAGTCTACTCCTGGATGGAAATTTAATAAAAAGCTGAATTGTTGTGAAAGGTATGAGCAAGATCTAATCTTGCCCACTCTTATTGCCAGACCTTGTAAATGTATTCCTAACGGTCTGAGAGTTAATAATTAATAAATGCAATAAATTACTTGGAAATTTCAAGCTTACACCCCGCTCTCCCCACCTGCCTGGCCAATGATAATTAACACTTTCATGTGTAAGTCAGATGCCCGGATGCCTCTATGGTCCAGTGTAACCCACTACACTACCCCAATAAAGATGTGGCGTGTCCCATGCATCCGTCATGACTGTGCCTGTGCCTTTGGCACCAGTGGGCTCTCTCATGTTTGTAAAGCTGCACTCGTGTGAGTTTGCTGGCTTCAGACCTGGGCAAGAAGGCACTAAAAATAAAGATGCAGAAAATGCCTGGTCCTTCTTGCAAGTGATGACATGGCAAAACAACAGCCCCAGGACATGAGCCATCATCTGGAGCATGACTGAATCAGCAAGAGAAGAGGACGAAAGGCCCCAGCGGCAGCAGATGGTCTGCGCTCTGATATACCAATTCCTTTTCAAAGTTACAGGTGCAAGGTCAAAACTGCCAGAAACCCTTGAATGCATCTGCATCCTTCTCTGGACCATAGATGTCCTCATAGACCAGTTTGGGTTTATAACGAACATTTTAGAGAGTTTCACAATCCACCTTATGATTCAGTAGCTTTACAATACTGTTCTGCAGCTCAAATGAATAAACACATGATCAGGAAATAATCCCTGGTCAGTAGCCTGAGCTTTAGGGATAATGGCTGTAAAACCATGATCTTACTTTTTTCTGCAGATGTGCGTGAGAGGCACCATTTATTGAAACGAGCAGGTGTGGGTAAAGCAGCTCAGAGGTTCGTTATGATCAGCCAGACCATGTCTGTGCCGTGGAGACCAGGAGTTCCCAGCTCCCGGCCTGGGCACTTGCCTGTCTGTGTCCGGGCTGCGTTTTGGAGAGATGCTGCTTTGCACCATCATCATGATGTCCTCCCTCACATAAAGCACCACCTGGTGCATGGGCTAGAAAGGAGCTGCACGCGCAGGCTAGAATAAGGGAAGAGCACATGTGGAAATGTGTGGATGCCCTTAAGTCAGCAGAGCTAATGGAATTCATCCTGGAGCACTTGGGAACCAGCCAAGGAAATTTCTAAAGCATTAGTGATTATCTATGAGAAGCGATGGTGGCAGGCCCCAAGGGACAGGAGAAAGGAACAGTGCCCTAGCTTTAAAAAGGAGAAAAGATGCCCCCAGGAGTTATCCACCAGCCTGCCTAACTCTATTTCTTGGAAAGATACTGGAACAAATTATTAAATAATCAATATGAACATCTAATAATAAATAAAATGACAAGAAAGATAATAATCATAATGAATGAAGAAAGAATGGTAATAAAATGACAAGAAAGAGCCAGCATGGATTTCTCAAGAACAAATCACATCAAATCAATCTAATTTCCTCCTCTGACAGAATAACAGGCCTGGTGGACAAGGGAGAAGCAGATGTGACATACCCTGACTGTAAAAAGACTGTGTACGCAGTATTACATGACAGTCTCATGAGTAAATTAGGGGCATATGAGCAAAATAGGAACATAAACAAAATCACCATAATTTGGGTGCATAAGCAGGAGAAAAAACCACTTCCCAAACCGGCCATTTCAGGTGGGGACAGAGGAGCCTGGTTTGTTCATCGTGTCCATTAATAACTGATTTGTATGATAGCGAAGATAATACAGTTTTATAAGCTGGGAGGCATTGTAAACAATACGGAGGACAGGATCTGAATTCAAATTGATCTAGATAATGGGACGAAATCTGTAAGCTGAAACTCAGTGAGGACAAACGCAAAATACCGTGCTTAGGCAGGAAAAATCGAATGTACGAATACAAAATGAGGAATAACTAACAAAGCATCACTGAAAGGATGATGATACCAATTACTTTATCACTTCCGTCTGTGTGCAGAGTATTTCTTTTCTGATTACAATGGTTAACCTAGAATCTACTGCTGTGCACAGATACTGCTGACATTGACAGAGCTGGTGGAAGTTCACGCTTTTTTCTTTTTGGCAAAGAAAAATTGTTTTTCCAAGGTTTATTTATTTAAAAGGTAACTTTTGGGGTGGGAGCTTAAGTGGAGAAAACAGCTACTGTTGCACATTAGAAGTGATCCCCTTCTTGTTTAAGGCAGAGTTTTCCCCTCAGGACAGCAGGAGCATGTGCAGCGTGCCGTCGCGTGCCCATGAGCCCTCTGAGCCCCGGGCTGTCCTCACCCGAAGGTCGGGGCTTGCTGTCCTCATCCAGTTCAGCCTCTGTACCTAGCACTGCATGCTGGTTAAGCCAAAAGACAGAGGAAACCTCAGAAATGGTCACTTATCAATTACTGTTCCCGAAAAGGTGTTTCTTTTTAGATCCAGCAGCAAGGGTCCTGAAGCACAAGTTTAAGAGGTCTTTCATGTTTCTATACTCAGTAATAAGATGCTCACATTTACTAATATGAATATTTATAACATTTTCCCATGCCTTCAGGTTCTTCATATTATCTTTTCTTGTTATTATTAATATTTCATTAAAGTAGTTTTAGTTTCTTTTCAATCCGTGAGTTTTTCTCCCTTATTCTCTCTCTCTTCTCTTCTGGGAAGGGAAAGAGATGTGAAGAGAGAGCATGTGTCATTCATTTAGTGGCCAGCCCAGCCTAAACCACGACACGTGAGTATCTTTGGTCAGCAGATTTCAGGTGTGACGTGAGATGACATGAATCCAGGCTGTGGTGTTGACCATAACACAATGGAGGAAGTTTCCTGCTAGAAACACTGGAGATCGCTCCTTAGCACCGCTTCTGCTGAACTGGCTTCCTTCGAGGTTTCCAACCCTGCCAGGGTCGCTCTAATCCCTGCGTCCCTTCAGTTTAAATTGCTGGAAACGGTTCGCAGAAGAGTGCGGAGTGCTGAAGTAGAAATTAAAGCAACACTTATTTATCCGAATTCATGGATTTTTTAACTTGGCTCTGTGTGTCCCTCACTGGGTTCCTTGCATGCACTGGAGGCCACGTCTCCACCAGGACAGGCCGAGGAGGGTCACTTACACCGTGCTCCGTCTCACACAGACATGTTATTTTCCTCAATTCATACAAAGACAATCTAATAAAGCAGGAGGAGAAACTGCCTCTTTGTTTATTGGAAATATAACAATAGGATCCTATTCTAAATCCCGAGGCAGTATACAGCATAGGAGACAAACAACAGTCGTCACGAGACGAGATCTCTCATTGTTACTGGGTTTTTTTAATATCAAAAGTTCAAAACAGATTTTAAGCCAAGTTCATCATCCCTGATACAATTCCACCAACTCAGCAGAAATATATGAAATCAGTTTCTCCTCAGAGACAATAGTGAGAAGAAGAGACAAGCTTTTGACATACATCCAGGCAAAGTCATCCAGCAATTCAGTGTGAATGCATCCTGCCGTGCTGGGGATCTTGTTCAGTTGTTGGGTTTAGTTTTTTTTCCTTTCCATGCAAAGCTCAGTCATATAAAAGAGAAAAAAATATTTCACCTCTGAATACTGCCTGTCACTATTAGGAACTAAAAGCTGGCAAGAATCTGGCAGCAGAGGAGTTGTATCTTTCCTCCTCTTCTTGGTAGCATCTGGCCAGCGATAGCTACCATTGTCACTGCCCTGATTCCTGGTTTTCTCTGTGTGACTGATAGAAATGAACAGGTTTGGGGCTTCTGCTCATTCACCCCTCGCCCGTTCCCTCTCTGCTGCCGCAGGGACGGTGCGGGAGGTCCCGACCCCTGTGGCTGTGGCCCGCGGTGCCCCTCCTCCGGAGGTCCTGCAAACCTGCGGAATGGGAGCGACTGGCGATGCTGGTGTCCCTGACCTGCCCCGCGTGTGCAGTGAGCCCTTGTCCCTTTCCCTGTTTCCATTTCCCTTTTGGACAAGCACCTGCCCAGACAGACACACTGCTGTGACGTGCTCCCAGCACTGAACGGGGAGAGCAAAGCAATCGCTCGGCCAGATGTTTCCTACTGCTGAGGAGAGCAGAGGAGGAACCAATATCCCACCGGAGAACAACGTCAGTCCAAGCTAACACTTCCTGAGCACGTGCATCTTCTTGCAGCTCCGGAGCCCATGAGAATGTTCAAGATACAAATCTCAAATATTTGGAATATTAACATCTATCAGTTTCACACGTTCCTTAAAGTAGCATATTTCTTGCATGACTGATCCTGCCATATGGTAACATTAGCCTGTACCATTACCATCTGGCTCAGCTTTAATTTTATCAAAAGCATTTTGACAGGAGATAGCATCTTTCCTTTTCCACCCCTTCTTCTCCTCCCGCCAAAAACTGTATGATTTCTCCTCAAATGAACCCAATTTTTGGTCCTGCGTAAGAAGGTTGTCTGTATATTCTGTCTTTGATTTCAAATGCTTTGCATTTGGGAGGCGGAGCTAAAACCCTGGAACAAGGGAACTCCCAAACTTCTTTCCCAAAGGAATTTTTGGTGTTCATTAGCGCAAAGCCAAGAGAGAAGCAATGCATCCTGGGTGTTATGCATTTCTTCCACTTTCTACCCAATTACATGCTCCATGAAAAAAGTTGTCCCTTAATCAGCCCGGACTTGCCCTGTTACCATTGCTAGTACATGCCTTCATTCTTGCATGAAAAAAAAGGAAAAAAAAAGGAAATCCAAATCTCTTGCCCTGTTTCTTCTCATTTATTTATGACCACAGATATTTTGATCCCGCCCCCTGCTACGTCCCTTTTCTAAAGCAAACCACATCCTCCATCCCCACGTCTTCCCTTTGAAACTTCAGTGTCCTTTCAGCCGGAGACACGGGATCCTGGGTGAGCCCTCCGGATACCAACACAATATTGGTAACAGTGGCAAATGCAGAAATGGGAAGAACATAACCCACTGCGTGACCTGTCCTTCAGTGACCCAGCAGCCTGTAAAGCAGCTCCTGCTGCCTCAGAGCCGTTGGCAGGTAAGCTCAGGGCCCTCATCCGCGCTCGCTCCCTTTGTCCCGCTGCCACTAATCCGCTTCATTATTTAGCACACGGATACATAACACTGCCGCACCCACCCAGGCTGAGCGTCGATTCAAATGCAGCTGAAAGAGGAGGAGAACTTGTCCCCGAACAGCAGGTCGTAATGAGATAAGGTTCTCACGGCTTCTACGGCAGCCGATTAGCGGGAGCTGGCACTTCGTACGCTTCAGCAGCGCCGGCCAGCTTTGAAAAGGAAACTTAAATCCAGCGCTGTAACAATGACAGCGGGATGCGAATGACTGCGTGGCCGCAGATTAGCAAGACAGTGATACTCGTCGAATGCCGTCATAACAATGATTAAAAAAAAAATTAAAACGTGCAATTTATTTTAGTCTGCACAAATACAGTGTTGCGGTGTGCAATCCAGAAGGTCTCCACAGGAGGGAAGCAGCGTTTCACTTTTGTCTCTTTAGTAGTCAGGGCCAATTTTTTTTTTTTTTAAATATATATTTTGACCATCAGCAAAACCTCCCTGATGTGACAAAGCAATGAATATCAACTGGTAAGATTCAAAGAATTTAAGTTGACAGGAGCTGGTTGGGATAGTGGGTTAAAACCCCCCCTCCTTTCAGAACAGCTTACGGAATAGAGAATTTATTAAAAATGAGAAGCATGTTTAAAGGGAGAAGCAGCAATAAAGCTGTCACGAAACAGATAATGCAAGCGGACAGCTCACTCGCCAGCTGCCTTCACGCGTGCTGGTCACGACGGTACCTGCTGGCCAACAGCTAATACTTTAAGACACATGGTCCCTCTACCCGGTTAAAAAGTTGGTTTGGAAGTTCTTGATTTCCAGCGCAGACAAGAAATGGAAGTTGTAGTAGAATTGCTTATATACCTAAAGTTAGAGCCACTCTTTTCCCAGAGAAATTGAGTATTTGACAAACATAACTTCACAAAGTTCTGGTTTTAAAGACATGAATGAAGAGAGAAATATCCAATTAAACTCTGGGCTGATTCATTAATCCATTTTCAAGGTTTTCAGGCTAAAAAGCAAAATATTTCCATGGTCCCTGGTTCCCTCAGAAGCTCAGACTGCCCATCCCAGCATTTCCTGCGGCAGAGATGCGTGCCGAGGCACTGGGAGCGGGGTCTGTGTGCTCCTGGAGATCTGCTGAAGGACGTGCACTACTGGGCAGACATTCACTCTGCCTGTTTATAGTCGGCCAGCTCTGGATGTCCCCATGTCTGATGGGGTTCCTCAACCACAGAGACCCCTCTGTGCAGTAGATTTCTTTCCCTTGGTCATTCCAAGAAAACAAACTCTGCCTGGTTTAACATCTTTTTGACATAGCTTTGCGGTCTCTAGGTGGTGGAGATTAACACTAGTCGCTTTGGCATGGCTTTCTAAGGGACGGGTTACATTAGCTTGGAGTCAGCCTGAAAATCACTGGTGGGAGTTTTGGAATGGGAGCCAGCGTTCCTCAAAACCACATCTAAATGTAAGCGCTGTGCATCATATGGGGGCAGGGAAACCTCCATCATGTCGCCTGTAAAAATGAGGCTACAGCCTCATTAGCTTTCAGGAAGAGAGCCATGTGGAAGTAAATCTGAAAATAGCAACTTGCTAGATTTCCTCAGACTCTCTGAGGAGGAAGACGGGCTCAGCATCACATGGCGGTTGGACTCCACGGTTCTTTCCTGCTTCTGCTTCTTGTGGGACCTTTGGCAAATACCCTCATCTCTCGGGTCTCCCTTTCCCATCTGTCAAAGGAGGATGAACGAGATCTGGGTAGACTTTCACTTACAGTGATAAGACTTTGATACTACAGTCCTGGGTAACACTGATAAAAATCAAAATGTTGGTGCCTGAGACAGAAGTTTCAGCACTGGTGCAATTTGTCAGCATCTCATACTTGTTCCCACGCAAAGATGAATCATCAGAGAACAGGGATTTATCACACTGTATCATCATGTGATGGCAAAAACCACCACCATTGACTGCAAGCAAACAGTGAGACCCCAGTTGGAGAGAAAAACTGGTGAAGTATACAAAATATTTGAATATATAGGAATATATATAGGAAATAACCTTGACGATGCAAATGGAGAGCCGCTTGGGGCTTTTCTACATGTTGCCTTCCTTGGGCCACGAACACCATTGCTCTGGCCCTCTTGGTGCAACGCGCAGTCCAGTAGCATCTTGTGCCAAAAGAAAATCCTTTAGCAGTTAGTACTGTAGGGTTTATGACCCACAAAGAACCGTTTCCAACCATAGAGGGTAGCTGTACCTATATGGAATAGCCAATCCATTACACCATTTAATTTGTGAAATGACACTTCTGATCTTCAAAGTGTTTTACATCCCACACATTGCAGGCAGTTAACAAGTAATAAAGAGTAAGAATTAATTAATCCTAGCCATACCCCCAAGAGATATGTAGACAAACATTAATCTACCGATAGAAATAGAGCAACCGAGGTTACGTGATTTGTCTGTCCAAGGCCACGGTGTGTATCTAGGGCAGAGTCAAGATCAGAGTGCAGAAACTCTGATTGCAAAGCTCAGTCCTTGCCTCTCGTGGAACCTATTTTGAGGAGGAATACAATCTTCAAAATAAATCATCCGGTTAGAAAAAGTCTTGGTTTGTCTTCTGTACTTTATCAGTGCATTGCAAGTACATCCTGCCACATGGGGTCAGGCAGTAAATACTGACTTTGGCCCATCCTGAGTGTTTATATACAGACAAATGCATATACACATATTACATATAGTGTGTGTGAGAGAACAACAAGGTATCTAATTAAAGAGTTTAATACCAAATATGCAGAATAACAAGCGTCGATGTGTTCTTGCAAAGCTCCAGAGGCAGACTGCTGTCTCCGCGTGGACATACTTTCCCACGCCAGCTCACAGTCCTGCAGCCACCCCGTTCCCAAACAGAGTCACACTGTATCTAACCCCCCTCAGCCCCGCTGATGGGCATTTTTGGGATCTCACTGGGCAGGGTGATATCCAGAGGTGGAAGCAGTGCCACATGCCTCACTGCAGTCCATGCCCTCTCCGCAGAATTATCATACTCTGACGATGATATACCCACATCAACACCTACTCCCAGGAAACTTTGCAAACATCCTTAACTTTCTTCTGTATTCCTACAATTTTGAACAAATTACGTTCAATCCAAAATAAACCAAAAGACACCCGGCATACCTTTGATGATACCTGTGTATGTTGTGGCAAACCCCCGTGTGGCCCTCAGATACAACCTGAAAAGAAAACTACAACAACTGAGCTCTATGTGTTTCCTTTATCTGGTTTAAACTTCTGCACAGACAAGGAACTTTTGCTTTTCTTGGAAGCAGTGTGCATGCCTGCAGACTCTAGTAACCTTTCCTTAGGTTTTCTTCCCAGTCCCGACCTTCCTATTTGGACCCAGAAAGCAGACCAGCTCTACGTCTTTTTGCTCTCAGATGATAAAGTGCTCAGCATTTGGCACTCAGCTTATCTCATACATTTGGGATTTTAATTACGGACACAAGTGCCTTCCCAAAGGCTGGTTGGTCTTTCGGTAAGAAGGTTATGTAGGAAAAGTAATGGTAGAAAAATGGATTTGTCCATCCGCTCCTTTCACTGTGGTGACTGTGAGGTCTACAAACAGCTATGCTATTTTAATTCTAAAACATGCATTTGCAATGTCATCTTTTAGGAGGCAAAATATGCTCAGCTTGAGTTTTGTTTGCTATTTTGTGTATCAGAACATTAAGCTGCCGTGTATAGCGGAGCGCGTGGGGAATCCAGAGCACAGTCTGTTACCATGCTTTATTTTTTGCCCTGTCTGCTTCCATTTTTCAATGTTCTGACTTATTGCTGGTTGTTTCAAAGAGCTACAGTGCATCTGATAGCGTATGAACCGTAACTCCCCCAACCCACAGCGAGATCGCTACCGAAATAAGATAACCCCTCCAGGCACGGAGCACACAGAAGTCAAAACTTTTCTTCTCAGAAGTCAGGTGCTGATTGACCAAGAAGCACTGATTTTGCTTAGTTTTCATTTTAATTTAAATGGGCAGACCGTTAACAGAGGTGGTTGGATTATCAGTGGTACACAGATTTATCTCCGAGTGCGCGTGTACTCTTTTCGCGGGCAGACGTGGATAACATGGGAAAGCCACCGACTGCACAGGAAGAAAATATAAACCCATCCCGGCACCGAGGGCCCCGGCGGCCCCCGCAGCCCCAGCCCGGGAGCCGAGGGGGGGGATTGGCCCCGCACCCCCAGACAAAGCCCGCGGCCCTCCACCTCCTCCCCCGTCCGCGCTGCGCCCGGGCCCGCGGCCTCGGCCCGACCCCCGCGGCGGGGCCGATCGCGGCGCCCCAGGGCCGCCCGCCAACTTCCACCGGGGCTTCTTCGCCCTGCCCCGCGGGGCCGCCGCTGCTCGCCGGCCGAGGGGCGGCCTCGGGCTCGGCGGCGCCGGGCGGCGGACAGGCCCGTCCCGGCTCTGCGGGCCGCAGCGGCGCAAGGCGCGGCGAGGCGGCGGGGCCCACCCCACCCGGCGCGGGCCGGGGCCGGCAGCGGGGCCGTGGCGAGCCCGGGGCCGGGGCGGGCCCCGCGGGCCGGAGGCGGAGCCGGGCGGCGGGAGGAGGCCGCGCCTCGGGGGCGGTGTCGCAGACCGAGGAGGCGGCTCCGGAGCCATCGCGCCTGCCCGGCCGGCGGCGGAGCTCGGCTACAGGGGGAGGGGGGTGGGGGGGTGGCTCGGCGGCGGGTCTGCGGGCCGGGCGGGCCCCATGGGCGGGTGTGTGGGCTCCCACCACGACTCCTCGGGCAGCCTCAACGAGAACTCGGACGGCACCGGAGGTGAGCGCCGGGGCCGCGGGGCTGGGCCGGGGGGGTGCGGGCGGGCGGGCCGTCCCCGGCGTCCGCGGGGGGGGACCCCGGGGCGGGCGCTGCGGGCCGGGGCCTGCAGCGGGGACGGGCTCGGGGCCGGCGCCGGGCGAGGCGGGGGGGGCGGCCGCGCTGCCCTGCCCTGCCCTGCCCTGCCCTCGGGGCGCCTCGCCCGGCTCTCCCCTCGCCACCGCCTTCCCCTTCCCGCGGCCGGCCCCGGCGCGGCCGCCCGGGCCGCAACTTTCCCGGGGCGGCGGGGGGTGTGCGGGGGGCGCGCTGGGCACCCCCGGCCGGCTTACAGCCCCCGGGAGCTCGGCGGGGTGCCCGGGCGGGCGAACCCCCGGAGGGCAGAGCCCCGGCTGGGGGCTCCGCTCGGCCCCTCCGGCCGCCCGGCGCGGCCCGGGGGCGGGCGGCTGGTGAAAGAACAGCCAGGCTGGGGAAAGGGCCTGCCTGGGGCTCCCAAACTTTGTTTTCCTTGGGCTCAGCTCCTTGTGGCGTGCGGAAAATAATTCTTGAGGTAGCTTAGATCCTGGCACTGCTGCGGGTTTGGGTTTTATTTTTCTTTTTATTCTCTCCGAGAAAGATGGATGCTTTCCTCCAGCCTAAGTCACCCATGCTAAATAATCAATTTTCAGCGACTTCAGATGCTGGAACAGCGTGTTCTCAGTCATGTGTAAGTGCACACCTACTTGGTGAGTGTAGCTTATGTGGAAACACTGCTGCAGTGTGAGCGGCCTTTATCCTTATGTTTTTCTCTACCTAAATGTCTGAATGATTGCTTTTTCAACATTCTTGGGTTTGTGGACCCCTGATGTTCTCCAGCTGAGCTGTATATGCTTTATGGTCATTTAAAGTCAGCCTACCAACAGGACACTTGACTTATAAGTAGTCCTAGCACATGCAGGGTCCACAGATTTCAGGCTGAAAATTGCTGACCTAGGTCTACATCTTCCCCTGTGCCTTATGGAATGTTATTTATCAGTCTGGTTTTGTTTTGGATGCCCCAGCTGATGGGTGTTCTGTCATTTCAGTGACTTTGCTGTCATTCCATAATGTAAAAAAATGCAGCTCTTACACTTATGTCTGAAGCAGCCACCTGCTGATTAATGCCAGATGCATAGTTCATAGAAATACCAGAAAGTCCAGCTGTGAAGAACTGCGTAGGATTTAATCACATCGTTGTCATTAAAAGGAACGTTATAGCTTTGTTTTCCTTACTCTTCTCCTCTATTAAAAAAAAAGGGGGGGGAAATCATAGAATGGTTTGGGTTGGAAGGGGCTTTAAAGATCACCTAGTTCCAACCCCCCTGCCATGGGCAGGGACACCTCCCACCAGACCAGGTTGCTCCAAGTCCCATCCAGCCTGGCCTTGGACACCTCCAGGGATGGGGCAGCTACAGCTTCTCTGGGCATTCTCTTCCAGTGAAGTGACAAAGAACGGCAAGAAGTGAGTTATCTAAAAAATGCATCTGTGCTAAGCAGACTTACTAACCAGTAAAAAATGCAAGAGTGTCAGTGCGGAAAGAACCGTAGCGTACTAAAAGTCACAGAAAAAGAATGGCAGGAATCATCAAATACCCAAAAAAATCTTAACCAAAAAAATAGCATTAAAAGCTATGCTGACATTTGTTCTGAGACCTGCTTCGGTAGCTAGGTGTTATGAGGTGAGATCATGTCACAGAAATAGCTTCAGTTTAATTTCCTCACTCTTATCTTGCCTGTGATGTAAAATGAATGAAATAAAAAAATGTATCAGAGTTTGACTGATATTGTAAAATAGTCTTATTACACGCCCAGTAGCAGTGCGTGAGGTGAGCAGTCTCACTCCACATTGTCTACAGATTGCTGTCCCGGATGGGCTTAGCGGGAGCGTGTTCCTGCTTGGTGTTTACACAGTACGACACACTGCTGCTTTGGGGTTAAATAACCTATTGTGCTTGGTGCATTAGAGCAGCAGCTGGGTTTTTCAAGATGTAAGAGATGTGAAATGCATGTCAGCTGGCTTGTGTTGATTCATGCTCTAAGGATAATGTTCCTTAAGGTTGTCTCGCTGAAGTGAGAAGTGATGAAATTTCAGTTGAATTATAGGCTTCTTAGGGCTGTCTTAAACAATCAGCTACAGTGTGCAATAGCCTGTTTTGTAATGTTACCTATCTGTCCTACCTCTCAACAAGGAAAAAAAAAGCACTGTAGGTTAAGCTGAAAGAGCCTCTGAATATCTTTTATAAATCCTGAGATGTTGAAGTCCAGCCTGCACTAATTCTTAGCTTTACAAATTCTGCAAACATGCCCACGCCAAGTATGAAATCTGACTTGCTCTCTCGAGGGACCTTATGTCTTGAGGCATCAGCAAGTGAACCGGCTGAAGCACAAGCGAACACGATATGGAGACCAGATCTGTGCAGAAAGGTGACTTATTCCTGTTTCCCATGTAAGGCTCATTTCCTCTGGTGTATTTGCTTTCAGATTTTTGTCAATGAGCAGCGCCAGATCGTTTATAAATCTCAGAAAGGTATTTTGGCACAGAAACATCTTAGCTCTAACCAGAGCGTTGCCAGTGATCGACTTTGGGGAGGCTTTGTCTTTTCCCCAGAATGGCAAAGTTTCTTGGAGAATTACNTGGTGTATTTGCTTTCAGATTTCTGTCAATGAGCAGCGCCAGATCGTTTATAAATCTCAGAAAGGTATTTTGGCACAGAAACATCTTAGCTCTAACCAGAGCATTGCCAGTGATCGACTTTGGGGAGGCTTTGTCTTTTCTCCAGAATGGCAAAGTTTCTTGGAGAATTACGAGTGGTCAGGAGATTGATTAGACAGTAATAGCAGCACTTGATACCGCATGTAAGTGGGAGCCAGATCGCAAGTCTAATTCATACTGGTCTCAGTCTGTTACGGTGCTGTGTGGAGCTGGCAAAACCTTGCTTGATTGTATCACTGGAGTTGAGAGGAGGATTTGTCACATCCTCGTATTCTCCTCGGTCCTTTTGTCAATCACGGGTGCTTCCCGTTACTTCTCTGCTGCTCGGCAAAGCTGACAGCATGCCCTGACCGCGTGCGCTTCCTTTGTCTTTCATTATGGGTATTTTTCAAGGTCGAGATGCTTGCATGTATCCGGACAGCTGTTGCATATGCTCAGGTGTGTCTCCGTGTGTAAGGTAATCAAAAATACCAGCTCTCCTATGCGCGTACAAGCTTATTGCACGTTTGTGTTCACATTGGCCGAAGCAGGAGGAGCCTGTTCCTTAACAAGAATTAAACAGATGCTGCTCTGCCCATCCTGCTGGAAATGAAATGGTCTTTGCAGATTGGTACCAGCTGTTTCATTATCACTGCTCTTTTTAGCAAGTTTTCATTTCAACAGAGTATTGCTTGTTGTGTTTAGGAAAAAGTTCCTGTCTCGATGCTTGGTGTGTTGTAGTCCAGCAGAGCTGTATTGTGGTGGGTGGGTGTCCTAGATGGTGAGATGGATTTATTGCTGACTCTTTATAGGAGGTACAAAGAAGAATAAAAGATGATCGTTAAGTGATTTATAGACACAGGGTTGTTTCGTCCCACCCCTCCCCATCCCTTTAGCTCAGCTGTCTCCCATCAGGTATTCCAAGTTTTCAGGAGCTGAGCACCACGTTTTTTATTGCTGTGTTTTGTCAAAGGTAACAGAGTTTCTGCAGGGTGGTGAGACTAGGCGAGAAGTAGCTGTTCTCTGGCCACTTACAGGTTATGCGACTTCTTCAGTTATGTGTTCAGAAGAGCACTGGGTTTGGAGTTAACTGCTGGAAAACTCTACGCTTGTGCTTGTAAGTAAGGTTTAATAGCTTATCAGGTATGTTCAGTTTAGCACCAGCAGGAGAACTTGCATTGCCAACTTGCCATCCCCACGGGCAAGTCTTTTCTGGAGGGCTCTTAAACTTCCTTGCTTTCTTTGGAGGGGAGCAGTGGGAAAGAAAAGGAGAAACAGGAACCCGTTCGTTTTCTTCTGGCAAACTCTTAATGCTATTAGAAGTTGCATATTACTTTGTCTTACTTGGTAAAGTTCAGCGAGACAGTTATTTGTGTGGAATAACGAAAGGGCAGGAAATCCAGTGTCTAGAAGTACGGGCATGACAAGTCATTACAGATTAAGCCTTTTGGCTGCAGCTGTCTGATTGCTGCTGCGCTCTCCTTGACATGATGTTCGCCTGCCTGCTGGAGTTCTTATCGCGCTTCTTTGTTATAAAAGACGGTGATTCTGTTTGAAATTTGTCTTCTTTACTGCTGCCCCTATCACCCAGCAGTGATAATAGGGACAAGTGGATATACGGCTGCGCATTTGACTGACACACTAGAATAGGAGATTATTAAAAATATAAATTGATCCTGCAGAATTTGATGCAGTGCTAGAGCTTCGTTAACTTCTGGAAAGCAAAATATTGTACTCAACCTCTGCTTTTGATAACTGGACAACAATTTCTTAAATATTTTCTTTCGAGTGCTGTGCAGTGCTGCGTATCACATGTCTAATTTGAAGTTACAATAACTGCTTTCATGGTGCTTCTATGGAAGACTGACCAGGGGAATTTGCATATTAAGTAGTCAGATTTGTTGCTCACAATTGGACTAATACAGTAGGGCTATGCACAGCTTGCACGGGGGGGTTAAACAAGCATCTCATGACTGAGCAGTTAATAGCATTTGGTGCCTACCCCTTGTATCAGAGCATACAAAGAATCCCCTGCTTCCAGATTGCATTTTGCAGTGTTCTTTAGCTGTTGGTTGCAAGCTGTGATGGTGTGTGCCTGCACACAGTGCCTTTCTGGGGTCTCGTTGGCATCTAAAGGAGGTAGCTCTAGGCTTCAGGTAGTTCCTGCTGTTTTGTAAAGCAACCCTGAAATATGGTGCTGGATAGGTTTTTGCAAAAGTAATATTAAATCACAGCTGGCATTAGCTGTTAGGTGTTAACTGTGGTTTAAAAAAAAAAAAGGAATAATAAGTAAAGCTTAGCATGGCTCTTACTCTTACGGACATCATGAGAGACTTAGAGCAAGGTGTATGTGTGGTCTTTATCAGGGCTTTGTAATAGAAGTAGCCTTTAACGACTTGGTTTCTTGAGGGCTGGGCACCCACAGCATCCTTGAGATTATTAGGAACTGTGGATCTTGTGCTGAGAGCGCCTGATAATTCAGTCCCAAGTATTTTTCTGCTGGAACATCATTTTGATGGTATGACACTTTTCATTTGTAAACTAATAGACTTTGTTTTGTTTTTCAGGTGATAACAAGTAACTCTTAGAAAATGAAATAAGGTGTTATTTTTACTGTTAATAAGGGCTGACAAACGCAGCTGTTCAGTTTCCTTTTTGGCGTTGTTCCTCCATGTAATTGTTTGTTTGGTTTCTAGATGAAGTGATTTGTTTTAATTTTTCTATTTGGGATTTCAGTGTTGAAAGCAACAATGTCCTCCTTTGCTGAATATTAAATATAATAAATTGAACATTCATTGTGCTTTGGAGATTTTTGATAAATGGAAAATATTATTAGTTGCCTGTTTGAGTAAACTGTAAAAAGCAGCAATCCACTCATTGCAGCAGGTAATATGATAGCTATTATTTTTCATGTAAATGTTGAATAATATAATTCATGAGTCACAAATTATAATACAGTTGAAGCCAGAAATAAAGATGTGCCTTAGAGTTAAGTCTTGCCAATTTGTGCAAGTCTTCTTGCAGGTACAGAGAAGGATCAGGTTGGCCACAGCTGGTATGGTTACCCAGCTCCTGAAAAAAGAACGAACATAAATATCTGAAAAACTTCTGACCAGATGACCATGTTTGAGAAATGACTACAACTGCTCCTTTGCTGTTTTATAGGCAAAAAAGGACTGTGATTCTTACAGTGTTTGATGTAAAAAGCACTTTCACCCTATCTTGTAGACAAACGCTGTATATAAAAGTCAGTTACATTTTTAGGCAGCTGTTTCCAGTTTGCTACCTCTGTGTCGCTGCCTTAAAATTCAGACTCCTTTGTTGCAAATGCTTCAGGGTTTTTTTTCCTCTTAGTCCTTAGGTTTTTTAATATTCTTTTTTTTCACATTACTTATACCTGCTACAGGAAAGTACGCTCTACTAGCCAGTACATGCGTCATGATCCTCCCAATTCTTTCTCACCAGATTCAAAATGATGTTTTGAGCATGGCCGGTGCAGTGTATCCATCCTCTCCTGCAGAGAAACCGGATCCCAGTGCCTCCGTGGTCATGCTGCATGGCTTTGCCAAGTACTGCTCTGAAACAAAATGTGGGAAGCGGTTGGTTTTCCTTCCCATGGGGTGTTCGCTGAGAAGAGTCACAGCTGGGTGCACGGCCGTGAGCCTTCCCTTCCCAGAGACGGTGGCATCCCTGTCTTGGGAAGGGAAGAGCATTTCTGTGGGGGATTCCTGCCACCCAGCAGCCAGGATGAAGCAGGGAAGTCTGTGTGTGGCATCTCTTGGGTGCATAGCGCCTAAGTGGTGGCTTAAAGGCAGGACCCATTGGTTCACCTTCATCTTTCCTACAGGCAGGTGCTTCGGGTGAAGTTTGTGGAGGTTTGTGAGTTTTATTTTCCTTCCAGCTGGAAGCTCTGTAGGAGTCTTTCTTTTGCAGAAGTCCCATTATGAAATTGAGCCTTTCTAATTTGTCCTAATTCTAGTTTTAAAAGCTACTCCATTTCGACAACTGTAGTCATCATAATTGTAGTAAAAATAGAGTAAGCAGGCAGACGAGGTGGTCCTCAGGGATGTCTTGCCAGTTTGGGATGCTGAATTTCAACATGCAGAAAGGCGCTGACCTTGGGTGGCCGCCAGGGCGATGCGAGCGCTGCGTGTGTACGGTGGGCTTTCCGAGGCATCTGCTTGCTTTGTTTACTTGAAAACCTACGGGCTCTGTTTGCTCACAGCGATGCTAAGCCTTTGGCGTTTGTGTTGCGACTTGGCAGCGCTGGTGAATCTGCGTGTTGGGAGCGAGTGGAGGGGGCACATCGGATCCACTCGCTGGGGAGGCGCCTGTGCCACGGCTCCTGGTCCCACTGGTGGGAGGCTGGTGCCTGGCGTCACTCGGCACAGGAGTGTGGGAGAGCGACGAGGCTCAATTACCCGAAATCAGAAGGGAAAGGCAATGGAGTGAGCTGTTCTGTGAAGCAGGTGGAGTACAAGGAAGAATAAAAAAGCTCAAGTCAGTAACCTGGTTTCTGGCTGTTGACTGAAACACTTCACTTGCACTCTGAGGTTTTCAGTTACAGCTTAATCTGCTGCCTATATGTTGTCTGGCTGAAATCTAACATTTGAAGAAAGATAAATGTTCCGCTACTCGGGAAGCAAAAGAAGTGCAGGTTTTGTTTTGGGCTTTTGGGTTTGTTGGGGTTTTTTTTAAGAAATAATAATAAAAAAAAGCTTTTCCCTCACACTGTGTTTGTTTCCAGTGTGAAAGTGCAGAATCTAATTCAGTGTTTTGTACTGTTACCAATATCAGCGGAAGAGCGACACATCCAAAAGCAGCATGAGTGCTCATTGCACTGCTTGCGCAGTCGATGGAAAATACCTATAGCATAGTGTGTAACTTGATAATTTACTGTCTTGACGCATGTGCATGCAGTAAAATATGCAGGATGTCTATTGTGGTTTATTTAAGGTTCAGCTGTAACCTGAATTTTACGTTTGCTGCCTTCTGCTGACCCCGGGCCGATCTCACAGCTGGTAGGCAGGCAGTAGCTCTCTCTCCTGGCACACTCAGATGAGGTTTGTGCAAATGAGAGATGGCCAAAAGATGGGGCAGCGCAAACTGCGTAAAGGGTTTTTGTTCTGTTTCCCACCTTTGAAGTAAATTAAAAACTTCGTCTTAAATGCTGAATGGGGCTGGAGTTTCTTCGGCTACCTTAAATATTTAAAATGACGTAAGTAGCGTGTCATCCTGAGACTTCACAGGACTGAGAGATGCAGGGGCACTGCAGGTTCTGTAGGTAATAAGTGCACGAGCAATTAATACATGCTATCAATTTGCAGGAGCTGTTCTACATCCGGTTGTCCTATTAGGGCCTAACGTAAAGCATTTGAGAATTTTACCTCATAAAGTAGAAATACTGGTGGGCATGGGGATCCTTGCTGCTGTGCTTGCGTGTTAGATCACTTTAACAGCTCCTCCCTTCATCCTTTTTTTGATGTCCTTTTCTCTTCCCATCTCCCCCCCTCCCCGTAGCGAACATGATTTAAAAGGAAAAATTCAAAGCTCTGCTTGAAAGCCATTTGTGGGAGGAGATGGGCACAGTTCTGAAGAAATGATTCTTCGCTTCTGTAGAAACTCAAATGTGCTGAAGGATTTTATATATATATGTGTGTGTGTGTGTATATAAAAAGACATCCTTGTGCTGAAGATTAGGTAGAAGGGAGGGGGTTTGGGGAATTTCTGATCTATCGTTTGGTTTTCCCACATTCTCAAACATGAAAGAAAAGGCACTTTACAAATGGTAGTGAAGAGTGCTTCAGTAGTTTTCAGCGAGAACAGGTGCTGCCCGGGGGAAGAAGATTAGAGGCTGAAATGTGAAAATGTATCATACAATGCTGTAGATTGCATGTTATCTTTGCACATGTTTAATAGGGAAAGTTTACCCTTAAAATATGTATATTCAAGCTACTGTTGTTGACACTTTTCTATAAATAACCAAAATATTTTTTCATAAAATGAAATCATAAACATTTAATATTTTATAAAACATTATGGTTTATAATAATTTATAATAATGTAGCAACTATAATTCTCCTAGTTCAGACAACATATGATGTAGGAAGGCATTTTTCACGTTCTCCCAGCAGATGTGTGTGCCCTTTGAGAGTACTCTCAGGGCCTGAGATGGCATCAGGAGCAGAGTACAGTAGTTTGGGGTTGGAAGCTTCTTACCTTTGTATTTTTAAAATTCAGTCATGGAGCTCAATTTCTGCTCTCACGCTGTGATCAAGGGCACTCTGGATTCATGAGAAGGATCTCTTGTAGCATTTACTTTGTTGCTTTATTTTTCTGCCTCAGAACTATCATCTGTGATTTCTTGTCTGTATGAGTAAATACAGTCCTTTTGTAAAAGAGTACCTACAAAACAGCGGATAGTACCTGCAGCTGGTGAATGCCATTTTCTCCTGCCAATTTTTTTTTGGCAACACGCTGCTGCTTGAGCGCCTGAGCCCACTGTAGAGCACTGGCAATTGCAGGATAATGGCTGGCTGATGAAAAGGTAAATGATTTAAGTAAAAATTGCAAATTCACACGCTTCTGCACAAAGTATTTCTTGGCAAAGGCATAGGAAAGCGTTGCGTATGTCATATATGCTGGACTACTTAATGCCTTCACAGTGTTTTCAGATGCATTTGCTTCATCTCTGGTACAAGGAAAAGCTGTGTACGTCAAAATAATGTCTTTAGTGCAGGGTGCTTAGCCTTCAGTTGGGCTTTCACCTGCCAAATGCTTCTGGACTTCACTTGCATGAGTCATTTCATTGCATCCCTGTCCCCCATAGGGGACAAGAAGGACCCACGGGGCCATACTGGAAGTGAGGAGGGGACACTCAATGTCTCTGAACATGGAAGCATGTTTAGATACTTTTTTGGTGCAGGACCGTACTGCAGGTAAAAGTCCCAGTTCTACTAATCCTGGGTTCTGGTTGCTCCAAGCTTGTTAGCACACCGACTGAAGTGAGGGTGAGAAGCCACGGGCAATAAGCAGTTTGGAAGTGTTAATGGGAAACAAAGTGTAGCATACGTGTTAAGTAGTTTGGAAACCGCAAACGTTATCTGAAGCTTGGACTAACAATTTCACCAACTCTTGCTGGATGTATTCGCAAGGAGGCTATATTTGGTGGCAGCAGTAGTTAAACATACGTTCAGATGAAGCTTAGCACTCCAGTCCTTCACACCTCGAAGTAGCATCATCCTTCGCTGTTCCTGGATTTGGTCTGGAAGCCTGTTCGGGACGTGATGCGAATGCCCTGCTTGCTGAGGGTGAGCGAATCTCTTCCTTTGCCTGTGCATTTTGTACATCCAGTGCATGTAATGAGCAAACCTGTTGAACGGGTGGCAAATCATAGGTCCCAGCTGAGGGTTAGCACTTTAAGGGGTGAGGAAGGGGAAAGCTGTTAAATATCTATTTAAACTTTTTTTCATAAAGAGTTGGAACTCGCTTGTGAATTGCATGTTGATGACTTGGCTCAGTAAATACATAACAGACTGATTTTTTTTTTGGGGGTAATTTTTTTTTTTTGCTGTGTGTCTACAGAATTACATTAAAAGAATATGGGTTGCTATAAATACAAGCAATTATTGAATAAAAATATGTTCTGTAAAGTGCTTATCAATATGAGATATTATTCTAAGACACGTTTAAATGCTTATTTGAGAGAAGCTCTCTTACTCGTTTGTGTGTTGTTTTTTCACATCTGTAGATCTCCATTGTCTCTAGCCAAATCTAAAACTAGTTCTGGTGCCAGAACAGCTTGAATTGCAACAGAAAACCGCGTGTGTATTGAAATTGCATTGCTCGATTAAAGTCACATGCTTTAAATCAGTCACGTATTGTATAGCCTCACACTGATGGTACTTAATGCAATGTCCCATCGCTGCCTTAACACAACTGCAACAAGCACATTCGTTGTATGTAACCAGGACACTCCAGCTGCTGCACTGATACTATAGCACAAAAATAGCTCCAAAAATACTACAGGCTCAGTTTTTGGCTTTAACTGAAACTCCTATGGAATGGAACAAGAGGGAATACACAATTTTAGTCTCCCCTCTGGGAGAGAAAAGGAGCAGCAGCGTTGTCAGAACAAGTGAGCATGGATATTGCAGTTTGGTATTGCAAGGCAATGCCGGAGTGAGAGTGCTTTAGGTGTAAATAATCCTCTAGTTCTTGAACTCTGACTTGTGATAGAGACTTTCTAAACCGGTGTGCTTGGCTTGTGATTAAATTACCACTCTAGCTTTTTAGGCAGCTTGAGAAGTGAAATACTCCACTGGTTTTTGGAGAGTTAGTGTTCGGCAGTGGGGAAAGCACGGCAACCCTATTTGAATGAAAGTAATATGGGTTCTGTGTTTAACATAGTGGGTGTCACTTAGATCTGCTGGTGGAGACTTCCAGGCATTTTTGATGCAAGTCAGTTATGCAGAGGCTGCTTACCAGGCCATCTGGAAGTAGAAATTTGAGGGTGCATTAGTTGGTGAAGCCCAAATGAAACACCCCAGCTGTGCCCGTCCTGTTGATGGGGGTCTAGCTAGCTGCTTCACCGTGGACTAGCGATTATGCGTGCGGAATGGGTGGGCTCTTTGACGCTCCCCATTCTCAGCTTTCATCCATCCCAGGACGTGATCAGTCATGATCAGTTCTCAGGGAGCAGCTTTTTCTTAGGAATTTATAAGTAAACAGATTTAAAACAGTACTTA
Organism: Himantopus leucocephalus; assembly: GCA_003993805.1. Taxonomy (NCBI): domain Eukaryota; kingdom Metazoa; phylum Chordata; class Aves; order Charadriiformes; family Recurvirostridae; genus Himantopus; species Himantopus leucocephalus. Next base: position 9,281,154 of record RSEF01000013.1, read on the forward strand.
CCATAGCTTCCTCAAAATACTGCATCGGAAAATAACCAAGTATTTCTTTTGCATTGTATATAACTGTTCACTTATGGAATATGACTTTGTCTGGCTTTATCCATCCCAGAGAAGACAGGTGTTTTATCTTAAGGCTGCAAGTGCAATATTTTTACTCCGATTATGTTCTTTCTGATGATTATATTCAGGGAGAATGGTATGCCTCTGGACTACAAAAGAAACAACATTAGCATTTTATCTTATTGTGGTGGGAAGCTTATTACCAAGAGTTAATAATTTGCATTGGGCTCCACATTAGTTAGGAAAATATTATAGATAGTTGGGGGTGGGGGAGGAAGCATTTCAATTCCTGCCAGTGTCCTACCTTGTTAATGTCTCTTGGCAGGCTACATCCAGAGATATGCTGAGAGCGCTGCTATCTGATCATCAACCCTGTTTAATAAAATAGGGGTTTTTTTAAAGTAATGACAACTCAGCTTAAAACAAGGTTGTGCAAAGTCCAAGATGGCAGTGCCAGCAAAGGCTTCTGTATTTTCTAGTTCGGTGCTGTGTCAAGCTGAATATTCTGTCTTAGAAATTCAACCAACTGGTCTAATCTTGTCTTAAAACTCTTTCCAGGTTTGCCTGCTCGAGTATGCTGTCGCTATCTGATTGCTCTGCCTGCCAAATTTCCAAGCTGAATTCATCTTCCATTGATAAAGTGCATTTCTAGCTGCTCAGTGCAGTCACCCTTCCTTCTTTCACATGTCTCATTTCATTATTATAAATTAATATCAGGATTTGTTCCAGCTGAAGTAACTCCTGCCATGCAATTCAGATTTAGGTATCTGCACCCTTTCTTTTCTTGTTCTTACTTTGAAACTTTCCAACTTTTACTTGTTTATTTTGAAGGTTAATAAATAAGGAACCCTTTTTCTCACAAAACAAATATTTTTCTAGCAGGATATTTCAGGGCAGATTATTATGTGTTAAAGTCAGTTTTGATGCTAAATAATGAGCCCCTATGAATGAGCTCTTTTCAGCTGGGGGAGCTGAGGTGAGTGCTACTCAGACATGAATGTTTTCTGGTGCATTTTTCTCATGGCCATCGTTAGCATCAAAACCTTTGGATTACACAGCTTCCCCCCCAGGCTAATATTACAGCCTGCTCTTTCTGTGGAAATACAGTTGAGCCTGATTAACTGAGAACTTTATTGACCAGTCTTTGAATGTTCCTAGCACGAGCTTTTCCATGCAGTTTGATTGCTGAAAACATACGTATTTCAATGGCTTTCTTGGAGTGGCAATTTGGATTGAGGCTTGGGACAGTCTGGATCAGCTCCTGCTGTTCCAAGTGCAGGTATCTAACAAAGTGGAAGACACAAGCTCCTCTGTGATAGCCAAGAGGAAAATGCTGTGCTTCGGGGAGGGGAAATTACAGCTCTGTCATAAAAATAGGGATTGATTCAGAGTACTAGAGATCAAACTTCCAGGTTTAGTATGAAGAGAACATGCAAAGACGATTATTCTTCCTACTTGATTTTTCCAACCATCTCTAAGTAGTTGGTATTCATCTTGGACGTACCCCAGCAAAGATTACTCTTCCCACAGCAAAGGAGTCTCTTGTTTCTTACTGCCTTTTTGATTATTATTTTTAATAGCCTCTGTTGCTATTAGTGCCTAAATATTGCTGTAATAGGGAGGATCCTGGACACTGGCCATCGTTTTATGAACCAAAGCTACAGCTTAAAAAGTAAGCAGGAGAGAAACTACTGTTGGAAGAAATCACTGCCTGGGGCTTGGCCTGAGCTGAACAGAGCTGCTCGGTCTGCTCGTGTCCCAGAGTGTGCTTTCCATTCCTAGTTTTCATATAGGCTTTTAAAAGCAACGAAACTTAACTACTTTCTTTGTGTATTTATTCTGTTCCCTGGGGGGATATGACTGGGTTTCTTTCATGTTTACAATTTGATTGCTACTGTGATGGAGTCCGAAACGCAGCCCCAGTTCTGCTGAGTCCAGGGTTTGAGGCGCCCTCGATCAGAGCTGCAGAAGCAGTGCTTCGTGGGCATGGTTTGCTTATGAGAATACAGTAATTACGACAGCGAGCCGGGTGAATCAGGAATGTACTTGCATCCAGCCATTTTTGTAAATTCTTCTTTTAACTGCTATGGCCAGCAATCAGCATTTTTTGTTGGTTTTGGGTTTTTTCCCCCATTACTTTCAGGAGTCCCTCCATCTAAATGAAATAGTTATACCTGCACTGAAAAACCATGGGAGATCTGGGCTCTTGTTTTCAAATGGGTGAAATAAGAATCTTTTTCTAATGCATTCTCACTCATTACCAGTCAAATTTCTCATCCCTAAATTTGAAGCTAGGCTTATTTTCCCTTTAAGTAAGGGGAGAAGGGGTGAGGAGAGGGTCTGTCTAATACTATAGAGTTCTGCCTTAACTCAGAACCAAAGACTTTTCCTACAGAAACTTAACTCTCAAGTCCAGAATCAATGTACACTTATTTTAATCTGCCATTACAGCACTTATGTCTTAAATTATGTGAAACAGTAGGAAAAGTGCATCTGTCCTGACAAATGATACTACTTTTGCTTATGAGTAGATGATGACACTAGAGAAATAAGCTCCTTTGAGCGTTACGGTGAGTACCTTTTTAGAAAAGATAAATGTAGTCCATGGTCAAGACCTACCTCAGCTACTATTAGATATGTAACAGCCAATACCGTTGCCAACATAATCATTGCACTGCCAGGTTTTAGCTTGCTCTGAGTTGTTGAGAATTAAATGCATTTTAAATCAAATTATGCTCTGTAGTGATCCTTTCGTTTGAAAGAAAGAGGAGTTACTTAAGGGATGTGCTGTTGTGTCCATTGCAAACGCTGCCCTTTGGTTTCAGAACAAGCATCGCTCAATCCATTAATAGAGCTAAAGACTTCTGTGCTCGGGGACTTTAGAAAGAGATCAAATGAATTTGCTAAAGGTGGAAAGGCTCTGGCTACTTTAATCTGTCTTCATTTGAGCAATTTAAATGAAGAGGGCAGTTTCCCGTGCCTACTCCAAGGTCCTTCCATCTCATGGAGGGTAGCCAGGCTCCTGGAGAAGGAGGTTCATAGCAGGAGTTGATGTCTGCTCTCAGCATTGCTCGGAGGAGGCTGCCTTGTTCATGCTCCTAATTTGGGCACCTTCAGTTAAATGCTTAAAGCTGGATTGCATCAATAATCCTTGACCATAGGCTATAATAGGTCTATTTTTTTTTCCCTGAGTACATCCACAGGGGATTAAAATGACCTTGAAAGGATGTAGTTTTAAGGCTACTTTGTTCAAGTGCTCCCATTTAATGGTAGGGTTTTATTTTTGCCTGGATGTACGAGACATACTATATATACAGGTTGCAACAAAGGCTTGCATATTTTTCATTTTAGGTTAGGAAGATGGATCATCGCTTTCTAATTATCTAAGCAATGCACTAGTGTCCGTATGTATTATGACTTGTCTCTAACTCTGGGATAAATATGGCTTTCTTAATAAAAGGTATATTTGACAGGCAGGAGTTCCTTACAGCTGAGAGGTTAGTATGTATAAAATAGGCAGGCATACGTGTTTTTCAAAAGGCAGCTTAGTCTTCTGAAGTTGCCTGGGAGGTATTAGTAAATAGTACCTAAAATATTGCAGATGCACTTTGTGCAATTTTAAAGAAATCCTGCGTGCAGGTAATGCTTCAGTTTTATTAACTTTCATCTATTAAGAAATTTTTTAAAGGCTTTTTAATATCCAGCCTGTCCTGTAAACTATATCAGTATTAATCTGAACAACATTTAGAGGTCACTAAACTTGTAGAATATGCCCAATTTTTCCTCTGCTAAAAAAAAAAATAACTAAACAAAAAACCATCCCAAACCCTTGAATGCAGAGTTCATGGTCACATCATCCTTGTATGCTCCTGATTCTTGCCATCTCACATTATACACAAGGAGTGCACAAAAGAGGAAATTGTCTGCATCAAAAGAAGAATTATGCAAAGGTAATGGTGCTAATTAAGGACGTAATTATTATCATTAAACTATTGTTACTTATTAAATTATGTAACAAAACAGTATAGAAAGTAAGTTCTTAGTATGATTACAGAAGAATAATTAGCAGAGGTAGCTGGGTTTTTTAACTCTTGGTTATGATTTGTTTTCCCTTTTTTAAGTATTGGAAAACAAATGGGAGCTTTGTTCAACCAGTGTGATGAACCCTCTGACTCTACATGGTGCTCATTCTTTCCCTAAAATCTCTTACCTCGGAGATTGCAGTTGAAAACAAGCTTTAAATATGAAAACTGAATTCGTGGCATGTTTTAGCCTTTCTTCAATATCTGCATAATTGAATGTCCATGGAAATCAGAGGCAAGAGGGACGTCACTTTGCCAGTGTAGAGTAGCAGTGTACAGAAGGGATGTGGCCTCTTATAGCACAGGAGAGGAACTGCAGGCACCGTGAGGTGGGACTCATGGATGGGTGATGGGGAAATTATCCAACTTCTCTTTCACTCAGAAGTTGGTAGTCTTTATCCTGTTTCCATACCCTCAGGTGATCCTAATGTGGAGCCTCCCTCTCTGAACTGCTTGTTTCTGGGTTTTGGTTTTGTTTTCCTCCCATGTTTTGTGATATCCAGCATCTTCAACTGGAGAACAGAGCTGTCAGTCAATTGCTGTAAGCTGCTCCTCGGTCCCCAAAGCTCCTATAAGTAACTGCTTTCATTTTATCCCTTAATGCAGTCACCTAAGCAGATTTCAGTGTCTGCTTTAGATTCTGTGGCTCTCCTATACATTGTTTTAAGGCAAATTCCTGTCCTTCACATGGGGTGAAAATCAGATGTAGGGTTGGCCCCACCAGACTTTTTGGCAGGAGTTAATTTTCAAGCAGATAGTTCCAAATTTATCTTCAATTCTTCTTTACCATATGTTCTAACCGCTGGTAGGGGCGTGAGATGAGTAGACTTCCTCAGCATCCCAAGACAACTGCTCATAAGTCTGTATCGCTCTTGTCTGAGAAGCCCAACTGTTGCACCCGTGAGCTATTGATGGTGCGTGGCCTTTACACCCATTCATAGACGACCTAGCTACTGAGCTTTCTCCAGTCTTGGCCGTTAGTTTCTTGGAGAATGATTGCCCAGAAGAACAGAGAAGAACTCAGTTTCAAAACTGCTTATTTAAAAATCCGACTTGCATCATCATTTTTCCTTAGCTGTTTTTTCCCCTGCTTGTTTTAGATGACATGCTGTTGAACTCAAGGCTGGAATTTACTTAGGCTGTGAGCATATGTACTTCCATGAATAAATTTTCAAGCTTATTAACTGGATTATGGATCCAGAAAGCATTGAGTATAGAAGTGAAGTAAATTAATGTTTTTGGTTTTTACTGGGGCGTTAAGCCACCAGTCTGTCAGACTTCTGCCCTGCAGAAGTTCAGTGTGCACAGTCAAATGTATGAACATTAAAATGGACCTAGTTCTTTCGGTATCTGGCTGTTTGGGAGCACCTGGAGGCTCAGTAATGTGATCATTTAGCTTCTGTGGTCATACTAATTTGTTAATGTTATGACGAGTTGCTTTTCACTGATGGGAAACAAGGGACAGCAGGGGAGGAGAATGAGTCCTGCTAGTTAAAATATTGTAGCATGTCGAAACCTCTGCAGATGAAGAGTCTTTTGTGCTAAGGGCAGCTGAAACATAGAAGAAGTTTTGTTGGTTTGGGGTTTTTGTGTTTGTTTGTTTTTAATCAACCTGCCTCAGAAATGAAGTCTCACCCTTGCCAGGCCTTGGGGTTTTTTTAGCCTATGGCTGTAAGCTTGCCAGGAAGGACAAATATTCCAAAAGGGTGGGCTTAGTGGTAGGTGGAAAACCAGGTCTACATTCTGGGGGAGTCTTGAGTGATGCTGTTGTCATGACGTTCTGTGTGACCTTAAACATGAAGAGGGGTACTCAGTTTTCTGCTCCTAAATCACTGGTGCGCTGGTGCTGTGTATGGCAGGACTGACTTGACGGCTATTAATGAAGACGTTACCACCTACTGTTCAGAGCTGGCTGGGAGATTACTTTGCAGAAAGAAGCTTGACATCTGAGGAGTCTCAAGAATGCATTATCCTGCCGTTACGCATCTGTCTGCAGCTGCAGATGCTTAGCATGGCCGTGTGCCTGCAGGTTGGCCTCATTCAGCTTGCACTGGCAGACGCACCTCTCAGAAATTACCAGGGCATAGTCCCTGGGAAAATGAGTGGTAGGTGTTAGTTAGACACTAAGTTAAAACACATCTTAAATGAGAACCAAGTTGAAAGAATCTGAAAAGTGATACAGAAGTAATTTGTAGTGAGTGTGAAACAGTAATTTTCTCATGGAAAAACTACCTTGTAAAATAGAGCTTAGTAAAGCAGCAAGTATCATCCTAAGAAATACAATTTCTTAGATTAAATCATTAAATGGCTGCTTATGCATCTTTTACCTGTTCCTTAAACCGAGCAATTGCTCTTTAGTTTTCCAGATGGCACCTGTGGAACGTAATACAGAACTGTAAAATTAAATCATTAAGATAATGTATGTTTGGTATGTGTGTCAGGTAAGATTCCTATTTTCAGCTTATACTGATCTCTTAATTAACTGATGAGCTTAAGTAGCTGAGATACAGTAATAGTGCATTTAGTTAATTGGCTAATGTGAAACTTTATCCCTGCCAATAACTGTGACACTGGAATAAATTCAAGACATGGTGTTAGATCCTGTAACGAAGCTAATTTAATCATTGGTCATTGTAAAAACAGTTACCGATTTGGAGGCTTTTTTGTTCACTCCCTTCTGGAATTTGTGACTGCTGTGCATGGCAGGAGTGACATGGCAAGCAATGCCGTGTTCACCTAAGTGTTCATTAGGAACATTAAATTGGCCATCTGTCTTCTGCATTATACTTTATATTACACGGACCATGTTAAATCCCAAATTTTCGTGGAAGGGTTTAATGCAACATAGCCTGATGTAAATGAACACTGTGGTGAGATGGGATCTGAAAATTGTGCTGACTACTGCAGCTCCTCCTAAGCAATTTTACTTTAGGGGAGCCCTATGGGTTTCTAGGATCTCTGTTGGTTTTAAAATTTTCCTAGGTAGCAATGAGCCGCAGCGGTGACCTAAAATGGTTTAAATTATGTTGAAATTAGTTCTGAATCTCTGGTGCTGGCAGAGCTTGTTTCTCTTGAGGCACTGACGTGCCCCAGCTCTTCCCTTGCTGTTCTTCCTCCTGACCCGTGCATAGGCTAAGCACTGCAGAAGTCTGGGTTTACTTGTTCTAATAGAGTAAATTCACTGGTGGCATCATCCAGAAAGTCTTCAGAAGTTGGAGAATTTGTGATGACCTTGTGTGGTCGGTCGGTGGGAGCGTGGCAGACTCTGGCCACGCTGCTCCCATGGCTTAGGCCAACATAAAAGCAAAGTTTTGGTTTAAATGCCGCTGAGCCAGACTCTGATTTGTGCCTTGCTCAAAGCATGCAGAACTTGGCTGTTAGCGTGCGGAGAAGCACTTGCAGCACTTCCAACTAAGTTTTTTGGTAGGAGGGATGTCAGTCTCCGTAAACATCTTTAAATCTTTCCTTAGCAGTTCATATAGGTGTGTGTTATGCAGTGGTCAGAGGGAGAACATTATCAAGGAGGAAGGGGACTTCTGAGCCAGGATGATGTTCATTTGCAGCTGGGAATGCTAGATCTTTCCTTGTATTAAATCTACGCTAGCTGATGAGACTGGTCTGTGCTGCTGGCATGGAGCAGCAGGCCAGTGCTGGTGTCACGGCAATACGCTGGCATGGAGCTGACCTGTTGGAGGAACTTACCGCTTTATGGCTTTATCTGATGTGTCTAAAGTTTCCCTGTTAACTGAATCAAGGGGAAAATACAAAAGGGTTTTCGTAATTTAAAAGTGAAGTTGCTGAGTTGCATTCTTCCTCGTGATGGGAGACAGAAAGCACTGGGGTTTTTTCTTTATAGGTAAGCTCTGTGCAGCTTCCCGCTGCATTCCCACAACTGTTTCCAGCTCTGCTGTGCTCTGTACTGTGCTTATTTTTTTTTGCATGTGACAGGCTGCACCGATGCCAAGTTCTCAGCTTCAATTGAGTTTTAACTTAAGCTATGCTTTACAGAAGTCAAAAGAAGGATGTACTTAAAGCAGCATATCTCAAATAGTTTTCATGTTGCTGACAGCTTCCTTAATGGTTGATGTCATAGGTTTCCAAAAAGATAGTCTAGTTGTGCACTGTAGATGGTACAGATTAAAGGTCTTGGTGCTTGCACACCATGATTTGTGAAAAGGTAAATCTTTATCCTGTTCTGCATCCAGCTGAAAACATGCATCTACCAGAGACAGGAGCAGTATAAATTCTACTGTAAGCAGTGCAGGCAGGTAATTGCATTGATAATGTCTGTCCCTCGAAGCTTCCACCATAGCACTACGAGAACTTCACTGCAAGGCTGAAGCTAATGCTGAGCAGCTGGTATAGCTACTGCTGTTCTTCCTATTGGCTGCAGAGAGCAGAATTTGTGGCTCCAATATTCCCCTGATGGAGTGCAGTCAAGACAGATGAGCATCGTCTGGCCTTTGCCCTGCCTGGCAGTGTTCCTGCTTCATCCAAGGTCGCCCCTTGACCAAGGCACTCTGAGGATTTGAGGTGGTGACTCTACGGAGTTGTTTGCTCTCTTAAGACATTTTCATCTGCCAGGAGAAGAGGTGTTGCAGCATTAGCTTAATCGAGGTGATTGGGAAATGTTCAGCTTGGGCTTCCAGTGGGAAGCTAGTTTGGCAGGCAGGGCTCAGGAGTAAACGACAAAGCTTTTGTAAACTAATAATAAAGCCGTAAAACTAACAATAGGAAATAGTGCTGAGCTTTAGGTGGAAGACCAATGCAAAAAATTTCCTGTGAAAAATATTGTTTAAAATGTTGAGGCAAATAACAGTAGAGAACTTCGTAGTTGCTCTGTTTGCGTTATTGCTCTGTTCGGCACCGCGTATTCGGAGAGTTTGTAACCATCAGGGTTTGCTGTCCTGCTCTTGCAGCTCTGGGAGCGGAGGAGTTGTCCTCAAAACCTGCATGAACAGACGGGAGGCTGAAATTCACCCCTTGCTAGCTGGCTCTCAGCTGTGAATTGCACCTCATGTTAGACAAAATACACTGATATGTTTTAAATATCTGTGAAAGGTGATCTACGTTACCGCAGCGTGTCCCAGCGCAAAGCACGCATCAAGGCTGTTGGTGATCTGGATGGATCCTGCATGTGTTGGGATGAGGTGGGATGTTTGGATCTGGTATACCACCAGGGAGCAGATCTCAAAACTTTGAAGCTTTTATTTTTCACTGCAATACTGCTAGTTTCTTTGAGATGTAAGGGGTGATGAGTGATGAGCTGCTTGGAAATATCAGGCTGTCTTGATTTCTTCTGCAGTTCCTGTTGAAAATGATGGGAGAAATGGAGAATATAGTGTAATAGCTGGTAATTAGAGTCAATTTTTCTCTTTTTGTCCAGCACATTCATACGCCCTCATCCTCTCATGTGTTTTATATCTCATGCTGTGAAGCCTCTGGATTGACTCGGCAAAGATTTAGTGCCTTGTGTACGGGAAGAGGCAGGGAAGCATTGTGCATGTATGACTTGTCCAAAGCTGCCTGTAATTACCAGTGCAACTTGCGTTTTATTCACTACCATTTCTTTTGTGCAATTAATTCCTTTTAGAGGAAGGTGTGAGGCAAGAGTTGAGGAGGAGAGACCTGGAGAAGCAGGGAAGGCATATTCCCTGCTCCTGCTTTGAGCAATGCTTTGCGACATCCGTAGTGCCGGCACAGGTGAGCAGCCGTCTGGGGGACACAGCGCTGTTTGCCTGGTTGGCTTTGAGCGTAGGGGTGGCACGGGTGATGGATGGCACCCCCTTTCCCCAGAGGGACCACATACATCATTTAGCACCAGCACATGGCGTGTCTGGCAGGCTGCTCACGTAGGAGCGCAAGCCTGGCTGTGACTGATGGGATCAGTCGGCTGTCCCCCACTGGTTCTTCCCATTTGCTATCTGGTTTGGGGGTTTTTTGTTTTTTTTTTTTCTTCCTTCCTTCACCCCTTTTCATGTAGAAGAAAGGGGGAATAGCCCCAGGGGTTGGTTGGTGGCTTTACTTCTGCACAGGTTTGTCTTTGCTAAGTTTGCTGCTCTAAAAAGCTTCATGCCACAAGCTTACTTCTTGTCTGGCTCAAAATTAACTGGTTTGCCTACACCTTTATAACGTGGGTTTGAGTCTGTAGCCTGATGTTTTATTACACATCTGTTTAAATATATAACTTGAATTTCTATCAGGAAATGTAGTTCTTGTAGTATGCATTTCAATCTCCTGTCATGAAAAAGACTAAAATTTTAGTTTCAAGCATCCTGTGTATCTGTCTATCTTACCTACACACAGCATTTGGAAGGCTCATGGCTTTTGCAGCCGCCCGGGGTCCCCAGAGATGTTACCCTACTCTGAATACTCTCAGGACTGTGCTAATAGATATTTCCTTCAGTTTTCATATGAAATCTTGGTGCTCCTTCATTTCCTTGTTAGGAAAGTTTAGTTGTTCAGTGTAATATTTCATTGGTAAGGCTGGAAGTCTTTTACTGCTGTCCAGGGACGCTTCCTTTACAAAACACTGTTCTTGCCTTGCAAAAATGTGACCTTCTTAAGAAATAAAAATGCTGAAAACTAGCAATAAACAGATAAGCTTCTGCCATTTTCCCGTTATTGTGTAAGCCTACGCTGCTTAATGTAATTCAAATTGTCTGCTGCTTAGACGCAATACATTTCCCCCTGCCCCCTCTCTGGTTTTGCTATTTTCCTGCACCTCTCCTTTGTACTGACTCTTCCTCCAAACGCTGTTGTAATTTGGCTACTGAAAGGATCGCACTAGAGAACGATGCAAAGAAAATTACTAAGATGAACTGTATTTAGATATTGATACCAAATTACGAGATACCTTATGAGGAAATTGGAGCAAAATAGATTTAAAATGAGACTAATTTGATAAAGTAGAGTATTACTGACTGATTGTGGAGAGGGAAACCCTTGGGACTATTACTAAAAGAAACTTTATGGGTAATAAACTGTTACTTTGCATTTCATTTGTCTTAGAAATATACTTTGTTAGCAACTGATCCTCAACAGGGAAGCAATTTTGTAAAGAAAATATTTTTGATCATGAGTTCAATTTGTATAATATTTAGTTAGCTTCTCCTGCCTGTCTTCAAATAATTACCCGTTGCTGCTTCTCAAATTGCGGATCCCCGGGAGGGTATTGCTTCCCCTGTTGAAGCTGTGCATGTTTACAGTTTAAGCAAACCAAACAGTACCTGTGTGCCACGTTCTCCTCGCTGGCCTTGGCCTCTGCAAGTCTTGGTCTTTGCTGTTTCCTTGATGGCTTGTCATTTCTGTCCTCCTCGCATGGAGCCTGACAGTCGTCAAATCCCATTTTTTTTCCACTAAGAACAGTTTCTGAAAATCTGTCTCATCTTTCCCATTCAGATAGACTGTTTTGGTGATTTTTCTGTCCTTTCTTCAGCACTTCTGTTGGGCACTCCTGCTCCTTTCCTCACGTTTCATTCAAAATTTTTTTCATCTCTCAACACTTAAGCAGTTGGTTTCATCTCTTAGATATTTTCCTAAACAAAACAAAGAACCCAATGAAAACATTACCAGATCTTGCCAGGTTCTCCTAATACTAGTGTCATTCCAACATTTTGATGCTGCTTGCCTGTATCTGCTCTTAACTTGTGCTCCACAGGTGGAGAGTCCTTCCATGCCAGCCTTCCCCAGTGCTTGTTTCTTGTTGTGTATCCATCTCCATACTTGTTTACAGAGACCTGGACACACCAAAAGGCCCTGTTCTTGCAGCTCCAGCATACAGCTGCTGCTGGATGCGTGGAGACCAACAGCTTTGGGCCTCCAGTCCTAAAATTTCCAGTACAGAAGTCTCCTTCTTGAAACTGCACCACCGGGCTCCCCATGCCCTCGGTGGGTTGTGTGTGGATGAGGACTTCTCCAACACACACTTTCGCCACATTGGGACGGTTTCTCCCGCTTCTTACAAGAGCAGCGAAAGACTAATGCTACAAGCAACATATGTTTCTGTTGCAAAGGGAAAGGAAGAGATTCACTGTGGAGCACTTGCATGAATTTATCATGCCAAATTTTATTCCTGACATTATTTTAAGAAATAGGTGAAAGATAGTTGAAGAAATGCGGTGAGAGGGAAAAGCTCACGTAAGGCTGACTGACAGCAAAGGAGGCAGTTCCCCAAATGTTTAAGTTTTAGCTCTGTTACTGGAAGTAACTTTGGGCTGTAACAGGGGACCAAATCCTGTGGCCTGTCTCACAGGGTTACCTGCATGGTCAATAACTGGGAAAGAGGAAAATCTAATTCATGACTGAAGCAGAGGTCCACCTGTCCTTCTCCAAAGGCTATAAGCTGTCTGATGTCTCATTCAGCTGTTGCATTTGCGTTATTTGATTTGACAGTAAGCCCTTTGGGGCAGAAATATTATCCAATTTGATTATCGAGTGCTACAGTTCATGGGTGTATAAACTAGGAATTATGAATGCTTTAGCTGGATATTGGCTTTTAGTATGAGACTCTTCTGTTACCAGCTGCTCCTACTCATCTGGTCCGCTTCGGAGGAGGCGGCAGTACTGTGATCCTCATTGACAGCGACATAACAAACACAACAGCTGTTAAAAAAAAAAAAGGTCTACTTAGCCATTTTTTGACATTCTGTTAAGAAACTGATTTAAATATCTGGATTTATCTGCATAAGCTCACTCTAATGCCATTGCTTTGATGGGAAGCTGCAGGGAAGGGAAACAAACCTTCATAATTCAGGTTATAAAATAGCCTGGAAGGACTGGAAAAATACATCTTTCCTTCTGAAAAATAAGTCTTTGTAGTTTGCCAGGAGCGAAGGTTAGTGGGGCAGACAGCAGTAGCTAACTCGAGGATCCCAGGGTACTCCTCTACCTGTGAAGGGAAAACACGTTATGTGCTGCTAAATCCTACTGGTGGGACAGAAACAGCCTACTGCTTGTCTGCCACTGGTTTTAGGTCACTTTGAGGTATTAAACAGTCTAATAAGGGACACTTGACTGGGGAAGGGGGCTTGAGCAGTGCTTGGATTTGGCCCGTGTAGGGACATCTGAATGGCAGCCGTGCCAGACGGGTGGATGCTGAGTTCAGACAAGAGTTGCCTCTCTGCTTGCCTGCTTCTCCAGCCCGCCGCACATCATTGCGATGCCCTTTCTGCCCCAGCTTTGCGCTGCATCCCGGAGCGCCTAACTACATAGGTTTGGGTTTCTTCTCCTAAGCATGCTGAGCCTTAGGAAGTTCATTATGCAGCTAGTAATTATCAGGGCTTCTTACCTTCTTAGCTATTGCTTCTGCTGCCGTTAACCTGAATGGACCTTAGCAAGTCCTAAAAATGGTATTTGGTGTTTGTGCTCTGTGTACCATGCAAGTAGTAGTGCGATTCAAACTGGGGGCGAACAGCAGAGGAGGTGTCTTTAAGGCAACTCTCTGGTTAGAACGGGTCCAGCATCCAGAAGGATAAAGAGCACCTGTAACCACCCTGCAGGAACCCCTCTGAGCAGCCCAGGAAAGGCCTGTGTAAGGCCACGTAGTGGCCTGTGTGGCTCTCTTCCCTGGGAAAGGTCCTGCAGCTTTTCAGCAACTTCTTAGCCCTCTTTGGGATGCACAGCACCACGTGAATATCTGTGAGCTATTGGAGCAGGAACAACCGAAATTATTTTTGGAGTGTCACAAATGTGCCGATCTTTTCCTTTTTGAAAAGTAGATTGTTAATGGTCTTCGTATTTCCTTCTAAATAAATCTCTTGCCAAAAATACCAACCATTGCCATCTATTGAGATGGGCAGCTTTGAGTATTGCTTCAGAGAGAACATGCCTTCTTGGCATTTATAAAACTATTCATATTTTCAAGCAGGATATTAATAATTTCTTACTTATGTTGAAGTGATGTAAGATGAAAAATTAATGGGGATGTTACTTTGTCTTCCAGATTTTGCAAGCTGGTTGTGCCTCTGATGTGCATGGTCTTAAATGAAGTCAACACTTTCTTTTGAGCTCTAGTTTACTTCCAAAGCGAGGAATATAAAATTGACACTGTAAATACCTGACAAAGTGTTTCAGACTGCTGATGTTTGTTTCATTGCCTATTCTGACTAGTCTTTATCAGCCTTATTACAGAAAAGGGAAAGTCCTTTGATGTGGTCCAAAATTTTGATTGTAGAAATTCATGTAGTGATGTTTCTCTTTAGTGACTAAAACATGAGGTGGAAAGCGAGAGATTTGGGCCCTTTTACACATTAGGTTTTTTCACAGGTCCTAAGTTTCTTGTATCCCTTCTGCTCCATCTATCCACACAGCTAGAGAAAGATTAATGTTTCTTCAGGGGGGCATAAAGCTTTTAGGGGATTCTTGAAGCCCTTCTAATAAATGATAAACATGGTAAAGACCTTCTTAAATACTGCCTTGTGAAGCCAAGTTGCGTTTAAAGGCTTAGTACTGGGATGGATGGCTTGTTAGAGTGGATTTGGCGTTTGAGGCATTTGTAGAGTCCCTTTCTTCCACCATCCTTCTTTCCAACTTGGAAAAAAAGAATTTATCGTGGAGTTTATCATCACTGCTGTCTGTGTAGAAAGGATTGTATCTCCAGGGAGAAGTTATTTGAGACTGTTAGGATCTCTGTCTCTTTAGTCTCTCCCCTGCTCTTCTTGTCTAGTGAAGAGCAATATATTCGGATGCTGTCTTGGGCGAAGGGGGAAGCAAGGGAGAGAAATGACCAGATGCAGTTTCTGCCGTGGTGCTGGGTAACGGGCAGGCAGGGCTGCGCGCAGGCAGCGCCGTGCTCGGGGACTGCGGGAAGTGCCTTTAACCCGCTTTCATAATTAATGTTTGGGGAGAAGGAGAGTGCCCTGTGGGATAAATTAGCATTCATTCACTGTACATGCAAACAGATGTTAGCCGAAGTAGAATGGAAGAAAAGATGCCCACTGACCCAAATTTCTTGCATTGTCCTGTTCTGTCTGTCTGAAATTTTCGTGTTCTGACTGCTAAGCCTTAATAAGGAAACAATTCCTTGTTTAAGTGTTTTACCACATATGTTTTTACAGTTTCATACTATACCATTTAATGCATGCAGTCCATCTTGTCTGGGCTGCCTCCTTCACCATTGTTCTAGGCTGGAGCATCATCGTCTCCCAGCTTGCGTGTGCTCAGCTGAGGCTTGGACTGGGAACGGCTGGGCTTTGCCAGGAAACTTGGTGTTTTGTAAACACTTGGGTTTGCTGTTCTGAAATCTGTTAAATGGTCAGCACTTCTTTGAAAAGCAAATGGAAGCAATCTCATGGAAGCAATCCCATGGAAACAAAACCCAATAAATGTTTGTGGTCACTTGAAAGGATTCAGAAGTTTATTATTGTTAGTTTCTGCATGGGATACAGAATGCCAGCTGGAGACATTGCATGTGTGCCATGCAATTGTCGTTTGCTACTTTTAATTATGATCTGACTTTGTTTCCATGCAAATATATCCTCTACTATATTTTTTTTTTTTAATCTGAAGAAGGCTTCTGCCTTGACGTAGTCGGCAATGTCATCTTACCATCAGAAGTTATTTTGAATATCCTATTTTCAATGACTGAAGTCTCAGCTTCTTAAGTGTGAATGTCATTCTGAGTTATGAATTTAAGTAAGTAGTTCTTTGGTCATATAAAGTCAGATTGTATAAGGGCGCGAGGTGTAACCCCGTGGATTTGGTTTTGGTCTCCTTAAAGCCTGTGTGAAGTTGAAATGCCTTTTGCAATACCGGGCACCGATGGTCAACCCTGAGACCCAATGCTCGGAGTCAGCTGCTGTTTGGAAAACAGCTGAGTGCATCTGCGGCAGAGAGAAAAAAAAAAAAAGGAAGGAAAGGGAATATTTTAATTAAATACTATTTTTGCAAAATGTTACAGCTTACCTGAAATGGCACTCTCTGATATATTGACACTTAGTCTTCTCAGTCATGTCCCTTGCCCCACCACACACTCTGACATAAATATGGTTTGTAGTTAACTGTAGAGCTACAGCGTAAGTGTAGATTAAGAACTATGAAGAATATATAGACATTACACTATTCTGCCATTGAAAACTGAACGCTGGAATAAGATTGAGGAGACAGATAAAGTTCTTTTTGTCAGCTATTGTCAACTTTTTGCCAGAAAAATAAGAGGGTCTGGAGAAAGGAAATGTTTCTTATCTATCGTTACCTATCTAAGGATGGACATGGGATACAGAATGCTAAATGTAAATGCTTGTGTTCTGTCCTGGTGCTCTCCCATCCTTGCAGACTAGCCAGGAGCACCTGATAAGCAGCAGCTTTGCTCTGCAGGCGTTGATATCGCAGCAAGATAGTGGTGTCTCATTCTGGTAACGTGGACGTGGGGTGACAGACGGCATCTTTTCATGCCTCCCTGGCCTGACAGCAGCTGGGGTTCCTCTGCTGTCTTGGGATGGCAAGGGCTCTTCATGGGGAGTGTAGGAGACGATGTCTGTCCAGCATCATATGTGGTGGGGTCCTTAATTGACTTCAGTTCTGTGTAGATTACCTGTCATTCGGGAGCATTCAGTACTCATCACCCAGTTTCTATGACCCGTCTCATGGAGGGGCTGCTTATTTTCAGCTGCAAACGCACTTAGACATAGTTTAACTGTTGAAGGACACTTTATTTCCTCTGGAGACATTTAAACTGTGTGTTCAAGGTTTTGCGGTATTGAGTCGTGATGAGAACTGTTTTTGTGGTTTGTTGCTGCTCTCTTCCCCGTAGTGTCCTCGCAGGGTCCTGTTGCAGCGAGCTTCTCAAGGAAGGCTGAAGGGGGCTGAAGGAAATGACTTTTTAACCCTTGCAGGGAGAAATTCTTCCCGGTGTGCACTGAAGTTTTGCTCTCTTGTTTTTCCTTTTCATTTCAACAGAAGTTGAAATAATCCCTGACTTGCAGAAATGGAAGAGAAGGGTTTAGCACAGTCTTAGCAGTGCTGTAATTTAAAGTGAGCAGGTAGTTTTTAATCCACCAACATGATACCTATGTGATTATTTTAACTGGCTATTACATAAAAATAGCTGTAGTTAAAATGAAACAACTGCTTTCCTGTTTATTGTGAATGAGGTAACCACTTTTTAAAGCTTGATAGATTCCTGGATTATTCTTTAGGGGTTTCTGTCTGTGACAATTCTAGCCTTTGTGCATCTTATTTGCCTTTCTACGTATACTTACTCTGCATTAAAACTGTTTAAAAGGAGACAATGCAAAAAAATCCTTAGCCTCTCAACTCGTGTATTAACAGAACATTATGTTTGTTGAGCAGAGAGTGTTGCTGACAGCATAGAGTGGAGATCCAGGTGCGGTGTGGTCTCACCGCACCCCGGTGGTGGGATAACAGGCGTCTTGCTGTACCACCAGTACAGCCTTCAGCAGATGGCTTTTGTGTGTGAGTCTCCCCGCCAGGCGCACGTGGCACAGGCAGAGGGATGCGGAGTTACTGGTGATCTTGGGGAGAAGTTGTGGGGTGCTTAGGGGTGCTGGTGGAATTAGCAAGCAGGAGGTAGCCCTTCAATTTTTCTAATTTTTGTAATCAACTTGGAGCCCAGGGGAAAGGAGGGGATGCCTCGAAGGAGATNGGTGCTTAGGGGTGCTGGTGGAATTAGCAAGCAGGAGGTAGCCCCTCAATTTTTCTAATTCTTGTAATCAACTTGGAGCCCAGGGGAAAGGAGGTGATGCCTCGAAGGAGATGGGGGGAAAAAGGATCAGCATTGCCCAAAAATGAACTTCAGCTCCCTAGGTCCTAAACAGAATAACTAAAGGACACTTCAGTAATTTTGTGCTGTTAACTTTTTAAAATTTCCCTTCCTCTTTCTCCTCCACAGTTGCTCTCGGTCGTAATCAGCCCTTGAAAAAAGAGAAACCGAAATGGAAAAGTGATTACCCCATGACAGACGGACAGTTGCGCAGCAAGAGAGACGAGTTTTGGGACACAGCACCAGCTTTCGAAGGTCGCAAGGAGATTTGGGATGCCCTCAAGGCTGCTGCACATGCTTTTGAGAGCAATGATCACGAACTGGCACAAGCAATCATTGATGGTGCAAACATAACACTACCACATGGTAGGTTCATCTAAGATGGATGTGGCCTAAGTGTAACAGTAGGTTAAGGCAAATGCTTTTCGTTTTAACCTGAAAATCAATTGAGACATATATGCAATAATTTTAAATACTTGTATTTAAGTACGCACAATGTCTTCCTATTTGGTGTGTTCAGAGCAAAATTACATTAGTGCGTAGAGGATCAAGAAAAGCTACCTTTCTGTTATTACCTAAATTTGAATGTATGATCAGGTACATGGTGTAATACGCAATTTAAGAGTCTGATCTCTGCAGGCAACACTTGTGACTTTCTGTAAACTCTTAAAAAAACCTGCATGCTCGAAGGTACAGTTTTCTTAATTTTTTTCCAGCCTCCCTTTGTAAAGGGAGTAGATTCTTTTCCCTGATCTTACGTGTTTCTTTGGCACTTGCATTGTTTTGTGTTTTCTTTTTGAAATTTCTTTTCTGAAGAGTATGAAAAACTTTCCCAAAAACTTGGTGCTGGCAGTCTGCTGTAAGATCTTGTACAAGATAAACTGTAAGCACTTATTTCAGGTGCTTTTCCTTCCACTCTGTTGTTCTGAATTCTGATTTTTTTTTCAAGCTCTCTTGTCCCTCACTCCACCCTCTGAAATGAATCACTCCCCTTTATTCCCAATAGAAGTACAGTTCAAGTTCTGTATTTTAAAAAAAATAATTAAAAAAAATTAAATGGATATGTAGCTTCAGTAACCTAAAAGAATCGGGATTAAAAAAAAAAAAACCAAACAACAACCCACACCAAAAAAACCCCACCAACAACCCATAACAAAAGACACAGAACTGAAGCAGGCGTGTGTTCTGGTTAGGCTCTGCTTGGTGTCCTCTCTTCCAGAAGGGGCATGAAGAGGCTCGCACCAAATAATGAACTTGTTCCAGACATGTGGAGCTGAATGCTATATAAAAGATATTATATATGTGCTGATTAGGGTCTCTCGGGAACAGAAAAAGGCTGATGTGGAAGACTGCGTACCTTGTTTTCCGGGGTAACTAGTCTTCATGAGATTGACTACTCATATTATCTTTTTTTCTTTTTCTTTTATAAGTGGTTTTAAGGACCTCAATTTCCTGAAGAAGTCACAGTTGATCGTATATTTAATTTGGAAGGGGTGGATTTGGGGATCTGTCTGTCTTTTCCCATACTAAAGTGTGAAACACTACTAGTTGTTTGGGCTCAGCGTGTTGTTTTCCCCTCTCCTGTTCAGCAGGCAGGATCTCTCTGAAAGTCGCTGAGAGGTGGAAACTTCCAGTGCTGCAACACGACCTGGCTTTTCCATAATTCATGGACGATCTTTTGTGGTCCTCCAGATCATTGTTTGTTTTCAAGGAGGTTTGTGTTTTGCTCATTTGACTGATAATGAATGAGTTTTTGTCAAGGGCAGTTACGCCTATGGAAATGATTTCTGTAGGAGCTGTAGTTTTAAAGAGAAATTGGTCAATTATTTCCAGAACCTACCAATGCCAAGGAGATCTCAGGTCTCCTCTTTGACAGACCTGCTGGAGGTCCATATACATTCTAGGCCCAATCCATTGGAGAGAGAAAAATAATTTCTCTGCTATAAGCTAGTGTGGTTTTCAAAAGATAGAGGAAGGAGTCAGGTTGTCTAGCGTGGAACTGGTATCAGAAAACCTCTTTCTTCCTGTGCTTGTCATACCATGTTTCTTTCCTTGCACTAGTCCATAAAACTGGTCAGAATCTGGAAATCCGAAATTACCTACTAGGCTTCTTGATTTTATATGTCAATAATGTACTTTAAATAGCATATTTACTCTGTGTCCAGAGAACATCAGAATATTCTCCTTCTAAATCAATAGTGTTGCTGGATTTTTGTCCTTCCAAAACATCTAGATTGCTGAAAATATCCCAGAAGCAGCTGGGTGTTTGGGCAGCTTGCGAGCTGGAGAGAGCTGTATAGGTGAGAAGGGTCTGGCAAAATTGATACAGACGTTACTGATAATTTTAAGTCACCATTCAGATAAATTGAAATAATTTATATCTCATAGATTGAGTATTTGCAGACCTAAGGTGGTCGCTGCATTGTTTTGCTTAGTTGCTAAAATAAAAATAGTAGAGGTCAGGAAGACTCCATGTTATATATAGGACAGGTTTAACAAAATATAGATTACTTTCCACTGTCGTCTCTTACTGCTTATGTGAGTTGCTGTCTAGATCAGACTTCAGCTTAGCATAAAGAATCATCTCTTGGCATGTGAGTGCTCACTCTCTGCAGTGAGGGTCTGAGTCTGCTTGTAACCATACACAGAAGACTGATAGAAACATAATTCTTTTAGTAAATGAAAATTTGAGGCATGAGCGTACTTCTGCAGTGAGAGTGGTATTACTTGTATAATGTGGTTGTGGAATTGACGAGACCCCGGTAATAAGCTATTTTGACAGCATTAGATTATGTATTCAGTTTAGATGTTGCACAAGTGTTACATATGAACAGCACTTCCAGGGGAAATGTTAAATTTACAGCATCAAGGCATGCAAAGAAGCCGTTTGACGTTAGGTCTCTGCTTCCTCTCATCAGAGTGGCATAACAACTTATAATTGCAGAGGAGGATTTTATTCAAGTGGGAAAGTTTTATGTCTGCCTGGAAGAATGTGTCTCTGGGTTCTGAGATGGGGTTGCTTGTGTGTCCGTGCTCCTCGCTTACGAAAAGAGAGGATGGGTGATGTATAGTTTCAACACTCCCGAATGTTGAAAATATCATTTCTTGGTTTCTTAAATAACTGCTTATTAATCTTATTCAGAGTTTAAGGCTTTAAATCCCAGCAATTTCTGGTTGCAAGCAAAATTCTGAAACTGGGCAGTTAGCTCGCATTTCTTCTCTTTGGGCAGTCTGAGGAATGTAGGATAGATGGCGTGCCCTGGAAACTAGCCCTTTTAGCGTCATTGAGTGTAATACTTAAGGGGGAGGAAGTATGTGAACTCTTAAATTTGGCTTTTCAGCAAACAATTTGCTTGGGGTCCTGCCTACTACTGGCAGACTGTAGTCTGCTTTCTAAGGCCCACGTGCAGAATATTCAGAATACTTCAGAAGTAAGTCAGGAATCAAACTTGTATCAGACGCTCTGTTGCCCAAGCCAGGCCTGGCCTGAGGCTGGATTCCAAATACAGAGAATATTTTGAATATTTATCAAGGATCTCAACTTTAGTAGTGATTTTTGTACCTATAAAATTGCATTATTTGCTTTTTATCCAACTTTCTGCTGGTGACGCTTGTCTGGTGCATCAGCTGCTTGCATAGTTCTCTGTGCAATGTGACCTTTCCACTACAGAAAGAGCTGCTTCTTTTAGAAATTCAAGTATTTCTTAGTCATCAAGCATTGTTAGTGCCATGTATGAATAGATTATGAATAAAAGCCTTCCATTTATGCGCTCAGTAATGCCTGTTATCAGCAAACTGAGTTTATCTCCAGGCAGGTAGAACAAACAAACTGTCCTTGTTCCGAGTGACACCAAAAACCTCCATGTTTTTGTTTACAAAAACTCACTTTGTGGAAAATTTAAAAAGAAGGGAAGATAGCTGTTTAAGAAATCCAGCTGATGCATATGCATTAACTGCCCGGTCCTGTGCTTACTTGACTTAAACTACCACCTGGATTTACCTGTGGAACCGCTGAGCAGTGCGTGCCCTGTGCGGGGTGGTCTGTCCTCCCACCCTGCCCTGGGCTCTGTGTGGGGACCTGGAGCACAGCAGGGGACCCATGTCACCTCTGAAATTCATCTTGTATACCCTTTTTATTGTCTGTAAGCTGTTTACCTGGCCAGCCAGCAAATACACATCTGGTTCAGGCTGTGCATTCTATTGCAAAATTAGGATGAGAATCAAAATGCTTGCAGAGCCTCCTGAAATAACACCTAAATGCCTACGCACAATTTTGTCGTCTGGTCCACCAGAAACCCTGGTAAATCTGCTCAGGAGTGCCAGAGTGCCTCCTTGGAGTTTAGGCTTTGTTTCTTCAAGTGGGGGGAAAAGGGAAAATTTGCCGCTCAGACTGTGCGTGCTAAAGCTCTGTATTTCCCCAAAGAAAGCAACCATTTAGGAAGATGACACGTAGAAATCAAGTCAAGATTATTTTTTTTCCCCCCCCTAAATAAATCACTTGACAGCAGAGCGTTATTTTACATGAAAACTTGTATTTGTGATAGGACAGACAAGGATGGGACATTCTTCCTTTGATTTCTTAGCTCACCAAAGAATTTTGATTCCTAAGGAAGACCAACATCAAATAAGATAAATTCCTTTAACTCTACTGAAAAAATGGAAAATGTTTAACTAATTTTTTCCTCTCCCAAAAGGGTAAGTCTTCTGCAAAATGATGCCATGCTATAAGACTATGGCATTTCCTCGTGTTTATTTCCTATGTGCACAACTGAGGCTTAAAAAACCCAAACCAAACCCATACATCTACATTTTAACTGTCCCTTTGTGGTAAGCACGTTGTGTACGTGTTCAAACTGTGTATTACTTACAAAATTAAACGTTGCGGGAAGTGAAGGGGTGGGAAGAGGGGGCTGGGGAGAGTAAGGACTGACAGAGGTTTGCAGATACAGATTCTGGCCTAGCTGATGCTGCAAAAATCAAATTGTGCTTTTATTCCAGAAACCTGTAGGAAAGGGAGGAAAAAACCACGTCGCCTTAACACTGCGTTCAGCTAGATATCTCACTTGTCTAACCTGTGTGAGGAAGGCTCTAACCAATGTAATTTTTCTAATGGATGCCTTTTGCTGTCTTCTGCGGTTAAAAATAGCACATAAGAAGTATTAAATAAATAAATAAGCCTGTGGGATGGGCTTAGCACTTCTCATCTATCTTGGGTGCCTCTGTGGGATGTATTTAAAAATAGAAATAACGTTATCACCAATTTATACTTTTTTTTTCTGATGTCTTAAAGTAGCACATCCTCAATATTTTATTAAAGAGTCTATTTAAATTTAATGAAGAACAGTTTTACATACTTCTCAGTTATCAAAAAGGAAACGTTGGAGTGTGTAGTATTTTATTAGGGTCTGCACCAGATGTTAGTGTTGAGCTGAACTTGTCCTGAAAGTAGTTAATATTAATTGGAATTTGTCTGGGGTTAAGTGGAGTTTTTAAATTTCAGGATGGACACTTAATCTGCTGTAGCATAGTTACCAGTATATTGGATTTAACTCCTTTAATGCTGTTTGAACAATAAAAGGGCCTCTCTGTTAAGCAGTAGCTTTGTGCTCAGGAGCAGTCAACTTCTCTGTGCCTCAAAATACAGCTCGGTAGCTTGCAGCATGCTTCTTCAGTGTGCAGTCTTGCAGCGCTGGCTTTTTGTGTGCAAGCAGAACTGTCACATTTACTGTGTGTAACACTTGAGATCACGAAAAGTGGGGATGTGAGTATTTAACTTCAATGCTGGGGGGAAGTAGGTGAAATTAATGAAATGTTGTTGCCGTGAATAGAGCATTTTCTTCCCCTTTGGGTGAAATACTCAACAGAAAACCACAGAAAAAAACCAAAGCCAACAGCAGTGGTATAGAGGAAAGCATGCTTCACCTCCGCTGTTTACCCCACCCCAGTCCAAACACAAATTCCTAATTCCGGAAAAACCCTTTTTTCCCTACCGAGCTGTAACTATGCATCATACTGTGATACTTGCTGCCTTCAGGCTCGATGTTTCCCTGCACTACAGAGCAGCTTTTAATGGCTGTGCCTGCAGTGCTGCATCCCTCTGTGCACTGCCTCCCCTTTGAGTGCACTGGGGTTTCGGTGTCGGAAAGGACACAGTACATCACTCCGTGTCCTTTAGTGCTCAGCTGCCTCTCGGTGCAGCACTGTGGTTCAACAGACCATCAGAATGCACGTGCTCCTTACTGAGATGGTCAGCAGTTTTTTATTTTTTATTACTTAGCCAGCGCTATGTGAGCACATATTAGTTGTACTTGATGAAGTAAGTTACCCTCTGCTATCCTGAAAACTCCGTTTTTGTTTGTAAATGAAGGGTTCCACGCTGTTGCTCAGGACCTTGGGAATGCAAGGAGAAGGGGAGACAGGGCAATAGCTGAAGCTGATGGAACGATATGATTTGGGGTAAACGGGAGAGTAGCCCATAGCGCGGGTGCGTTTGGCAAGATGTCAGTGTTGCTTTTAGTGTTGATTGTATTCATGGTGCAAGAAGTCCGGAGGAGGTTTTTATATTGCTTAGGTAAATCACTGGGAGCGTTGGAAAACGGCTCCCTGCGGCAGATGGTATTTCACCTTCTCTCATTGGTCTTGAAGTAAATCAGAAGANGAGGAGGTTTTTATATTGCTTAGGTAAATCACTGGGAGCGTTGGGAAAACGGCTCCCTGCGGCAGCTGGTATCTCACCTTCTCTCATTGGTCTTGAAGTAAATCAGAAGGATTATTGAAGTTTTTTTGGAAACAAAAGCTGTGTCTGTGCTCAGAAGCGTTGGACGGGCACACGGGTTATTGATGGTGGGCATCGGTGTGCTGTATTGCTGCCTGGTGCTGGTGGACTGTTCATACGTTACCTTTATTAGGATGGTCTTCTACTAACTTTGTTCAGGCATTACCTGATTTCCATCCTTCCTGAGACTGTTCTGATGTTTGAGGAAATTTCAGGCTGACAGGTTGCCTTGCTCTTAACTTTTCTGCAATAGTTTTATGAAAAGTTTGCATAGCAAGATCATGGTGGTGCAAGAAATGTAGGATTTGCCTAAAGCAGTTGTCCCCAGAGTTTGAGACTGGATGGACAACACAGTCTCTACTGGTGGTAGAGGCAAACCAAAAGCAAAATACCATTTTCTTCCTTGCAGGGCTGAGGGACACAATAATGATGGGAAAG
>RSEF01000013.1:9306328-9377141 GCA_003993805.1 Himantopus leucocephalus
GAATGTTAAGGCTTCTCATGTCACATGCCTGACCTTTAACACCCAAGAGATGCTGCATGTGAATGCCAGTGGTGGGATGCTACTGTAAAGAAGCTTTCTGCAGCAGGCCCTGTGTATCCATCTCGTAGACGGATTTTCCAGGCTCCCAAAACAGTAATCACTAAAAGTGAGCTGCCAGCTGTAAATGGGAAAGGAAGCAGTGGAAGGTAGCCGGCAGGCTCTCAGGAGTTGGTCTTTAAATTTGCGCAATAATTTGGAAATATCTACAACAAAATTATACAGTAGATGTTTGACACTGGCCATTTAATATACTTCTCCCTTAAAATAAGTAGCTCCAGAAATGGAACTCTGTAATTTTTGCAGTGCTTTTTGTGTGATGGCTATATTGGACTTAACCATTGTATTGATGAATCTGTGGTTGAGAGAATCTGTACAGTAAACTTCGCCCTGGTGTTTTAAATTGAATCTGCTTCCGTAAATTGCTGCCCATTAAGCCACAAGATCCTTGTGTTTTTCTCCCACCCTTGCCTGCAAGCTGCGGTATCCATTGCTTAGGCTTTGCTAGGGGGTTAGGGCTGTAGGAATTGCTTTCTCATAGCTCATTTGTCTGAAGAGACGTTTTAATTGTCATTGACAAAATATTTTTTTCTGTAATGTATTACATTCTCTACACATGTGAAATGTTGAACAATGTGGTTTTGTATGTGGATACAGAATGCTCGGTCAGATTTTTCTAATGTCTCTTTAAAATGATAGTGAATGGTATTTTGGTGACTCTGGCTGTCTAATTTTAGATTTCAGCAGAGTTATGAAAGCTTGGGAGGTCTGACTATCAAAGCGTATCTGTCAATATGATCAGCAGTAGTACTGAGATGAGCATAAAGGCTGTAAAAGTTAAGGAAACTCCAAAATCTTTAGTGAATATCGTAAGATTTATAGTTGAGGCTACTAGTTTTTTTGCCTTTTTTTGTGTTGTGTTTTTTTGTGTACTAAACTTTGCTCAGCAGGAAGCAGTTCTTAATTTGAGGGAGGGTTTTTTCTGTTTTGTTTTTACTTCAATTGAAAAAACACCAAAAATAAGGGATTAAGAACCAAAACTTGCTGGTGTCTTGCAAGGGACCAGGCTAGCTGCTGTTAGCGCTGTGGACGAGTGTGCATTAGAAGAGTACTTGTACTTTGTTTTTTCTTCTACACATCAGTGTCTGTTTTTAAAAGTAGTTGGTGTCAAGTTCCCTCCTTAGGTTTATCTTTGCTAAAATGGTTATTGAATACATTGATCCTAGCTTTTACAAGACTGCACCCAAACTCTTTTGCTACCTTCCTTCCTCCACGTGTGCACAGCACCGATAGATGCTCTGGAAAAGGGTTGCCTGCTCAGGTGAGGGCTGCGGTCCCGATTTCGGCAGTGCCTCTCAAGTTTGGGCCGCTCCGGTTGTTACAGTCTCATCATCACATTACTCTGAAGCACAGACACGGCACGAGGACACAACAAGTGTGAAAAATGCTACTGTCCAGCTGCTGGATGGGCACCTGCTCGGGGCTCCTGCAAAGCAGTGGAAATCCACTTCATGGAGCAACCTTGTGCATGCTCCTTCTGCCCTCTCTGTCCTCAGAAAGTACCTCCTGCTGATGAGAAATCTCAAATGCTGTGGCTGTTTCAGTTTTGCTCAGACACAATAATTGCCTTTTTGTTAGAAGACTTCATCTAAATTAGGGATCTTCAACCAGCGGCCTCCAGGCTGTGTGTTCCCTGCTCGGACACGGAACTCGACCTGCTTCAAACTGCTTCCCGGTGCCTGCTCGGAGGCAGCTGGCGGGGTGGCAGCTCCTCCTCCTCGGCTGTCTCTTGCCTCTGTCCTTCTCGGCATTTTCTCTGTCCGTTGTTGAGCCGGCATGCCTGGAAAGATGGCTTATTGCTCTTGGGAAATGCCTTTTTCCAGGGAGGTGGGCGTGCACGCAGTGCTGGGGAAGAGCAGATGCGCTGTGCCTGTGCTGCTGCCCTGCTCCGTGAGCAAATCCGTATAATGTTAGACTCAAATCGAAAAAGGTCCCTTTGCTCTGCTGTTCTTGCTGTTGAAGACTGGCCAGGTACTTAGAAGGTCTAGCAAGTTGTCTGGCAACACGAAGAGAATTGTTTCGTTTTTGCCTTTGATCCATGTGAACTTTAAAAAGACAAAAGTCAATTATTACAGCAGTTACTTCAACTTTTACTGTCCTTTGGAAAAGGAACCGAGGATTCAAAATGTAGATGCAAAATGTTTAAATCTCTTCTAAAGCCTCGTTTCACATTCTCTTTTACCACTTTCTGTTGTCATTTGGTTTAACAGCGTTGTCAAGTCCATAAAGCCTCATCATGTGACTGTTGCACAATTGGCAGCTTTAGCTGCATTTTTCTTTTTAAACTGGAACTTCAAGAAGGAGATACTCAGTTTATAAATATAAGTGGGAAAACAGCTCTTCCTGGCTGAAAATACAGGANAGCTCTTCCTGGCTGAAAACACAGGATGTTATTTCAGTTCCTGGATGCTTAAAGCAATCTATTTGTTTACCTTCACACTGAAAAAGTTTGCAGCGTTAATTTATAGACTGTAGTGCAGTAGAAACACNATGTTATTTCAGTTCCTGGATGCTTAAAGCAATCTATTTGTTTATCTTCACACTGAAAAAGTTTGCAGCATTAATTTATAGACTGTAGTGCAGTAGAAACACCTTCTTTCATAGTAACCACTTCAGAGCTGGGAGTTAAAAGCTTTGGAGAAACCTTTGATTTGGCTTTTGTGTTTAAGTGGAGTTGTGAATGCTTACGCTCTTGAGTCCTTTCCCCATTTTCCTTCCTTTTAGCCTTCTAGGGGAGAGGGGCAGGGAGTTAATGCAAATAACCCCATCCTGCATTGACCTGGAGTCTCACAGCCAGTTGTTTTTGCTTTTCAGTGCTGTTTTCTCCTGTCTTTGCTCTGGTTTGTACTCTGAAAGGACCTGTGCAAAGCAGAGTGTTACTGTGAAGGTGCCTATAAAGCACAGAATAAACTAAGGAAGAGAAACCCTGTTTTTTATGTGAAGTAGTGTAAAAGATTGCTTTGCTAAACAGCGAAGCTGGCTGTTGCTGGTTTCTTCCATTTGATATAACTCCTTGGATTGTTTTCACTTGAGCCAGGAGGGATGCGAGGGAGCAGGGAGGCAATGCCGGACAGCAGGATGGGGCTGCTGCTCTGCCAGGTCCCCCTGGCAGGAGGGGAGAGCGGGCATCCTAGCAGGGGGAGTACTGAGAACTGATGACTTTGATGGGGTGTGTAAGTGCGTTCAGCACTTCTTTCAGGTATGAGAGGCAGCGTGGAAGAAAGCAGAATGTGTATTCTCAATCTGAGAGAGCAGTGGTACAGTAGAGTTGGCTTCCTGATACTGACCAGGGCTGTGGACCCTGAACACTTTAAGCTGCAAAGCAAGACTGAGCAGGTTGCCTGCTTCCCTTTACACAATCTCCTTGTTCCCCCTCCACATCTCTGGGGTCACAGGATGCTGAGCAGGGACGGTGTACATCTTGGGGTTTAAAATGTCCTTCGCCATAACACTGGGTTGCTTTTGACATTCATCAGTTCCCCCATGCAGTAGCTGCAAGCACCTATAGTAGGGCGGGCGATTCAATGGGTATTGCAACTGCAGGAACGAGCAGGAGCTGGAAGTCTGGCAACTGGTAGGATGGGTTTAATGTTCAGAAAAATATCCATGTGTCCAGAGCCTCGGAAGTGGCAGGAAGGAACCAGTTATGAACGGCCTTTACTCTCATAGCCAGTGGCTTGCGTGCATTTTAGAAAGAGAAGGATGTAAAATGGCAGTGATTTTAAAATGCAACGCACTGCAGAGGAACCCTTGTCTACCACGTAATAAAGCGATTTTTAACAGCACCATCAAATGGGTTATTCATTTCCATCCTCTCTGCTGGAGAGTTGTGGGCTGGCTGTGACTCCAGGTTTCTGAAGAGCACTGGGGTGTAACCCCTGCATCCTGGGAGGACTGTGCTCCACTGGCACGTGGTTAGAAGAAGTGAGAGGTGGAGATGCTTGGAGTATGTTTGTATGGTATTTTTCATTAGAGAAATGCTTCTTGTAAAAGTGAGCTGTTCAAGAGATCCCCTGACTGAAAATTAGAGAAATGCCAATAAATTCTTTTGTAATTGGCAAATTCTATGTGAGGAGGCTGTGTCTGCAGTGCCTACCAGGTGGTGCTCCACAGTGTTGGGGTTTCTCTTGTTCTCAAGGAAGCAAGTAACAGCCAGGCTAATGTTTGGCCAATATTCGTATTCTTTCTGCATTGCAACTGCTGCGCATAGCATGTGGTGGAAAGCTGAGCACTGAGATTCCTGAGTAGAGGATGAGGGGAAATTACAATAGCTAATCAATGAGGC
This sequence comes from Himantopus leucocephalus, assembly GCA_003993805.1. Classification (NCBI taxonomy): domain Eukaryota; kingdom Metazoa; phylum Chordata; class Aves; order Charadriiformes; family Recurvirostridae; genus Himantopus; species Himantopus leucocephalus. The sequence continues at coordinate 9,310,731 of RSEF01000013.1, forward strand.
AATTAAAGGTAATCATTGGAATTGGGTTAGCGTATCACCAATGAAGGTCCTTTTAGTCTAACGGTGTACCCCTTTCTGTCACTTTAATTTTGTTTTCCATCCTCTTCAAAATTCCAGATCATTATGTAGGATCTCCTACTCTTTCCTGCCGTTTGCTTAAAGCTCACGTGCTTGGGCCAGTACACAGGCACTGGTGAGTAAGTACATGTATTCACAATGTGAAATGCACCTTGTGCTGCTTTAAAGCAAAGAGCTACTGTTGAAGACAGTGAGAAGACCCATCCCTCTTTGGGAATTACCCTTTAATTTCCTTACCGTAGCCTTCATTAGTGCTTGCGGCACTTCAGCGAGTGTGATTCTGCAGCTGCTGTCTCTTGTGTCGGATGTTTTCCAAAGGGACGGTACAAGCTCTCTCTGCTGTCATGGTTGCAGCATGCTGGTGCTAGTGAAGGACACATTACGCTGTTGTGCTTCACCAGACACCTCCTAACCTTGAAACAGAGTCTGTTTTCTCAAAAGCCTCTTCAGTCTGGACCTACAATTAAGATGATGCTTTCTGTCATTTCTGCTGTGATTAATATTTTTAAAATAGATGCACAACATCCTTTCTGAGGGACACTGAGTTTCCATGTTTTCTTCAAATGGACCGTTGAATCAAATGATCAGGATGTATAGCAGTTGTGGCTGGCTGAAATATTTATATATCTAAGTGCAGGTTAGAAACTATCAACCTTCAAATAAAAACCCACTTATGGCTACATCCTACAGTTGTTTTCCTTAAATATTTTTAACTTCTGCTCTTGTTTTTTGAAAGGTATTTTGAGGAGCTTCGTCAACATAATTGCTTGGACTCTTCTCAAGTCTCTTCCCCTGGTAGCATATGCCCGTCTGTTTCCCATCTTTGGTTTCAGTTTGCCTTTTCTGGTGCGGTGAGGACGACTGTACAATGCTGTTTTCAGAACGGCTTTTTTTTTTTTTTTAACCATTAATGTGTGACCAGGAAAGTGCAGCTAATGCTTTTAAGAAAAAAAAAAAAAAAACCAAAACAAAACAACCAACCAACCAAACCAAGACTGACTCTACACGATGGCCATTAAATGCCTGGACTCGTGACAAAAGAACATCTCCAATTCTTCATATAAGAAGCTGCACTCTGCTTGTTGATCTGTGTGTTGCAGATCTTCCAGACAGGACTATGTGTGCTTTAAGTGAATAATATTCCTCTGGTATCTGATAGTGGTCAGGACATGATGTCTAGTTTATTAGATACTCCACAGAAGTGGACATTTATTCCATCATTGGTTGCTTACAGCGGTGAAACTGGGTATCTGCTTCATCTGCCTTGCTGTCTGCTAGTAAAATGAGAAAAAGAAATATGAAGTGTTTAAAATGCATTCCTCATTGAAAATTTCAGTGTAAGCCAATGAGAGCCCTGTAGATGCTGCCTTCTTTGTGAAAAGGTGATCTTCAGAGGTGGTATTGCTTGTTTCTGTGATTGACACAGAGCATTTCGCCCTAAAATTGGTGTTCCTGAAGGAACTGGTGTCCTTCAAAGTGCCTCTGTTTGGTAAACGAGGGGCTCAGACCTTGGGTGTCTCATTGCTCCTTGCGCGTGGATGCACCCTGCTCCTCCTCCGCAATCTCCAGTTGACAGCAGCCAGGACACTTCTCATCTTTCTCTGCTTTGGCTTCAGATATTTAAATAATAGGAAGATGGTAACTTTCCTCCAAGACCGAGGCAAGATAGTTACGATCAAAAGTCTCTGAGTCGCAGGAGAAGGCTTCTTCCTAGCGCAACTTTTTAGGGCCAGGTGATGGTCTAGGAAGGTCCCATCTGGGCTGTGTTATGGAGAGCCCGGGCAGTACTCTCTAGCCTGGTAGTGAGCCAGAAGGAGGTATTTGAGTACCTTGAAATCTTCCACAACCTCTTTCAGTAAATACCTTGGGATGGTAAATTCAAGTCGTTACAGGGCTTCAGAGAGTGTGTTACAGAACAGATTTACCTCTGGAAATGGAGGAGAAAACTCCCAATGTCCTCAGCACTTAGCAGGCTGGTGAGGGTGTATTGGAGTACCACAAAAGCGTGTGAGAGATACCAGCTTCACCTGGTGAAATTCAGATTTGCCAGTAAGGGGAAAAATACTAATTTCTAAGAATTGTTTTTTTCCTTAGCGCTAGCGTGCTTTGTGGTAGCTTGAAAGGGTTAAAACAATAAGGGACTTCTGAATCATAACTTGAAAGAGCCTGAGTTTGTTGAGTCCTAGCGCTGGTAGTTGCTTTTTGCTGACGCTTACAACTGAGAAGTAGAACAGGCTTTGCTTTTTTGCTGATAACGCTTCTGAGCCTAATACAGAGCCCAGCACAGAGCAAGCACAAGCAATGTTTGTTTCATAGCCTTATTGCAAAGAAAACTTGCAAACAAAATAAAGCGTGTGTTTCCATGCATGCTTTGACTATTAGTTATGATACAGAAATAATGAAGTCTCAGAGCTGCCTTTATTTGTTCCGTAGCAATCAAGCAAGCTGTTGCAGAAGGTCGCAGTTGCACCAAGGCCTTGAATTTTTAACCTGTCTGGGCTCTCACGGTCCGTGCAGATCCCCAAAGCCTCTGCTAGGTGCACGTTTAGGGCGTGATGCAGCTCTGACTAACATGCAGTCTTCGAAGTTTATGCTTAATCGATACTTTTTTCTTTTTTTATTATAAATAAGGTAACTCTAGGAGATGCAGAGCACATCGCATGGGATAAAGCAATGTTACAGCCTTCTGTTGCTTCACATCTCTCCTGTAGCCTTCTTTAATCCCCTCCGCCCCCACCTTTTAAAACAGCCTTGTGTTGTAGTTTTATTTTGGGATGTAGGTACTAATATGGGATCATGTCTACTTGCTTGACCTCCCTGGAGCCTTCAGCATTTTTGCTGGTTATCTGTGGAGACTGAGCATGCAAATATATGACTTCCATGCTCACTGAGTCTTTGAGTGTCAACACTGGGATACAGGCAAGTTTGGGAGCAGAAAGAGAAAAATGGTACAGGGCAAATCTTTGTCTAGGTCATTCTATGCTTTCTTTCTATCCATCCCCTGTTGCATATAGGTAGATTGAGAGGAGAGTTGTTTAGTCTTAGAAAGTAGTTTTCCGCATCCTTTTCTCATTGCAAACTGATGTAGGACTTCTCTGCACTCTGTAAAAGCCAGTATTTGCTTTCATGTTTGGTCTAAGGGGTTTTCTCCGCTGCTCTGTTAGCTGAAGCTATAATAAGTGCTATCTCAAGACAAATTTCCATCCATATCCACTTCGAGCTCAGATTACACTAAGTCTCAAATACCATTTTGCTGCCCAGAGTGGGTATTGTGGTGGGCAGGGGATTGTTTGAAGGTTAAGCATGCTGACACTGGTCACGCAATGGAGATGGAGCAACTCGAGTTGCAGCAGTCACTAGTTGCTGATTGAACCTCCCTGTGTAGGGCAGGACTTCTTAGCGTGGTCAGACTGTGCCGTCTCCACTTGAGAAGCAAAAGGACACGTTTGTTCTTTTGAGGTGGCTACAAGTCAGCCCAAGGTAGAACAAGCAGTTAAGGACAAGTGGATTGTACTTAATGAGATTAGTCTCCAGCAAAGGTAAAGTTATCTTTGGAAAGGAGTACAGCAGGCTCTGGTGTATTTGTCAGATGATGTAGTGGTCCGCCTTGTTGATGACTAGTGTCCTGCTGATCTTAGCTAAAGGAAAATCCTCTTAAAGTAAAATGCAAATAGCATAGCAGTTACCTTGTCTTCCAGAAGTAACTAGAAATAGCCAAGTAGTTTTTCATATTAGGAAAGTGAGACTGAACAGTTGTTTTGTATATGGTTAAAGTCCTACTATAATGGACTAGGGATCTAGTTTAGAATTAACAGAACTTCTGCAGTCCGAAAGGCATCGTCTCTTCTCCTGTTTTGTGAAAGAATAAAGCATTTGTACTTCAAGAGCCATTATGCTATGTTTTCTGGTGGCCTTTCTGCAACGTTGTAGTCAAACATCCATGGCTTCTGCATCAGGAGACTTTTACAAGTCTATGTTAGGAGACCATAGGAAAAGCTTTTTAGACCTCCAAAGAAAGCAAAAACTGCTTAAGTCTTTGGTTGGCAAGAAAAAGAAAAATCTCTATCGGTTCCATAAAATGCTATTGTTAACCTCGCATTTGGTTTACTATTTTAATCACAGAAGTTGTAGGATTTTGGATGCTGAGTGCTAGGTATTCACTCTTGGTTTACGGGAACAACAGAGTAGTTAAAAATTCAGTGGTGGTAAAGGCAGTGACTTCTGTAAGTCTGAGTTCGGCTCCTGTTCATCCTTATGCCGAACAGATAACCTGGTCACTTTAAACATTGCCAAGTGAGCTCTCCGTGGAGGGATATGATGCATGCTCAGATGACTGTGATACTACACTTTCTTTTTTCCTCCAAATTCTCCCACCCCCTTCCCACCCCTTTTTATAAGGTGGATAATGGAGAACAGCAAATGTAAATGAAGAGGCTATACAGAGAAGCTCTTTTACCAACCAGATTTTTATTTTTTTGTAACTTTTATCTAAGAAGCCTGTCTAGACAGGCATCTATTTTAATGACATGCAAAACAGAATAGTACATGAATACTTCATTAGTAAAAAGACTTGTCATCTTTGAACCCTGATGTAACATTTCTTGGAAGCTGTTACCTTCTTGCAACATTAGATCCAAGTTTTACAGAGTGATACAGAAGTGGCAGTACATATGGTATTGCTAACGTGACAACTACCAAGCATTAATACATAATTGACTTTCTCTATCAAACTTGATTTGAATAAAGAACGACTCACCGATGAATAGGTCTGTTCTAGAGTTTGTATCGTGGCGAAAGCCTGCAAGGAAAGGCATGGGGAAACTTGTTGTAAAGGATGCCATGACTGGGCGACTGCTTAGCCTCTGAACCCATGGTTGTGGTTAAAATTCACAGTCGTCTTGTGTTGTTTAGTTCATAGTTGTGATTGAAAATCTTGGCAGTAACTGGCAGTCCTTAGCCACGCTGTGGATTACAGCTGTGTATCCAGCCCGACGGGTGTCTTAGTTATCTGCCACAACCAGAGGAGGTGAAAAGCTGATGAACTGTGTAGACTTGTAGGTATTTGTGCTCTTGTAAAACTGTATTAAGGAAGAATTAGGTCTGTTCTGTAAGTTACATGGCTGTCAGGTTTTGAGTGTTCTGGCATAGGTCCCTTCTGCTCTGGCGTCCCCTCTTCCTCTGGCAGACGAGCGTGGTGGGGCTGCAGATCCCAGTTTTTCTGCCAGGATTGCCACTGCTGCTGTTGGCATTAGCAAGGATTTTTAAGAGGAATTCTGAGGGAGTTGGTTCATGGCCTTGAGCCCCCCTTTCCCACAAGCATTGTCCTTCCCAAATCATTCTCTGTCCCCACCCATCCCTCCTCCCATGGCAGCTAATCCCTCTCTCCTCACTGCCCTGCTCTTCCCCCTGCAGCACAGCGGGGACAGTAAGGAATGCACACCTACTAGTGGCGGCTAAAATCTGGAGAGAAGTGGCTTGCTTATATAGTGCAGAAATTTCTGTCTTTCAGAAGACTCTGTTAATCTTAATTATCTTTCACCTTCAGCCTAGTTAATTAGTGCTAATGAATTAACTGATGCTCTGCTATGATAAAGGGAGCAGATCAGCATGCCCAGCAATGCACCTTGCATATCTGCACCAGCCTTTTCCCAAAATAAACACCCCCTGCTCTTTAGGTGCTCCCCCTCCCCAAAATCCACCCCAAAACAAAAGGTTTCTGACAACCATCGGCAGCAATAGCATGCAGGCAGATTGGCTTTCACTTACACCATGTGGACAGACATACCTCAGGCTGGGTGACGATGGCACATCCCTCTTAGCCAGAAGATTACTGCAAGGAGCTGCACAAACCCTTTGTCTCACTTCGCTGTTCAGTTGCATCTCGGTCTCTTTGGCAGGTGAGCGCTCAGGCAATGCCATCTTCAACAGCAAGCTTCACTCTCTGCCGTCCAGCTGCCCTCTGGTTTCTGTAGGTACCGGGCGCTGCCGGTTCAGTGATAGCGGTTTGGGTTTTGCTCCCCTGTGCCAGCATGCAGGCATGAGTTGCAAAACTGGTTTGAAGAATGGTTTACTCGTGAGGTCGCCAGCTTGATTCACAGACCTGCCCCGCACTAGAGTGAAGCGTGCTGTTTGAAGCAGGGTGACTTAGCTACACATTGAGGGGTCTTTGGCTAGATACTCCCACTGAGATTTGCTCTTTAAAGTTTCATTACAGCAAAAGCAGCTCGTTAGCATCATTCAGGTTGGAAGGGACTTCAAGAGCCCGTGTAGTCCAACCCTGTGCTGCAAGCGTGTCTCAGGTTATTGTGTCACAGAGCCTTTCAGACGGCTGAATGTATGTTATTTTATCAGCAATCTTGGAGCGTGGTTTTCTGAAGAACATCCAAGCAAGGAGATGAGCATGAGCAATGCAATAGCTGATTCAGTGAACCAGCTACGAGCTAGTTCTCCTGCCAAAGAATGGGATGGGAGGATTACAAGGGCGGCAGCAGAGTATCTTAATTTTCTCCTCCTTTCCCTTGTTGTAATGCACTAAGCACAATTCCAGTCTGTCTTGTGCCAGTTGCCACAAGCGGGAGTGAGCTGGTCCCTGCTCACCACACAGCTCCTGAAGCCCTGGGATCTCCTGCTGGCTCTGGGAGTTGTTCTCCTTTGTGGAATTGAGCCAGGCTGATAACATTCCTGTAAGGGAAGAGCTGGTTTTCAGCAAATTTGAAATGAGAGTTATTAAATGCTTAACACTTATTATCTACAAAACCCATTCTTTAAGGAGCCGGAGTAAGTTCTTTATTATAAAGGGAGGCTGAAGATGAGAGCAGAGCTGTGTTGTGTAAGTAGTGCTGTGGCTTAGGAGACAAGCTTGTGCCGTTATAAAGGCTTTGTACAGTAGCTTTTGGTAGATTAAATTTGCACAGCCCATGGAAGTTTAGTGTGGAAGAAGCAAGGGAGGGGGCTTATATATGTCATTTATTATCAAGTGCCTTATCCACACCATTAATGATTATAGCTGCTTTATTGTTCTCTGTACGTGGTGCAAGGCACAGGCTTGCACGAGTACTCCCACGCGTTGCCCTCCAGAAAATGGGAGAGCTGCCGTTGTTAAATGCAGCATTAAGTTGTTTCAGTCATTATTAAGTTATACAGGGCTTAATGTGAAAGAGCTTTTTTTTTCTATTATCTCCTCCCAGTTTGCGATGGTTGTAGGTGAGCTGGAACAAAGCACTGCGTGTTTTTACTTGTTTGTCTCAATCCTGTTCACGTACTGAGCACAGTCACCCTTCACCACTTTCGCATGCTGTTGATGTCAGTACGCGTTTATTTTTTTTTTCTTATAAGATCCTGTGTTTCCCAGCTGTGACCTGGAATCAGCGACTAATAAAGATGAAGAGATAGTTCAGGTTTTCTGCCTCATTCATTGCTCTCTAGGAATTGTTGTACTGTAGGATCCAGAAGAAGACCCATTTGCTTTGTGATGCTCATAATGAGTTTCAAGCATTAGTGACCTATATGGGATTCAAACCAATAGTCTACAGGTGAAAGCTCTACTATTGCTTTACAATTTATTCAGCATTCCAGGCTCAACTTGGGTTTGGAATGGAGCTTTTCAGTAAGAAAAACAAATGAACCAGCTGTTCCTTGGGCAAATGTGTTATACACAGACACTTAAGCTCCTTAAATTAGCTAGTCTCATCGCAATGCTAGATTTTGGGTTGTGTTGTCTTAATTTTTCTTCCTGCAGCAAGTCTGGGGGAAGGGAAGAAGAGATGGAAATCTGCTCAGTTTTATAGTTCTGGGCATTTCTGAGCAATCCTCCTCAAAATCTTAAAGAAATAGAAGGCACATCATGAACAGAAAACAAGAAATTTGCTGCTTTTTCTAAAGGGAATTGTATGCAGCTTTAAAGAAATGCCAAAATTCCATTAAAATACATAAAAACTTTTTATGGTTTTGGATGAGTGTGGTCCTATATGCCCAATTTCAATAACTTCTGAAAAAGTTTGCCTTTGTGTCATTTAGCTCTCTTAAATTGCTAGTCCTTTCACGTGCAAAAGGGACAAGTAAGTCCAAACTGTGAACTGCTTAGGGGTGGAAGCAGTATCTCAACCAGTCCTTTTTTGGTGTTTTCCCTTACCAATCCAGAGGAATACGTCCATCCTAATAATCTCAGTAAAACAAAAGTTTTATGGCCAGCAGGGCAATTAATTTCAAAATGTTCCAATTCTGCATGCTTGATGATCACAGCTGCTTGTTTTTCCGCCTGAAACTCTCAAGCTGTCTCCTACCTGGATAACAACCAACAAGAAGCTCCGCTTCACAGCTCCTTCCAGAGTTCCCCAGTCTCCAAGCTCCAACCTTTTTGAAATATTAAAATAATCTCATCCGCTGTTGTTCTAGCATTGTATCTTCTGTTCCGTTTGACTTGAATCAAGCCTATAAAGTTAACTCCATAGCTGTGTTGCAGCATCAGTAGTGAATGACTTTAGAGCTTGCTTGACAGTGTCAGTCTTTAACTGGGAAATTTTCAGAGTAATGAATGGGTCAAAGAGATCCTCAAAGCACTCCTTAGGTCGTGTGCCATGACACCTTAATTCTCAATGATAGAAAGTTGGAGAGGATTAGGGTTTGGGTGGGTGGGTTGGTTTGTTGGTTGGTTCTGTCATTGGCTTTCTTCAGCGGCAGTTCTTCATGTTGCTACCAGGATGTTTTGTGTCCGAGTTTATTATCGTGTCAATGTCTAGAGGAGTATTTAAATACACAAATAATACTCAAGTATGTGAAGTATTGATAAGTTTAATTCATCCTCTCCTCAATATTGTTGTAAGATCTTTTTATAACATCTTGGTCTTTCAGGTACCCTAGAGAATCCTCCACCTAGACCTGCATGCCTGCCAGCCATCCTTGCTGCTGCTTTCTTCTGAAATGTTGTATGATCCAGCAGGGAAAATTCAAAGTACTGACTCGCGCTCTAGGCTTTGGCATCTGAACCTGCTCCGGTTGCCTGATGCCGTGTCCAGTTGCAGCATCTGGGGCAGGAAGGGGAAACCTGCCCAAGTGGGGCTGTGGGGCAGCTGTCCTCGCGTGGCTCTGAGCACCCTGCCTGCCGGCAGAGCAGGGTGCTGGCAGGGGAGTGCACAGGGCTGCCTGAACTGCAAAACCTCTGTTTGCATTGGGTTTTCCTTCTGCAGTGTAAGTGAGGCTGCATCCTTCCTATGCCGTAACTGGCTGGTGAAGACCCTTGTTGCCTAGGTAACAGGGAAACCTAAAAAAAAAGAAAAAAAGAATTATTTTCCTTTTTTCTGTGTTTTCTCATAAAAGCTTGACATTCTTTTAGTGCCCCTTCCTGCTGAATAACTTTTGTGGCCCAAGCTGATGTATCTTGCAGGAAGGATCAGAAACGTGGTTTTCAATTATAGCAGCAAAATTATGAAGGGTTTTGTAGTTCGGATGTTTAATTTCCTGCGTGTTTTGCGCTGCATAAGGGACACTGCAGCGAGTGCCTCGGTGAAGAGCTGCCATCTGGCTGGTGAGATAGGCCTTGCCGTGGTGCCTGCGGGTAATTCAACCACTTTCTCTCTTCCTCTCCGATAAGTTGCGTCTGCCTGCGTCGCTTAAAATAGCTCCACACTCACCACACCTTTGGTATTAACCAGAATGTGTTCAGCCATTGTTTCGCTTTTAAACTCCAACCAACATGACACCCCTTCACGCTCTGCTACTTGCTACTTATGACATCTTGAAGGTTGTAGCAGAGCCTGACCCTCTCTGAAGAGGCAAAGCCTCGTAAAGCCCTGTGGGAATTAGCTGGCTGAAGAGAGGAACTGGGCTGTGTGTGCACAGCTCCACGTCTCTTTGGAGGTGAGGACCAACTCCTGATCACTTCCTTGGAGCTCCGGCTTGGCCTCCAGCAGGCGTGGTGTGCCAGTAAGGAGGTGGTGCCATTGTAAAGTCCCTTCTGCTTGCAGTAGTAATCTCCTGTGCTTTAATCAATATATCCAGTCTTGAAAGCCATTGAGTGGCAGGTAATGAGGGTCTTAGGGACATTTTTATCAGTACAAGTGGAAGAAGGGGATTACCGGTGAGGTTTATGGTAACTTGTTGTTATGTTAACAATTTGTCACAAACCGTTTCTCAGCCTGGGATGGGACTGTGCAGTTTTTATTGGCAAGAGGTTTCCTCTACTCTGTCTCTTTTTTTTTTTTCTTTAAAAGACAGACCTCCAAGTTAGTTGCTGTTTCAGAGGATTTTTTTTAAAATTGCTTATCTGATTATGATTAAGCAATCCAGTGTTTATAGCATATGCTTTGACCTTGATGTTAGTTCAGCTGGGCAAGGATATAAATGATGAAGAAATTCCTCAGCAAGCTTACCCCATTGTATTTCAAATTAACTCTTTGATATGCTATTCTAAAATAGGAGCTTTTAAAGAAAGGTACAAGTTTAGCTGCTCTGGCTAAATGTAAAGGCTGTTGAAGTTTGGATTTTTCTTTACTTTTTTTTTAGCCACAAACTACATCTACTTGTTTCTATGAACTGTGATCCAGAATTTAATACTGTGACATTTACTAAATCGATCAGGCGTGCAGAATGAAATGAACATTGTAAACCAAAACTGAATTATAGGAACTTAAGGCCTTAGTCTGTAAATCACAAACTACCGTGAAAGGTATAGATCCAATACAGTTTTGATAAAAGCCGGTTTGCTCTGAGATTCATAAATGATACAGGACTGTAATGAGTGGTATAACTATTTTTTTCTGGATTTCCTTTTTGTTGTTTTGTTTTCTCAATAAATCTCAAGGCATAGCAGCCTCAGTGCTACCTGTACAAACAAAAGCCTCCAAAAGCAGCTGCACCTAAAACATTGTTCTTTTATCCAGATTTCCTCTGTGTGTTTTCATCAACACAAATTACCCTTTAAAGAAGGGGGGCTTCTGTCTAAAAGAAAGATTTCCAGCACAAGATGCTGCTGTCACACTGGGCTGAGTGACACAGCGTATCCCCAAGTTACAATTTCATATTGCAGTAATTTTGCTGATCAAACGGCAAAGTTTAAGACAACTCACTGTCAGCATGAAACAACCTCCAGCTAAAAAAACCCACCCTTAGTTTCTAACAAGGAGCAGTTGGGTGTTGTGTGCAGAACTGCCAAGTCAAAGAGTTTTTTTAAATATTCTGTAGCTCAAGGACTTGGCTCCTCTTCAAACGTTTCCAACTACAAAAGGATGGGTAGTCTCGCAAGTGAATGTGCCCCCTCTAGGGGCAAGAATGTGGAAATTTGTTATAGCAGGTAAATTCAAAACGGGAGAAGCGTTTGCTTGGAGTGTGAATATCTGGGGTTTTTAAACCACAGTGAGAAGGGATTTCTGCTGTGATCTAGGATGCATCTTCCTCAGCGTGTCGGTTTCCCGGCTCGCTGCGAGAGGTGATGTGTGCTGTATGCAGCAGGGCTCTGCTTTCAGCCTGCTTTTACTTTAGTTCTTAAAAGGTTATGAAAGATGTTCTGCCATTTTTCCAGGGTAGTTCTTGAAATATCTTTATAAAGTGTGTCTCCTAGTGTGGAAAAAGCCAGCTTGTAATTGTTGCTTTGGTAAGTGTTACAATTCTTGAGCGGTTGTGTGCGCGTTGTACCATTTCGGTAAGAAGGAATGCTGTACGCAAGGCAGCACACAAACACCCAGCTTATCCCGAGGAACCTCTCAGGAGTCTGGGGAAACAAAATCACTCCTGACACTTCAGGGCTTTGAATATGGGAGTTACAGATGCTGTGCAAATGTGAAGTGTGTGCTGGGTGTCGCTGCTCTGGCAGTGACACCGTGCTCTGTACGGAGCTACAGAGTGGTCCGACGTGGGTGGTCGTGTTTGTTTGTTCTGGCAGTGATCGCTAAAACGAGTCCTGTATGAAACCTTTTCAGCAGTTTTTGAGTGCTTGAAAAGTTACAAAATCTTTCTTTCAAAGTGGTCTTTTGCCTTTGGTCTTTGCTGTTTTGCCTTTTCAGAGCTTCAGTTCAGGATCATGTCATTCATCCAAGCAGCGTTTTCTGGGTGTGCGCGTGCCCTGAATCTCAGGCTGGGCTGCCGGTGAAATATTCCTCTCTTAAATGACACATGGGGAGAACATCCTCCTCCTTCATCTCTTCCTTCCTGCTGCTTTTGAAGTTTATCCTGATTTATCAGGAGGAAGGGGTGCGTTTGGCTTTTAGGGGGTGCTTTTAAGTCAACCCCAAGTTTCCATATGAAAACAAGGTGAAGCAATTTTTAATTAAAAACTTCAGAATTTTTTTTTTTTGTATCAATCCTTTAAAGCCTGAATTCAGACCTCATTGCTCAGATGGTTTAACAGCGGGGTCAGCACTTCTGAGCATGACTGCTTTAATGTTAAATGTGAAATGCATTCATATTCATTTTTTTTCCCGTCTTATCTCCTAAAGGTGCTCTTACAGAGTGTTACGATGAACTGGGCAACCGGTACCAGCTTCCCGTCTACTGCCTCGCCCCACCTATCAACATGATAGAGGAGAAGGGTGACCTGGAGACTCTGGATATTCCTGATCCCCCACCCAATTCAGGGCACGAATGCCAGCTTCGTTTGCGCCTGTCCACAGGCAAAGACCTCAAACTCATGGTCCGCAGCATGGACACGGTGTACCACATGAAGAGGCGGCTGCACGCGGTGGAGGGAGTGGAGCCGGGCAGCCAGCGCTGGTTCTTCTCGGGCAGGCCGCTGGCAGACAAAATGAAACTGGAGGAGCTGAAAATCCCAAAGGACTACGTGGTGCAAGTCATCGTGAGCCAGCCCTTAGCAAATCCCACCCCAGTGGAAAACTGATTTCTGCTTGTTTATTGATTCTTCTTTCCTCCGTCTCTGTCATGGGGTTTGTTTTCACTGCCCTCTCTTCTTTCGGTCTGTCCTGCTAATGGATTGGTTCCAAGAAATGACCAGCAAAAATTCCATCTGTGATGGAGATCTGCAAAAACAAAACATAAAAATGTAAACTGGCCTTTGGGGTTTGCCTGATCTCATATTTAACACAACAGCAAGCAGCACAGGGCAAGGGCAAAGGAAGGACCAGGAAGGGGAAGGGAAAAGGGAGGAGGTACAAGGAAGGAGGGAAGAGACTGTAGTTTACTGAATACAAAAAGTGTAATGATTCTTAAAACTGTAGGTGGTGTCGTGATCCATGGAGCCAGAGCAACAGAGAGCACTTTTATTTAAGGAAAAAAAAACCCTAATCAACTTATAAAATTTCTTATCAGCACCACATACAGTTCATGCAAGAATCGCAGCTGCTCTGGGGGGTCCCGCGCTGCGTGTTCACGGGGATCCTTTCTGGTTTGACCAAACTCCCATGCTTTGCCCAGGCACCACTGAGGCACAGCGAGCCTCAGGCAGCGGAGCTGGGCTGGGGGCTCGGTCTCCGTCCCGCGTGGGCGGCTCCTGGCAACGCTCAGACCAAGCAATTGTACATTCCAAGATGGCAACGCAGTCCTGTGCCATTGCTGGCTCCCGAGCTGGGAATGCAGCCCGCCGGAGCCTTAGGCAATAACTTAGTCAATGTATACTCTCACGTACTGTACTGTAAACTTACCTGCTACAAGACTGACTTAGCCTGAAGTTTACTGGCTCACCGGCACCTGCGTACGTGCCTGCCCAATTACTGTATATCACTCAGATCATTAAAACAAGTTTTTATCAGGCTAGCTAAGGTGAGCGATGCGCTGGTCTGCGCTTAAGCGTTAGGGGCATCACCTTTGTCAAATGGCACCGGTGTTAAAGGTCCAGGTTAAATTGCAGTTCCACCCAGGTGCATTGCAACTTCCCCTGCTCGGTTCCTAGAGGGCACAAAGCATGGAAGATGGTAAGGAGAACACTACAGCACACAGTTTTCAGCTTTTTGTGTGAGTGTCATTTGAAGCAGCAGCCAGTCTTCTAGCTCTGGTGACTCTCCAGCCAGGACAACTGGAGGCATCCTCACCGACATGCACCCACAGCCCAGAGCTTCACCGTGGTTGGTGTTTCACAGCCAGTGCTTTCCCTTCAGAATGTAAGAGGAGCCCTTTTGGCAAATGACAAATCCTTTTGTAGTCTCGAAAACCTGAATGGGAGCATATTTGCGGGGGGGGCAGCAGGAGGAAATGTAATTGCTTATTCCCTCAGTTAGTGATGCTCTGTGTTCCTTTGGCTGCTCTGCACCCCTGTCTGGTAATGCCTTTGGTTGAGATCAAACACCCTGTTCCTTTTAAACATGATTTCTAGTTTGCTTGGTTTTTTTCAGCCATCATTGAAATGAGTTCACTTCTTCCAAAGTCAAATGTGCTATTCAGGTATGAATAGCATATTTTTTGTTGGTTTCTGTCTTCCCTCTCTGAATCAATGGTCTAAAGCTACAGTTGTCGTGGCTTTTTCTCGTCTGCTAGTGAAGCTGATGGGTTACACTGACAATTTTAAACTTGTTACTTTTGCTCCTTCATTAATTCCATTGAACTCAGTTTCTTGGACTCGAAGGCAGTTCATGCTCCATGAGCATCAGCATAGAGCCAGAATGAGCAGAGGTCGCTCGTACAACATGAGTCTTTCCCAGCAGGTGGAAGCAGGCGCAGAATTTACATTGATGGTTGGAAAACAGATCCACATTTTGTATGCATTTCCCACCCTACCCCGAATAGCTTTCTTTTTGGTCCCTGTGTTGTATTAAGCCCATGGTTTTCTGACAGCTCCTTTAGCCCCGATTTGGTACTGGATGACTGAAGTGCAGTGGCAGAGCTGTGTAAAGGAAAATTACTTCCCTGTTCTCATAAACACCAAAGTGACTTGGTTTTCTTTTTTCTTTTTAAAGATTTAAATCAAAGCTGATAAATACTAATCTATAACAAGTTTTCTATTGTGGAGTTTTTTTAAGACAAATATCACTTACTGTACTGGGTTTTTGCAGCCAGATCTTTTGCATTCCAGAGGGGAAAAAAAATATTTGCTATATAAACAGCTAAAAAAATCTCTTGGATTTTCACTGGGCAAAGGATGGTTTTGTGCCAGGAAGACACTACCTGTCTTGTAAGGCATAACTTACATCTCTGTATAAATGGTCTTTATGATGTCATTTCCCTGCAGTCCCTTCTGGAAGGGGGGAAATCGTGATAGATTGAGGAGGAGCAGAGCAGGGTGACAGTTCTGTAACTGTGAACACTAAAACACTACTTTTTTTTTTTTGGTAGGATACGTTATGTTGATTTTTTTTTTCTTTTTCTATTCTCATTTCAGGCAATTGTCACCATGTACTGTTTTCGAGACTACAGCGTGTAGGGGCTGGGAGAGCTTCTTTCCCTCTCCCCCCTCTTAGTTGGAAAAGGTTCAGTTTTATTATGCCGTAATAGATAACCATGTTTTATATTAATTGCTTTTATGTCGGGGAGCAAGGTGATGCTCTGAAGCCCATGCTGTGAGTGGGCTTTCAGTAGAACAGAGAATTGCTTTGTGAAAATACTCTTTAACAGCCTCCCCCCATCCCTTAAGCACATATCTAAACCTGAAGAAATTCAATGGTAAAATGCTTTTGTAGGTGAAAGTGAAGACTTTTCAACCTCTTCTGTATAAAACGACAGATGTGCTAAGCACATACCCTGCTGGAAAGAAATTTTACAAGATTTGTTTTAGGAATGAATTTTAAGTTTCAAAATACAGATATATATTAAAAAATATCAGTAATGAAGGCATACAGCATGTTGACTAGCGTATCCCATGTATATAACTAGAGGTTGCAATGTGTGTTGAGAGAAGAGTCATTTCTGTTTCTGAAATGCCTTGTCTTTGTCCTGCGACATGGTCTTCGGTGCAAACGCCAGCGTGGGAAACCAGACAGGGGGCTCCTGTGGGACCCGGTGCGGGTTCCCGGGGCAGAGCCGGGCTCCCCGTGCCTGGA
Organism: Himantopus leucocephalus; assembly: GCA_003993805.1. Lineage (NCBI taxonomy): Eukaryota > Metazoa > Chordata > Aves > Charadriiformes > Recurvirostridae > Himantopus > Himantopus leucocephalus. The sequence goes on from RSEF01000013.1 coordinate 9,326,723, forward strand.
GGAGGGCGGGGGGGAAGGCTGGTTTGATGGCAGAGCAGAGTAGGCATGGCTGAAGTGGGACTAACAAAGTACTAAACTGCTGTTCAGCTGGCAGCCCCGATGAGAAGGCGGGACCGGCGCGGGTCTGCGTGGCCGACACCAGTGGCTGTTCACGGGGAGGATGGATAGGAGCACGCCAGGGTGTGCATCTTTATTTTGCAGCATGGGTGTACATTGAGCTTGCAGCTCAGTGCTGCTGGCACCACAGCCTGGGCTGGGTTTTGGCATGGCAGCTGGTGTGCTGCCCTGCACCGTGGGGTGTCTCGGGTGAAGGTGAAGCAGCGCAACAGGTTTTTTTAACACACACGGCCATGAACTGCAATGCCAAGTACAGACAAATGAGCAGTAGTAGGATTTTTTACTGTATTTGTTTGACCCTTCAGCCCTTTGTGTCATTGCTGATTAGCTCTGGTTACAAACCAGTAGATAAACTCTGGCTGTGGCCAGTAGATAACATTTTTTACCATGTTAGTGACAGGTCTGTTTGACGTGATTCAGATTTTTATACACTTTATTGTTGCTTCTGCCTGACCCAGAAGTAATAACGTAGTGAAAATCCACACTCCTGAACAGCTTGAAGGGCAGAGAGGCATGAACACACGTAGTCTGCTGGGCGAGGGAGCTCCAGCAAAGCTGTAGATGCCGTAGGTACATTGCTTGGTGCGCTACAGAAGGTCGTCTTCCACAACCAGGTGACAGCTGCCCCTTCAGAGCATCCAGCTCCTAAAAGTTTCACTGACTACCCTGGCTCTTTGTGCATCCCGGTTTAGTGGTGTCCTCTGCAGAAAGCACAGCTTGGAATAGCTGCACTGCGAGAACTTTTTTTAGAGTTTTCTGAAAGCCTTTGCTTCTCTGGGTCTGGGAAACCTTTTGGAAAACTGAATGATGGGAGTCAGCAGTGTTGTGTAAGTTGTGTCTTTTAATAGACGCCTAATGCTGAAAGTAGTAGTAGTAACAACAACAAGAAAACTCTTACCCCAGGAGCAACCAAACAAAAACCAGCTCCTCTTTGCCTTTCCCAGAAAGTTCCGAAGTTGCTTTGGGGAGGAGAGGAAAGAGGGGTTCATTGGAGCCACACGGCAACGCATGGCAATGTGCGTAACCTCGGTAAAGCAGATGGCCAGTTGGCAAAATATCACTGTAGTATGACATGCTTCTGCATATGTATCCGTTGTTAGTAAATAATGTAAAAACTTTTGAAAAACTATTAAAAAAACCTATCTTAGTTTGTTACAATGGTTGGGTGCTTTTAGCCATGGAGTTTTAAAAGCATTTTAGCCGTGTAAGTGTTGACGAATTGAATGCTGTACCTTTCTCCATTTCTGTCTTCTTCAGAAGCGTAAGTGGTAGCTACATTTCCGACTCTCGATCTATATTTTACAAACTCTTTTCTACGTCGCTGTAAATACATCCAAGACCCTGCACCTTATGCAGAGAATGTTTACATTTAAAAAAAAAAATAATAATTTGTTGGCTTTTTCACTGCGCTGCTCAGATCCTGTTATGTTGAAATGAAAGTAGTCTCTGTTAGAAAAAGGGGCTTTTTTTTCTTTGCCCTTCACCGCTTCCCCTGTAATTCTGACCCCCTCCCGGATGATGGCTGGCAGCTCTTGGACAGCGTGCGCTCTCCTGGAGTAGGGTGTAGAGGTATTTGAGAAAGGCGTTTTTGGAAACTTGCTTTGGGCGGGGGGGGGGAGGGAATGAGCTTCATACGCTCTGCAACTTTCTTGGAAAAAGAAAAACAGAATGTGCTTCAAACCCACTAGATGTTGGTGGTCTGCCTTGCAAGTTAACTCATCTAGGGAGCCTTTGAGTTTAAACTTTCCAGCAACCGTGCTTCTGTCTTCTCCCGAAGAAGATGAATGTCCTGCTATTACATCTGCAGCTACAAACACTTCTGTTGGTTAATGACTGTATATACAAGTCTGCCTGCTTTAAGACTCTTCCTTTTCATAAAGTGTTTTTGATTGCTCTGTTCTGCAAATGGCTCTCCTCTTCCATATTTCATCCGCCTAGATGCTCCGTAGCCGCGTGTGTGTTGCTCTTGTTCATAGGAGATGGAGCTATAGCTCTCCTTCCAAGGGAGATACATGCCACTGAGCCTACAAAAGTCAAATAGTTGGAGATGTTTTAACCAGCGGGCTCCTTACCGTGGACTTTGAGACTTGTAATAAACGTGTCCACTGGACTCTCCGTGAAGAAGTATGTTCCTGCCCTCCAAGCAGGACCACTTGTTGGGTATTTATCCAGTAGAACTCTGTATTTGTATATTTTACAGATGAAGACCGTTTGATCAGAGCCATGGGGCAAATAGAGAACTTAAAATCCTGACTCCTGCCTTAAAACTTTTAGTTCATCTTGAGCTCCAAAAAATTCTGCACCTGCTCGTTCCCAAGTCCCTTTTTTCTTTAGGAAATTTGAATCCAGTCAAAGGCTGGAGACAATTTAAGGAAATTTAAAACACAATAAATTTTAGCTGATGGCTTTATTAAAATAACTAACTGGTCTTGTATTAAAAACCCTATTTGTGCCTCTCTTAAGTCCAGGGAATGTTTAAAAAGTGGAGGTGGCTTTTGAGCAATGATTGAAATGACTGCATTAGCTGGCAATTTGTAAGACACTTGCTTTCATATGCTCTGAGCAAGAGACTTCGGTTTGTGTCCTCTCTGCCTCATGGTAATGGCTTTCGAAGATGGCTGGTACCATCAAATTTGTACTTCTTGAATAAATATCTTCATTTTTATGGTAAAACTTTTTGTATGCTGTTTGTTTGTGTGTGCCATGTAAGGAACATTTGTATTCCGTAGGATACGGTGCTAGATCTGGTACTGACATGGAAAATACGCAGCTCCAACACTCCGTGAAACAAGGACGAGGGGATTCCAGTGACGTGACCTTTTTTCCCCCCTTTAACTTCTATGAAATCTTTCAGAATCAAATATACCAGTTGTTTAAAACACACTTTTTCACTTTTTTCCCCTCCCTGGCTCCTTCAGGCAATGAAGAGTTCTAGCCCAATATAAAGATGCTGTGAACATCAGGGAATTTTTAAAATGCGTTACGTATTTTTACGTTGTACCTCTGTTTCTTGGTTGACATATCACAGTAGTGTGTGCACATACTTTTAATCAACTGCAAAGCACAAGTAGGTTGTCTTTAGGCTGTTAAATTATGTGATTTTTTTTTTTTTTTTAACCTAGGGAAGATCTTTTACCATTGAGAGCAAACCAGCATGAGCTTCTATTGGAAATGCTGTACAAAATTTCCTGTATTTACAACAAAAAAAGAGAAACTCTCCCTCACCCCCCCCAATTTAAAAAATAAAAGTCATCCTGGAAATGCCATGCCTTAAGAAATAAACTCGGTGTTGTTTTTCTTTTTAAATTTCTTCAGTAGGGCTTTTGATTCTGAGCTGGAGCTCCGCAAATTTTTTATTACCTGTCTGATACCCTAGAGACACATTTTGGTAATAATTTTGGGGTGTGACAACGTTTTCTCTTGCAAATAAGGTGTGCGCTGCATGGAGAACGCAGGGCCTGGAGATGCGCTCAGACATCCGGCGTGAACCTCCTCTGTTCCCGGCTCCCGCTGCTGCAGATGTGCTTCTGGCTCCTCAGTGAACAGTGCGAAATAACGGAACTGTGTAATTGTCCTATAATTACATTAACTGACATGTTGTCTTAATTCAGGTCACCATTTTTATAGTCTTGATTAACTACCTAATGTATCAGAGGAGTAGGAATAATCTTTTTGTATGCTCTAATGTTATCACAGCTAAACGTTTCTTTTTCTTTTTTTTTTAATCTTAGGATAATTTTATGGTAGAACTTATGATGTGAGCTAAAAACAAAAAGCATGCAATTTTCCTGGAACTTTTTAAATTTTCCCCATATATATATATTCCTGTTATATGCGTAAGTATATATAATCTCTTTTATATATACATATTCCCTTTTGTGTGTGTGTATGTGTAAAACACCAGGTGCCAAGGCTTGTTTGTAGCCGTTTTTTCTGACCCGTGAGACAACCCTGCTTCCTCCTCCCCCAGCGCAGACAGAGAAGTTCTCAGAGCTGATGTCCTCAGCCACCAGGGTTATCAAACTACGTGTGATCTTTCTGTACCCATCTTCTCGTTGACCAGAGTGTGGTCGCTTGCCAAGCAGTAAGAGGGATGTCCGGCTGGTGGTGTCGCGTGTGCGCATACCCACTCCACAGCACACCACTCCGCACCAAGCTGTCTTTGTTCTGCGGCTGTAGCAGCACATTTTGGCGTACAAAATGGGCCGGGGGACTCCGGGCTGACTCTTGACCGAAGCAAAACCCCAAAAGGATGTGGATTCTTGGTCAAAAGTACGTAAGAGTTGAAACTTTCTCAGTCCCTGCTGCAAGAGCTGTGTTCTATAGATTACAGTCACTGCTGCAAGCAGTGACATCAAGTGCTGTTTCACACCCTACAGCGTGTGAGCTGTAGCGTGGAGAGGGAGGTGATGGTCTCCCCAGTACCCAGAGACAGGACGCGTGGGAATGGTTGAAAGCTGCTCCAGGGGAGGTTTAGACTGGACACTGGAAGCATTTCTCTACTGAGAGGGTGGTCACACACTGGAACGGGCTCCCTCGAGAGGTGGTCGATGCCCCGAGCCTGGCAGTGTTTAAGAGGCGCTCGGACAACGCCCTTAATAACAGGATTTAACTTGGGCAGCCCTGAATTGCCCGAGCAGTTGGGCTGGATGATCGTTGTAGGTCTCTTCCAACTGAAACACTCCAGTCTAGAGCTTAAAGGAGAAGACCGTGTAGGATTTATAGAGCTATGTTATATAGATTACAGTGTTTCTATTCCTAATGAACATATAATTAATGTTTGTATTGTGCCTATATTCATATTTCATTGCCCTGTATCGCTATATGATGTCACATAACGTGCCGCGAGTAGCACGGGGTTTCTGCCCTAACGGTGGATGTTGGACCCTCGCTCCTGGCCCCGTGCCAAACTCCAGTTGCTTTCTGCTGGCGAAGGCTGCGTCCCAGTTTGGCCAACGCTCCCGTCCTGCTCGGTCTGTGCTCCTGCAGACCGGTGCTGTGGCAATGCCCGGTGCGGGGCTCCAGGGAGGGCACAAAGGGCAACGGTCTTTAACTGCAGACCCGATTCTGCTGCTGCGTACGCTGCGATAACGGCCCCGGTGGGTGCAGAAACTCCGGAGTCACCCTGGACGCTGTAGGGAGCATCTGGCTGGAAAGCTCGGGATGGCTGGTGCCTCCAAATCCGGGCTAAAAATATCAGGGTAATTTATGGAAAAGGCCCTGAGCTCTGCAGAGAGTGGTTCGTTGTGTTCTCTCCCTGAATAATCCCAGAAAGTTGGGATTTCAGCTGCGTGGTTTATTTTCTCTGGACTCGGAGCAGTGGCAAAGGTCTGGGAGGTGGGATGCCACCTTAGAGGCGTGCCGAAACCTCACTTCATGGGAGGTCAGTGGCGGCGCTTGGAGACTGGAATTTTCTATTCTAATTAGTCCCTTATGCTGTAGCCACACTGCTTTGTTAGGGAAGCTCTCTAATGGCGGCGAGTTTGGACGTGGTGCGCTGTGTGTAAGGTGAGAGGGGGAAATAAATTCACTGGGTTGCTGTGCCCAAAGGGTAAACAGTCAATATTTAGCAAGAGAAATTAAACTGCCTCTCTTGCTTTTTCTCCACATGGACTTAATTAGGTGGTTTCGTTAACAAAGCAAACAGCGTTTCCTGTCGTTGGGCTGTTCCTGGGGAGCGCAGCAGCGGGGATGCGGGGAGCTGCCCCAGCCCGGAGCGCGCAGGCGGGGGATGCAGAGAGGGGAGCTGCCGGCATCAGTGGCTCCAGCCTCACAGACCAGTCTGCCCCGTCTCAAACCAGTCTTGCTTTGTGCGCAGCCGACCCTGGCAAACTGGCCGCACTGGGGAGGAGGGTGCTGGCTGCCCCGGTGTGGAACGTAGGGGATGGGAAGAGGCTGTCTCTAAAATACCAGGAGGACACAGCTATTGGGGTGCACGGGGGGAGGTGACACTACCACCAGGCTTCGTCCTGGGGAGAGGTGTGAGGCACGAGGCTGAAGTCCGCGTTGCATCAGTCCTTCCTCCTCCTCGGACGTTGATCTCCCGGGCTCACCTTGGCAGAGCCGTGGCGATGTGCAGTGGAGAAAACAGAAGAGGCAATTGCTTTTCTGCAGCGCTTCAATTTATTAATTTTCTATGTGTTTGGTACATCTATCTGGTGGTTGTAAGCCGAGCCCGGGGGGAGGAAGAGAAGAGAGGCTGTGTCGTTCCCAGCTGGGTAAAGGATTCTTGTTAGTCTCTTAGGAGCTCGCGGATCCTGCTGGGAGGCTATTCCTGCTCCCCTTCTCTTTCTGTTGTTGTTTGTCAATGCAGAAGACTGCAAGCATCTTGAATTCCCCATGGTTCAGTTGCTGGGTTTGGAGAGGAGATGGATCCCCAGCGCAGCACGGCAGCCTTGCCCCAGGGAAAAGGTTATTTCAGAGAAAGACCCCGAGTCCAGGCGCTCGTCCCCTTCTCCACCTTGCTCTAGTTTCCCGACTGACTCAGGAGAAATTCGTTTCCACTGATTGCCTCTGGCTCATCCCAAACATGTTGCAGGCTAATAGGGCACCTCCCTGGCACATGGCTGTTCCTTTACTGTTTGTAATGACTTGCAGATGTTGGAGTGATTCGTAACAGCTGGGGTTACGGGGTGGCCGGGTGGATGGGGGGAGCGGGGTGCCTGTGTGGCTGTATCGCAGCCGGGCTGCTCCTGCTGAAAGGGGCCTTTTAATCAGGCAGCCTCCAGATGAAAGGACGGGATCAATGCGACTCGGGGCTGAAATGGCGTATTGCAGGAAACTACTCCAGAGGCATTAGAGAGCTATCTGCGGGCCCCAAGCGGGATGGAGGCTTTGATACCTCCCTGTGCTGCTAAACCCCCCAGGAAACGGGCTGCGAGCCCTGCAGGGCTGACAGGAGAGATGCTACAGCTGCCGGTAACAAATAATTGAAGAGGATACTGGTGGTGGAACAGAGAGGAGGGGAGTTATCGATAAAAACAATAACTGAGGAACCTAGCAGCAGAAGGGAAGGGAAAGAGAAGGGATCTGCCTCAGTTACCGAGGGCTGTCTCGTTACACGTGCTCCCGGAGCACGCTGAGATGCTGCAGTCATGAGGACGGTGTGAAGCTGTGACGGACATAAGAGATGTCTACAGTGTATTAATGACTCATTCCCTACCATCGGAGCTGCAGGTGGTCATTAATCAGAGAGTACTTCAGAGCGGGGAGGGATCTGAAAGAGCACTGGTGACCAGACAGGGACAAAGGTGAGCTGGTGACAAAAGCCAATTGGCAAGGGACGTGTGCCTGCTCCTCCGTAAGGAGGACTGTGTAAACGCAGAGCTGGAGGGGAGGTGCTGTTACCGGCTTTGTTCCCTTTCTGGTTGTGGAGAGCTGCTCCGTGCCATGGGGCAGGGATGGGCAAGATCCCTACGGCCTCTCCTTGGAACCTGGAGCTGGTTTAAGGTCCGCATGAGGGATCCATCAGAGAAGAGAAAGAGATTCCCCTGGGGCTCTTGCCTGGCATCGGCATCTCCATGGCATAGGCATAAGCCAAGGTACGGCACTCGTAATGTTTCTGGAAGGAGTTTCAAGTCCGAGCGTACCCCACCGCGGTACCCCTGGCCAGCAGCTCTGAGAACGGGCTGCAGAGAGCTTGGAAAATAATGAGAAGCCACAAGTGAACTCAGAAGAAAATGGCTTAACTAAAGGCACCGTCTGCCAGTCCTGCCCACCTCCTCCCATTAGAGTCTCCCCAGACAGAGGAATATGCCCGGTTTACCCGCCCCAAATTATTTCTTCCTGTCGCAATCTTACCATTGAAACATTTTCAGTTTAGACCATGTGGTAGTCACCCCAAAGCCCCACTCCTGAAGTCAACAGGAAAACTCAGGTTTGAGTGAGAAGTGGCTGTGGGCTGCAGTGCAAAATTCATCCCAAGGATTAATTTTGAATTAAGGGGTATTTCCATCGCCTCTCTTTGGACTGTAAATTCTCTAATTTTACCTCATCTCCAGAAATATCAAAGTCCTTGAATATCTTCTGAAGTTCTTCTTTCTGAATGTTGAAAAGAAACCTTTTGGATTCAAACTCACTAAAATCAATCACATTACGCCCACCTAGGCCCAGCAGTTGCAAGGCGGCTCCCGCCTGCTGGTGGACGAACTGCTTTTCAAGACGGTTCTGTTTTGGGGCAGAAAGGTTTAGAAACAGATGATAAGCACCGATTTCCTGCTTGGAGAGAATATGTGGAATACCAACTGGTGCTCGCGTCCAGAGAATAAAGGTGACCTCCTGCTAGTCGCGCCCGCAGGAAATACCAAAATCCTGATGCTTCCTGCTGCGGAGCCAGGCGGGAACATGCGGCTGCTGCCGGCTGGGTCCGGGCTGTGACGGGGAGAGCTACCGACAGCCAGACATGCTCCATGGCTGCTTGTGAGGCCCTTTCCTATCCCTCCCGTGTGCCAAAGGACTTGCAGGGCTACGTCCCATGGTTGGCTCCTCTCCTTCCTCCCCGAGTCCTGCGGGCAGCAGCCCCGAGCGCTGGCCCTCAGCCGGGTGTCTGGTCCAGAGCGGAGCTGCAGGACATGTCCAACAGCAGGGCTGAGCTCTGGGGGTAGCCCCGGCTTTACCACCCCTCTCCCTCACCGCAGCCTGCCGTCCTCGCTGCTTTTCCCTGAAAAGGCACCGGTCTCTCCCAGCGTGGGCTGTGGGTGATGCTGGGGAGGCTGAAGAAGGGCATCTACAAACTAGCAAGAACCAATGGGTGAAAACAGATGCTCTGCTCTCTTCCCAACAGGTAGACACAGCCAAGGGCTTGTGTTTTGGAGAACTGAGATGGACAGCCTGAGCTGGGAGGAGTGTTCAGATGGTTCCTACCTTGCAAAAGGTTCAGGGGTGGATTTATTCCAGGGGAGGAAGGTGGGACTGCCCATTTCCCTGCTTTCCTTTCCTATGCAGCAGCATAGACCCAGAGACCCTCTCCATCCCTTGCATTCTGTGAGTGAAGATTAGCTCCCGTGAGCCGATTCCCTTTATGGGGGTGTTGGACGGTGCACATGTCCCCGTACCAACTCCAGGACCCGCAGGGTACGCACCTCGTGGGACAGGAGGATGCACGCCACCATGTAGAACTCATTAAAGCAAATCGTCCCCCTCACATTTTGGTCCAGCGAGTCAAACAGCAGCATGATCTGGTCCTTAGTCAGGTCGGTCACGTAGCAGAGAAAGCAATAAAACTGCAGATCTGGAAAACAGTGAGTTCTCAGGCATCGTCTGCACAAAGCTGAGAGCAATAATTAGCAGGATTTATTTTATTTTAAATGCCCACTGCTCCCAGACAGGTTGCACAGGCAATTAAAACACAGTAGCAGACAAGAGATAGTGTTCAGAATTAACAGACAGTATTAATAAGATGGCCTGATTTATGAAAGAGGCATATGTGATTTCTGCACAGAAGGCAATGTTAAAGTGCTTATAATTCTCTTTCTTCTCTCCCACCCCACTCCTGGAGGAAAAAAGGACTTTTCCAACAAACCAGAAACATTGGAAAAAGAACGCATTTTTCTTTTGGAGGTGCCACTTTTAACGCATAATCGACTAGCAATTCTTTTTAGTCCTATTCAATCTTTTCCAGTGCAGAGGAGCCAAACCTCCAGATCCAACATTTCCCTCAAACTCCCCCAAGTGTGAACACAGAGGACAAACAGCCCCTGCTAAAAAAAATTCTGCAGCCTGGTCTGATTCTGCTACCATTAAATCTCTGCCAGTGGGGTAAATCCATGGGAAGAGGCGTCACTCGAACTGGAGCACCAGGGGGGGTTTGCAAAAATGTGGCAATAGACTGAAGAACTGCAGGCAGGAGGTGGGGAAGCTGCGAACCCCCGGAGGGGGGGTTGGAAACAGCTTCACGTGGAGGACACTATTGGCAAGAAACCCACCTGCTTTCTAACACGGCGCACGATCGGTTTATGGAAAGGATTACATGCTGCAGTACTAAGGAATTAGCTTCAGTGAGCCAGAAATCCCCTCTTGCCCCGTGTTCCTGGCATCTTGCTTGCACAGCTGTAAAGATCTCCTTCATCGCTGGCCTGGGTTTTTCCGGCGTCGAGGATCTGCTTGTTGTGCCAGGACCTGGTTATCATGTTTGTACAGCAGTAGCAAGCCTGACCTGGGGGGCTTCGCGTGCTGCTGGGATGCAGAGGATGATAATCCTGTAAAATCAACCAGCTTTCATAGGCTCTCGGACCTTTTCTGTCTCACAAACAGGGAAGGAGGGAAGGGGAAGGGGAAAGCAGTATCTTCGATGCGATCTGAAAATGCGTCTCAGTGGCTCTGCGTGGTCCCCTGAGCCGTACGTATCGCAGAAGCCGATGCAGGAGCAGCCAGGCCACGTAACCTTCCAGAGCAGCCGGGGCATGACAGAGCAGGGAGGACGTGGTGAGACATGCTGTATCTGAAAGCTTTTTGGGGTATTGCCAAGCATTTGTGTTAACCAAGCTGCTAGTTAATTAGCATTACGGAGTGCTGCATTGGTTGTAACATCTGAAGTGCAGTATTTGTAATGCCTGTGATCCCTGGTTTTAAATCCTAAGCGATGTAGCGTTCTCTGTATCTCTTTTCAAAACAGTATAGAGGGCCTGTAATTTTAGAGCATTAATGCCGATCTCGTCTTTAGAAGTACTTACTGTTCAGGTAATTCTTTCGATGAACATCCAGGAGCTGGACAGTCTGTGCCCAGTCAGTGCCGCAGCATTTCTTACTGACAACAAGCAGTATACTTCATCTAAACACAGATGCTGCGGAAAACACCCAGACTTCAGCTTCGTCTCGGTTGGCTGTGGAAGATCAGCAAAACAGAATTAGCGCCATTGCAATGACCCCTCACAGAAGGAAAATTCTGCCCTAGAACCAGACGCGACCTCCTTCCCACGCCTTTAATGCTTTTTCCACGTTTTCGAGAATTCCCCCCCAGATGCAGAGGCAAAGGCTTCCCTTCCATGCAGCATTAAAGGATTATACGTTCTAAAATCAAGTGACAGAAATTATCCTTACAACGCTCAAGAGCATTAAATCTGATTAAAATGTGCAAGATAGCGCAGACTTGAGGATTTATTTTAGACTGCAATGCAAATCTCAACCTCAGACAAGTGGTACCCCAAAGTGCGTTGAGGAGGTCCTACGCAGCAGCCGCTGCAGGGCTTCGCTCTTCCCCTTAGCCAGGGCTTTGACGTCTCTGGTTTCCAGGACCTGACAGTGTCCTGTGCGACGTGTCCGGGAGCTGTAGCTCAGAGATGGCTGCTTTTGAATGCCAAATTTCTTGTTCGAGTTAGCTGTTAGGAAGCTGAACCGCTTTTATGTTTATATAAAGTGTTTATTACCCATTTCTCTTCCAACTCAGAACAAGTCCAGTCCAGCACAACAATAACCATTGAAAGTGCTCTTTATTCCTTACTCCTAACCTATACCAGGAATAATACTAATAAAATCAAATTCCACTGGCTTACTTTGGTCGACTTTCTGTAACCCAACATTTAAAACGCGGGGCTGTGTGTAGTCTTGCAGTCAGGTCAGCTGTTTCTTCTCCTCGGGCTGTAACGCTGAGCGAGAGCTCAGCTCTGCTAAGGTGTGCTGCGGAGGACTGGGCTCACGCTGAGCGGTCGCGGGTGGTGCAGTGGTGATGTTTGTCACTGTCTGTCCGTAGGATCAGGGGGGCTCCCAGGAGCTTGGAGCAGATTTGCAAAGTTTTTTGCATTTCTGGAGTTTATATTCTCTTTCTCTTATTCATCACTTGAGAAATAGTAAGAATAAGTAATTTGTAGATAGATAATTAACCTGTTTGCTGACTTGGTTTGACACCTGTGAGCTTTCTGCAAGAAACGGGTGGGAAGAATTCAAAAGGCTGAGTCCCTTTGGCTACGGAGCCAAGAGATAGTAAATCTGCTTATAGGGTATCAAGCACTGGATAAAAAATGCCACGGCCCTCAAAATGCTGTGCTGAATCAGAGGTGCTCAGAAACTTTCGAAGGGGTAACTTGAGTTTGCAAAATTTACGCCAGCAGGGAAATCATCTCTCCAAGCCCCGATCTGATCAGCCAACCCTCAGATAGTCTACAGGCCATCTACCTGCACTGCAAGTCCTTTGGCACAGGATTTATCTTGGTTTCCATATCTCTACAGCACTTGATAAGGACAGATATCCCCAATACGTGCCCACAGCTCTTGTAGGGGCAATTACAAAGATGACGGAGTCAAACACTTATCAGGGATGCAGATGACAGAACAAGGGGCAATGACCACAGGCAGCAGCTTAGGAGGTCCAGTGGGATGTTAGAAAAAACCCTCCCACGTGCTGTGGAGCAGGTAACCCTCCTGCGTGCCGTAGAGCAGGTAACCCCAGGAGGTCGTGCCTGCTCCAGCCGGGGAGGTTCTTCAAGACTCCGCTGGACAGATTGCTGTCTGACCTGCTCCAGGGCTGGCGACACTCCTGCTCCAAGCGGGAAACTGGCCTAGATGATCTCTGGGGGTCCCATCCAGCAATATTCCTATGGTTGTGTACAATGCCCAGGTCCCCTAGTACAATAAAGTAGAAATACTACTATTAATAAGAATGATAACTTAAAAAAAAAAAGATAGCTAAAACACTGGAAAAATTGAGATTAAGAGTATGAAATTTTGAAAGTAGTTGCTCTGACTCTGCTCTATTCTGTTCGTACTCCAGTATTGCCAAATTCACATGTTGTATCAGATCCCAAACCCATGAAGTTAGGTGAAAAAAGGTGCTCAATTATTTTCAGCTTCTTTCCGTTTCAGGGGTATACTTGGGTTGCGTATTCAGCTTGTTTTTCCTCCAACTTAGTGGGGAAAAGCTAAGAAGTAGGGGAACACAAAACTTTCTTCAAAAACGGCAGCTGAAATTCTCATACAGCCACAAATTTCCAGGAAGCAGAGTTTTAAACAGTATTTCAAACACCAGTATCAGGAAATTCCCGATGGAAATGTGAGGGCTGATCACACCGGGACAAACCCATTTTTTTGTTAACAGAAAAGACAACGAGAGCCGACAATCAGCCCCCACACTCTGGGGTATAGTATATCAGGGAACTAATGAGAAATCACCAAGCCCAGACGTTCTCGAGCCAAGATGCTGAGTTTTGCCTGTGTTACACATGAGGATGGAGTGTGCAAACGCAACCCCTCCCGTATCTCCTCCTTTGACTCATTAGTGGGCCGTGTGTGGGGGCCAAATACACATGTTGGTGTCACTGGTGACACGCTGGTGTCAGCGGTGTTGGTATCACTGAGGTTTGCATGGACAACCATTTCCCACTAAGCCCTCTGTTAGCTATCTATGAAGCGTGGCTGCACCGTCGGGTATTTCCCCTAGGTGTCCCCATTTAATGCTTGATTTCAAGTCAGTTTTTCACAGGATTTGGAGGTTTTCCAGGGAAAGGATGCGAACCTTCACACTTGACACCAAGTTGGGTCACATCTTCTCTAAAACAAATTCATGATGGGTGCCTGCCGTGCTGATACACTCGAATTCCTGCTACTGGGAGTTTTTAAAATATTTGTGTTTGGCTATTTTCACATGAGATGAACTGGGGGAAGAAGGAAATGTCCCTCTGTTGCCAAGGCAGTTTAGGATTATGTTTTTACACTCGGAGATGTGTCTCTTTGCTCGGCCCCCAGCAGCGCAGCCCATGGCGCAAAGCACAGCTGGTGCAGATGCTGTTGGCTCACCATGCTGCCTATGCTGGGCTGAGCACGTGGGAACACAACAGCAGCCGCGAAGGAGTTTCAGACCTTTCCTTCCAGGTCTTCCATGATATTTGTATTTAGCATAGAATTATAGAATGGTTCAGGTTGGAAGGGACCTTGAAGATCACCTAGTTCCAACCCCCCTGCCCTGGGCAGGGACACCTCCCACCAGCCCAGGTTGCTCAAAGCCCCATCCAACCTGGCCTTGGACACCTCCAGGGATGGGGCAGCCACAGCTTCTCTGGGTGATCTGTTCCAGTGTCTCACCACCCTCAGAGTAAAGAATTTCTTCCTACTATCTAATCTACATCTATCTTCTTCCAGTTTGAAGCCACTATCCCTTGTCCTGTCACTCCATGCCCTTGTGAAAAGTCCCTCTCTGGCCTTCTTGAAGGCCCCCTTTGAGTACTGGAAGGCCACTATGAGGTCCCCCCAGAGCCTTCTCCTCTCCAGGCTGAACAACCCCAACCGCCGTCACAGCAGAGGCGCTCCAGCCCTCCGATCATCTTTGTGGCCTCCTCTGGACCCGCTCCAACAGGTCCACGTCCTCCTCGCGCCGCGGGCTCCAGCGCTGGACGCGGCGCTGCCGGTGGGGTCGGACGGGAGCGGACCAGCATCATCCTCCGAGGCGGCAGCCCCCTCCTGCTGGGCTGGGGGGCGGCGGCGGCGGGGCGACACGCGGGTCCCTGCCCGGCTCGGGGGCACGGCGTGCCGGCGGGGCCGAACCCAGCCGGGCCGGGCCACCCCACGCCGTGCCGTGCCGTGCCGTGCCGTGGCGGGCGGGGGGCGGCCTCTGGCCAATGGCGCTGTGGCGGCGGTAGCCAGGCCAGCAGGTGGAGCGGCGCCGGCTCCGTGTGCGCGGCTGGAGGCGGCCCCGCTCCCCGCCTCGCCGCTCCCCCGGCGGCTCCGTCCTCCCCCGGGGCAGGGCGCGGGCGGCGGCTCCCCGCAGCTCCGCCGTGCCGTGCCGTGCCGTGCCGTGCCGTGCCGTGCCGTGCCGTGCCGGCATGGCTTTCGCTAATTTCCGCCGCATCCTGCGCCTCTCCACCTTCGAGAAGCGGCGGTCCAAAGAGTACGAGCACGTCCGCCGCGACCTGGACCCCGGCGAGGTGTGGGAGGTGGTGGGCGAGCTGGGCGACGGCGCCTTCGGCAAGGTCTACAAGGTGGGTCCGCGGCGGAGGGAACTGGGGTTGGGGGGGGGTCTCCTGGGGGGGGTATGAAGCACCTGCGGCCCCGCGGGGGTGGGGGGTGCCTCTTCCCCCCCCGCAGCCTGGGGGTTCGCCTGCAGGCTCCCCGCTTGCCGAGCCCACCTGGAAACCGTCGCGGGGGGGGGGGAACCCTTGTGGGCCCCGGGGCGGCTCGAGCATCCCGTTAACTGCGCGGACGGGGGAGGGCGAAGTCGGCTGAGGGCGCGGGGGTGCAGCCTTGGATTGGGGCAGGGGAAAGGAGGAAGGGAAGCTTCCCCCCCCCAACCGATTTTCCCCTTAAATCGGCCGTTTTCGGAGCGATGCTTTTGTAAGGCGAGGAGGTGCCCCTTGCCAAGGCCGGCGGTGCAATGAATGGAGGGAGGTTTCTTGGAAGGCAGCGGTCTCGGGGCTGCCTCCAAGTTTTGCGAGCCTCCGGGGGTGACACCATTTGTATTCCCGTGGTCCTCACCGGCAGGAAACTCGGGGGGAGAAGAGGAGCCCAGCTCCCTGAGAGCGGGGACATGCCCAGCGCTGTGAATGTTTAACCTTTGTGTTAAAGGATGGGGCTTTTAAAGGCCAAATACTCACTGTACTTTGCACTCCAGAGTCCCCTCTGCCGCAGCGGCGCGGGGGCTCTCGGTGGGGGATCCGGGCTCCTTGGGGGACCGGTGGTACGAACCCCCTTCGGAACTGGGGCTGTGAAGGAGCGGCTGGGCAGCCGGTGTTTGATGGTCTCGTTAGGTCTTTTAAGAAGGTGTTGCCTTTTCAGCATGGAGAAATAAGTAGTAACTACAGAGGAGGCCGGGAAGGGAGCGGGCTGGTTGCAGGTCAGGACAGGACAGAGGTGTTTTACCACAGTGTCCTGGAATTTGTTATACTTACTTGTTGTCACTATCGTGTTATTTGATAGAAACTCTCTAAAAAATGGGCCCTTAGTGTCCATTGAGTGGAAGTCTTTGGTGAAGGATCCTATTTTCTAATAAAATGCAAGTCCTAAAATTTATATTTAAATCCCTAATATATTTATCCTTCAGAAAGTAGCACCAGTAGTAATCAGTGCTTCTGTTACCAGTTTACTTGGTGGTGTGCATTGGAAACCCATTTGTATATAGCAACGTTCACTCTTCTCCTGGATAATTATTTGCTTGTATTGGGATCAGTTTCTCATACAATGATAGGAACGAGGTAAACATTGCAGAATAAGTTAGTAGGCTTCTGAGACAAATGAAAACTTAGGAAGGCTTTAAATCGGTTATTCTTCTATTTTAAACATGTATAACATATCCAAAGTAGATAACTTTCAGAATAAAGGTACTTTATAATTGGCTGGTTTGGTTTTTAAGTGCGTTGTCGTATCTGAACGCCTCTGCTATTAACTCCAGCCTCACACCAATAAGAAAATTACGAGAGTAACTTTATGTACTGTAGGCTAAGGATGTTAGCCTGTCAGGTAATAACATCTCCTCATCTCCAACTATTTCCATCTCCTTTGATCCCCATTTTGACCCAAATGAGAATGTGGATTATAGTAAATGACACAGTGAAGACCACGTGTTTATAACCGTCTGTAACTAGTACATTCGAGCAACTGTCTGCTTTTGCGATGTTTTAACATGGTTGAGCGGGGGTGGGGGTTAATGTTGTGACAGAAATCAAAGGGCTATTGTATTTTTCCTAGTAAACTTTTAATTCTCCATCTTCTTTGATCTCTTCTCTGCCTGTTCTCCGTCCTAGGTGGCAAGTGGACTTGGTTGGTTTTTGAAGAGTTCTCGTGCCAGACTTTGTTTGCTTGTTTAAGAATCCCAAATTATTTGGGTGCCATGTACTATAAAGCCTTATTTTACATAATAGCCAGTAGCATTATTGCAAAGATGTAGTTTTCTGCCATGCTAAGATTTAACTTGCACATTGTCGTCTTTTGTATTTCTAAACCTGGAGTGCTGCCCTAGGTGGTGATGTATAAGGGATGGAGATGGGAGAGAAGAGGCTTGCCCTCTTGTTCTGCTCAGCTACCAAAAAAGCCCCAAACTGACAAACCAACCTCTTTGTGTGCAACGAGGACGTAGGTGGCCAAGACTCAATGAACAATTTTAATCATTCTCTTGAAGTCACTTTAAACTCAATTTCCTCTTCACACAAAAGCGACTGTTTAGAGCAAGTCAGAGTGTTTGTACTGCCATGAGAGTTTCAGGATGTTTGAATGAAGTTCCTGCCCATCTTCCACCCCTTTTCCACACACGGAAGCGCAGGTAGGTGATACAATCCACCTGTGCCAGCATCCTGCCCTCCCCACCAGATGTTGTACTCACTCCCCAGAGCCTGTCATCCCTGAGCAGTGCAAGAGGACGGGCTTTGTACTCCGAATAGTCTGACCTGGGAGGAATTTAGATGTGGATGGAAGGAAAAAATGTGCTTGTTTTAGTAGGTTTTGCTTTTATGACACCGTGTTTGAGGTTTGAGGAAGGAGGGCTGGGCTGTGTGATGGTTGTACTGGGGAGTGTTTCTGCCCCGCCGAACACTGTTGGGGAGCTGCGTCTTGGTCTCCCCATGCACTCAGCTGAGCAAACCTGAACTGGTTTGACACAGCGTTTACAGAAGTAGGACAGGCTTGATTTAAATATATATTAATTAAAAATAATCAAATCTCTGCAGTATATATAAATGTATATAGCAGACCTTAAGAAACCTGCAGCCAGTGGAAACTACTGGGATTTCCCTATTTTTATACAAAGACTTTTTTTTTCAACAAAAGAGGACCTGATTGTATGAGGAAACAGCGAAATGCATTGCAGAGGGTAATGAAGCTGAGAAGTAGGAAGGGGGTGGGGAGAAACTGTTTCTTTCTAGCTCTCATTCTATTAATGTCTTGGGTTTGGTAAGTCCAGCGGGTATGATAAGGAAGCGATAGAAGCCCGTAGATAGTGAGGCACTGCATGTCAAATATGCTTTGTTACCCGCCTCATCCAAAGCTCATTAAATTGCCGATCTTAAATCGGTCGTTAGGCCAGCAGTTGGGAGCTGTGGTCAGTGTGTGCTGGCCTGGGAAGTCTGCAGCACCTTCAGCGTTGTGGGCCTATAAAAATACAAGTTCCTAACTTGAGCCCTTTCCAAACAGCCTTAAGAAGTTATTTTTCTTCAAAAACAGCTAAGATACAATTCATAAAATGTAAGGCTGTGGCTTTAGTGGTTGAAAACCGACATCGCTCTGCGTGTGCGAGGGGGGAGAAGCAGCAGGGGCACCCCCGTGAGCTGCTCCGCTGAAGCAAAGCCGGGCTGATCTCGGGGCCGTGCGGATGCTCGGGGCGAAGCCAGCAGTGCGGGCTGAGAGCTTGGAGCTGCTGAATCACATCTCAGTCCTGCAAAACCCATTAGCTGGTGCAGTATTTACTGTTGCAGGTAGTTGCATTAATGTCGGCGGTAATGGATATACAAGGGCTCTTCTGGGCACTGAGAATTCACGAGCTCGCAGGGGATGGACTGGATCTTACAAAAGCGCGGGCTCTGCTGGAAGAAGCCCTGGGACTCGCTGCCTTTCTCGTGGTGGGATAGTTTTGCTGCGCTCGTGGCTCTTGTGAAGCGCTATCTCCGCTTCCCAGCGCGCGCTGATGGGGACACTGGCTCCCCGATAAGGCTTTCTGCTGCCAGGGTGGGGACAGGCTGTCCCCCCGCGGGAGCAGGGGCTGCCGTGCTCCCGCAGCCCCCGGCGCGGCGGAAAAGGGGGTTGTTCGCATGGACGCGCCTTCAAACGGCTCTCCGTGCCCGCTCCCAGAGAGATAACGCCCCGTGCCACAGCAAGTCATAAGTGTGCCTTTTATGTTGTTGTTCCCCTTTCTTCTTAAGATACGGCTTCAAAAGCTGAATTTGGGTTATCTGATCTGTTATGGTGGTATTAGCGCTGTACACGCTATGGACAATAAATGCCCTGTTTTGAAATTTGGGTAATAAAAGACTAATTGTTAAATGTTGTGCAGCTGCCCTATGAGCCTGGCTTTCACAGCAATGGGCCCATTCGAAGCCACGAGACCGTCCCTGTCACTTGCAGACCTCCCTCTGCCCCACCAGCCGGACCCACACCAGCCGGACCCACACCGCTCTGGTTTTACGTGAATTACCTCAAGTGACTCGGGCTCAGCTCTTGTTGGTTTGATTCATGAAGGATTTAACATGTAATTCCTGGAAAGGGTGTCACGGAGAGATGCTAATCTGCTGGGTTAGCTTAAAAAAAAAAATGCAGGGGAAGTTTTAGTTGATTGTAACTATGGCCACAAAAAAATTAAAAAAACAATGGTAAGATCAAATCATGGCCTTGTCCCTTAGAATAGCTGAAGGGTTTTCTTAAAAAGTTTCAGCTGGGGAGAAAAGAGGAATGGGAAGACACCACTCCCTTCCTTATAGAGCAGGGGCCCAACAATATTAAATCTGGTTGAACTTTAAACTTGATGTTCACTTTAAACTCACTGAAACGTGTGATGCTCCATCTCTGCTGAAGTCCTGCGCTCTGCGGAGCCACGGCTGTATCCGTGTGGCAGGGGAGAGGGATAGCTCTCCGTGGCCTAAATATTTTGATAATGACTTCAGTGTCATGGCCCAGAGCATGGCAATGCTGCTGACAGTGGGAGCCGTGGGCAGCTGTGTGGAAGAGAAAGCTTAGATGAAGGCTTTGAGCCTTTCACCCTCAAGCGTGTGGCAATCGTTGTTCCTTAGAAAAATCCCTGCCCAACGCACCTCGTGATTTTTTTTTTTAAAATTTTTGTCTTGAATATGCAGTTTCCTTGGGGAAAAAGATGTTATTTTCCTTATCCTTGGTATGCTGCTGCCTGTAAATTTGGGGTTGTCCTCATGAGTGTCAGGTCAACCACCCCTCGGTGCCACACCGTGCCGTCGGGGGTCCCGGGGGGCTCTGCCCGCCTGTGGCAGATGGCTGTGCCGCCAGCCCAGGGGCAAGTGCTGCGAAACACGGGCACGGTGAGCTGCTGCCGTGCTCAGCGGCTGGGCCTGAGCGTCACCCGGCTGCCGCAGCTGCTTGGCTCCCATTGAAGAGGGGAGAATGCAGTCGCATTCAGGAGCGGTGTCTGTACGTGCCGCCCGCAGGATGCGGGGTGGGAAAGGGTAGCATGCCCCTTGTGAAGAGCAGAGCGATGGCAGTAGTGCTGCTGGAGTTGGATTGACTGACTTCTGTCTCCTGGATATAGAAAAGCACCTCACTTCCATCCCCAAATCTCTGCTCTTCAAAACAGAATGCTCTTCCCATCCAATGCATGGAAATCTTCCTGACATTTTCCCTTCTCGTGCAACTCCTTGACACTTGCCTGTGCTCGTGTCCTTATTTAACTAACAAAAACGTTTGTGTGGCATTTCAGTAGATGGGAGAGACAGTGAAGGAAGTTGTGCGCCAGCAAAGCCAGGTGATGCTGGTGGACCTCCGTGCTTGCATCTGTTGGCATGGCCGAGTTGCTGCCTGCCCCGCGTTTCTCTCTCCACCATCGCGGGCACGCTGCGGGGGTGTCCCCCCTGGACAGGCTCCTGCGACAGAGATAGCAAAGGTCTGATCAGTTGGGTTTTTTGTTCTTCTGGCAGGGCCTTGCTTATCTGATGCTTTTCTAGCGGAGTGTGAAAGAGCTGACAGACAGACAGACAACCACTGCCTGTCCCAGCCCTGTCCCCCGGCCCTCGGGCATAGTAGCCGTTCAGCCCTCTGCTCAGGGCTTAGCTCTCCATGTACCGTATTTGTTGCAGAAAGTTGCTAGGAAACTCCAAAGTGGTTGTGTGGCTTTTTTCCCCCCTCATTTTATTTTTTTTTTTTCCAATGTTGTGGCACTGACTGAATGAAGAGCAGGGCAGGAGCGCTTCACTTGCAGCACCGCGCTCTTCCAGGGGACCTGTGATTTGAAGGATGTTTCGTGCTTCCAAGTTCTCGGGCAATGTAGGCTGGAGATGTTGGATCCATGTGGATCTTCCCTCTCTTCGAACCTTGCATGGGTATTTGTTCACCTCTCGCTCGCACCAGGACCGTGAGGTCCGCTCAGTTTCTGTAGGTGGGCTGTAGTGGGGTGTACCAGCAAAGCAGCCTCTTGTTGTTCTCTTGGCCTCTGCCGCTGGGTTTGGGTGCGAGGTCTGAAGCATTGCGTGGAGTTTTTCTGCTCTTTGACTAACGTCCCTCTGTTTGGGCTTGTTATCTCTCACCCCCTTCTGCTGGGCCGTTGCTGAGCTTGTAAGACAGGAAAAAGTGTATGTGCCATGCTTTGCTCGCACTTTTTTTGGCACCTTTACATAGAAAACAAGTCCTTGGCCATAGCTTGAGCTCTCTGGTGATTGTTGCTTCCCCTTGCCTCTAGCTTGTAAAACCAGAGGAAGGCGTTTCTGCATATATATATATTTTTTTTTTTTTTAACGAATGTTTTTTGACCTGTTTTGTAAGCCACTTCCACTTCCCCGTAGCCGTTGCAGAAGTGTTGCCACAGCTGCCAGAGCAGCAGTGCTGGTCCAGCCCGGTGCGGTCAGAGCCCTGCCCGACCCGATGAACGTCCGCGTGGGCTGCTGGGTGTGCCGGGGGCTGTTAGCCCATGGCTGCTAGCCCAGGGCTGTGCCGGCCTCACCGCTGCACCCGTGCCTCTCATCACCTGCTCTTCTGGGTGGTACCAAGGGCTGAATTCAGCATTTCCAAAAAAAAAAACCTAAACCCAAGACAGGCTTCACTCATGGTGACAAACTGAAGTGGCTCTAGGGGGCTTGTTGGGCATGGAACTTGTTTCAACTCCCATCGGTTATTTGACAATAATAGGAGCACTGACTCAAGCCCGGCTGTCCTGTGTTTGTTTATTGATGCAGACAGCTCAGGCAAAGTTCATCGTCATTCAATGAATCATTACGTAATCCCTAAGAAATACCTAAGCGAGCAGTTTCTTGCATACAAAGGCACACAATGAGAATACGCCGCGTGGGTGGGGCGAAATGTCAGAACTATCAACCCCCAAATACAGCATCCACTGAACGCACTGGACGTTTTACTCTTGGTTCTCTAACCCAGCGATATCTGAAGCATCAGCTCTCCTGGCACAGAGAGAAGGCTCTGAAAGGACGGGAAGAGCAGTTCACACCAAAAATGTGGTGGCACGTTATTGCAGACCAGCTTCAAAAGGATCATCCCTTGGCTTGGGACGATGCAGTGGGCAACTGGCCCTGCTGGCGAGCGAGCCTAGACGAAGCGATCAGGGTGCTCTCGGTACTAGCTCTCTTCTTTCTACCAGCGAGTGAGAGTTCACGCAGGGTTTTCCTCTGCCTCACCTAGAAACTGGCCGTGCCTTCGGCGGCAGACCTGCCCAAGGAAGGACCGAACAATCCAGCCTTCCGGTAATGCGTTCTTTAAAGGCTTAAAATAGTTCCTGTGTTTGTCACAATCTGGATTTCACAATAGCTCGGAGGGTGAGTCACAGGCAAAGGCCAAACAGCCTCTTCTGTCACCTGAACGGGCACCTCTCACCCCTTAAATCCATAAGCTGAGCCGTAGTTCCACTATGCCTCTGCCTTCCTGGAGTAATCCTTCTCACCCCCTACTCCCTGGTACTCCCAGTGTGTCTGGCAGTCGCGTGTCCAGCACTCGTCTTGCTCCAGAGGGCTCCAGCAAGCTCTTCGGCTTTGTATCCTGAAGCTTGGCTCCTGGCATGGCTTTCTGGAAGTGGTTTACTGGATAACTTTTATTTGATATGTTTTCTTTTGTGGAATGCACGTTCCAGTCCTGTCTCTGGACAGCCCTGTCAGCCGCGGTCTGTGCGGTGCCTTGATTTGCACAAGGGCTGGTAGTGGCCATAAAGGCTGTTCAGCTTTTAAATGCCAAGACTGTAACGAACCTGACTGTAGTTCAGTAGCACACCCTGGGCACTATGCTGGCAGTTGCCTGCTCTGTTTTATTTTTGGTGCTAATTAGCACTCCAGGGACAAATTATCCATGGCATTAAAATGCCCAGGAGTGGAGGAGCTGAAAGATGGAACTGGATGTGTGCTTTTGACTGACCAGCCGTAGGTCATAGATTGGCATCAAACAGTTTCTGTTCTTGGGATCTTGCCATCTGGGTGGTTCTTTTGCCTTGGTCCACAAATTTCCCTGGAAAAAATGGGAAACACCATTAAGTCCTCAAAGGCTGCGCATTTGGGGGTGTTTTACCTGCGAACAGAAGCTCTCTTCCCCATCTCTGCGTTCTCCACATGGACTTTTGCTGGGTTGGAGACCCTGTAATTAGGCTAGGGTTTGCAGAAGATTTTGGATTTGTAGTTCAAACCATATATTTTGCAGGATTGCATTTCAAATGATGTGGCTGTCAAACAAACTCACTGTTGGTGAGTCATCCTAGGGTGCTTTCCTGATAGTTCTTGGTTTTCTTCTTTCCTCCGTATCACTGTCTCTTCCTTTCTTTGGCATTTAAAGACAAACAAAGCAGCCACCAGGAGAGAAGTTTTCATTTCCCTTGCTGCGAGGTGAGCACAGGACCCCAAGTGAAGCTCAAGGGAGCGGTGAATCTGCAGAGGGGCTGGTGGCCACCCTTTTCTTCCCTCCTGCAGCTCTTGGAGAGCAAGCAGCAGATGCTGCCTTTTCTCAGCCTGGTGCTGTCTGTCCCCTCGCCATGAGGGGTATGGTCCAGGCTATGGACTTGGAGATGCTGGTTCCTTCTGCTGAATTGCTAGCTTGGCTTTTTGAGGTCAGAGCGGGCTGTGTTTTGCTTTGTGCTAACGTCTTGAGGCAGATTCTGATCTATTGCACAAAGATAAGCAGAAATCAGCAAAGGGCTTTAAACCCTAAAGCATCATCTCATGCCTGGGATGTCTGAAGCCAGCTCCCAGGGCTGGCAACGTATGCAATTGGCCTATTCAGGATCCAAACAAACCTTCCTGGAAGCATAGCTCTGTCGTAATACATTCTGTGCAGGAAAATACCAGCAGCGAAGCTGAAGGAAATTGCCAGACGTGAGTTACAGAGACTGCCCGGCGTACTTGGCCAAAATCTGACGCTGCCTGTATGAATCTGGCTTGCTGTGAGCAGCTTTTGGAGCGGGCTGGCTGCTGCGAGGGGCTGCGATGCAGCCGTCTGCCTGATGGCAGGCAGCTGCCATTCCCAGGGAGGCCACCGGGAACGTGGCTGTAGCCTGGTGTCAGGGCTGGAGGACAAGCAGATGGAGAGAAAAGGGAAGGTGGAGCAGAAGGGCAGAAGCTCCCTGGATTTCCAAAGCTCTTGTGATGACAAACATGACTTGCTGAGCTCAGTTCCAGAGTGCCCACGCCACCCGGTGTGCATCTCCCTCCATCTTGTATGGCAGAAACGCTACAGGCTGGGTTTGGGCTCGGAAGAGCCCTGGACAGCTCGGGAGGGAATGAGCTGTCCCACCTCTATGAGGGTTGGTCCTCTCAAAGGCAGCTGTGTGGAGCAGCCAGTCTCCTCTCCACGCTACAGTGGGCCATGCTGGAGAAGATTAATTTTCCAAAATCTCCTGCTTGATCTCATGGTCTCAGGTCCTCTTCCTGCCTCAGCTGCGTCTGTGTCCCATGGGGCTGTGGGGCATTTTGGTCCCTTCTGGGAAGCGCCGTGAGTGCACTCGGTTGTAGCAATGACATGATCACAGGGCTGCGGAAAGTACAGGGTCCCTGCCCATGCCATCCCCATGGCGTCCCTACTCACGTGAGCCTGCTGTTTCAAACGCTGATGTTCTTGCATCGTGAGTTCGTGATGTCCCGAGCTGACTTCTCCTCGGACATGGTGGTCTTGCTTCCGCTGGTGTGACCGAGCGGTATGACCTCCCTGTGCCAGCTGGCTGATGGGGACGGGGGACAGTGCAGTGCTCCTCTCCCTTTGGGGTGGAAGCCCACCTTGCGCAGTTCATGGGATCCCCTCCCTCCCCAAGCTGCATCCTCTGCTAGAATGGATGAGGACATGGCACTGGCTGGGTAAACACTCCCATCAAGGACAGTCCAAAGTGGTGGAGAAAGGCAGCAGCTGATTCTGTTATGGACATCTTTAAAGACTGAACATCAGGCAGGGTGTACGTGGGCTCATATCTAGAAAGGAAGCGATGGCTGGGGGTTGCTGGTCTGCTCACCTGCTAGTCGTAGGAGTAATGATGAACGAGGTCAGGCTGCCACAGGGAACACGTGAGCTGCGGTCGCTCCCCCACCCATAGCTTGCAGCCCGGTTTGCAAAACCATGTCCTCCAGCTCAGCATCCAGCACCCTTGGGTGCCTTGGCAAGCCTGGAAGGGGATGAGGGGCAGCCCCGGGGCTGCCGGGGTGGCTCCCCCGAGGCTTGGGGGTGAGGGCAGGCTGGTTCAGACCTCTCGGTGGGAGATGATGCCACGGGGGACTGGGGCATGCTGTGCTCCCGGGTTCTTTCAGATGCCTGCAGGGCCCCAGCATCCTGGAGGGGCTGAGCTGGCCGGGACCCCGCCGGTGGGAAGCGTGCGATGGCTGACCTCCAAGGGAAGCCCCACCTCTTCTCACAATATTTACTTCCCCTCCTTGGACCTCTCCCAACGCCGTAAGTGCAGAGCAAACACAGTGGGGCACTTCTTGCTCCGATTCGGAAGCGCTGCACTTTTTCCCCGTGCTCGCTCTGCTCTGCATCTCCCCCTGCCCTGCTCTGCTCTGCGTGCCCTCCTCTGGGCATCTGGTGGCAACTTTGTAAGAAACAAACCAACCTGAGCAGAAGAAACCCCCTAATTTCTTCTGAAACTAGCATGAGCTGCTGTCTTGCATTTGGGCAGTGAGCCCAGATGGAAATGGGTTTGTCCCCTGTGGTAAAGACAGAGCTGTCCGTGCCAGCTCACGCGAATGCAGAAAGTCTTCAAAACCCAGCAGACTCAAGAGTCTCCTATTTTCCTCCCTACGTCGAATGGTTTTCCTCTTATTCCTCCCCCCTCCGGGCTGTTCCTTGGTACACAGTTTTACTATCACCTAAGCTATATAAAACTGTTCGGCAGGACTTGTGGTGTTTATACTAGGAATTAATCCTCTTGTAAGCTCCCACGTAGGTTTTCCAAACACAGATATGTAAACTACAGAGCAATAAGAAAGGTCACAGCCAGAGCTTGCCCAGTTCCTCTGGTGATAACATCCACGGTGGGACTTTCTCGCCTGGGGGAGAGGCAGCCCGGAGCGGGTGTGATGGAAGGAAAATGGGTACTGAACTGGAATCACGCCGTGGGGGTTCTCTGGTGTCGGTGGGGAGGAGGGCGGGTGAGCTATGGGGATTTCTCCTCTCCCTTGATCTGCTGATTCAATGCACTTTCGGGAATGATGGGGAGCTCCTGAGTCAGCAGCTCCCGCCTCGGTCCCTCTCCCAGCCTGTGACACAGCGCCCGGTGAAGCCCTGTGTGCAGACTGTCTCGCAAACGCCCGTTCGGTGTTTTGTTGCAAACTTCTAATTTTTGCAACAATTTGTGCGCGTTTCCAATTGCAAAATGCCAGCTTGCCCTGGCAGTTTTGGGGGAGGCCGATGGCCGGTGCTGGGTGGATGATGCTGAAACGGTCCCGCGTGGGAGCAGCTCCCAGGCTCGCCTGGCACTGCCTGCCCACAGATCCTTGCTTTTAGCCAAGCCTTTAGCCAGCTCCCTTTTTCCCACGCAGGACAGGGGCACAAGAGGAGTGGGGTGATAAGAAACATGTTTGCACATGCTTCCAGTCCAGCGTTAACAGCCTTTTTCTGGTGTGTGGCACCTACAAGCAGAGCAGCCCCCGTGCAGCCATCGGTGACCCCTTCCTGGGCTGCGAGAGCTGCTGGGGAAAGGCTGTTTGGGGGGGAGCTGCTAACCCAAGGGTACACTCCCGTGGTGTTGTGAGGAATGGGGAGGGAAAGTCGGCAAAAGTTTTCCAACCACTAGGACAAAGAGGTTTTGATGTTTTTTCTAGTTACTTGGTGAATAAGCTGGTTAAAGGGACCATGTAAACCGGAGGGGGCAGCTGGGAGAGCACGTGTAGTATTTTTCTGACTGTGATCTGAAGAGCTCGGCAGCGTGCAACACCAGGAATGCTGGCCGGTCTTGGGAAATCAAAATGCACCCTTTGCTCCCTACGCTTCCCTCACCTGTTACCAAAAACTGCCCCGGTGAGGGTCCTGGTGAGGAAGGGGAGCAGAGGGATGTTCAGGGTGGAGCTGCACAGCTGCGCTGTGAATTTGGTTGGATTGGCTGTGTACTCAGGACTTCTGTTAAACGGAGCTATCACCTATGCCATTAGCCTCTATGCGCTGAGATTTTCTTGCTTTCATCTTCCTCACTCTACAAACAATAGGATGCCTCTCCTTTTCTAAAAGCCTCTTTCTCCCATGGTGGGAAGCGGTGTGGGCATTAGAGACTGGAGGGAGGAAGGAGGATGCCTTGGACCTTGCGCAGCATTCATCCTCTCTGCGAAACTACAGGCAGGTTTAGGAAGCAGAAATGCATCTGCAAGTTTCCGTGCTCGTGTTGTGGCTGGTACCAGTCAAGCTGAGTGGGAATTGGAGGAGCGGGAATTGCGCAGGTGCTGTGTGCTCCTGGCTCCCCTTGCCTTTGTACTCACGCTGGTTTTGTCTTGCAGGCCAAGAATAAGGAAACCGGTGCTTTAGCGGCTGCCAAAGTCATCGAAACAAAGAGCGAAGATGAACTGGAGGATTACATGGTGGAGATCGAAATCCTGGCAACCTGCGATCACCGGCACATCGTCAAGCTGCTGGGAGCATTTTATTGGGATGGCAAGCTCTGGGTAAGAGGCTGTTGCCGTGTGTGACCTGTACAGCTGTGCGTTTCTCACTCTGCAGAGAGGAAATGGCTAATTTATGGCAAAGCAGAACCTCTGGAGCAGCTTGAAGCATCACTGTGAGTTAAAAATGACTCACAAGCTGTGCTCTACTCACTGTATGAACAGTGCCGGGGTTTTCCCTGCTTTCTTTGATGAGCAAACTGTCTTCTAACTAAAACTGCTTATAAATAGCCTAGGGAAGATCAAGAGGTCTTCACAGTGAAGTGAAAACTGGAGTTGGATTTTTTGGGAAGTTTGTAAAGGTACAAAACCGCAGCACCAAGAAGGGCATCTGTTCCCCACTCAGTCCCTCTTTTGAAAGATGAGATGGAAGGGTAATCCTGGGGGTTTTTTTGTTTTTTTTTTTTTTATTTGTGCCTTGTTTCTGGCTCGGCATCTGTAATGCAGAGGCAACTGATAGCAAGAGCTCTGTTTCCCATGGCTGTGGAGGCACAGGGACACAAAATGCAGTCCAGTGGGTTAGTGCAATGGCTAGTTGTGCTGCGGCTGGAACAGCAGGTTCCTGCAGCTCTTTCCCCTAGCCTGGAAGGTATATATATTATTTTTGTCCCCTGCCTGCTGTTTTCTTTCAGTCCCTGGCAGCAGAGGAAGGTGAGTGTGAAAGGCTCCTTCTTGTGTGCTGCCACGGGGAAGGTCTGGGGGGCTGGAGAACCTTTGTATGCTTGTCCCGGGCTAGGCTCGGATAACTGTGTGCCTGTGTCGAGATAGTGGAAATCGGGTGAATATGCGGATTCGCAAACCCATCTTCTTGGCCAGTTCATCTGCTCCTTTTTGTAACTACTGGCAAGTCGGGGGAGTGTCAAAGGGTGCTTTCAGCAGCTCTGTTACTTTTTCCTTCCTCTTTTTAATGCTTCAGATAGCTTCGGGGCCTCCCAGGGTAATCTTACTAGAGTTAAAAAAAGAGATCTTAGCTTTTGAGAGTTGCACTTGTGTGAGCTGAGCTGTCGGGCCCTGCCGCTTGTGCCGAGGGAGCCGGGGCCAGAGCGCGGGCTGAGCCGCGGGGCTGTTGCTGGAATAACGCAATCCACGTCTAGCTCATTCCTCGGTTAAGCAATGCAGGAGAGGTACTGTTTTATTGGGCAACGTGTACTTACTCAGCAAGCACCTTTTGCAATGTCAGCATGGGCCCATGTCCCTGCTTATTTAAAAATCCATTGATAAAGCCCCCAACTTCCCCGAGACACCCCGCTCAGATGGGCTGCGGTACCCAGCGCTGAGCGCTTCCTTCTGGGCATCTTCTTGCTTCAAGGGAGCTGGGCTGCACCTTGTGCGGAGGCTTGGTATTTGGATGGCTGCTGATGGCGGTGCTGAGCCCTGGGTACGTCAAAGAACAAAGTAAATATGTACCCTTCTAAGGAAGTGAAAGGCAAACATCCCTCCTAGGAGGGGACTTGGGATTTGGGCAGATTGCAACTGCAGCAAAACTAATCTCAGCAAAATTAAAAAGGCAAACATACACCGAGCTTGGGTGAGAGAGGGGGCCGGTTTATGTTCCACCCTGTTGTTCTGTTTTTACCTCCCTGCTCAGTGCCTGGTCTGCCTGAATTTTACACGTTGGCCTCGCTTGCTCTCTAAAATGTCAGCCCCCTCCCCTTTCCCCTTCCACCCCCTCCCCGCAATAGGAAGCTTTGCCTTCCTTCCTGTAGGGAAAATGGGTTGCAGAGCTCCTCGGCGCTGCTTTTGTCTAAGGACTGCTTTGTAATGTCATATGCTTGCCAACCTACTAAAATTAAACGGCCTCTTTTGAAGCTACTGGAACAAGAGCCTCCTGTATGAGGCTCTCCCGTGAGGGCAGATGTTACAGCCCCGTCCATTGTTTTGGGGGAAGGATCGTTCTCTTTGTTTAATTATTTGAGTGACATTTGTGTTTCATTGCTCAGGCTATTCTTATTAATGCTCTAGTGTTTTACTGGCTTTGAGGGAAGTAAATAAGCCAGGCTGTTATACTTCTGGAAGGCTTCTAGTCACTACCAGATTTTCCCTACAGTCAAAGGCTTCCACTTCTTGGTCACCGGCGCTGCTTGGGAAAATTTGCATCCAAGTATAAACACCGGCTTTCATTGTCTTGTCCATATCCCATCCCCATTTCTGTCCGTGCAGTTGTTCTAGCCAGCATTTTCCTGGACCGTTTGCAACTGGTCCATTTGCACGACGGGTGCGTGGACTGTGCTGCGCTTTTGGCTTCAAGTGGCTCCGGCTTTGGGTAAAACTGCCGCGGGCGCGTGTCTGGTCAGCGATCCGCTGTGGTTTCCTTGTCCTCGCAGCCCGGCGTGGACAGGCGATGTTCAAAGTGAGAAAGGGGCAGGAGTGGGAGCACACAGACGGGCCGGCAAGGGGTCGAGACGTGCCCGACCTCCTGGATGGCAGGAGCTCTCTGGCTCTCAATAATTTACGGCTCGGTCTGTGCCACAAGCAGCCTCAGCCGACGGCGCTGAGGGGGGCTCGGCGCTGAGAAGGGCTCTTGCTAAATCAGTCTGTTGACTGTTCTCAGACTCTTGAACTAACAAGGAAAATATGTGAGGAAACCTGGCCTTCGGTGGTGGCGGCTGCTGCTGCTGCAGAGGCTGCCTTGTCCCCCTGAGCTGCGTCAGGTCCCCGTGGTTCCTCTCTGCCAGGGTTTGCCTTTGAGCTTCAGCAACCAGAAGGTGACATGCAATATTTATGGAGCAAAAAAAACCTTGCTGTGCAAAGGGAAGTGGCTTATCTTACAGCAGCTGCTTTGAAATCCATAGCGCTTGAAATGAAAGCACAAACCAGCAAATTCCTCTTGCTTTTATACCTGATTGGCATCAAGCTGAAGGAGGACAACCCCCGGTTTTCACGTAGGACAAGGCAGAAGCCCACTGTGAGCCACAGACAAGGGCTTGGAGGACCCCAGGACTGGTGAGGTGACAGCATCCAGCATGAACTTCCTCGGCATATAAGTACACTGCAGGGATGCTGTGCCCTCACCAGCAGTTGCTATCTCGTTCCATTTTGCTCCCGCCGTCTTCTTTTCTTTGCTCGTGGCAGAGGCTAAGCACTCTTGTGCCGGTGGAAAACAGCCCAGGGAGACTTGCAAAACTGCAGTGGTGGGAGCTTTCATGATTTCATTTTATTTTTATTATAAGCCCTGTGGCATTTGATGTTCTTTTGCATAAATCCCAGCTGCTGGAAATGGGGGCACCAAATGAAAGCTGAGAATCTCAGGCTATAAAAAAAAAAAAAAAAAGTCTGGTTTGAGTCCTTGTGGCTGGGCCACATTTTAAAGTCTCTTTTTCTGAAGTGCGATATAGGACTTGGAAACACAAAGGCAAATCCCCCTCACCCAGTATACATACAGCTTTAAAAATGGACTTAAAGCTATTTTGTGACTGAGGAATGGGACTCAGGTGTGGGGTTTGAATGCTTGGAATCAACAGTGCTGAATTCATGCTGATAATTATTAGTATGTGGGAAAGTAAAACAACGGTCCTTGTGTGTTGTGTCCCTCTTGAAGGCTATGTGGTTTGGGTTTTTTCTTCTCCCTTCCAAAACAACATAAAAAGACTGAGACCTCAAAGGAAGGGAGGAACTTTTGATCTCCTGCTTCTGAGTATCTCTGCTGCTACCGAGTGTCTCCTCTCGCAGACAGATGACCAGGGAGGAGAATCTTGTTTGGAGTGATGAACTCCGGCTTGCCTGCAGGAGATCTCTGCTCCCGGGGGACGGTGGGTGTCTCCACCGGACAACCCAGTGCGCTGCAGCAGCTGATCCGTGGAGCGGGGCAGGAAACCTGGGCTCCCTCCTGCAGGAGCCTGCCGAGATGCTCCAGCGTGCCTGCAGGGTTCTCTGGAAATTAGTTGAGATGTCATTTGGCCCCAGGTATTTAACCACAGGACTCTGTCAGCGGTGGTACAACTTTTCTAGGGAAGCACTGGGGAATTCTCTTCCCCCTCTTTTTCTATAAACCGTGGTTGCTATAGCAAACGGGCTTTTGAATAAACAGACGTTTCCTGGAGATCAAAGCAAAAATCGCTGTACCGTGCAGGTAACCCTGCCTTGCCAGAGCGTTTTGGGGATGGTTAATTTAATCAGCTTAGAGTTTCTTCTCACTGGCCCGCTGTGTGGGTATGTAACTCCTGTAGCTTGCAGAGAGACACCAGCTTTGTAGCTCGTCTTTGTACTTCCCTTAAAAAAGCATTTTGCATTTTCTGTGGGCAGGCCCTGACCTGTTTAGCCAGGGACTTTTTGGATTGTTACCCCTTTGATATGGATGTTGACTGGAGATTTGAGCGTTCTTGAAAATCCTGTATCATAAAGAAATGTTCATTATCCCATGCACTAGACTGCTGGGCTATGTAAAGCATCTGCAGCTTTTAATTCTCTTAAGTTGGAAATACCTTTTCTTTAAAACAAACAAAAAAGAAAGCTGATAACAGTGTCAGATTCCCTAAGGTTTTCCATAGCGAAGGGAGGTTATTGCGGCTTGCAGGGATGTCTCGCAGGTTGAGCAGCCTGAGCTGCGGCTGGATGCCCGCAGGGGACCCCTTCGCACGAACGCTGTACCAGACCAGGGCTCTCCAGGCTCCTCAGTCATCTGTCCCCGAGGAATCTGAGGGCTATTCATATCCCTTTAAAATTTCCCTTGGCAAGAGAGTTGCAGTCTAAACTGGCCCTTCCTGCTTGGCCTTGTGCTCCTGAAGCTTTGTCCCAAACATCCCCAAAGTGCTGGAACAGTTGTTTGCAGCTCATGAGTGTCGAACTGTGCGTAGTGCTTGGGCATAGTGGAGGAGAGACCCAGAAAAAGTGTCATCCCAAACCTGCAAACGTTGATCAATAGCTGGCCAACCTCCTAGAGGAACAAGACTTTCCTTTCTCTTCCTCCTTTCCCTCAACTGCGGAAACTTCAACCCATGCCAGATTTGGCTGCACCGTGTCCCAAGCCCCCAGAGCATCCAGCGCTGTGCTGCCGGCAGGGCTGTGCTCTGGTACCCATGAGCTGCTGCGGGATAAGCCCTGCTGGGCAAAACGGTGGAGGGGTGGTGGTTGCTGGACTGGTTTCTAAACTTCTACTGGTCCAGAATGTGAGTGAAAGAGCAAAACGGCCCCAGTCACTTCTGCAGGGTGGGTAGGCAAGGAGCAGATTTGGGCAGGCGCGCTTTGGCCGGGACATGGCTGTGCGGCAGGGATATCGCTGTGTCCCCTCCCTGTCCTTAGCGTCAGCTGGATGCATGTCATCTTGGCTGGGGATGGAAGCTGGAAAAAGTGATGTAGCCCAGTGGTTTCTCTGATGCTTCCCTGGGCTTCCAGGGTCAAGCAATTCACTGCTCAGAGTAGTGTGTAGTAGTGACTGGAGTGGGTGATCACTTCTGCTCTGGCCTTGGGACTGTGTCTTCGCCAGCGGGGACTCTGCGGAGCGGATGTCTGGGTGGCATCCTCCCTCCCCTCCCTGCCACCCGCTGTCTGCCTGTGGAACAGTAAGGCTTCTCTCTGCCTTTCCCTTACGCAGGTTGTTTACTGCCTTTCCCAATGACATGGAGGTCTAAGTCTTCTTCTGGCCTCCTCTCTGCTGGCAAGCTGGGCAGCGGCTTGCATGGGACCGACGTATCTGCTCTGCCTTGTGAACGTGAGCTGTAGCATTCAGACTCCTGGCAAATCGCTGGAAGTCCTGTTGTGGGTAAAACTGGGGCTTTCCCTTAAAGCAGGGATGGAAACAGAGTGATTTTGATCAACCACCAAGAACAACTTATTCAGCAGGCAGATTACCATAGCCCGGCCAAGTTCAAGAGCACTTCTACAGGTAGCAACATGACAGCACAAACTAGAATAGAAGCCTTTGTCTACTATCCTTTATACAGGATAACGTTGCAAGAAGAGGTTATTGAAGCAATAATAATGCCTTGTGATTACATACCCTTGTCATCTATACGCTGTGGAATGCTTTATAAAAGAGACCTGGTGTCATTATCCCGGTTATTAAAAGGGGGAGCGGAGGCACAGACAAGAATTTGCCTAAAGTTTACCCAGCAGGGAAATGGTACTTGGGAATAAGTCTTATGTGCTGAATCCCAGTCCAGGGTTATAACCATAAGGCCATAGTTTTATGAAAAGAAAGCGGCAGACAAGAAGCCTATAGGCAAATCAGTTTTCAAAGCACTTTAAAACTTTGTTTAGAAATGAATTGCAATAAGCCCCATTCCCACTTGGCTGGCTTACCAAGGGAAATGCTAAGGAACAATGTTTGCATAGAAATGAATATTTATGAACTGCCTGTGTACAGGAGACAGTGCCTTGAAACCTAGCCTCAGACTCTGCCCTGGAACGAGCGATAGAGCACAGGTTTAGACGTCTTTATTTCAGATATAGCCTGAAAGTTGTCAGTTGGGAGGGAGGAATGGCCTTTCGCAGACCTTCTGGCTTGGGGTGGTTTCCATTGACTTCAAAGCCCTCACTGAAACAGTTAAATAGCAATACTGTCATCTTGTGTGATGGATTCAGGCACCTTGTGTTGTGAATTTGGGGATGATCAGGACAAATAACTGTTTCTAGGGAGATGCCAGGCAGGAGTGGAAAACTTGTGAAGTCCTTTGCCACCCCTTCAGCGAGTCATCCTCCTGGCCAGGCGAGGCTTTGAGGCTGCATTGGAACTGCTGGCTGTTAATAAAAGACAACAGGAAACTTGTCCTGGGTCAAACTCCAGCTCTCACGGTGAGCTTTGCCCTTCTGAGATGCATCGTCTCTCTTAGATGCTGGCACAAACTCAAGGAGCTTGAGGTTGGGGAATCTTCCCACTGAAGAAGCAACTCTCCCCTTTTAGCTATTTTTTTTTTTTTTTAAGGATTTTCTGCATTTTGCTGCCCATCGAGTAACAAACGGTCGTGGTGAACTAAGCGGCCTCTAAATGCCGATTAACTTGGGGAGAGAAAGGCGATCCCAGTCACAGCCCTCAGAGCAGCACAGGCTTTGCCCCGTGCCCGGGCAGAGAGCCATTCCCCGGGTGTTTTTCTGGTTTCTATAGCAAACGGGAGCGCTGGCCTTCCTCCCGCCGACCCTGCTCCGCCGAGCTCAATGCTGGGAGCCCGGTTGTGGTCTGGTCCCTGAAGGGAGAGCTCACGAAGGAGCCTGTGCGTGTTGCACTCAACCCTTCCTGCAGTGCTCGGCATCCCAGGTGCCGCTGCCTGGTCGTGGCCGTGCTGACTCTCTCTGCTCTGCATCTCGGAGCTGTTTGCGTTCACTGACCGCGGGTGTTCTTGGATTCTCGTCCCCCTGGGATGCTGGTTAGCAAGTCGGGATGGTGAATTCACAGGGATCAGATATCAGCCCTTGTCAAAAGAAACTGACCTGTGTGATTCTACCAAGGGGAAGGATGCTTTTGGCAACATGAAAACCATTTGGTTAAAAACTAAAAGGAGTTTTGATTTGTTCTGCCAAAATTTCAGTAGAAATGGGAATATTCCTGCCAGACTGGGGAGGTAGGGGGTGGTAGTTCAAGCAAATATTTTGTCATCTCAGAATGATTTAGGCGTGAAAAACTCATCTTTGGTGTCCCTATGATCAGCGGGGAGCTCTGCATTTTGAGAGGGGTACGCAGGGTTACCCGACTTTGTTCTCGATAAAGCTTTCCTGCTCTGAAACTCCGTAAGCCTTGGGTTTCCTCGCTTGCTGCCCTCCATCTTCTTCCCCCCACTCGTTATGGGGACAGACTTTTTTTTTTTAATATTTAAAATATTTTTCTCTGTCAGTTTTTTTGTTCAGAAAAGGGGGGGAGAAAAGGTTTATTATATTTAAAGTCTCTGAATAGTGTCCTTGTCTGTAAGGGAAAATTGGCAAGCTTGGAGCACTCTCTTACAGAGGGCTAATTATTTCGCTTCCACCTACAGCATACTTGCCATGTCAGACAAGCTGTTGACATTTGTGCTCTGCTGTGGCAGCAAAGAGGCTTCTGGTGGCTTCTGTATTGTTTTATGGCTTCTGCAGCGTGTGCTGGGGGCCGGCGGCGGCCGGAGGGGAGGACGGAGCTGGTGGCTTTCGCAGGTGCTGGTGGTTCTTCAGGTGTTCGTCCCCTCTTGCGTTGGTGGCACGCTGTCCTCGTGGGACTCTAGGCGTGAGGTTGGGAAGGATGGTGTGTGTCCTCAGTACGTAGCAGGCTGTTGTAGTGGTTTGCCCTGTCTTCAGCCCCCAGCAATTAGCCGGGGCGGCTCAGCCTTGCTTTGCATCGGCCCGTCTGGCTCATGAGCAACGGTGGCGTAATCCATTCCCCACTTTCTCCCAGCCCTTTGGCACGTGCTGGGTGAAAAGTGTTGGGCAGGAGGGTGGCGGGGAAAGTGCCAAGTTAAGCGGGCGTAGGAATGCGATCCGCCTCCTCCCTCCGCTCCGTAATGTAAACTTAATCCTTGGACTTCAGTCGGAGCAGAGCAGGCTGGCCGAGATAACGGGGGGGGACTCGACGCGCTTGGAAACAAAGCTTCACTGGTCAGCACGCCCCTTGGTTTTAAAGGAGAGAGTAGATCTGACCAAATGGTGTTTAAAAACCAAGGTGGTGCTCCCCAAAACCAGCCCCTGTGGTCCTGCACGCCCCTGTGCTATGGGGAGGAAGGGGGGGC
Source organism: Himantopus leucocephalus (assembly GCA_003993805.1). NCBI lineage: Eukaryota > Metazoa > Chordata > Aves > Charadriiformes > Recurvirostridae > Himantopus > Himantopus leucocephalus. The sequence continues at coordinate 9,363,108 of RSEF01000013.1, forward strand.
AGATCCGGCATGGCTCCTCTTGTGGCCGGCAGGACAGCACAGCCCCACAGCTAACCACCAGAACTCGGGTTCAGATGTCAAACACACAGAGTAAAGGACGTGCCCCTTGACCGTGGCTAAAAGCGGTTTCTGTGCCTAAATATATCGCTGCGTTCTTTCCACCAGCGAGGAACAGCTTTGTCCTCTGGGGTTTGTGTCACTCGGAAGCTGAAGCCCCTTTCTCAGTCCTGGGAGGCAGAAGTGTGTCCAGAGTTTTTGCTGGAGCCATGAGGATGGGCTCAGCCCATCAGACTAGGGGACATGATGGGCTTGGAGGGACAGGGGATGGAACCACAGGGGTGGCTCTCCCATGCTCAGGTGTTTGGAGGTGCTGGGTGTGGGTGGAAGCCCCAACAGATAAGCAGGGCTGGATACGAGGTGTTAATGGGGAAAGCACCTGGCCTCCCTGTGTGTCCAGGCCACAGCTGGGCTGTGGAGGCGGTGCTGGTGTCTCAGGGTATGTGTGGAAGTTGCCATCTCTGTCCCAGGTGGCCGCTCCAGTGTGGGACTGGGCTTTGCCCGTGTGCCTGTGGCACGTAGTGGTCTCAGGATGGAGCTTGAGGTCCAGATCCATTGTTTATCTGAGCAGCTTTTGGGCATATGGCCTTCTATGTTCTTTTTGCTCTACTTCATATTCACTGCAGACACCGTTTCTGGACAGGGGGCATCCCCTCCATGGGTTTTGTGTAGATCTTGGCCCCCTCTCCAGATGCTCCTGACCATGTCCGAGTCCTGTGGGTGCTACAGCAGAGTTCAGAGTTTGAGAACAGAACTAGCTGTTGCCTCTGTCCTTTATTTTCCACGGCTTGTGTACTGTGGGGCTGAGCAGTAGTGTGGGACAGCCACCAGCAAGCTGCTGGGTGACTTTGATACTGAAGAACTGGATGGGAAAGTTGGCATTCAGCAGCTGATGAATGGCCATCACTGGCAACAGGGCAGGAAACTTTCTGCTCTTCTAGCACCAGGACGGAGGGCTGTGGGAAGATGCTGTCCTGGACTGGCTCCATCTCCTCTGCCTCTGAGTCAAGACCAGAAGCCCTAGAGACTGTCTGGGCTCTTGGCTTCCCACCGCTCCTGCAGGCTCGCCACCCCCGGGGGCTCTGCGGGAGGGACTGACCTGCAGCGTGTCCCTTGCCCGTGTCCCGCTGGAGGGGCAGCAGCGGGGGCTGGCGGGGAGCGGGGGAATGCTGTGCAGCTGCAAAGGCAGCGGCTGTTACTCAATGTGGCGGTCTGTCGAAATTCAGGCAGTGGTACGTGCCTTGCGGTTTTCGCCCGAGGTGATGCTGCCTCAAGTGCCACCTCGCCTCCCAGCCACCAGTTTCGCTGCGGTGGGAGGAGGATCCAGACTTCCCCCCTTGGGCAATCCCCTTACAGAAAAGCGGGACCTGCTCTCTTGCTGCAGCCTATAAAGCAGCTTTGTAAAAGTCACCGTAAAGGGGTTTCTTCCCCCCTTCCCTCCAGCACAAGCAGGGTCCACTCGCTCCCCTGTGCTGGGGCTTGTCATGGGGCTGAGCGGGCCTCCCGTGGCCTCCCTCACATGGTGCCTCCCGTGTGAGATGGCTTCCGAAGTGGTGTCCATCGCCTGGACGGGCTGGGAGGAAGGGTGGGCTTCAGCTTGCAGCATTGCTGACTCGGCAGATCAGCCCAGCAGGCACGGTGACGGCAGTGGCGGGCAGGGGATGCTGACACAGCGTCCGGGAGCATCGAGGTTTTGGAGGTGGGAGTCCATGTGGGTTGTTCTGCACCGTCCTCCGCTCCTGTCAGGTGGCTCATCTGTCTCTGCAGCGCCAGGAGAGCCCAGGGGCAGCCACTCTGGCTCTTTCTCTTTTTCTCTTTCCCTTTGTTGCATTTTTGCTGAACGCGAGGGATTTCTGCCCCTCACCCTGCCTCTGAATCACGGGAGCGGCCGCTGTTTGCCACGTTTCTTCCTCTTTTCCTGTAAACGGGTAGGCGATGCCAGGAAAGCCCTGTTCTGCCTCCTGCGGTACCCACACAGCCACCTCTGCCCCCGGCTCCTTCCTCCTGCCTCTTCCTCATGGTGACCTCGTGGGTCTGACCTGCTGCCCTCCTCCCGCTGCCGTCGCACTGCAATGGCAGCTCCGTGTGGAGAGGGACCAAAACCTCCGATGGCGAGCGTGGCTGAGGCCGGCTGTGCCACAGCCCGTTCCTTCTCCATGCCCCGCTCAAACTCGGCGAACACCAAGATGAAAATGAGGCTGCTAATGGCAGCATCCCCCCTGGAGGTTTGTGCCAGCTCAGCATCCTGGAGAGAGGGGAGGTGGAACGGGTGTGATGGCTGGCAAGGAGGCAACCTGGAAAGCATTTCCCTTCACCAGCTCCGTCTATAAATGGAGCACAGTTTACTTTACCACATTTACTTTTCTTATCTCCCCAGTCCCTCCGTGCCAGCGCAAGGCAGGAGACTGGCGGCTGTGCCGGAGGGTGCTTTCCGCTGTGGGTGACGAGGACGCCTCTAAGTTGCCCCATGAACGTGGCAGAGCCACGAGGCTGTGCGTGGGTGACAGAGGCTGCTGCAGCAGCAGGATGCTGTGGGTTACCTTCTCCCCGGCGGCGGGCAGCTGCTGAAACAAACAAAATGAAACCCTCTGCTGCAGATTAGGAGAGGAAATTGCTGAAGTACTTCAGTTTTGAAGCAGTTTCTGGGCCAGGCAGGGTAGATCTGGGGACAGGCGGGATCCTGGGGACACAGGCAACCTCCCGTGTCCACTGGTGCTGATGCTCAGGGCTTGGTGTGAAGGGAGGTGGTTGGGTGGTCACGGCGCGTAGCGTGGTGTGAGCCCATGTAGTAATGGCCCCGGGTGCTCTGGAGCACCACGATGACTCCAAAGCAATTGGGTTATTCAACGTGCAACTGCAAAAGCAGCAAAGTCACAGGAAAAGCCTGCAGGCGCCTGCCACCTTCAGTGACCTGGGAACGACTGGGCTGCCAGCCAAGGGCTCCTCCATCCTAAGGGGACCTGGTGGCTTCCCTGCGCAGGGAATGCGTGGCTGCCCAGGGCTGCCACCGCCAAGATGAGCTGCCCCCAACTTCCCCAGCTGATGTCTTTTTCTCTTTTTCCTCCCTTTCTGACTAGAAGAGGCATTTCTGCAGCACTGCTGCAGAGGGACCAGTTCATGGGCCTCTGCCCTCTGACATGCCAATGGGATGAGTAACGCTCGGCTGAGGGTGTGTCCTCTTCTCTTAATTGGGCTTCAACTGCAAACCTCAGTTCAGGGACATCAGCTTGTCCACCCTTGGGGACTGTGCAGTGTTTGGTAAAAATACCTTTCAAGATAAGCTTTTTTTCATATTTTTTTTTTTCTTAATGTTGTGGAAAGTTCTAGGAGTTCAAACACAGCCAAGAGGCAGGACCAGTCCTGCCCAGGGTGGGAGGAGTTAGCACGTTCTCCATCCTACCTGGGAAGACTTCAGTATCTGGGCAGAAGATGCCGCTCCTGGTTTATCAGACCCAGAAGCTGCACCAGGCTCTAATCCATCCTCGGTTTGTTTTCTGGGTTGGTGTTCCTCCGGCCTCACCTGGTGTAAGGTGCAGGAGGGATTCTCCTGGCACAGTCTCCGATCTTCTGTCTTGAGCCGCAAAGTCATATAACGCTTTTTCACAACGTGTGGTGCCCCCTCGCTCAGGTACAACTTGAAGGCCTGCGTCTTTAAGAGCACTTCGTATAAGCCATAGCTGTTTCATACATATGTATGTATATTTATTCTCCTGGGCAACCCCAGGCTCACTGGACCCTGCTTCCTCTCCTCCCAGGCAGTCACTTAGTGCTCCAGCAGCCCAGAGAAGGGCCCCAGCCCCCCCTGCCTGCCCCGCTCCCGCTTGGGCTGCAAAACGTGTCCAGGTCCTGCTGTGCCTAGAGGCAGAATTCGGATGAGCCGTGGAAAAAATCAAGGTCACAAGCAAAGCCCTTTAACTTGAGCGGACTTTTGCTTTCAAATCTAAATTTAAATTTAATTTTGCCTGTGCAAAAGTTTCCTGAAAAGGAAAGATTATGTGGCTTCTGCATGCAGACCTCTCAATTCATGCTGTTTCACTAAAGGTATAGGAGAAAAGGGCTTTTTTTTTTTTTTAAAAAAAAAAAAGCAGTGCTCAAACTGTGGTACAAACGCTTGGGAGGCAGCGCGAGCGGGTTGCTTTCCCTGTCTGTAAACCAGCTGCCCAAATCTGTTGCTGTGCGTGCGGCTCGTGTGTCCCTGTTGAGCTGCGAACGAGAACGCGCGCAGCGCGGTGGCTGGGTTTCTGGGTTCCTTGGCCGCGGCGCGGGGGCTGAGTCTGCGGGGCTCTGGCCGTGTCGCTCGGACAGCTTGGCGATGGGAGCGAGCGGCGAACTTTGCGTGTGCCTGTGAGGGGTGGTTGTGACTGCCCGTAGATGGAAAACTAAAACGCCAATAGTGCGTAATCCCCAGGATTTGTAACAGCTTTGAGGCGGCAGCAGGAGGGAGAGCTCCTGTTGCCGCTGCGTGTCGCCCCGGGGAGCCCAGAAGGGCTGGGCAGCCTTCGGCGAGGAAGTCTCTGGGTTTCTTGTGCGGAGGAAATCGTTATAAACAGGATGTTTGCTCCAGCCCCTCTCCTGGCTGCTCGCCGCGGACCCCGCAGCCAGAGCTCAGACCCCCCTGGCCCGGACCCCAGGCGGGGGGAGGAGGAGGAGGAGGAGGAGGAGGTGTGGGTGCTCCCCCCGGCTCTAATCAGTGTGAAGGACCGCTGTCAGGATGTCAGCACTGGGGCAGAGACCCCCACGGGTCTTGTATCGCTGTCTCACAAGACCGCAGGAACTTTTTTAGGGACCAGGTGTGTGAAACCCCTGTTGTGCCGTGCTGCTTGCGGCTCCGCAGCGAGCCCCGTGCTGGGTCCCAGGCCCTGCCCGTCGCAGGGGGGTTGCTGGGGCTGGCCGGGCACAGCGCAGGCAGCGGCCGCTGCGGCGTTGAGAGGTGAAATGCAGCGCTGAGGTTGGCACTGTCACTAGAGCGGTTACTGCTCCCGCCGTGGCTTGGGACAGCCCATATATCCAACCACATGCAAAGAGTTAAACTCTTTGCAGCCCTCGAGCCTCTCGGCTGCACAGATGCACATGCCCTTGTCAGCAGTTCTCTTCTGGGATCCTCCTAGCTCGTTCCTCATCACGGCCAGAGCGGCAGGCTGCCCACCCTGGGTGTCACCGACCGCCCGAGCGTCCCCCTCCCCGCTGTGGGACCGGGGAGCATGCCGGCACAGCCTCCGCTCTCCACAAGCATCCTGCATCCCCCGGCTCGCACGGAGGCGGCTGCGCGCTGCTGCCACCGGGGCTGCCTTCCTACCTGCTTCCGTGGTAAAAGGCTTTTCAGGCTGGCCCTGTTCCTGGAAGGAGGTGTGTGTGGTGTATGAGCTATGGGATTGCCAGTTGCATTTATTTAAATCAGGTTTTCTGGGCTGAAATGAGCCCATTAGGGTTTGGATGTTCAGACTATCTGGCCACACCCATAATTATTCTTTGGCATTTCTGCCCTTGTTGAAAATGCATATTTTTAAGCTTTCCATATTTCCCATATTCCCAGTGCCTGGCTTGCAGCCGGCTGTGCCTGCATAAACATTTGTGGTCATGCTGGTTCAGATGGACTGATTTCCCTAATTTTCTCATTGCTAGACCGTGAACCCAAATGAAACTTTGTGAGATCCAGAGTGGCGTGCGTTGTGCTCAGCCCTTCCCCATTTAAAAGCTCAGTGTGTGTCAGTCATCGGAGGACATTTCGGCTGTGCCCCTGGTAGGAAACACCACAGCATCTGCCCGGGGGGGGGACCGCATTGGGCTCCCGGGGGCTCTGCTGACCGGGGTGGCTGTGGCTGTCACCCAGCAGGCTGCCCTCTGTGTTTCTCCCCCTCCAAATTAAAATCAGGTTCCTCAGTCTGGAGGCTGTGGAAAAGGAGCTGTGTGACATGCTAGGGGACTTCGTTTAGTTGGGGCGTACAGAGGCAGAAGCTGTAAAGCTGCACGCTGAGCATTAGCGGTGACAGCACCCGGGTCACCTGGATGGCAAATGCCACGTTAGCAGCTGATTCGGGCTGGGTTGTTTGACATTTTGGGACTGTTTCGATTTGAGAGCTGAGCCTGGTAGCACAGATGAGCTTCTCATCGGGCCATCTCCACTGGTCGAATGTCAGGGAGGCTGTTGCTTGAATCAGGAGACCCCCATCTCTGGGTAGGTGAGTCCCTGAGGCACCTGGGTCGGCAGGAGCAGGAAAGGACGAGACAAAAGAAACCCTGGGCTGTGACTCAGTGATGAGACAGGCTCGTTTGTACAGGCAGGTTTTCTGCCAGCCAGAGCCGTGTAAAGCCTAAACTCAGGCTTAATGTGGGATCAGCTCTGCGCTGCCCTGCCGCCGCTGCAAACCCTGCGCCGTGGGCTCGGCTAGTGCAGCCAGAGGCCACTTGCCCTTGGCTGGTCTGGGCTAGTGGCGGGTTGGATGGTCTGGCAGAGGGCAGGTCCCACGTGTGGGATCATGGTACCGCTGTGCGGAGGTATTGTCACCAGGCTGGCTGTGCCAGCAGAGCCCCACGCATCCCGTCAGCCTCCCAGAGCGAGGGAAAGCCCTTGCCCTCCCACTTGGCATTGATGTGGGACTTGTTTGGGGTTCACTTCTGGCATTGTGTGCTCTGTGGAGCCCAGGAAGTGCTGGTGTCGGCTGGTGGTTTTAGTTTGCTCTGGTGAACATGATGAGGGACACTATAAAAACAATAGAGCTGTGCTGGGGTGATGATGGGGCACAGGGGTCCAGTGGTGATCTCAGTGCCTGGGGAGACAGTGGCAGGAGGCAATTCTTGCCTTTCTGTTTGCTGGTGATGCTGCTGATGCTCTGGTTCAAGGTATAAACTCAAGCAAGGAAAAGCGTGTTGACATGGCCCGTCTGCGCGAGGGCTCTGCTGGCGCTCCGGCTTCTTCCCTGCCAGGCTCCTGCCCGGCTCCGAGCTGGCACAGATTTATTCTCCTGGTTTGCGAATGGTTCGAGTGTCTTCCCGGTTGCTTCTCTCCATCTGCCTGTTCCCCAGCCTGCTTCAAATGCCTCCCCAGCCCCGGCCTCTGGTTATTCTTCTCCGCTTCCTCCGCCGGTGCCTGTGCCAGGCTGCCCACCCTGCCTGGGTTTCTTTTCTCAGCATTGTCTCCCCACCTTGACTTTTGGACCTGGGCCGATTCTTGCAGAGCAATTCAAGGTTTGCTGCGTCCCAGCACCTGATCCTGCTCCCCTTCTCCTTCAAAACAATGCAGTTGTGTCTTCCACCGTGGGCCAGCTTGATAACAGTATTTCCCTTATCCATGTGTAGGAACTGCAGGACAAAAGGAGGGGATGTGGCTTGCCTGGAGCTGCAGGGCTAAACCATGGGAAAGAGGGAGCTTGAACCTTCTCCCCTCCGGTCCTGGTCCAGTCCTTAGAGCAGCATTTAATAACATGACCTCCACTTGAAGGGCTCAGAGAGCCGCGCTGGTAAACACTGCCTTGGGTTTGTTCAGTCGTTGTCCTCAAAATAAACTCTGGCATTTCACCTCTCCGGTATGTTGCCCTGCGTCGCCTCAACAAGGAGAGGAAGAGCTTGTTGGGGAGGTGAAGCATCTCTTGTCCCTCGTAACCCCTTGGCTGCTTGAAATTTTAATCTCTTTATCTGCACAGTCTCGTCTGCCCCGCGGGGGAGCGGGGAGCTGGGGACAGCACTGAGCTCCCCTCGCCCCAGGAAAGGCTCCGGCTGGGTTTGTGCAGGGGTTGGGGGGAAGAGGACCTGCGCCCCGAGGTGCCAGGGAAGGTGGGTGCTGCCCAGCCGGTGGGAGCATGGGGGGGCAGCGGGGGCCGGGCAGGCGGGTGTGGGGGACTGGCAGGACTCCGTGCACGTCCCTGGGAGAGAAACAGCAGCAATCTGGTGAATGTACTCGACCTCTTTATTGACATATTTTCTCCTCAAATTGCTCAAAAATCAAGAGAGCAATGAACTACTGAGCAATGGGAGAAGTGGGAAAAAAATTAAAGCCCCAACAGCCCTCCCCATCTCTCATTTGCCAAAGAACATCCTGCCTGATTTCTCCCGGCCACGTCAGCTCCCAGCTATGACAGCTATCTCATCCCGTTGGCAAGGCCGCTCTCTGGAGCAGCCCTCGCTCCAAAATGCGATGGGAAGAGATGTAAACAGAGAGGGACCCAGAGCTGAAGCTGGCTGCTCGGGGTGGGCGTCCAGGTACGGGGCCAGGCACGGCTGCTGGGGGTGTCGCAGCGATGGGGACGGTCCCTCAGAGACGGCTGCTGTGCGCGGTGTGCAGGATCTGGATCTGGCCCCAGGGCTCGGGTGATGTTCCATTCGTGCTGGGGATGCCTGGGGGACGTGTCCTGGGGAGCACCGAAGCCTCTGCATCCCTGTGTGGGGCACAGGGGCGGCTTTGCCGTGTGGGGAAGCAAAACCCAACGCTTTTGGCTCCTCTTCCCTACCCGGTGGGCTTTGCTCAGTGAGACGCGGACCTGACTTTTAATTCCTCTCTCTTTGTTTCCTCAGATCATGATTGAGTTCTGCCCAGGCGGGGCGGTGGATGCCACCATGCTGGGTGAGTGCAGCGCGCGGTGCCGGGCTCTTCCCTGCGCTCGGGGTGATGCCCACAAGGTGTTTCCAGCCTTCTGGCAGGCTTTCAGGAGCAACCTGGGGACAGACGGCAGGGCGCGGGTGTCCCAGCTTCTCCAGCTACTGTCTCTCTCCCATGAGTTTGCCTATTTTCATACCCCGAGCAGAAGGTGTGGCAGCCCCGGGGCGTTTCTTGAGCTACTTTGATGTCCTTTTGTGATTTAAATGCTGCTGGGATCAGCAGATCACAAGGCTTGGGGAGAAGGGAGAGTCTGGCTGGAGGGGAAAGATGGCTTTAAATATTTATCTGCCAGAGGCACCGAGTGCTTGGGATCCTGTTCCCACAGCTTCCCCGGGAGGGCAGCGGGGCTGAGATGTTTAATCTGGGCGCCTGTCGTGACGAATCTCCCAGGATCTTCTTGCCGACTTTTCCGTATGGTATTGGTCATCTGGTGAAGCAGTAGAGCGTCCGAATAGACTGCAGTTTGCAGTAATTCCAGGAATCTTCCCATTTTTAACTCCTCCCTTCCACATAGAGCCACTGGGACTGGGAGTGTGTGGGTGTTCCCCAAAACAGCCCTGGCTGGTGCCACAGCCCCTCTGTGCCCAGGCTGGACGGACCCCAGGGGGGATGACATCCCCTCCACACGGCAAACAGCGCTCTGACGTCCTCTTGCCAGGAGCCCCTGGGACAGAGCTGTGGCTCTCAGGCGTTACTCCCTTTCCACTCTGGTATTTCCAAAGACCTCACTTTCTTTCTGTTTCCAGGAAAAGTATGGACCCAAATTTGTCATCTTTAATTCAGCCCCTAAAACTTGTGCCTCCTTTAGGGAGCTATTTTAAAGCAGGTCCAAATCACTGCGTGAAAAAGTACCTTTTCTGAAGTGCTGGAGGAAATGATGCTTCCTCCTTGGAAGTCCTCAACAGGGGTGCCCTGTCTCTTGGGACACTCAAATCCCCCTGAGCCTTGGTGGGGCCGTGTCCGTGGCAGTCGGTCTCTGGAGGACCTGGGAAGGGGGACCATAGCCATCACCCCCGAATGAGGGGCTCCGAGTGGGAGCTCAGGAGCGCTCCCAGCAGTAGTAAATTCAGAGTTGCCGAATGCTGCCTGTTCCCCCTCCCCATCCCAACCAGCGACTGGCGTTGGCCTTTGAAGTCTTTTGTACAAAACCTGTGGCCCACTGCACCTCGCTTTTGCCAGATTCTCCAGGGAGAGTGAAAATCACCAGCTCCCCCCAGAGCAAGGGAGATCTTGGTGAGGAAGAGGAGGAATAAAGTGGCTGACCTGGCATCCCCCAGCCTGTGGTTAAGATCCGCGCTCTGAACGAGCATCTGTCCCAGTGGCTGGGGTCCATCCATCGGCCCCCGTCCTGGCCGGGCAGTTCGGGCAGCTGGAGGTGCCTAAGGCTTGGTCTGCTCTGCTGCGCACTCAGCTGTGCCGGAGGAGGGATCTGCACTGCAAAGGGCTTGCAGAGGGAGGGAGGGAGGGAAGCTCGGACGATGCTAACCATCTGGAAGTTTGATGGTTTGCAGAGCCGTCACCTTGGAAAGCAGTCTGGGATGGTGAAGGTGGCCGGGCAGAGCTCAGCAGGGCAGTCACACCAGTGGTTGCGTGTCCCCGCAAGCTTCAGAAATAGGGCCAGCCAGCACGGTATGAACTGGTGTGCTGGTACCTGGTGCTACCTGAAAAAAGAGCTCAGAGCAGTGGGTAGGGATAATGCTGGTGGGTGTTTTATTGCTTGTCGCTTTGGGAAGCGGTGTGTCCCTCGTGATGCACAGGGGGGTACGCTGCGTCTCCACGGCAGGGGTGGCTCCCTGGGGGATGAGAGCACGGCTGCATACGGAGCTGCTGAGTGTTTGTGCCTGTGTTTGACCCTGCTGCCTCCTGCAGCCGTGTTCAGCTCATCCTCCCTCCAGCACAATTCCCATGCTGGGCGAGACCCAGCTCGACTGCAGGGACCTGTTTCCCAAATTAGCAGGGAACCTGCAGTTCAGACCCCCCTCGCAGGCGTGCCTGGCTGCCCCTTCTCACCCCCCTCACCTCCTGTTCCTGGGCCAGACACCTCAGCCGTGCATCCCCGGGAGGGAGCTATAAACCAGCAGCTCCAAGAAGGCAGGCATTGCGCTAGGACTGCTGGCTTAGGGAATAAATTACCTTAACAAGCTGATTTGCATTGGTCTCCCGCTGCTTTGACACATGGGCAGTGTTTTTTAAATGGTCTGCTGGGTAGCCCGTGCCTTCCTGCTGCTCAGGCGGAGCATCGCTCAAATCCCTGTCCTGTTTAAAGGCTCTCTCCGTCCCTGCAGAGCTGGACCGGGGCCTGACCGAACCCCAGATTCAAGTGATTTGCCGCCAGATGTTGGAAGCCCTCCATTACCTCCACAGCAAAAAGATCATCCACCGTGACCTGAAGGCAGGCAACGTGCTGCTCACCCAGGATGGGGACATCAAGCTCGGTGAGATGCCCAGCAGGCGCTTGCTTGGCCGCGCTCACTGGGAGAGCGGCCATGGGCGATGGTGCATCATTTCAGGCTACACCAACGAGAGCCGTGTGCTGCGGGGAGCTGGATTGTAGTGTTCGGCTGTGCCCGAGCGCGGGGCGGGATTGAGGGATGCTCTCTGCCTGCGGGACATCACCTGCCTGTCTGCTGGCTGATGAGCTCAAACAGGAGAAGGTCAGGGAAAACTTCATATCGTTCCATGGGAGGCCAAATCGACCATCGAGCTGTGTTCTGTGCTTAGACCCCAGCCAGGCACCGGGACTCCCCGAGCCGCAGCTGTGCTAAGGCCCCTGATGGACTTTCCTTTCATGAATTTGTTTAATCCCTCTTTGAACTCGATTTTTATGCTTTTTGGCCTGCTGAGCATCCTGTGCAGGGTGCCAGTTGGCAGGGCTGGGAGCTGGAAGAATTCATCTTATCTCCAGAGCAGGTCTGGTGGTGACAGGGTGAGTTTTGCCAAAGGGTTGTTTTGCCAGCTCGCTGTGGGCTTGAGTTAAGTTGGCGTCTACCTACCTGCTGGGGGACGAGAAGGTAGCTTTGGCTGTAGGGTCTAGTCAGAAAGGTGCAGATCTCCTTCTGGACCCTGATGAGGGGTACCGGCAGCTGTGGGGCATTCTTGGGATGATGGAGACCAGCCAGCCCGGGAAGATGGAAATGTTCCTGTGACCATGGGCTCTGCTTTGGCATAAGAAATGCTCTGCTGTCTTGGGCGAAGGATGACCCACAGTCGGGGATGCCCTGAGCCTCGGGTGCAGATGGATAACAGCTCCTCCCGAGGTCATCAGGGCCATCTCGGAGAGCAAACTGACCTGGACTGGACTTACCAATTTGGCTTGGATTGGCTTCAGCATCTCTCTGTAGAAGGGACACAATCAGGGAAAGGCATCACACAGTGGCTGATGTGCATGGGGGTGAAGGGAAGAGAAAGAATGCAACTTTCGTTTTTCTGGTGTAAAATGAGACTTTTTGCTACGAAATAGCAGTCCTGAAAGTAATCTGCCATGGAGCTGCTTTTGTTTGTTTATGGGAAAGGTCTCGACTTCCGTCTAGATGTGTCGGGTTTGGGTTACAGTAGGGGTGGTTTGTTATGCCCCTGTCTTTTAGTACATGGGAGGGGAAGGTCCCTGGTGGTTGCGTACCCAAAAGCAAATTTAATTTCTGATGCTCAGTTTAGAGGAAACAGCACATTGTATCATGTTCTTGCCTTAAATGTGTGTTTGCTTTTAAATCTGCATTTCAGCCAAGTGTGCTAATTCAGAAGGGTCGTTCAGTTTTCCTACAGCATCTAATGTTACTGCTCTTTGCAGCTGACTTTGGCGTGTCTGCCAAAAACATGAAAACCTTGCAAAAGCGAGACTCCTTCATTGGGACCCCTTACTGGTGAGTGACCTGCTGGCTAAGAAATCCTGTGTTCATGAGGAGCTTTGCTCTTATGAAAATCAGGATTGCACAGAACTTGGGAGCTGATGGCCTTTGGGATATGTTGGACCATAGCGCCTTACCAAGCATGGATGGGAGGATTTTAACAAGGAGTCTGGGCCAGTGTCCACACGTGCAAGGGTTTCCCGTGCCTGAAGGGAGCCGTGAGCAGCCTCGGCAGTGCGGGACCATTGCCCAGTGTCATGGTGCCCTGAGCCAGTTGAGGGGCCACCATGTTCCAGCCTTGGAGGAGCGAGGGACGCGCATGTGCTCGCGTGTGTGCGCTCACCGCTCCCCCCACCCTGGGGGGTGGAGTGGGCTTTGAAGCGGCTCCAAGCACATGGGAACGACTCCCCGCTCCAGAAATGCAATCTCTAAATCACCCGACTTGCTGAAGGAATGGAATCGGCGAGGATTAATTTATTGTCTGAAGCAACATCCGCGCCAGATGTCAATGGCCTGGGGGTTTCCGTGGGCTGCCTGGGCTGTCTCGGCTGGGCTGTGGAAGAGGGAGGGTGTTGGACCCCTTAGAAAAGATGCTGCTTCTTCTGAAACCCAAAGCCGGGAAGAAAGACTGTTTTTTGTACAATGCTGGGGATTTTTGAAAGCATTTAATCGGTGCTGCGTGGCTGACGCNGCGTGGCTGACGTGTGGCAGTGGTGTCATCCCTCACCATCCCTGCTCCTTGCTCTGCCTCTTGCAGGATGGCCCCAGAGGTGGTGATGTGTGAGACCATGAAGGACACTCCGTACGACTACAAGGCGGACATCTGGTCCCTGGGAATCACGCTGATCGAAATGGCCCAGATCGAGCCGCCCCATCACGAGCTCAACCCCATGAGAGTCCTGCTGAAGATTGCCAAGTCCGACCCTCCCACGCTCAGCTGCCCTTCCAAATGGTGAGGGGTTTTGGGCAGCAAAGCCTGGAGTACTGTCTCCCAACTTCTGCAGTATTTCAAGAGAGAAAAAATAATCTTTTATAGCAGTATTGTCTAATTAGAGAACCTAATGTAGGATTCAAGTTGTATTCTACGTCCAGCTGTGTGCTAGGGGCCCCGAGAGCACTGCTGGCTGAAGGCAGGCTGCTCAGCGCTGTGCCCCTGCCGCTGGTGTGCGGGCAGCACGGGGGGAGCTGCTGCCCATCCACAGCCCTGCTGACGCGAGGGTGATCCCGTGGCTGTTTTCAAACCATCCTGGTGGTGGTTGTAAGGCAGATTTTCCTCTAAACCTGGAGACACCCAAGAGCTTCAGAACTTCTCTCCTGGAGTCAGGAAAGCCTCTTCTGCATTTAAAAAAAAAAAAAAAATCCAATCAGTTACTTATTATATTTTGTAATCATGACAAAACCCACTGTATAAAAGCCAGCAGCAAATTACTGGGAGAGCACTGGAGTGACAAGCGTTGACAAGCTGGTGAGGGGTCTGGAGGATGAGTCTTATGAGCAGCGGCTGAGGGAACTGGGATTGTTTAGCCTGGAGAAGAGGAG
>RSEF01000013.1:9377241-9398422 GCA_003993805.1 Himantopus leucocephalus
CTGGGCAGACCTGCCCCTGAGCTGGGCTCTTGGAAGGGGACAGCGTGGGGCTGCCTGGGCAGCTTTGGGGGACATGCCTCGATCTCCATCAGCTGTAGCAAAGGACAGTGATGGAGTTAGCCACAGGCAAAGGTGTTCGATATGCAAACTCCTAGGCTGCCTCTTAAGAATTTGCGGGTTCTGGAGCTCCCCCACTGTGCTGTTTCCTTCCAGCCAGTGCCCATAGTCCTTGGGATCGCAAACCTGGAGAAAGATGTATCCTAGGGCAGATGTCCTGAAAGGGAAGATTTCCTCTCAATAACTCTTTAGCTGTGGGTGACTTTGCTCTGAAGCGTGGGGACTTGCGGTTCTTGCAGTTGTGTTAAAGTGGTGGTGCAAAACCCAACACTTTCCCTTTGTTGTCTTTCCAGCCCCCCGGTAAGCACAAGCGGGACCCCTCCGAGGCGAGTCAGCTGAGTTTTGATGGGGAGAAGCCTCCGGACTCTTCCTTGCCCAAGGCAGTGAATGGGCCTGTGGGGACTGGCAAGGTGACCACAGATGGACAAAGTGATAAAGTCTCAGATGAAGGGATAAGCAGTGACAATGACAAACTGGAGAGCAACCACTCCACAAAAACCCGTGCCACCTCGGCCACCCAGGGTAAGCCAGACGTCATCTCGCAGCCCAGACAGCTGGGTAACTCAGCGGAGGGGGACAAGCGGCCTGGGCCAGGCAGCAAGGAGCGGAAGAGCATCGGGGAGCGACCAGAGAGCAGCCATCTGGAGAACTTCACAGAGGAAAAGCTTGCCAATGGGAGCCTGGATCCCTCGGCACCATTCCCTGGCAGCCGGTCCAAAGGGGATTCGGATTCTGGCAGCACTTCAGCCTCCGAAAGCATGGACCTCACCATCTCCCTGTCTGCCGATCTATCCCTCAACAGAGAGAGCGGCTCCATCTCCCTGAAGGTGAGTGGTGGGCAGAGGGTGTGGAGAAGGAAGGGCAGCAAACCCCTGTTAAAAAGCGCTGAGGTGTTTTTGGCCTTTTTAGCGAAGTCCCTGAAATTCAGATCCTTGAGAGGGTGCGCACGTGCACACTTCAGCCATAGCCCCTTAAACTCCTTCCTGAGAAAGCAGCACGCTGTACTGTGCATGGGGTTGGTCTTTGCCTACAGGAGGAGAAACTGAGTTGCGCCTTGTCTGCCATGTGCCTGGAGGTGGGGAGTGGGTAAAGCAGGAGAAGACAGAGGGTCTGGGGGAATCTTGTTTTTAATCCCTGAGTGTGATACTAAGGACCACTCGGGTGTGACCCCAGTACAGAGTGCTGTTTGATGAGATAGCCAGAAAGGCTCACGGGGTTGTTTGCGACATAAGTGTCCAGGCTTGGAGCTCTGCAAATAAACACAGGGCCAGCAAGGAGAGTGGAAGCCCATCTGCAGGCAAAGCCATTGATGGTTTGTTTTCCCTGGTTACAGGACACCCTGCACATGGTGCTGGGTTAAGCTGTGCCATGGGGACATGGCACATACCCAAGGGGACGAGTAGCTCTCAGTGGAGCTGCTGAAGGTACGTGTGTCCTCTGCTGTCCCAGGCCACTGAAACCTGATGGAAGCCCGATGTTTGTAGCTATTTTGGGTTCCTGAGAAGTGTGAAGTAACCGTGCCACTCACCTGACTTATGCAGTAATACACAGTCAGAACAGGGACAAGTATGAAACCCAAAACATGATTTTCTAAACTTTATACGTTGTCTATCACTCCACTGCTCTTTCCTAGAACACCTAGCCCAAGGAGAAAGCTTATTTAGGCTGGTGCCTCTCTCAGTTTTTCCAACCTGCCATACATCTGGCCTGGTTTGTGTCAGCACTGACTTGCACAAAGACCTCCCAGGCTTCTTGGCTTTTGCTAAAGCTTTCTGGAGGTCGGGAATGCTTGTGAGCCGAAGCCGGCCAGGTCAGCATGGCTTAGAGGATGAGACGAAATAACTGGCATGGTATTTGCTGAGCTTCAGAAGAAGAAATGTGCATGACTTGAGGGGGCAGAGTGATGTGTTGCACAAGATCTTTATCCAATTGCCTGTATGAGTGATAGCTTCCCAGCACAGAAACATGCCCAAAAACCATTCTTGGCAAAATTTTCCTCCCCTCCCGTCTCCTGCTGTGAGCATGAGAGCCAGCATCCCCGCAGGAGCTCGCAATCAATGTGGATCCCTAATGAGGGAAGTGTGATGCTCTTGCATAGCAATTCACCCCTCCTTGATGCCTTTCCCATGACACCTGGTCTCCTTGAGGCCAGCCGAAGATAAATACGATACCACACATGTAGTTGCTCTCCCCAGTTGGTCCCCTAGAAGGGGAAAGGAATTTTCTGGGTGTTACAGGGAGTAAGTCTCAAAGAGATGGTCATGTTAGATGGTGGTTTGAATTGCCCCAGCCAGAGGCAATGCTCAGAACAAACTAAATGGCATCTCTCCAAGCAAGGCGTTCAAGCAGAGGTGTTCTCCAGGAGTGATGCCGCTGGAGGGCCTTGGGAAAGAAGCGCTGCTGACACCTCTGCTTTGCACAAGGAGTTGTGAGTGTGTATGGGGGTACCAGGCTGTGCTGCTCCGTACTCACCCAAGCTCCCTGCCCAGCCTTAGCTTCATGGGGTTAAACTGCCCTGCTCTGCCCTTGCTCGCGTTCGTAGTGCTGCTGGGTTGGATGCACAGGGTGCCAGGCAGATTGCGGCAAGAGAAGGGGCAGCAAAGTGTTAAACTGTTTCTGGTTGTAAACATTAACTATTACATGCTTTTAATCACAGGCAAAACTGCAAAGTTAAGGTGACTCTTTTATTACCAGACTCTTTCCAGTTGCTTATAGTTTAGTCCAAAAAGAAAAAAAAAAGAGGGGGGGGGTTGGCAAAAAGTATATAGGTTTTTTGTTTGTTTGTTTGTTTTTTAGAAAGATTAGGGATAAGAAATCTACAGGTGAGTTTGGGAGGCTTGCAGCTGGCAGAGATAACAGTCAGAAACAGGCAGAAGGAGACGGACAGGGTTTTGAAAAGGTAAATCAAACTTTCCCAGATACAAGTGTTTCTGGAGGGAACTCCTCCTTTTCAATATCTAGCTTGAATTTCTGAAGTCTGACCCGCACGGGTACTGGGCGTTCACAGATTTGGCTGAAACCCTTGGGAGCTTGAGGAGGCTCACTGGGACATGTGCTGTGAAGTGTGCTCAGAGTGAGGGCTCAAAGGCAGCATCCCATATGACCACAGTTCCTCAGACTCTTCCCTGGAGAACAATTTACTTCACAGGAATGTTTGAAAACACGTTTACTCATGTTCAGGAGAGGATGCTGGCCTGCTACCGAGGGATAACAGAAAAGACCAGGAGAAAATTAATCATTCTGGTTTTAGATGTGCATTTGAGTAGCTCCATGAATACGGCAGGGAACTGCTCCTTCAGCAGCGGGGGGAGAGCCTGGGGACTACTCGGGGACCGGGCACCAGCCTGGCTGCAGCAGCTCCGGGTGGCTGGGCTCAGGCAGTGAGTCACGGTGTTAATGGGCACTGCGGGTGGCTCAGACAGCTGAATGTTGGCATTTTCTCATTTTGAAAACACAGGAGTTTTAGCCAGCTGTTTTAATTCAGCTTGGGGCAGTAAGAGCCTTCATGACCTAAGCTGGTCTGGTGCAAACCTCTTTGCACCAATTTCTCTGTGTAGGCTGAACCACTAATGTCGTGGTACGTTGTTACACAGTGGGCAAGCTGCACGCCCTCGGAGTTTCTCTGGCTCCCCCATTGCAGCAAGCTCTCTGGGGGATTGCTCTGGGCCTTGCAGGCTCACCTGAAGCTCTTCTGCCATCTTCTCTATCTCTAATGGTCATCACAGTAAGAGCAAGAAGACTTCAGGGAGCCTTTGCTCATTCCACCACTGTGCTTTCCCTGTAGGGCTGCGCGATTCAAGTCTTTCATAGCCTTATTTTTTTATTATTATTTTTTTTAATTTAAAAAAAAAAAAATGAATCCCTGGCTGCAGTCCTTCGGCCAGGCTGGGATGCTGACCCTGCAGAGGGATGCTGACCTGCTGTGGCGCTGCTGGGAGAGGACGCGGTGCTCCTGGCGCTCATCCCTACCATGCTAATGAAAGTGAGCCTGGGCTGTGCTCTCTGCAGGTCGCTGTAAGGGGCTGAGAGCTGGTTGTGGTTAGGGAAGTTCTGTAGAGGGCCGGGGAGACAGGAGCACTGAGCCTTTGGGCAGGGCTGGCTGGTTTCCCTGTGGCTCCATCCGCAGTCCCAGCCTGATGCGGGGGCCTTGCCCACCTCCCACCTGCAGGGGTGTGTGTGGGGGGGTACCTGTGGGTCAGGTGGCCCAGCAGCTTTAAAAGGAATCATTGCAAGCCTCAGGGTGTGTGGGTTCCTCAGCACTGCAAGGCAGGGGGGTCCCAGCACCCCCCATCGGGCTCTGCTTTAGGCAGTGAGGAAAGGTCCTTAGCGTGGTGGGTTGTCTCTCCTCCAGGTGAGGTTTCTGCAGGGTGGCGACCACACTGTACTGCGGCGTGGTAGCGAAGGCTGCGTGGTTTGAATGACGGCTCCAAACCTGCTGATGACTTTTGCTCCATGTGGTTTCTTTGCTTATGTTCTTCATTAACGGTGGCATCAAAATTGCTCTGAGGCTTCCAGCTGTAGCGCCCCATGCAACAAGCTGGGGAGCCGCTTCATGGCCTCCCTCTTTCCCCTCCTGCCGACTTCAGGATTCCCGGATGCACAAGAAGACGCTGAAACGCACCCGCAAGTTTGTGGTGGATGGAGTCGAGGTGAGCGTCACCACCTCGAAGATCATCAGCGAGGATGAGAAGAAGGATGAAGAGATGAGATTTCTCAGGCAAGTGGGTCACTGGGGGTGAGGGAGGGCAGGGCACCGAGCCAGGGCAGGGTTTTCTTCTCCACAAGCAAAACCAGGAGCAACCTAAAGTCCTCCCATTTTCTGTTGTGGTTCCACTTGGACAGGACAGCTGTCCAGTGTGGACAACACTTCTTGTAGTCTCCTTTCCTTGGAGAGCTTGCCGTACCGTGTGAGCTGAGCTCCATTTGCAGGGGAACAAGGGATGCATCTCGGGGATAAGATGCAGCAAGGCTGTGATGAGGGAAGCTTGTGCTGTGGCTGGCTCTGTCCTCTGGGGATGACTGAATGTGTGTCTCCAGGGCTGTGGATGCGCTGGCTCGCTCAAAATAAGCACAGAAATCTTCTCAAGATGCTCCTCTTCCTTTTGTTCTTGTATCTCCTCAGACTTCCTTAGCAGAAAGGCCAAGGGAGTTGTAAACTCCTTGAGCATCACTTAATATTCATGGGTGCATCCTCTCCGCTTAAGCCTTTATGACTCCTTTGCGGATCTTGGAGCTTTCAAACCTTCATGACACTTTCTCAAGGAGAGAGACTGCTGTTTCTAGCTTTGTTACTAGCGGTAGCAGAACTGAAATGAAAAGGCCCTTAAAATAATTAAAATACAAATAATTTTGCTTGATGCCCTATTCTAAGCTCCCTTGTGCTGCTCTGAGGGACCCCCTGAGAATATAATCTATCCAAAGTACTGTGTGTCCCTGTAGCAGCCTTATTTCTGGGCCCTAATATCAGATACATGCAGAAGCTCATTAGCTGCTCGTTTTTGTGTGAGAAGTGCATATAACCCCAATAAAACATGGGGAGCACGTGTACGAGTGTACTGGGAATTTGCAGACACAGCTGCTTTCTCCTGGTCCACTCAGGTGTGGTGACATCCCTGAAAAGAGGCTCCTTTTTGATTTTTAAATAGTGCCTGCTCCATCTAGGAGGAGGGGGAAGGGACAGAGAGGCTTGGGTTGGAAAGCACCGAGTCCCTGAACACCTTCTGGGAGAAGTGGTTATTCCCTTGGGACTAGCTAGCGGGCACTTGTTTCTGGCGTTTTGGAGCACGTCAAGGTATTGGTCTGAAGCCTGGCTTAGAAGAGAGCACGTCGTATTGCACCGGTTGGTTTAATGGGGCTTGAGTTTGTTTTGAAAGAAGAAAGCGTCCCAAAGTGCTTTTCCCAGGAGGGCCCCCAGAGAGGGTTGTACTCAGTGTGCAGCGGCGGAGGTCATGGTGGGGATCCTGCACGGGGAGACTGCTGCTGCTGGTCCTTTTGCCTGGTACATCAGCGATTTCCAGCTCAGTCGGGCACAAACATGGCAAAGGGGCTCAAACGCAGCTGTCTGAGCAGAGGCTCCCTTTTACGGGACATGAAGCAGGGTGAGGGGAGTGATGCAATGTCATGTCAGAATTTGGGAAAACGGCCCTTTCCGCCACCCAGGCACGAGCAAGAAGGGATGGAGAGCGCAAGGGCCAGGCCAGGGCAGCACCAGCTTGGCCTGAGCTGTGTTTTGAAGACCGGCGTGCACTGACCCAGCTGGCAGAACGGGTATTTTGGGTGCTGGCTGGGAGAGCGTTGCCTGCAGCATCACCTCGGCAGCTTTGACAGGGCTTGTTTGAGAAGCTGTGAATGCTAACAGGCTTTACCTGTGAAAACTGACGGTTTGCCAGCCGTTAACTTAACTAGCATCCCGCCTCCTCGTGGTGCGCTGGTGTCACAGAGCCAAGAGCACATCAGTCAGTTGGCATTTACCTCCTGCCTGTGCTCGGAGCAAGTGGCAGGGTGCTACGGGATGGCTGTGCCGCTTTCGTTCCCCGCTGAAGCATGCTGGTTATTGATTCTGCCATCTCTGCTCGGGCACATGCCTCTGAACTTGTCTGACTCTGTATTTCTTTCTTCCCCTCCGTTTTAACCCTCCGCAGGCGCCAGGAGCTGCGGGAGCTGCGTCTCCTTCAGAAGGAGGAGCACCGAAACCAGGCCCAGCTCAACAGCAAGCACCAGCTGCAGCTGGAGCAGATGCTCAGGCGCTTCGAGCAAGAAATGACGGTACGTGGGCAGGGAAGGGGAAGCTCCTGGGTATCGGCTGGCTTGACTTCTCCTCTGCAGATGCCCTGCAAGCCCTCGGACAGGGCGATGCTGCCTGGGTTGCCGCAGTCCTGGGGCATCACATCTGGAGGGAGAAGGACAGCCAAGAAATCCCTTTGGGATTCGAGGGATGAGATGCGTTTGTGGAGGACAGAGGTTTTTGTGGGCATTAAGCTATCTGCAGCTTGGGAAGCACCGACTGCCCTTGCCCGACAGGGTGCAGCGGGGATGAGTTGTTCTGGACTTTCCCTCTTTAGTGATCTTTTCTTGTATGTCTGTTCACGGGCTACGGTGAGAAACTGTTTCTAGTGCTGTTGTATTTCACAGAAAAAACCCGTTAAATAAGAAAGCAGTGTGGCCAGAACGTGAGAGCAGGAAAACTGGCAAGCCTTTGAGTGTACATTGAGTAAAGATAAACTGGGCTTACGTACTTAGTCCCTCCACGGGCAGCTTACATTGAAGTAAAATAATTTTGTAGATAAGTCCCTTTAAAGTTTTCATGGGCCATCTTTTAAATACCTCTTTATCAATTCATCTAGCATGTGCGTCTGGTAACCCCATCCCCTCGCGGCAGGCTGGGAGCCATCACTCATTCATGTCTTCTGATGTGTTTCTAAAGTCTTTGACATGCCACGTCTGTGAATTCCCATCGTAGCAAGTCACTTCTCATTTGTGAGATTCATTCGCTGTACAGCACGATGTACAAAAGCCCCACATGTGCTTCCTTTGCCCTTTCTCCGGGGCAGTTTGCAACCCACTCTTGTTGACACACGGGTGCTCCATCCCTGCTGCTGGCAGGGAGAGAGATCGGACACAAGGGTGCTGTCGGAGCGCAGTGCCCTCAAACTCGGAAATCCTGGTCTGCAGAGAAAGAACTGTTATGTTTGAGCAGCTTCACTGCCTGCTAATATTTGCCATGGGTCCCGGTGGGATGCTGTAGATCAGGACGTAAGCAAGGAGAAAGGGTTGAAACGCATCAGTGCTAGAACAAGTTCAAAAATGCTTTGTGCTCACACTGGAGCTGGCTCTGCCCTGTGTGCCTCGTGGGGTGTTAGTTGGAAATTTCTCTCCTCTGTGTTTAATAAAGAGACTCAATTCGTACAAGGACACCACCACCACCACCACCACCCCTTTTTTTTTTTTTTGTCGTTTTTTTCTTCTTTTAAACTTTTGGAAGGAAATGGAGCACAGAGGACGCTGAGGTTGACCTCTGTTCCTTTCCCATACAGACAAAGAAGAAGTTCTACGACACTGAACTGGAAAACCTCGAACGGCAGCAGAAGCAGCAGATTGAGAAGATGGAACAAGACCACTCACTGCGCCGGCGGGAGGAGGCCAAGCGCATTCGCCTGGAGCAGGAGCGGGACCACGTCAAATTCCTGGAGCAGCTGAAGCAGATGAAGAAGGAGGTAAAAAGGGGATAGGATGGAGAAAAGCTGTTTTCCTGCATCTGTTTCTTCCAGGAACGCTTTAGCATTTCGCCATAGCAGATCTCGAGAGGGAAGCAGTTGTTGGTGTTTTGGGAGGAAGCTCTTGCTTTTCTTTGGTGTATTTGGGTGTTTCCTGAGGTCTGTCTGTTCAGTGACATTAGGTGGGGTTGTACTTGGCCTGAAGTTANAGGTGGGGTTGTACTTGGCCTAAAGTTGCCTGCTGATAAATCTCATTTCCCTCCCCAAAGGTCAAGAACGAGGTTGAGAAGCTGCCACGGCAACAGCGCAAAGGGAACATGAAGGTGAAGATGGATGACTTTGCCCAGAAAAAACAAACCATGGTAAGGCTGAGAGAAGATTGCTACAACTCCAAGACTGGGAAGTGCGTGGTAGAAAGAAGCATCCTTTCTCCTTGAGGGATTGGCAGGTTTTAAAATACCACCAGATGCTTTTCAAGTTGCAGCAGCAGGAGGGCTCATGGTGGTACTGCTGTTTTCTTCCAGGAACAGGAGTTTTTGGCCAAGCAGAAGGAGGACCTGGAGCTAGCCATGAAGAACATAACCACCCAGAACAAAAAAGAGATCTGCGACAAGGAACGCGAGTGCCTGAACAAAAAGCAGCAGCTCATGAGAGGTGGGTGGTAAAGGCTGAAAAGGAGGAAAGCAAATGCTGTAACGGTGGGTTTATCCAACGCTGGCTCTTCCCACGCAACAGATGCTGTGACAGAGTTGCAAGCTGGCAGGATAGGATTTAGAAAAAACAGCCGTGCCAGAGCCTGTCTAAATGTTTAACAATAATAATACTTAGCGCTTTAATCTTCAAAGCGCTTAACAAATACGAACCAATTAGGCTTCATAATTGCAAGACATGATTCTCTGATCTGGTTTGCAACCAATTTCTCTTGGAAAACAGGAGGTGAACGATCACCCCCCACATCTGCTGTACTGCTCCTGTGTGTAGGGGTGGCTCGTGCTGGGGATGCTTCGTGTGACCAAGCTGGGGGGCCAGGGTGGGTTGTCTCCTGACCCTTCTCCCTTCCTCAGACCGGGAGGCGTGCATCTGGGATCTCGAAGAGCATCAACAACAGGAGAAACACCAGCTTGTCAAGCAGCAGCTAAAGGACCAGTATTTCCTCCAGCGGCACGAGTTGCTCCGGAAGCATGAGAAGGTGAAGAGTTAACGCCTTCCTACGCCGGCGCTGGTCGGCAAGGGTGCCTGGGTGTCCCCAAAAAGGATGTTTCCCTTACAGGCTGTAAGTGGGGGTGGAGGGTGGGGTAGGAGTTAAGGGATTTGGTCATTATTAGTGAGAAGGGACCAGAATAACACTCTGATCATCCGCCTTGCTTGGGATATATATTCTGTGCCGCATGCATTTAACGTACAAGAAGCAGTTGTGAATTTTGGGGGCTTTTCTTGGACGTCTGTTGCTGTCCATTATGTGGGATGGTGGATTCCCAGAGCAGCAAGTGAAGACTGGCACATGTCACAGTCATTTCTGCTTCCTTCCAGCCCCCTTCTCTGCTTTCACAGCATGTTCAGTAGCTGCCCTCGTCTGCCCTTGTCCCCTTGGAGATGTCTGTCACCAGACACTCCCAAATCTGCTCTCCATCTCTCTTTCGTCTCTTCAGCACTTTCTTGTTGGCCTGAGGTGTCCCTCCTCCTCTGATACCTGTCCCTCTGCCGTCACAGGAGAGGGAGCAAATGCAGCGATACAACCAGCGCATGTTAGAGCAGCTGAAAATTCGGCAGCAACAGGAGAAAGCCCGTCTCCCCAAAATCCAGCGGAGCGAAGGGAAGACGCGCATGGCCATGTACAAGAAGAGCCTTCACATCCACTCCAGCGGGAGCGCATCTGAGCAGCGGGAGAAGATAAAACAGGTCAGGTCCTGCAAAGGGCACCAGGGCTGAGGCTTGGCTTGGGGGTGACGTCCTTTGCTGGCCTAATGGCAGAAGGAAAGGCCAAAAAAGGCAACTGTTCCCAAATTTCTAACCCACTGCAGGGAGTCAGACGTCTTTGCTTTTGTGGCATCAGGTGTGGTTTTCAGCGCTGCTTCCGTTGTAACTAATGTTGGGAAGCATCCTCGGGGCTTTTCTTTCTTTCCTGTAAAATAGTGCAAGCTGGATAGTCTCTTAACCGGCTGCAGAGATCGGAGCAATGCTGCCTACCCGGGCGCCTGCGTTTCTCTCTTCCAGTTTGCTCAGCAGGAAGAGAAGAGGCAAAAAGCAGAGCGGCTGCACCAGCAGCAGAAGCACGAGACGCAGATGAAGGACATGCTGGCCCAGTGTGAGAGCAACATGAACGAGCTCCAGCAGCTGCAGGTACCCATCCCTTGTGGCTCGGCCCCTCGGAGCCGCCTGTGCGCTGCTTCTGCTCCAGCACGAGGAGCACATTGTAAGAAGTGGCTGCAGAGGACTGTTGGTGAACTAGAACTGACGTCCCCCTGCTCTGCCTTGGGAGGCTTTTGTGGCCGTGCTTAAACATGCCCTGGAGCTCAGAGCTCTGAATGCCTCTGGCCTGATGCAAGTCCTGTTCAACCACAGGATTTACAGTCCCAGCTGCTTAATGGGTGTTTTGTTTTGTGATCTGTTTAGAATGAAAAGTGTCACCTCTTGATTGAGCATGAAACCCAGAAGCTTAAGTCTCTGGATGAGAACCACAACCAGCACATGAAGGAGTGGCGGGACAAGCTGAGGCCACGGAAGAAGGTAGTGCCTCCTCGGCGTGAGCAGGGTGTCCTGCTCGGCTGTTGTGGGGACAGTGTCCATAGTTACAGTACAATCTCTCAATCTCTTGCTGTGTGTGTTCCCTTCTGCTTAAGGCCCTGGAGGACGAGCTGAACCAGAAGAAGCGTGAGCAGGAGATGTTCTTCAGGCTAAGTGAGGAGGCAGATGGACAGACGCCAGCATCCCCAACCAAACATGCCAAGTTTGTCCCGTTCAGCTCTGCAGAGAGCTCCTAACACCCCGCAGCTGGCAGGCCACCAGCTGGTACTTGCTGTGTCCTCCTCGGCTGCAGGTGGGCAACTTTGGACTTGGAAGACCCTCTCGGCAGCCTCTTCTCACAACACCACCCTCTTGTCCCCTCGCTCTGGGATAAACATGGCCTCTGTCCTGCACTGGGGGATGCTGACTGGAAGTTTGGTGGCTTTTCCAGGAGCTGGCCTGCTCAGCGCAGCTCCGGGTTGGAAAGCCGGGCAGGACTTTTTTCTGCAATCATTCTTGCACTGTTAGCTGGATGCGTCGCCTTCACGTGAGCCTGGTGCTCACTGGGCTTGTCAGCTCAGACTGAAGCAATAACTGCTCTGAACAGGAGAAACAGGCGGTGGCTCCTGCCCTCTGCGCAGGGGCTATCAGCTTCTCTCCACTGTGGCTGCTCCTCCTCCCGGTCCTCTGTAAGGCTGGGGCAGAGCAGCTTTGGCGCTGTCTTAGGCTAACCTTGGCCTTGTGGCCCCCCAACATTTGCCTTAGATTTATTTCTATCTACTGTGGTCCTTTTTTGCTCAAGGGAGAGACAGTGATTTGGATTTTTTTTTGCCTTTGAGGAGAGAGGGTTGGGGTTTTTCTTTCCTCTTCCTCCTCGTACAGACTATGCAGAAAGGCGAGCGCCTGGATGTCCTTCCAAAGATGCTTCTGCTTCTTCATTTGCTGTGATTGCTGGCACCACAGTCCCTCTGGCACCTAGCTAACACTATCTTATCAGGGAATGGACTATGGCGTAATTGAACTGTTCAGCTGGCTGCAGGCTTTTGTCTCTTAAAGAAGTGTATGTGTATGTGCAGAGGGGGAGGTTTGTAACGGTGTCCAGTCCTGCAGTGACATAGTGAGGTGTTGGTCACAGTCATGTGCCTCCTGATCAGGACAAGTGAGGGGCAGAAGGGTGTTATTGCCAGAGTTCTCATGATCACACATGTGTCTGAGATTATTTTTTTTAAAGTGCTATATACGTGTCGGCCATGTGGGTCAGCCAGCCTGGCCTCTCTGCAGCCGTGGTTATAGGCTGCAAAGCATCATTTGGAAGGAATAAAGGAGTCTTGAAACAAGGAATGCAAGGGAAGAGGAGATGCAAAGACAGATCATGGTGGTTCGTTACTCTCGGCATTTCTTTCTCCACTGATGTCTCATCTCCTTATGATGTGCCGCAGTTTCTTGGATGGTTCTCCTGGCTTTCAGCTTGGAGTCAAGCTGCAGAGCAGCAGCAGGTCCAGCCCTCTGTCCTTTCTGCTCCGTGGCAATGTGTCTCGGCTGGGCTGCCTTCCTCCACCTGCACAAGGCAGTGCTTGGCTGGGTAGGACAGAGGACAGACCTGGGTAGGGGGACAGAGGCCTCACTGGGCAGCACCACCTTCTTCACACAACCAAAAGGTGTAAGGTAGCACTGAAGTTTTTCTCTCTGTTGACCTCTGAACGAGATTGTTTGTTTATTTCAGGCATGCTTCCCTAGCAAGAAAAAGATGTCTCTGCTTAAAAACAAAGAAAAAAAAATGTTGTTATTTTAAAGTCTTGTGTTGATTTCAAGACACACTGGCATTTCAGGAAAAGGTGGTATGTGATGTGCTACTTCTAGGTACGTAGGTGAAGGAGCCAGCCCTCAGGTCTTTAACCCCTCTTCTATCTGAGGAGTGCATTTACATTTACTACCCATTTAGAGTTCATAATACATAGTTATAAGCTTCCTGCAAACTAGCAAGACTATATCTAGTTGGGCCATTCTTCTGAATCCACACCACTGATGTCTTCCTCAATGAATGTAGCCTAAGTGGAGATCTTCAGGGCTGGGGCCCCTTGCAAGCAGGCTGCCCAGCAGCTTTTCAGTAACTAGCCTGTCCTCCTAGGAAGACCACTGTCCCATCTCCAGCAGCATTGAATGTGCCTTTCCGATATGATAGCGCCAGGTTGGGAGCTGATGTAAAATGAATGAACACAGGGGGTTGGTTGTTCCTGAGCAGTGTGGTGGTTTGAGCCTTTGAATTGCATTAGAAATGTGTGCTGGCAGTGCCAGCGGTTTTGTTCCTGGTCTCACTGGGGTCAGGCTGGACGTACTCAATGAAAGGGCTCTTGTCACAGAAATCAGTACCCAGTGCCTGTCCTTCACGTGTTACACGTGACTTGCAGAAGGATGTCCTGCAGCATACTGTTCATAAGATATCTCCTCCAGCTGAAGGGCATTGCCGCCTCCGACTGCCTTCTTCACCAGCCCAGGGAGTGTCAGCTCTCTCTGGATATTGTGCAGCCATGAGGAAGGAGACTATTTCTGGGGGCTTTTAAAGAGCTGATGTGATGCCCTTACAGTAAATCAGTTGTCCGTTTCTCCAGTCTAGCTTATTTGCGGCCCGGAGCTAGCAACCCAGTTTTGCTTTTGCTAACAGAGGGTGGGAATGGTTTTGTCCCCTGCCCTTTCCCTGTTCTCTGTTCTCCCTCTGGGTGTGCCAGGGCTCTCGCACCATGTCCCCCTCCTAGAGGAGGGCAGGGGAGCACATCTTCTGATTGTCGTGTTTACAGGGTGGTTATATTTTTTTTCCCCCTTTTCAAAAGGGGATGGTTTTCTTTCCCGTTCAGAAGGAACCGTGAATAAACCCAGCTTGGTTTTGAGGGGGGATGGGATGCCATTTTTTAAAATATGGCTTTGAATAAAAAGGGTTTTTTTAAAATATTTTGTAAAGTGTCTCCAGTGGGGCCATCACTATGATGTAAAGACCCTTCTAATAAAGTAACAGACTGAGAAACCTCGGTGTGTGTTTGATTTCCCACATGATCACCAGCTGTGGCCTCAGACCAGCTTTGCTTCTAGTCTGGGTTTTGCTGACTTACAGAAACCTCCAGAGCCAGTTCTGGCATGTGGACCTTGCAAGGCTGAACTTCCAGTTCTTTAAAATAGAGCTAGTTGCTTCAGAAACGCTTCTGCCACATGCTGCAGCTCGGTGGCAATAACATCTTGGCTATGAAGCTGAAGCTCTGGTAGACCATAAGTGAAGCAGCAGTTCCCTCGATGGCTTCGTGGTGTGTTAAAATAGTGCTCGGCTGACCCTGCTTGGTGAAGAGGGAGTATTGCAGCCTGTCGTCTGGAGAGTGCAAACCACTTATGCGTGGCTTTTTCTTCCTTTTTAATTAGCTTGCCTGGCTTTAACAGAAGATCTCAGACAAATGCCTCAGCTCCCTTGCTTTGGTGGGACAAGGAGGTTCCAGGTGTGCCCCCCCGTCTCCTCTCACCCTGTCCTCGTTGAGGAGCTCTTGGATCCTGGGAATGCATTATGATGGGGCCAAGATACAAATCATGTCTTGCCCTGTCCGTGCAGGGGGAGACCTCTGCATGCTCCCTCGGGTTGCTCAGAAAAGCTCCCGCCACCTCTGTAACCTGTATGGTCTTTGTTTTCTTCTCAGAGGTTTTTACCCGCCGGTTCAGTTACGATTTCTTTCATCCAGATGCCCTACACCAAGCAACAACACAAGGTGTGCAAGGATGGCTTTGACACGTGCCCATGGAGCTGGTGTGGTTTTCCCCTCATTTTTGGAAGGTTGCTCCGGAGCCTGCCAACTTCTACCTTGGGTTTCACGCTGGAAATGACACTGCTAGCAGTGTCCATACTGGTTAGGTAATATTGCAGGCTGTGAGTTCAGACATGAGGTGCTGAAAGGGAGAGGGAATTGCTACTGTAAGTTGTTGCTGGTGGGGTTTTAAATCGGCAGCACTGTGGTGAGAGAAGGACAAGCACAAAGCAGGAGGCTGCCTTGCTCCATGAGATAGTAAGAAATGAAGTAGCTGAGGACACATAATTAGTCATCTTTGTTTACATGTACCAGGACTGCACTCTCTCCTGGGACACTGGTCAAAAATGGCCTCACTCAGTGAATCCCAGTGAAGCAGAGGATCTTGTGGGTGTATTTAACTTCATCTGCATGTCCTTGGCAGTGCCTGAGGGGAGTTTCAACCGTGAGGATACTTATATTTATAAATATACATTGAAAGTACCATGTATTCCAGAAATAACTGTTAGCTACCATTCTGCCTTGGTGCAATGCTGAAAACAGAGCAAAAGTAAAAATCTCTCTTAATTTTTAAAAATAGAGATGACAGCCCTGAAAAGTTACTGGTGCTGCAGCAGCTGTATTATTCTCAGCTCCCCTCATTACCTCCTCTGCGCTTTGTGTCCTGTCACGTCTGGGCTTCAAGCCCCTCTGAGCTGCCCAAAGGCTTTTGCAGTGTTCCTGCTGTGATGGGGATGACTAAACACTCTGGGGTAACAAAAAGCAGGGCAGGCAGGGACAGTCATGGAGTCGGGGATTGTGGCTAACTGCCTTTCTCCTAAGGCTGCATCCGCTCGCCCTCCCTCGCTGCAGGAGGACAGCTGGAGGTGAGCGCTGCCGTTGGCATGTCCCTCAAAAGTCATCTGCACCCTCTTAAGACAAACGCTGTTGCATGTTCTCCTGCTGCGCTGGCCACCGGTTCAGTTCTCCAAATGCCAAACTACCCAGGGCTCGAGCAAGCCCAGCCTCTCCCGGGGCTGGTGGCTCTGCCTCGCTGATGGGGTTTGTTGTTGCCCCTCTCCTGGGTGGGATGGGGCTGGGTGACAGGGACACGCTGCCCTGGCACCCCACCTGCCTTCACAAGCAACCCACCGGGACTCCCGTGGGCCCGGTTTCCAGGCTCGCAAGGGATGCAGGGGCGATGTTTGCTCTTCTTCCCCGTGTTCGCTAGGTGGCACGCACGCCGAAGCAGCCGCCGGGGCCTCCGGAGTCCCGGCGCACTCCGATGCCTGCTCGCTCTTTTTCCCGGATCCCTCATTCCCTACGGCGCACCTTTCACTGCACCGCTGCTTCTCATCTTCGGTACTTTGTCTCCAGGGTGGTTGTCCTCAGGAGTTTTCCAGGGTTCCCCTGCCCACTGGCACACGTGTGCCAGGACAGCATCCCGCCATTCGAGGGCTGAGCATCCCCTCCACGGGGGCTGTGTCTCCCTGCTCCCATACCGCCGTGCAGGAGGTGTGCAAATCTGCCGCCCAGCTGATTGTGGTGGGTGTCATCCATACCACACGGCTAAAACCGGCAATACTGGGCTCAAAGCAGCGGTGGTGGCTGAGAATCGGTGTAATCCAGCCCTGGTGCTAGGGTCGGTGACCACGGGTCTGCTGGGCTTCAGCTGCAGGTCTGCCCTCTGTTGTGGAGGAGCATCATTTTTGACTAATCCTTGTGAGGGACCCTGGGGACGATGGACACATTTGTTCTGTACACAGGGGAGGACTGGGAGCATTTAGCCTCCTGGCACGCACTCATAATTCTTAAATTAAAAAGCAAGCTATTCCATGCCAGAACGACTGCAGGTAGTGTTTCCTCTGCAGCACTGACGGTGGGGCACTGCTTTCTCATCCATTATATCTCTGACACCTGACAGACCTCAGGGATGGCCCAGCTGTGCCCAAACAGCTGGAGCCTGCTTACAGCCGAGCAGAAACCCATTTGCACATCCAAGCCAGCGGCTGGCTTTTCAGAAATCATTTGCCTTCTTGCTTTAAATTGCTCAGCTGATCCTGA
Organism: Himantopus leucocephalus; assembly: GCA_003993805.1. Taxonomy (NCBI): domain Eukaryota; kingdom Metazoa; phylum Chordata; class Aves; order Charadriiformes; family Recurvirostridae; genus Himantopus; species Himantopus leucocephalus. Next base: position 9,394,118 of record RSEF01000013.1, read on the forward strand.
CAGGGAGAAGGGAGAGTGCACATGGGTCAAGGAGATCTTGACTCTTGAGTAGGTGGTGAGCTCTCCTGTGTAGTTATTTTGTTTGGCTTAACAATACTTCAACCTTTGGTTAGGGCAGCAGGAGATGACTTGTTTACTCCCGACCTCCCTCAGTTGCGCCTGTACCCTTGTATCACCTAAAATAATTGTAGGAAGTGCTGCTGCCAGATCTCTGCTGCTCCTGCAGCCACATCGCCAGAGGTGTGAGCCAAGCACGAGACTCCCAGGTTGATCACAAAACCCTCAGCTGGGCTCCCTGAGCAAATGCTTGGTGGTTTCCTTGATAAATTACCGAGGTGCAGCAGAGCCCAAGTCAGGCCGTACGTCTCCACAGCCGGCTTCCCAGCGTGCCTCCCTCGGGAGGTGATCAGGTCAGCGTGCAAAGCCACGCTCCGCTCCTCTCAACAACTCTCATCACACTCATTAATTAAACACAGGAGCCATTTTGCAGTGTTAGTTGCAATTGTTTCCAACCTTTGCTTGTTCCTGGGTGCTCATAAGCTGTCAGGCTGCAGCCGCTGCCCGGTGCTGTCGGGGTCCAGGAGCCGTGGGGTCACCTCAGCAGGTTACAGTGCTGGGGAAGCAATGCCGATGCTCGAGTGCTTCCAATTGATTTTGTGCAGTCGCTTGACTCCTTGACAGTGTTTGTAGGCCTGGAGTGGGTTTATGCTGGAAGACATGGATAAAATAATCCCTTGTGTGTAACAAGCTGGCTGTCTGATACACACGATTTATACCAGATATAAAGGAATGTCCCGACAGCCCAGCAGCGTGTGGCAGTCATGGGGCCACATCCAGAGCAGTACACAGAAAGGAGCTGGAAGTGTGAATGCAGGAGACCAGGGTCTGGTCTCCGGAGCAGGTAGGTCCAAGGTGCCGTGACGGCTCATTCATACGTTCTCCTCTTGCTTTTCATGTCATACATCTCCATGTGGGGCCCTTGTGGGACAGGGAAATGGATTTATCGGCAAGGGAATGCCCAAACGTTTTGTGCACCCCTGAGAAGGGGAGGTTCTCTGAGCTTCTCTGAGCAAAGCACTGCCTGTGTCCCTCTGGGCTGCTTCAAGCTCAGGAGTGAGGTGTCCTTCACAGCGTCACCGTGTGGTGTTCACTCTGCCTCTTGTGGGTTCCCAACCACAGCAGTGGAGCCGGGATTAAAGGTACGGGGGAGGCCAGCATGAGGGGCACTGATGCAGGTGCACGGCAGTATGGTGCTCCACAGCCACTTGGGATGGGCCTTGTGGAGGAGGAGAGCAGGGAATGGTCATTGTGGCTGTAAAAATGGGCAGAACCTGTCCCCCCCTCCCAAATCCACCATTTGCCTCCATGCTAAAGTGACAGTCTGGAGTTAGGACTTCCCAGCTGATGTGCAGTGCAGAGTCCTGTGTGCTGGGGGTGTTGCAGCTGGTGGCACCTGGGACTCTGGCTTTTCATCGGCTGCTTGCCCAGCACCCCCACTGTCCTACACCATCTCTGTGCTGCAGCTATCATTGCTTCTAAAGCGAGACCAAACACATCTGGCAAGAAAACACAGTTTAGCCTCTTCATAGCTGCTGCACCTATAGGTCAAAATGCTCTCTGAATTGCATGTTCTCAATTTGCTCTTCCCAGCTGGTCTTTTAATTTTTTTCCCCTGCAGACTGATCCTAGGGTTGATGGGTGGTGAGCCCAAGGTGTCTGGATGGTGGACTTTGTGTTAACGTACAGATGGGCAGCAAGAAGATCAACAGCAAGATGTTGTTTTCTGTGCATAAGGGATGTAGGGTCAGCCTGTGCACTCCTGTAAAATCAAATTACCAGACTGCATCAGATCAGCTCTGCATACACACGACCAATACCCTGAGCACACTCATCCTCTCCCCGGACACCTGGCAGTCCTGCAGTCATTGCTAACTAGGACAAACCGGCACCCAAAGCAGGAGGAACGGCTGCAGCTCTAGCATTCGTAACTGTTGCCTCTTTTAATTCCCTTCACCTTGCAATTTAACTTCTATTGCATTTTGTTTAGCATGTTTCTGTGCTTCTTTTTGTGGTTTACATATCCCGTTACCTGCTTCTGTTATCCCCTTGCCTGGTTTTCCAGTCCTCAGCTCTTCAGGTTACATCCTCTGTGTTGCTCAGCTGCAGTGCCCTCAGCTGCTCTTTACCCTGGTTTCTCCTTTCAGCGTGCAAAGACCAATAATTGTTTCATTCCTCTTTTAATCCCCCCTTCTCTGCTGTTCCACATCTCCTCAATGTACATTTCTTCTCTTACCAACATGATCCACCGCTGCTTTGGATGTTTTCCTGACCATCCTTTGGAGGATTCATGTATCTTTCAAGGCTTTTAAAACCAGTAAAATTCTTACCTGCTCAAGCTGGGCACTCCACATATCAAAAGCAGCAGTTCTGCTGCCTGTTGGTGCTTTCCCAGATTTCCACTCTTGATTAGCACTTCAGGGTCTGTCCCCAGCATCCCTCAGGAATGTCAGGGCTTTCCTGGTGGGAGAAGGAAGGGAGGGCTCTTTGGGGCCTCGCCATGGTCTCCTGCCCACCTACCTTCAACCCGTGTCTGACTGAGGAGTGACAACAGGGCTGGGGCAGGGAGGGGAGCAATGTGCAGCTGGTCCACAAATAAACCAGCCCTGTGGTGGCACACTGGCAGGCACCGGGGAGGTCACCAGTGGCGTGGTGTCCCCTTCAGACAACCTAGCATCCTTCCTGCAGGAGAGCACCATGGTCCTGAGCTTAGCTGAGGGGGAGGAGGATGAAGATGAGCCCTTTGGGAGGCAAGGCGGGGGGGGACACAATAAAACCCTGGCAACCTGCCTGCGCCTCCATCATTCTCTGGGGTGGCCATAGCAAAGTTAACAGTATAAAAAAGAGCCACATTTAAGGAGCTGCTAAGGAGTGAGACGAGTTGTTTATGATTAAATTAAATTCATATGAAAGCTAATGACCTGCCAGTGCAAGCCTTGAGTAACTTTATAATGTAATTAAAAGCCCAACGGGGAAGAGAGCTGTGGTTATGCCACGTGTTGAGGAGCTGCTGGGAAGACGGAGGCCGTGGGTGGTGCTGGTGTAGAGAAGTGCCTGGGCGCTGCCTCGTCTCCTCTGCCGTGATGGGCACGGAGCGTGGCACGACGGAGCGGGCTGCCGGGGAGGAGCGGTGGGGTGCGGAGGCTCAGCTCCCGGGGGTGTGCGGGTCGCCCTGGGTAAGGCAGTTCTGCCGATCTGACCATACCAACAACCACCAGAGCCGCCTTTTTCTGCTCAATTTCCTGGATCCTTTAGGGATGTGGTTGTTGGTGGCCAAGTCCTGGGGGCCGTTGTTATGGGACAGGCGCAGGGAGAAGAATCCAAACCTGGTGACGGAGCCCACGCACCGGCCCACCGGCCCCGGCAAGACGGGCAAGCCCGGAGCCCCTCCAGCCCCCACGGCCACCTCCCCGCGAAGGGCTGCGCCCTCCGAAAAACTGTCGCCTCCCCAGAGACACGGCCGAGTCGCCTTTCGCGCTCCACCTCGGGGTGGGGGGGGGCCCGCGGAGCGGCTCACCCCCCCCGCCAGCGGCCGCGCCGTGGGGCGGACACGCGTGGGGCGGGCGGCGCCGGTCGCCCCTTTAAGCAGGCGGCGGTGGGGCCGCCCCGCCGGCCGGGATAGGCCGGGGCGGACCGGGGCCGCCTCCCGCCCCCGGCAGCGGGCGGGCAGGGTTGCGGGGGGGCGGCTCGGCTGGGCTCGGCGCGGCGCTGCAGGCTCCGGTCCCGGCTGCGTGCGCCAGAGCCTCCCCCGGCCCCGCCGCCGCCGCTCCCCGCCGGTCCCCGCTTCGCCGCTGGCGCCGGGCTGCGAGGGGCAGAGGCGGAGGCATGCCCAGGCGGAGCATCGCGGAGGTGAAGGTGCTGGACGTGCAGAAGCGGCGCATCCCCAACAAGCACTATGTGAGTGGCTCGGCTCGGCTCGGCTCGGCTCGGCTCGCCCCGCTCCGCCGCGCCCGGCCCTGGGCAAACAAAGGCCGGGCGCTGCCGGCCCGTGGGCGGCCCCGCTCCCCCACGGCTGCCCCGGCGGCGGGCAGCGGCCGCAGAGCGGGAGGGAGGAGGAGGAGGTGGGGGGAGGCAGCGCTGCCGGGTCTGCCGCTCCCACCCCCGGCGTCTCCCGTGGGGATCACCCGGTGCCCCCCCCCGCCAGTGGGGGGACGCGCTGCCTCCCCCCCCCGCGCCGACCCCTGCAGCCGGCGGGGACGGGCAGCGACATCGCCGTGCTGGCGGGGGGGGGGGGCAGCGCCGGGGGGG
>RSEF01000013.1:9398495-9437085 GCA_003993805.1 Himantopus leucocephalus
GGGGGGGGGGGGGGGCAGCGCCGGGGGTGACCCTGTGCGGGACCCGTCGGGGGAAAGCGCCGGGAGGTGCCCGTGAATAACTGCGGGTGGGATTTTGGTGGAGGGGGTCCCCGGGCAGCGCGCAGCCGGGGGGAGGAGGAGGAGGAGGAGACGGAGACGGAGACGGCGGCATCGCGGGACACCGCCGAGAAGTGCCTCTGCTTCCGTGAGGGCGCACCGCTGGGCAGAGGGGCTCCCGAAACCTGTTGGCTGCAGAGTCCCGGGACGAGGGACCCCCCGGCTGCTTCCTTCGGTGCGTGGGACAGCGCCACTGGCCCTTGGGGAGGTGTTCCCTCCTGTCCCCTGCACCCCTGCTGCGTGAGCCGCCCCGGGAGCACGTTCCTGCACGCTCCAGGGCATCTTCCAAACAGTTGTGGGTTTGTCTGGTTTTGAAGGGATTGAGTTTTTTCTTTTTACTTTTTTTTTTATTATTATTATTATTATTTAAACTTTGGTGTGCTTCCAGGCATCTGTGGAGACCTTGTGGGTGAATCCTGGCAACAACTGTAAAACAAAGACCAAAATGTTCTCCCCGCCCCATTTGCCTTAGACCGGGGTGACCCAGTGACACACTGCTCGGGGTGCGTTTGGGTCGCGAGGATGTGCTGTTGGCTCCGGCTGGAGCATGGCGTGGCGGCGGAGCCAGGCACCCTGAGCTCTGGGGAGATCAGGGGCTTCTCTGGGTCACCCCGGCTGGCTTGTGGCAGTGAGCAACTGTCAGGGGAAAGCAGAGGGCAGACCAGCTCCAGCCAGGATGGAGGGGAGGACAAAGGAGGGCTGTTACCCCCTCCTTGCATCCAGGGATGTGATGTGGCTGCTGCCGCCCAACCTCTTATCACACCATCTTCCTCTCCTGCCCTGCCTGCGGCTTTGTCAGCCCTGGCTGAGCGTGACCCCAGCTCCAGATGTGCCCCCCTTCCTGCCGTGTCCATCCCAGACTTAATCATTGTAGCTGGCTTATGCATCCGATCTGGAGGAGCGTGTACGTGAGGAGGTTTGCTGAGCTGCGTACACTTCTGTTTGTCTTGGCGGATCGGTTGCACTGCCGTCAGGTCCCATAACAGGACTCGGATGGGGTCGCCTACGGTTGCTCCTCTGCTCTCACTTCTGGGCCTTCTCGTTCCCTTACTGGGACTGGGGGCTCTTTGTACCCACCCAAATCAAGTGCTGGACGTGGTCTGTTTTGGGCACTGTCACTGCTCACCCTCCGCCCACAGGGGTGAGGCAGGTGGAGTTGAGCATAGCACAAATAATCCCTGTGAGGCTGAAAACTGGTGCAGAGGTGTTTTTTTTTTAAAAAAGAGAGATGTATGGCGGGGCGGCTGGGTGGGAGCACCGGAGCAGAAGCTCCCAGGGCGGTGGGAGAAGGCGGCTGCACACAGCTCATGACAGCCAGCTGTGCAGCTCGGCCGGCCGCGTGCTCCTCCTTAACTGGTGGCTTGAATCCTCTGGTTCTAACCTTTCCCTGTACTGGCCTTGGACTGAAACCCAAACCCGGCAGCGAGAGCCAGCGGCTGGCGGCGGGGCTGAGCCCGGGGAGGGGCAGGCAGCTCGCAGGCAGCAGCATCCGCGGGGCAGCGCCGGAGTGAATGGGAGCGCTCGCCTTGTTTGAGGGAATCGATAGGAACCAGGCAGATTCACAAAGCCAGTTAATTATATGGAATCAAAACCTTCTTTTTTTTTTTTTTTGGCGTTCCTTCTGCAAAGAGGGAGAGGAGGGGCAGCAAATTGCGGCTGAGTCATCTTACTTTAGACTGTATCTGCTGGCACGCTGCAAATCCGAGTCAACCACAAAGTGTACGTGTTAAACCTTTGCTCTCTGGCTTCTCCTTACTGAGCATACATGTGCTCTCCATCCCCTGGGGCAGCCGCTCGCTGTCCTCCAGGGAGGCTGGAGGAGCACACCGGCTTTTCCTCCTGTTGCCTCTGCGCTGGCTTGACCGGCGGGTGACCCGTTCTGCTCGGGCTCGGGCTCCTCTCTGCGTCGGCGAGAGGCTATTCTTTGCCGGACAAAGGTGCAGTTGTGTTGGCTGTAGTGAGGCTGCAGCAGAAAGTCGTGAATTCCAGTTTCCCAGAAAAGTGAGATCAAACCAATGTTTCAAAGTCCTTATTGACGCCTGCGGTGGGGAGGGGCTGTAGGAAAAGCCAGCTCTATTCAGGCCGGCGTGGTTCGCCCATCACCTTGGTAATTAATACAAAAAGAGTTGTGTTGCCCGGGACAAAAACTTGTGCTTTTTTGCAGCTCTGATTGGAAGCAGGAGGCACAGTATTCCCCCAAACCGGTGGGCTTGGACTGGGTGAGGACCCAGCAAGGTGCCGGGTAGGGTTTGGGTAGCCGGGTGCCAGCTGGAACACGTGCTGAGCTGAGTGTCGGGATTTAGCTGGGGACCCGAACGCAGCCCCGTGCCCTCGAACGCGTGTGTGCCCGTGAGCGGCACTGGCTCAGATAAGTCAGGGAGCGTCAGTCCGCCGTGCTGCTGTCTTGCTGCTTCTCACTGCACCTGATGGCCACACTCCCCTGGAAGGATACACCGGGACAACAGTGCGCTTGTCCCATCTCCTGTCCGTCCTCCTTACCCTGGTGACAGCCCAGTACCTGACCTGAGGGCGCCAGGAGCTGGGTGGGTTGTTCAAAGGAAGCCTGGGCGTGTTTAGAGGCATTTGGAGGACAGGGGACACGGGAATGGCCTCTCGATTGCTCTTCTCCTTGGTGAAGTGTTAAACCCTTTGGGTAGCCCGCACGGCTAGCGGGGGTCAGGCTAAATTGCAATTAGCCGGGGCTGCTCTCCCCTTGTGTGCTTTTCTCCTTGCAGTTATCCCTGTGCGCCGGCAAGGCGCTTGCTGCCGTGGTGTTGGCACGGTGCGAGGCTGACGCGTCTGCTCCCATTCTTGTCACACCAACTCCACTCACACGCGCGGAAGGGCCGAGAGGGGAAGGATAACCGAGCTTGCTCTGCGTGGTAGGAGCCTTGAATTAGCTCTGCTGGCTGTGAAACCGTGTCACACTGTACTGCAGCGGCACCTCTCCTGGGCTGCTCACCCCGGCTGCTCCAGCTGCACTTGTGCCGCTTGGGTCTTTGAGCTTTTTTCACGTGCAGTACCTGGAAGGGGCAGCGAGAAACAATCCTTTTCCAGGTGTTGCAGGATCCGCTGCTCTGGTCCTGTCGAGAGACAGCAACCAAGCTTGGGATCTCCGCAGCCCGCCGTCCAAGGGGACTCCCATCCTCCAGGCAGTGGCTGGAGGGTCACCCTGGAGTGACATTTCCCATACAACCCGACGTTAAGTCATTACAGCTCATGCCCCTCAGGGACGCTGCCGGCGAGGGCTCCAGCGCCATACTGCAAATCTGAAAAGGCAAAGTCCAAGAGCAGAGTTTAGAAATAATCATTCTGGGCAGCAGAGTAGCAGACTGTCGTTTCTATGGTCTGGCCAACTGTCAAATTCTGATACATGAATGTTTATTCAGAAAAGACCCAAAACAAAGGCATAGTTGAAATGGACTAAGTTTTCCTTTAAAGGACTTTACACGGTATCTTTTTATAGTTTTGTGTTTGTTATTCTCTAGTAGAAGTCCCTAAAATAAAGCTTTTCCCTACTAAATCCAGATTTTGGTTGGTTTTTTGCCCTTAGGCAAGCTTCGGGACCTTTTGTTTTAATACAGCTGCAATTTGTGTGTTTTGTTCTATGTGTTAATAACAACGTCATTGAATCACATCTTCATTTCTACCATCCTGTCCACCAAGAACGCTTCCATAGTTCATATAGTTTTAATGGTTGCTCCAGAGGACAAACCAAAAATATACATATACATCCGACAGGAAGGGAAGAGCAGCATGCTCTTTGGTTGTGTTAGTTTATTGGAAAATCTGGACTATGCTCTTGCAGGACATCCTTTCCTGGTCTCCATGCACACACGTATCACTTGGAAAAAGGGAAACTTAAAGTGTGCAGCATACGTTTGTTTTGCAAGCTCAGTTAAGAAGATTGCAAACTTTAAACAAGGTAAATACCCATGCATATTGAACCACCTCATTTGTGGCAGCTGCCTTGGGAAAGTAGTTAACACTGCGTGTTGGAATCTGGTGCCTGGATGATAGCATCTATAGATACTTCAAAACAAGTTTGAAAAACACATTCAAAAAGTAAGCGTGTTATATTTTTCATATGGAATTTGTGATGTGATGGTAGGTGTGTTCTCTGCTCCTGTTCCTTGTAGTGGTGAGGCCGTTTGTGGTTTCATTTGTTATCCAACCCAACCCCATTGCTTATCTGGAATTGATTATGGAGCATTCAGAGAAGAGTGCTCAAATGGCAAGAGGACGAGGGCTGCTAATCTGCAGATTCTGTCGTTCTTCAATGCCGTGCACGTATAGAGCAGAAGATGTCTTCTGAAGAACGTGTGTCGCATGGACCTGTGTGTCATGATCCCCTGGTCCTGGTGTGCCCAGCTGTAGCCGAGCTCTGTGGGGACCTGGCGCAGTATCACTGTGTACAACTGCCTTATTTCCGCCGTTGTGAATCATGCCGGTTGCTTGGCTTAAGAAGGACATTGGGGGATGACTCCCCCCGTGCCACGCTCTCTGGGGAGTGTGACTGTGCTCGTGGTATGGTGGGAATGTCCTGTGGGGAACCGAAGGAGCTGGATGTGTTTAGATCGAGGGAACAGGAGGTTAAAATGAATAGTGTGAAATCCATCCAGGGGCTGTTACTTAAACTAGGAATGAAAGAGAGCAAAAGCGAAACCAGAATGTACGAAGTAAGGCTGAACCCAAGAAGCTGGAATCTCTGCCACGGCAAAGAGTTTCTGAGCATCGGTGGCCCCCAGAGGTTTGAGGGCTTTCTCAGCATCCTCAGCACTGTTTTGCTGCCGTATCCTGTGGTTCTGCTGTATCTCATCCCGTTTCCCGTCAGCTGGCCGATGCTCTTCTGCTCGAGGGAGGCCACAGGCAGGGTGCTGGGAGCCTGTAGCTGGTAGAAATTTGGACCCGTCCTTGCGCCTGGCCCTGCTCTGCTGCATAGCGTTGCACAGCCGATCGATCCTTCCTCCCCCCTCACCTCTCAAGAGAGTTGGGGCTTAAGGGAGTGCTGTTGGCTTTGCGGATGAAAACCAACACTCGAACGCAAACTCGCCTTTGTTTTTCTTCCCTAGTCATGTTACTTAAGGCTGTTGAAAACCTTGAATGTCGCAGTTCGGTGCAAGGGCCAAATCCTGCCTGGCATGTGGCCACTGAGGCGGATGCAGCTCTGTGTGGAAAGCTGGTGCTCCTACACAGTTCCAGCAGCGAACTTCAGTGTAGGGGCCATCCATCGCCTCTGCCTGCTGGGAGGGCTGGTGACCTTGATCCCTCGCAGCTTTGCTTCGGAGGGTATCTCTATCTTCCGGCCGTTTCACGTAGCAGCGGGAAATAGGAAACAAACGAATCCATATGTTTGACCTTCAGTGTGACTGAGAGCAAACAAGCGGGTGCATATGTTGTACGGCTGAGGGGTCTCTGCCGCGGCTGAGCGGGGCTCGGTGGGTTGTCCTTGGGGACCCCGTGCTTGGTGTAACTCCACGTGTGCAGGCACTTCATCCCAGCGGCGATGGCTGTGTGCTCAGGCAGCACTGTGCCCTGGCGAGCCGTACAACAGCGGGGCGGGAAGAGCTGTCGCTCGCTGGGGTTTCAGGGAGGTACAGTCAAAGGGATGAATCAGAGCGAGGGGAGGTGGCTGCTCTGTAGTCCCGGGTGTGTGGGCAGATCAGCTTGGGTTATTTGCCGTGGCGGTGAGGATATGCCTGTCCTTGTGCCACCCGCATCCCCGTCACCCAGCTGCTCCCTGCAGCTCTGACTTGTTGCTTCTGCCTCTCTCCTCTGCTAGACCAGAGGAGCCACAGCAGCATCCCCGATGCCCTGCAGTTACTGCTGGGATCGCTTCCCCGTGCCTTCCCCAGTGCCGTCTGAACCGGCATGACCCTTCTCCTGGCTCTCCCTGTCCACAGAGCAGGAGCGAGGGGGTGACGAGGTGTCCAGGGACTGAGCTGGCTGTCCCTCTCCCACTCTGAGTTTTGGCGTCCCATGGTGCAAGAGCCCTGCGCTCCCTTTCCCAGCCCCGCACGCCTGTGGCGGCGAAGGCTGATGGAGAGGGGCCAAGCACAGCAGCTCGCCGCCAAGAACTTTCTTTGTTTCCAGCCACCTCCCTCCTTTTTTTTCTTTTCCTCTTACAATTTCCCACTCCCTTTTCTATATTAAACCCCGCTCTGGTTTGGCTCCATCCCTCAGCTGCTTTGGTTTCTCTGCCCCTTTGAATTTCTCGGTGCTCCTTTCCCGCGGTCCCAGCCGAAGCCAGGGTGCAGGGCTCTCACGCATCTTCCCCCTGTTTCGGGGTGTGGGGGAGTGCGGGTGGAATAGAGAGACTGATGCTTTTTCCCTTCTACTGGCGAAAGATGCTTTAAATATGCGGAGTTTTCCACAGAGAGGTTTATTGTACATAGTCTCCCTGGACCCGAGACCACACAGGCTCAAGCCCATTGGAAACAGCTCTGCAGACAGCTCTGCCTCTGCTGGAGGCTGTTATGTCTGGCTTTGCCGTAGGAGCTCTGAGTGGCCGGGGACCTACGCCGATGCCCGTCGGTGGCGGGTGGGCAGCACTCTGTGTCCATCCAGCCCCGTGGAGGTGTCTTTCCAAGCGACCGTGGCATTGCTTTCCGCCCTTCTCTGTCGTTCACGTGCCTCTGGTGTGGCTGGCGTGGAAACGGGGGGGTCTGGGCGTGCGGGAACTCTGGGCACAGGGATGCTTTGGGGCCTGGGAAGCGTGGGGATTGCTGCAGAGCCACCCGGGGAGGGCTGTGCCGTGCCCCAGAGGGCTGCTGGTGGGTTGTTGGCTGTGTCAGTGTGGGTGTGCTGCTCCGGAGCCCCAGCTGGGGTAGCTGGATGGTGCTGAGCTCGGGGTGGACTTGCTGCCTCGTTCAGTCGTGTGCTGGGTGCCAGGCAGAGAGCTTGCAGGACAGCCCTCTCCCCAAAGCCTTACTTGTGGGCTTTATGTGTGCCCCCACAGCCAGGATACTGTGCCAGTCTCCTTGGAAAACTTGGGAAAACTCCTCCTGTGGGGGCAGAGAGGCCAAAGCTGTAGCTCTAGGTTTTCCTCCAACTTCGGTTTGCCTTTTTTCTGCTCAAATTTAAGCAGCGCAGGCTGCTCCCCAGGTTGTGTTTTGTGCATGTGCGTAGTGTGTTTATGCAAGGCGTCCAGAAGTGATTCTTGTAGGAGGTCCCACGGACTCATGTTTCAAGAACGGGAAACTGTTTCTGTTAGGGTTTTTTTTTTTTTGGTATCTTCTTAATTCCACTGCCTCAAGTCAGCCGATTGAACCATCTCCTTTCTCCAGCCACGTTGTTGTGTGGGACAACATGCCTCTTGGGGAAGGTGCCAGACTGAGGGCTCCAGGGTCCTCCGTCCCTTTGAGCGGTGGAAGTCACCAGGAGCCATTGCTATCTGTAGCACCGAGGCTTTTTATCAGTCCCTGGAAAAATACTTCTAGGGTCTGACAGCTTCCAGGGCTTAAGCTTGCTACTTCGTTTCTTCAAGAGGAGGAAAAAAAAAAACCAAAAACTCTCTGGCTGCCCTTTCAGATAGAGATAATTTGCGCTGGCTTCTCGTCCCCTCTGTGCTTGCGCTCTAGTCCCTGTGACTCCGGCCGCTGTGGCTGCGGGTCTGAGCTGGCTCCTTCAGCCTCCCCCCCCCGGCTCTTCTGGTGATGCCTGACGTGGGAGCTTGCGCCCTGCCTGGGGTGATGTCCTGCCCGGGAGGGATGTCCTCAATCTCCCTCGGGCATCCACCGGCTGCGGGTTGCCTGTGTGTTTCCCCCGGGGCCGCAGAGCCCTCGCTGCCGTGCGAGTTGAGTGGCAGCTCTCGTTGACAGCTCTGTTACGGTTGGCCAGGTGCCATTTGCATTTCTTTTAGCAACCCGTCATTTTTTGACAGTTCCCTTACGAAGGTTTTCAGTCCCACTTTCCACCGGGCCCGTTCTCCCTCGGAGCTGCTTCTCCAGAGCCGCTGGGGAGGGGAGAGCGGTGGCAGGCACGGGGTTACAGCGGGGGGACACGGAGCTTGCAGTGCCCAGCCGGGCGGGCTGCAAGACCCCTGCCGCCTTTTTGCCATCTTTGCATTTCTGTTTAGGGCACTCGGTTTCTAACGCGACTAAGGAGAATCCTGGGTGATGGAGGTCCTGATGGTAAACTTCTCAATCGGTAGTTTTTAAGTAGTTGGTACACGGCCAATTACTTGTAATGGAGTTTGAGGAACCCAGGGAGTTTGGGAGCCAAATCCCCGCGGTGTCTGTCGGAGTTCAGCCTTTTGCATCTGCAGGATTCCATTTTCTGTGAAGGATCTGATCCACTTCTACCCTCCAAGGGATAGGAGCACGGGGAGCATTTGGCATTAATGTGAAGTGCTCCTCTCCCCCGGCATTAACCAACATCCACCTGCACCTCCAAAACTGTCCCAGGGTCTCTGCAGCCCACGTGAAAAGCCCCCTGGGAGCGGAGGGCAGGTCTTGTTGCCTTGCTTTGGTCTTCACTGCAGCTCGGACAAGGTTGTCCCGCTGGGAACTCCTCCTGCTCCGTATCTCAGCTTGCTGCAGCGTGGGCCTGCGGTTTCCCGGCGCGGGGGCAGGGAGAGGAGTGATGGGGGGCTGAGGGTGCGCGCGTGGGGCTTTCTTAATCCCGAAAGCAGGCTTTTGGGTGTATTTGAGTGACCCTGAAAGCTCTGTACCCCTCCTCTGTGACTTGCTCTAGTAGGACAAAAGCCGTGAGCTGCGTCTGAAGGATTTCAGAAGCACGGGCGTGAATTTCAGCTATGCTCCCCTGACCCGTGGCTGAAATGAAGCTACAGGAGGTTGAGCCCCAGTGGTTTCTGCCTGTTCCAAAGCTCTGCCTGGCACGTTGCCTTCAGGCATCAGACCTAGCTGTGGGGTTTGACCTGACACGTGTGCAGCAACGTAGGCTGGAGCCAACGTAGGCTGGAGCGGAGCAGGGGATGGAGGTTCTCAGGCTGGGAGCGGGGCAGGGTAAGGCATCCTTTCCGGAGGGAGGGAGGCCACCGGTTCCCGGGTTTCACCGAGTCAGCTAGTTCCCTTCACGGTGCAGACCCCACTGCTGGCCCGGGAAGGGCTGTAAATATTTAGATAGCTCTGCCTGTTGGTTTTGGCCACGGGCCCAGCCCATGTGATGGGGTTGCAGAGCCCCCCTCCTGGATCTGGCCGCCCGCCGCCTCCCTGCCATCTGCTCGGCTCTCCCCACCCATCGAGGAAACGGCGGAGCGGGATCTGAGCGGTGGCGGTGGCCCCCCCCATTCCCAGTGGTGCTCCCTGTGGGTGCACATCCCCGAGGCAGCACCAGCTGCAGCCCCGGGAGATCCCCTCGCTCTTTCCATGGAAAGGGTCTGCTTGTGGTTTCTCTGTGTTATTTCTTTGAAGGACCGTAGAAATCGGAGCTGGAGAAGACCCATGAAATAACTGTTTCCACATGCCCTCACCCACACAGCTGGGCTGGGGAAAAGGCTGTCCTCGGAGCAGCCTCTGCAGGACCGAGGGTTGCGGGAGCGGGTGATGGAGTGGCTCCTACCAGGACAAAATTGGGTTTGTTCGGGCTGCTGCTTTGTGGTGGGTGCTCCTGACAGGTCATGGTTGCAATGCCAGGCCGGGAGGGGAAACTTCAGACCAAGTGCAATGTTTTCAAAACTGTCTTCACGATGGAAAGTGTCTTCCAAAAGCACCTGAGAAAGGGGTGTGTGGGTGCTTGTGCATCATTGTCTCTGGTCCCTGTGAAAACCATCACTGGGTGGCCAACTGCACCATTCTTCCCTTTCAAATTCCGCACTTTTGTTGTCAGTTGAGGAGAGCACCTAAGTTATGCTTTCTGGTGTCCTTTTTGTCTCAAGGACAACAGGGACTGGATTAGGTATTGGCAGAGACCACGATCTGTGATGGTTTTGGCCAACAGAATACCTCAGAGAGATGAAGCCGTCAGCGAAGGACGAGGGATATTCACAAGGAGAAAGGAAGCCAGCTTTGCCGAGACAGTGTTTTTATAGATACTGAGGAGCTGTGGGCTTCCCCCTCTTTCCTGCTTTCTACAAGTGGGTGAGGAGATACCCCCAGAGACCTTTCTGCTGTTCAAATGGGATGTGCAAGAAACCGTTATCCAGACTCCTGTGAGATCTGCATTTCAGCAAAATAAGACTGAGCTCGTCGGTTGGGAGAAATGCTCCTTCCCTCAGTTGCAAAGGGGTATAATAAAGTGTGGTGTGCCCTCAAATCTCATGGCTTTATTACCCTTAAGAGCTTTGAATTCATTTTGGCTTGAGCAAATCCACATCCTGATTAAAATCCCAGTCTAATAAGCTGTTGACTCCAAATAAAGGCAGGATAGGAATAAACAGTGAAGAAAAGTTGGCTCTTTCTCCTGCCCCAGTGGAAGGCTTTCTCCAGGCAGGAAGCCAGCAGTGATATAACCCCGTAAAGTGCTGTAGACTGGTAAGAAAGCTGGGATATCAGCTGAGCTTCCAACCAAAATGAGCTCATGCTGGCCTGCCGGCAAGTCCTGGGGTGAGGGTAAAGGCAGCTTGGATGCTTTCTTAGTATCAACTTAACGCTTAGTTTGCTGATGGTAAGGTGGTGACTGTATGGATGCTCTCAGATATTTCTGAGGCCATGTCATGCGACTTAACCTGTTTTCATTGCAAACTATGGTCAGCCAAGTTGTCCATGACCTGTTGAGGTGTAGGAGCATGTGCCCTAACAGGTAATGTGCCTGACCCAATGTAGAGTGCTCGTCAAGCCATGTTTGGTGGTCAACACAATGTCTGGGCCCCTCTTGGGGCGAATCATGGTCCATCCAGGTCTCCACAGATGCTGTCTTGCAGGAGCCCTCTGTCTTCCTTGTGTTAATATGCAGAAAACACAGGTCCTTCAGCTGAAAAAGAATTTGTGAAGGAAAGGAGAGGATTGTGGTTAGCTGAATGAGGCCTGTGAGGCGATGCGGAGCAATTCGGATTTTGTCTGGGAGAGGGTGGCGGTGCCTGTGACACCCAGCCAGCTCACTGCAAGTCAGCAAAGCAGTCGCAGCTGTGTTTGGGCTGATCAGCTGGTTTGAGAAAACGTGAATTGCTGGGTTGAAAGTACGGAAGTTCGTTTTTTTAGCAGTAAGAACTTGCTTCATCGTGCTGCCTCTTTTTCCATCTTAATTTGGAAGTGATTCCACTGAGATGTCTTTGTGGTTCTTTAGGAGTCTCCTCACCTTGGTAGGTCATGCTACATCAGCCCTCTGAGCAGCAAAGTGACCTTCTGATTAGATTTTTAGTACAGCATTCAAGTAAGTTTGATGAGCTCAAATAATTTAGCATTGTGCTATCCATTTGAGTCTCCTGGTGTTTGAGTTTTGATACTGGGCTGGGATGTTGGTCACATTCCAGTATCTGGAAAAATGTGCGTCTCTGTGGGAAACCTTGTGAAACTTAAGGGATTCTGTTTTAAATATCAAAACATCAGCATCCTAAGAGCCTTCATGCTTCATTATGTTAACTGGAGTTCTAGCAGGTCCATTCACCTGAGCTTCTGGATGATTGTTCCTGCTTCAGTGAATCGATACTTGAATTTGTGGTGGAAATATGCAGTACATACGAGTTAGAAGAAAAATGAACATGCCCTCATTTTTCTTCGCCAATCTGTTATCAGTTAGCGAAGGCTGAGGTTTGCATCACTTGAATGTTACGCTGGCATCTCATCAAGGGTCATCTTTGGTTTCTGCGAGCAACGGGCGAGGACATTAGATAAGTAATTGCCAAATTCTGTTATTTACTTGTTGTCATCCATAGGAGAATAAAAAAACTGGGTTGGGTTGTTGTTTTTGCATTCATCACCAGTAAATGCCTGGTCATGCGGTCTGTGAATAACCTGCAGTTACTAGGGTTGATTGTGTAGCATTTTAAGGAACAGGAAGGTAATGTGCACCCCAGCAAGCTTAAGTAAACAAAACCTCGTCATTAGTTACTGAAGAGCAGACGGAGTTTTGAACCTTGTGGGTTTGAGTTCTTGCAAAACCCATCCCCGGGACCCAGGCTGGCGGTGCTGCGTGGTGCGGCTCACTGTGGGCTGCAGTTTTGGCATCTCTACACCAAACTTGATGCTGCAGCCATCAGTGGGGTGGCCGAGGCATGGTTATTAACTCGTAATGTGTCTGGAGAGACTTTAACTGTGTTTTTACATAGAAGCGCCCTCTCACATTTGATGTATGCCCCTGTGTAGGGATAGGGAGCTGTCTTAGTTCACAACTCTCCATAAGCATTTAGTAGGCAATTATGTTGCAGCAATGAAGCTTAATAATTTAATCTTGCGTATTATCTGGTATTGCTGAAATGACTTTAAGTGCTCCCGTGAACTCCCCTGGTTGATGCCCAGCCATGGGCGCTGCTTTAGCAGCATTTGGGTTGTGCGGGTTGTTTGGTTGCTCCTCTCTGATTTCTTCCTCTGTTCCCTGCAGGTGTACATTATCAAAGTCACCTGGTCCAATGGGTCCACAGAAGTCATATACCGACGGTACAGCAAGTTCTTTGACCTACAGGTAAGCATTTTGCCAGTTCTTGGGGTTTTGACGTTGGAGGATCGAAAGCTGTGGTCAGCTGAGAAGCGCGGTTTCTGCCTTACGCTAAGCATGCCTTCTGTGATCTACCAGAAAATGTTTTGAGCTGAGGAAACTTAAGCGCAATCGTGGACAGCCTTGAAAAAAGCAAGAACAGGTCAACTTCACAAGCTGGACCCGGGGTTAGAGCTTTGCTGTCACTCCCTGGACCAGATGCACACAGGGCTGCGTAGGTGTGTTTGAATTCCTCCAGCAGAAACCTGTGCAAGCGGTGGGGGTTTTATTGGGGTGTTTTGTTTGCTTTGGCGGCGGGGGGGGAATTTTGTTAAAGTTTGGCCCAAATTCCATTCCTGCGGAGCTAATACCACGCCTTTCCCAGCTGCTATCCCAGCAAAACAGGACTGCTGCTGGAAAGCGCCCATTCCCTGGGTCCGTGTCCTGCTGGCTGCGTTCCGGGGAGCAGGCACTGGGGAAATGCCCGGTGCGGTGCGGAGCAGTGCCAGCCTGGAGGGCAGCTGTCAGCAGCTGCTTTAGCAATCACCTCCTGGTGCAGGGGGCAGCCGGGAAAAAAATGGAGCCGGGAGAGAGGGAGGAGGCTGGAAAGGCAATTGGGACAGGCTGGGTTACAGAAAACCGACGCTGGTGTTCTGGGCGAGCAGGCAAAGGGTGTTTTCCACCCCCTCCTTGGTGGAGATGAGCCAAGGGGTCTGGCTGAGCTTTATGAGCCAAAACACAAACTGAGCTGCTGGAACAGGCTCTGTGCAGATGAGAAAGGAAAATGCATGAAGTGATCTATGGACCAGCAGCAGCTGCCAGAAAAGTCACTGGCACGTCCGTCCTGGCCTGTGCATGGGACTGGGAGAGGAGCTGGGCACCGTCTGCCTCCAGCGACCCGCTCACGTGAAGGTGAGCGTCGCTATATGCTTTATTTGAAAGGGTGCTGTGGTTGCCCGGGAATGAGGATGCCTTTCCTGAAATCGCTGCATCCAGACACACTGCTAAAATTACAGTGCATCTGGGCCTGCCTCGTGAAGCAAACCCAGTGGGAACCCAGATGGCTTTCCCAGGATCAGCTGGCTTCGGGTCAGCCTGTGAAGCCTGGGATTGTTAGAGACCGCTGCTCACGTCGGTGGTGCCCTGTCCCTTGCCCGACAAGGCACCTTCTGCAGAGCCATGGAGGTGGCCATGAGGGTGACCACATTGAGTAAGCCCCCGGCCAGCCAGCGAGAGCCTGGCTTCGGCGAGACCCTGGGTGTCCTTACGCTGCCCCACGCTGCGGTCCTGCAGCATCCTGCCAGGCAAGGTAAGGTAGGGTGGCACGGGCGGCTGCTGGTGCCGGCAGGGGTTAAGCTGTGTGCAGCTGCTTGTGTAACCAAGGAAATATTAAAGTAAATAAACAGGGAACAGCTGTTGGGCAGCAGCCAGGGCTGGAAGGAAATGGAGCTCAGCGCTTCCTTCTCCGCAGCATCTCCTCTTCGCTGGTGCTCCAAGGTGGTGGCCAAGCTCACGCCATCATTTGCTGCAAGGAGGGCACAGTCTTTTGGGGTTTATCTGTGATAAACCGGTGCCTCCAGCTGTGCTGTTTCCCTGGGCTGCCTTGCACCTCATGGGGAAGGACATGTAGGGAAATGGTGACTGTCCTTCCTCTCTTCCTCCCCTTCCATCTTGGCTGGAGCTGTGCACATTCCTAGATGGAAAGCATCCTCACTGGAGGCTGCCTGGAGCCAAGACTCAAACTGGCTCTGCAAAACACCCTGGAGCACCTTTAGAGGCAGAGGTGCTTTATGTATATATATATCATGGTGCAGATGGGAAAGTTTAAAGCAAACATCTCCCCCTTTCCCTNATATTGTTTTTCCTTAAAAAAAAAAAAAAAGAAAAAAGAAAAAAATAGTAACCACTCCTTTTTGGCTCTGTTGAAAGAATGAATGAAATTGTGGTTTTTCCCTTCCTTCCCCCTTATCGCACATGCTTCCTGGTGTCCTTATTTTAAACTTGTGGTGCAGTACAGTGGAAATTGGATTGAAAGGCGAGGAGTGAAACAGATCCGCTTAGCACAGTGGAAAAAAATGCTCTAGGTAGGCTTGGTAGCACTTACTGTTGCCATTGCTGGAGGCCTTTATTATATGACTGTTGGATGATTCTATGCCAATTTTAGCTCTTTAGGCAGAAATTTTCCATGCTGGAAATTATTCATGCCTCCGGTTATTAAAAAAAAACCCCAAACCCCCACAAAATAACTGATCGGCTAAAATTGTTCGGCTGCTTCTGAAAACATAGTAAGAGGGAAAAGTATTTTTCCCGGGTCCAGTAATGATGATCTTTTCGATGCCTTGGAGGAAGAACTGGAAATTTGAGTCGCAGGTGATCCCTGTGTCAAGAATCTGTCTTTCATGTTATCCAGTGAAAATCCTTCCAAATTTATTCATACTTAAGGCCTTGAGCAATCACAGCACATGCATGTTTGGGTAGAGATATTTGTTAATTTAATATCTGTGTTCCCGGTGATTCTGGCTGCACTTTCCATGCTCCTGCCAGAAGCTGAGCAGGGTTTTGGTTTTTTTTTTTCAATAGCAGCTCTGGCCGCATTCGGGTGAAGGTTGGTGCACTCTCTTTTGCTGTCAGTGACCCTCCTGCTAAGCCCAGGCAGGAGGACAAGGAAGCCATTTGGTTCCAAGTAGGAGAGAGGAGAAGAACTTCTTGGAGAAGCAGTGCGAGCTGGTGAGGACCAGGGTGGGGGCTGATGTGATGCTGCAGTTCAGAGCAGCCCAGGCACGGTTGTTGGGGATTTTCTCCTGATACTCCCTCTGGGGCCACAGCTGAATCACTTGTCACCTTCCGTTGTGGCCAAACAATTATTTTAGGAGTATGGCCAAGTAAAACACATGCACACTTACTACTGACAGCCTTGCTGGCTAGCCTGCTCCCACTGCAACCGGAGGGCAAAGTGTCCTTCCCTCCCCAGCCAGGCAGGAATGACACTCAAAACACAAACCACCAGCTCAGCCGATGCAGGGGTGAAGCCTGGAGTTTGCCCAGTGCCGGTCTCTGCCTCTGTCTGGATGCAGAAACGTGAGACCAGCTGCGTGCCCTTACTGGAATGGGGAATGTCANCCTCCGTCTGGATGCAGAAACGCGAGACCAGCTGCGTGCCCTTACTGGAATAGGGAATGTCGAAAGCCATCTTGCTGGTCGCAGTAATGCCGTAGGCTGTGCTGTTGTCAGCTGGGAGCGTTCAAGGTTTTGTCGGAATACTGTGAACTTCCAGAGCTTTTCCCTTTGGCTGTCATTGATACCTGAGACTGGCCCTCTTCTGCAAAAGTCCTGGTTTACAGCTCATCGCTGCAGCAGCCTTTCCAAGCACTGCCCCGCTTTTCTCTTCCGAGCGTGGCAAGACCTTCTCTTTCCACCTAATTACCCATTTTCATTCCTTAGACCACACCATGGGCCATCCGCTGGTCATGCAGGAGATCGTCACCTCCTCTCTAAGGGCTGGTGACCGACACTCGTCCTACAATTCAGCTTGTGTGTCCCAGCACGAGGCACCGGCCTCTTCCTCCTGGTTCCGGTCCAGCTTTTTGAGCAGGTGAAGCGGTGGCCCTCGTCCCTTGGGAAGCGTGCGGGTGATACCCTTTGCTGCTCTGGGGTCATCACAGGAAGGCTTGGCGTACCGTGCCAGGCGGTGCAAGTGGGAAGGGAAGGCTTAAACCAAGGAATACCTCTGCCTCCTACACACTGCTCATTGCAGGAGGAAAGCTTCGGGGACCTGGGCAGCGCTCAGGAGTGGTTTTGCTGTGTAGATCCTCTGTGCTCAGGTTCCTGCCCCTCTCTTCCTTGCTTTCTCCATAAATGTTTCCCATCACACAGCAATTTACATAAGAGCAACTTTTTAGTGATTAAAAAACAAACCCTAGATGAAATGGTAATTCTAAAGTTTGAAACCTTGGGTAACTGCACGATTTGTAGTAAATTTGTAACTACAAATACTAAACTCGGTTCTGCATGAATCTCTTGGCTGGAGGAATAATTTCCTTCGAACAGGATTGAGGCTCTTTCGTAACAATCAGTGTGCCAGATGTGAGCTATTGGGAGCAGATGGATGCTGTTCCTAAGAAATAAAGGCAATAAGATTGATGCTTGCAAGGATGCCAGTTGTGTTCTGCACACTAATTGGGGCTGGCAGGTACACTGGAAACGTTGGCTGGCATGGAAGTTGGTAATCAGATATGTGAGCGGCTGTGTCCGGTGGACAGAGATAGAGGATCAGGGTCTTGCATGCCCGAGAGATGCTTCCAGCCCTGCCAGCGGGGGAAGAGCCGTGCAGTGACTGCAGGGCTCCGTTGGATCACATTGGATGCATCACTCAGGAGGAGGTTAATACGTCTTTTGGAAGGATCCTCTTGAAACCATTGGCTGTAAGGAGCGACACTGTTCGTTAGAGAACAGATACTGGCTTGTATTTTGTGTTTTTTATGGAAACCCCAAAAAAGAAACATTTTTTCCCCACTCTGTAATTATGAGCTCATCAGCCACGATGGTAGTCATTTCAAGTCTTCATGTGACCAAGAGCCACTGTTGTCTTGCTACACTCCTGAAACATCCTTACGCCCAAACCTGACCCTTTTACACCTTTCCCGCTATTACCAGACCCTCGTGCTTTCCTTGGGCAGGAGCCCAGCGCCATGTCCTCGGCTTCCTCTGCCTTTCTGCTGCAGCCACCCTCTCCTCGACTAGGAGTCTTTGCCTGGCTCTTTTTGGTCCTGTCTCACTTTGCATCCTGGACAGTAAAGCTCACGAGCTGCTTGGGAGCTGTGATGGAGCCGGGTCTCAAACCTCCTCCTTGGAGCAGCAGGCTTTGCCGTTCTTGCTGTGTCCTGCCTTCTCACCACCAAAGCTGTAGCTTCTCCTCTGGCAGGCAGCCACAAGCCCTTAAAAGTCAAATTGCCATTCAGGGTTGCCCTCCCTGGGGACAGCTTACCCCAGGGCTTCTCCCCTTGCTGTCAGAACCCTTTCCTTCAGTCCTTGTCCCGGCTGAAGGCTGTAGGAGGAGAGGGTGATGCTGTGTGGCTGCTCCTCTGTATGGAGGTTTAGTTTTGAGCCAAGGGATGGAGATGTGCCGTAGGCTGGAGTAAGCGTGCTTGCTGCACGGTTCAGAGACAGAAAATTTGAGGATTTTAAGCAACCTTAGAAATGGCTCTGGCTCGCTTACCCACTCCTTTCTGCATGCGCATCGAGTGTGTTTCCCAGTCCTCCCGTTTGTCCATATGTTTAACAAATCCTTCAGGTTCTTAGCTGGAAACTTTCAGCTTTGACCCACCTGGAGCGATGTCATCTTGGAGAGAGTCCTGCAACCCTCAGGCCAACAGCTTTGTGTGTAACACACACCAAAAANAAACACAAAAAAAAAAAAAAAAAAGAGGCTATTGAAGTGGTGCCTACTTTTATGAGAAAATTGGCAAAAGGCAGTGGTCTGTGCATGTCGTCTCGACGTGGAAGACAGATTAGTCCTTCTGGAGGGGATTTTTCACTTGCTGTGCACGTGCGGCCGTGAGGCAAAGATGGGGGGGGAGGGCGGAAAGTCAGTATGTTAGTAATTTTTTATCTTATCTTAGTAGTTTTTAATAAAACACTACATTGAAACAGGCTCAGAAGACACTAGCTGGCACACAGAGGAGAATTGTTCTTGTCAGCCTGTTTCAGGCCGTTGGACTCTTGAAAAATTAAAATGAGGCTTGTGTGTTGCTTCCAGTACTGCGAGTCCTGTGCTCGCCTTCCTCCACCTGCACTCCTCCTCTTCTTCCTCCTCCTCCTCCGCTCTTTGAGCTGGGCTCCTGGCAGGGCGTGCGGCTCACAAAGGTGAAGTATGTGTTATCTTAATTCTCCAGATGGGGAAAGCAAGGGGCAGGCGTGTCGAATAATATGTCCCAAACAGCACCAGGCTCCTTCAGGTGGGAACACAAGGCAAGGCACCGCTTGGATTTCACCCCTCTGCTGGTCCTGGCGGCCTCTTTGATGAAAAAGCCCCAAGGCAGCTCAGCCTCGCTGCGGCTGTGGGAGATGGATGTCTTTTTGTGTGCAGATATTGTAAACAGAGCTCTTTCGATAGCTATTTCGTAACAGGAATCTTATTTCAACACTTTGGGGATTTCTTTTTTCTCCAGGGTTTGTGGAGTTCAGCAAAATTCTGCACAGTTGCGTGTGCAGTGTACTTCGTGGTTTCACCCTGCCACAAAAATAAATCACCAGGATCTCGCTCTTAGACAGCTGGATCATGAAAGACAGGCCCTTGCGTGACCAAGGACAAGAAAAAACCCACAGCTTCCTACGGTGACGTTCCTGCTCAAAGCACCAGTGATGCTTTTTTCCTCTGTGCCCAGACTGCACTGAGAGCCGTGAGCTTAAGCGCAGTATGCAGAAGTATAGAAAAGGTGAATTGCCGTAATCTAACTCAAGAGAAGAAACACTTTCTGTTAAGTAAGGACTACCTCTCCGGTATTTTTCCAGCAGTGCATCAAAGATCTTCATCATTCTCCTCTCTCCCTCCACAGAGAACACATACAGTCCAATGCACTTCAGCCTAGTTAAAAGTTGGCTCCCTATTTTTTTCCTCTCTCCAAATGTCTCCCATTTATAGCTTTCCAGCATTTGGCAGCCAGGAGCCGGCGCATTCCCGTGCGCGCTAGCGCCAAGGCAGGTCAGTGGAGTTATAATTGGCTCTAGCTGGCACCCTGACGAGCCGCTGCGTTCTGTGCCTGGCAGCCGAGCGGGGCTGCGAGCTGCTGAAAGCCGTGCCTGCCTCTGGGAAACGGCAGCCCGTCCTCTCCCAGAGCCCGTGTTGGATGAAAGTTCCCAGGGCCAGCGCACACCTGGGCGAGCGCGGCGGCACCGGGCAGCGCGTGTCTGCAGCAGAAACAATTTTCAAGTCTCATAGCTAAAGCCTTTATCAAGCAGCTGCTGGGAACAGCACTCAATGATTTTTGGTTTATTCCGAGCTGATGGCCAGCGCTTGCCCTTTCCTTTTGCTCCGAGCGTGCAGCTCCGCCGGCTGTGTCTGCACCCTCGCCAAGTTTCCGCAATCCTCGCCCTTGCCTCCGGTGCAGTTTTGCTTCTTGCTGGTTTGCTGTGAGCCCCGAGGACTCGCGCTCACCTCCTGGCTCTCATCTCTGCCTGCGCACATCAGGTGGTCCCTTCTTGTTCCCAGGCTCATCGCCTGGCGCTGCCGTGGTGGCTCTGTGGCGAAGGTGGCTCCAGCTCCTGAGCCCACACTCCGCTCATCCATCCGTGTTGGCACCCCCCGCTCTCCTTCCCTCTGGAAACCTGGCAGAGCAGCCGGAGGAGTCAGCGTTCGCAGCCTTTGCTTCCCAGCCCTGGGGGAAGTATCTCCCACACAAAGCATCCTGGGTGGGCGCCATCCCGGGGGGAGCCTGTGCTGAGCAGAACCCCTGGAGGAGGGAGGCAGAAAGGTGGGGCGGTTCAAACAGTTTCAACTCCTCAGGGATGGAGCTACGTTCTCCTGCTGACAATCCAGTGTGGTTTTATTTGGTGAGGCTTTTGGTAATGCGGTGTTTAAAAGTTGTCCTGTGACTCAAGGCGAGGGGTTTCACCCCTCTCCCTGGCTCAGGGGTGAGCTGATGCCCTTCCACTCCCCAGCTACTTAATGGAAAAGCCCTGGAAATTCAGCTGCCCCGTTGCTGGGAGGGCTGAGCAGGATCCCCAGGAGGGCAGGAGCTCGCTGGCAGCCCCTCTCCTGCCCACTGCCTGTGGGGTGGGTCCCTGGGGAGGTGCCCAAGGACCTACTGGACATCCCTCCTTGGAGCTGGTTGTGGCTGGGGGTTTTGATGAGGTTTGTGTGGGTCTGGGCTGCCACAGGCCCTAGCGCCTCAGCTGTGCTCTTAATTAATCAAATTCAGCTCGGTTTTCTGGTAGAAAGACCTGCAATTTATATTATATGGCAGCAACCGTGTGTCTGAAGCGAGCCGGTTTCAAGCTGACTGATGCTGCTTGAGGAGGAGCTGGAGATGAGGATGAGCGGTAAATCAGTGCAAAGGAGTCTGTATCTCAGAGTGCTGGATTTTCAGTAAAATGTCCAGGACCCATTTACATCACTAAATCTGTATGATATAGTACTGACCGTAGGATGTACCACACACATATCGTGGGCACCCAAGAAGTGGAAGCATCTGTGCGGTGTTATGGTGAGTGGGAGATGGAAGTAAGAGCTGGGAGAGACAGAAGGCGATGGTGATTCTGGGCTTGTCCTGCCCTTGCAGAGGGAGGTGATAAAGCTGAAGGGACAATGTGTTTTTCTGCAGTCTTGATTTCACTTCTTTTCTGTCCTTTTATTCAATTACATCAGGCTGTCGCAGGTCTACCTCGGTGCTGTAACTCACCGCTCCCACGCTGGCTGTGGAAAGCGCTTTTGGTGAAGGACATCTCACAGTCCCCTTGCAAAGCGAGGTGTGGACCTCTGCGATGATCTCCCTGGGCTCCCGGTGGGCCTGGGGTCAAGTGAAGAATCTAACTGCCTGCTCTCCCTTCCCAGCGCTCTGCTCCATCTGAGAAGCGATGCTCCTTTCCTCTTACTTTCCTTGCATGTTTTTTCCCCTTCTCCTATATGCTTTCTGCCCTGAGGCTTGCCTGGCTCCTCATTCCTATTGCTGGTTTCCAGCAAAGACTTTTCCTAGGTATGTGGCAGACGTCCTGCTGGAGGGACGAGGAAGGCGGGTCTGTGCCAGCTGCAGCAGGGCTGCTCCGTTGGCTGGACGAGGGGAGACCTTGTGGGGAGAGAAGGATGGGTGTGCAGGATCTGCCCTTCCTCTGTGATTCATGCCTTCCAGCCAGCCGGCAGCAGGGAGGGGGAACCTCGTTAACCAGAAAATGGAGGGGGGAAACCATGACGTGGTGCCGGTGGGTGGATGCTGTAGGGCTCTGGTCCCCTCCGTGGTGCTGTGGTGACTCCGTGGTTTTTCTGCCAGCGGCTGAGGCTTTGCTTCTCCATCGCCGCAGGGGTGTTGCAGCGCCGCTGGATGCACGGCACCCCTTCCGCTCATCTTCCTGTCACCTCGTGGCTCCCACACATTCCTGGGCTGTGGGCTGCTGCTGTATCCCTCATTTTTTGGTAACTTTTATATTCTGGTGTTACCTAGGATTGCAATGTGAGTGAAAAATGGTCTCCCTTGCAATCTGGTGGCATGAGGAGAGCCAGTGTTTTCCCTGTCTTAATCCCACCTCCCTGAGCCTTTCTGCCTTACTGGTACCATATCTTGAGGCTGCTGCAATGGGGGTGAGTCACTGAGCAGTGAATTATAAATGATGTTTACGGTTGTCTTTACCTGGCAGCATAGAAATTAGATCTTGGAGATTAGGTTTGGGAGGTGTAATTAAGGTTGGCGGATTTATTGCTTTAATACTGCCTTTGATAGAATATTTAGGGTTTGGGCAAGAAAAAGCTTTCATTAGAATGTCGTTTTTCAGTGCTGATACCACATTAAATTAGCCAAACCAGGTATATTCTAATATGCAAAGTGTTGTTGTGCACCTGACAGAGAATTCCTCGTGCTCCCGTTTTCCTCTGCAAGCTCAGCTTGTGCATCATTTACCATCAGCCATGGTCTGGTACTTAACATTTTTGGAGAGGAAGAAGATATTTTCTCATAGCAGACTTTGAGAAATGCCTTCCTCAGTGAGCGGTTTTGGGACCCCTCCGGGGCTGATCCCCCCTCCCTATGGGCTTGGAGTGGTTCTGGGAGGGCCAGGAATGAGGAGAGGAGGAGGGCAGAGGTGAGACCTCTCCTTGTCTTGTGCTGCAGGTGAAAGTTCAGTTGGTTCAACCGTATTGTGCAACTTCACTCCGGGGTGGGTGGACAGCCTGCCCCCGGCACCGCAGGGCTGGCGGTGGGGGCTGGCCGAGGTGTTCGGCCTTGCACAGTGCAGCTGCTGGAGTTTTTTGGGGGTTTTGTGGGGTTTTTTTTAGTAAGTTGTAGGTCTTCCTCCGTATCTGTAGAGCTGCTGCTAGCAGCGGGCATTGCCCCTCTCCAGCCCTGGGAAGCACTGGGGTGTGGAAAATCCAGTAGCTCCAGTAGGGACCCAAAATCCTGGAGTTCTCACCCAATCTCAGTCAACAGAAAGTTGCAATCCCGTATTTTTTAACTGCAAATGTACACGCTGAAAGGGGCTGCTGAATGGCCACTGAAGAAGGCTTTGTGTTCGGCCACGCAGGGTGCCGAGCCAGCTGGGAAGCTGCGCAGCTCTTCAAAACGGTGAGGTTTCCTCCCCCCGAGCTGGGAGGAAGGTTAGTGTTTAAATTTTAGCAAAGAAAGAAACTCAGTTCAGTATGTGTAAACAGTCTCTTGGTTTTTTCACTATTAATTTTTTTAAAAAATGTTTTCCCCTTGATGAGTCACTTAAAACATAATAAAAAAAATCCTTTTCATTTTAACTGTTAGGTTTTACCGTTCAAATTGAAACATTAATTGAAATGGATACTCATCTGCTGATCGTTCTTCTTGGCAAATCAGCGTTTTCCAGTTCGCCCCCCTCTCCTCCTCCCACCCCTCCGCCCACCTCAGGAAATAAAAAAGTCCCGTTGGAAAGTTCCCAGGGAGCTCTGAGGTTTCCGTTCGGGGGGCGACTGCTTTCCACCTGCCAACAGGTGGCTGTTTTAAGCCTCAAAAGTGTGGTGGGTTTTTTTATCAGTCAGTGAATTTGACCAGAGGCTTTTCATTTTTTCTCTCTTCATATCTCTGCGGTGAGATTACGCTTGGAGAAGAGCTCTGAGACTGGGGTGCAGTCAAGGCTCGTGCCCCTTAAGGTTTAGCTGTGCTGGAAAACCTTGGCATTGCACGCTCTCTCTCTGTCCCGGTTGGGTCCTAAAAAAGGAGGTGCAGTTCAAAGTATGCGGTTTGGGCTGGATTTTGTGTGAAATCTGCATTCTCGTGTTTAAATACACAGAAAGCAGCAGGGTTGCTGTGCTTCGCCTGCTGCTGGGGCTCCTCCGCGGTGCCGCTGTGCTCGCCGGCTCCGGGCCCTGGGAAAGGGCGAATATCCCGGGTTAGGGCGGCATTCCCTCTGGAGTTGCATCGCATCTTGCTTTATGCACTCCCAAAGGCTCCCCGCGGCACTCCCCGTACGCCGGCTCCGCTGCTCGGCGCTCGCACAGCCCTTCCCTGGTAAGTGCATTAACTCATCCACGAGCCTCGAGGCCGGTCCCCTTCATCAGACATCGCTTAACGGCAGCGCTCTGGTTTTGCAATAAGCGGAGTTTCTTGGCCAGCTCTGGCCCCCTGGCAAGGACTGGCTGAACTCAGAAGTGCTCGGAGTCCTCTCCTGCCATGGTGCGGGTGGTGGCAGTGCCAGGCTCCCGCCCCGGCACATCCCCCCAGCGGCTGTGGGTATGCACTGTCTCCAGCTTGGGTTTTTGGGCACCACTGAACTTGGCATCTTTAAATCCCACCCTTTCTCTAGATGGAGGAATACCAGGGCAGCGTGCTCCACGAGTGAGACACGCTGCCGGTGCGGAAGGAGGTGGGGTGAGGATGCTGGTGGGTTCATGCAGGAGTTGGGCTGGTTCGTGCTGTCCATGGGGCTGTCTGCCCGGGGCTCCAGGGCTTCATCAGCTTCTGTCTCTGCTTATTTTCAGGTGGGAGAGGGTGGAAAGGAACGTGATCGTGCTAAGGACTAAGGCGTATCCGTTTCATGTAGAGTCCCTGGTTTTGGCAGTCAAACCTCAGGGGTTTGCAGTGTCTCATTTTCCACCTGTGTAGTGGCGCTGGCTGCCGTGGAGCTACTCTTGATGGACACCACCATGAACTTGAGCAGAATGAAATCCTCGCTTATGTGGAGAGAAAAGTCTCTCCGCATCAACCTTTCTGCTGACTGTGCTTGCTTGGAAGATGGGGTTTGTGTTTAGGGAACGAACAGCAGGGAAAATAGACAGCAAGAAGTCTGATGCAAGAGGAGAGTCATGAGGCTGGTGCTTCTGACCAGCAGCGCTCTCCCAAGTGGTAGGACTGCAGCTTTTGCAGCCCTGCCTGTAGCTCAAATGCCTCTCCTCCTTTGTCTCATCACGTTTGGGCCTGCCACAGATTTAGAACTTTGCATTAATTTCAGGGAAGGAATGTACGCTGGTCTGGTTCTCCTCATCTGGAGTGGGGAAGGTTTTTAGGAAGGGAGGGGTTGAAGAGAAGTGGGATCGTGAGCTATTTGGAGGAGAAGGTAAGGACAAGTCACCCCAAGTCTTTGGCAAGCGTGCAGCTCGCAGTGGGGTGGTGTGCCCATAAAGTCTGTCCGTGACCAGTTGCTGAAACGCTTGACTGAAGGTTGCCTCTTGGTGTGAAGCACCGTGTTAGATGTGAAACTAGACCTGGTTGGAGTGTTTGAGCACAGACCTCTCCCTTGCTGCGCCTCGCTGCTGGACACATGAAGTGGGGCGAACGCGTTGGTATTCCTCCACTGTTTCCACTTCCACAACAGAAACTAAATCTCATGACTTCCCAGTCTTCAGAGAAGACCTGCTTTGGGGTGCTAGGCAGGAGGATGTGGGTGAACCCAAACCATCTTTGCAGCTTTCCCTATGGCGGCTGCTGCCGTGACAGCTGCAGCGATGGTTGTGGTGGTGGGTCTGGGGTCTTTGACCGCAGGCTGAGGGCGGTGGTACAGCTCTTCCCTGCTCCCGTGCGGAGGCTCCTTCCAGGGGCACTTCCCCGTGTGACACAACCCCGGCTTTGCTGGAGGGACTTTCCCATGGTCGGGATGGGGAAGAGGAAGCGGCGCAGACCAGCGTCACCCCCGGGCATTGCTGCTCTGTTCCCGAGCACGTCTACCGGCAAGAGTCATTTCCCATGGCTGGGTTGCCGTGGTGAATTATGGATGCCACAGGGGTTGGTTGGTGGTGTTAATGCTCTGCTCCTGGTGCCTGCATGGAGTGCTGCAGCTTTCAGCGCTCATCTGTGCAGTCTGGGACCTGCCGACCCGGCCTAATGCCATCTAGAGACTGCAATTATCAGAAATTAAGTGGAAAATGGATTAGTAAAGAGAATGATGACTTCCAGAATTCAGCACCAATGAATCAAACGTAAAAAGTGATACGTTTTAATCACTCAAGGAGCAGACTGAGGGATCAGCAGCTCCGTGAGGAGGCTGTGTTAGTGGAGACTGCTTAGTGCCCTTCTCCAAATTTGAGGTTTTCTTTTTCTTTTTTTTTTAAACACTAAACTCTCTCCTTAGTGTCTCCTAAATATATTCTTGACAGGGTTACAAAAGGAAAGAAAGCAGGCAGTGCTTTTCAGGAGTTGTCTGAGCCATCGAAAAATGGGTAATGATTCTGGATCCCACCATCTCAGGTGTCTCACCTGATGCCTTACTAGAGCTGGGCTGGGGGAAGGTGCAGCTTTGCCCTCTAGTTCCTTTTTAATGCTCTTGGAAACACGCTTTGTAGATGAGCACAGAACAGACACAGTAATCTCTGCGGGGGGTCAAGGCCTGACTTGACCAGAGAGAGAGGTATCTGGAGATGAGGGTATTTCTCTTTCTCCTTTCACGACTCTCTCTTTCGCCCATCTGCTGCAATTAGCACACGGGGTTGGTTGCGATGGTGATATCGGTGACTAGAAACTCCCATCCTCTCATCACTGATAAACAAACATGATAATCTTTTAGTGATTTCTGGGGGTTTCAGTTTCAAGGCTGGATGATAAAACAGGAGGCTCCTTACACCGCGATTAGTACTGGCTTTTAGGGGTTAGACGCTTGGGACCGAGTGCCTCCTTCGCTGGCAATCCTGGCAGCCCCGGGAGCATGCAGTGCCCGTCGTGGTCGCGATTGTTTAAGCTGGAGATGAGCGTGGCTGAGCTTTCTGCTCAGAGAATCAGTGGGTGCTTGGGCTGGAAACATCTCCCGTCCTGGGCAGTGGAAGTGTTTTGCCCAGTTGCTTTTGGAGGACCACTGCACTCAGACCAAACCTGTGGACGTGAAGCTGCCACGTCCTCCGAGCCCCCGTGTGCTGGCAGAGCCTGCCGGCTCCCGGGGTTTGGTCCGTGTGGTTTATGGGTGAGCACCCGCAGACCTGGGGGTGGCTTGGTCCTGGGGCTGGGGGCCCAGCACGGGCAGAGGGATGGGTGCTGCCCTGCGCCCGCTGCCTGCTCCATGCCAGTGAGCTATTCACAGGCACCCATGTCTCCCTCTCTCTAACGCTTCCTGTGATTTCATAGGAAATTTCTCTTGCAGTGGCAGCTGCTGCCAATTTGTGTAGCCCTTTTTTTCTCTGACCTCAGTTAATTCTTTTTTGTCTATTGCTGAGCAATGCTTAAAGTTTTCCATCAGGTTTTCACAATCCAGCCTCTGTGATGCCGTTTCCTAGTGCTGAGGAGGTCAGGGTTGCCTCTGCCTGGTAATGTGTAAAATGCCCTTGAACTCCTCCCTTGCAGCAGAAGGGCAGGGGCTGGGGGGGAACCGTGGTCATCAAGAAACCGCTCAGTTGTGCCACCCTTCAGCTCCCATTACTGCCTTTCAACAACCAACTCGTTTTGGCCGTTGACCGGGCATTACGTGGTGCTGCACCAGTGGAGTCCTTCCCCAGGCTGGACCTCCTGAGCTCGGCATCGCCACACTTGGGATCTGAGCTTGCTCCGCATTGGTCCTTCTGTCTTCTGGGCAGTCGTGTTTTCACCCCGTTTCTTCACAGACAGTCCAGGGGGATGCAGGGAAGGTAGGATCGCAAAGAGACTAAACATCAGTAGCCTGTGAAGCTGCTGCCAGATGTCATTCTCTTTCCCAGACTATTTGCTTGGCAGATGTTCCCCGAACCAGCTGGCTCCAGGTGACGAGGGTGCTTTGACCTGCAGGCACCCATTTGCAAAGTCTCTGTTCCTCAGCACGCAGCCACGTCCCTTGTCACATCCCTGTGGGGCCGGGGTGCTGCCGTGACGGCAGGCGGTTGCGTTTTGTTTCCCTTTCCCATTGCGTTTGGAGATCAGTGGGATGATGACCCTCAGTGGATCAAATCTGGAGGAAGACTCTTCTTCCCATAAGAGGAGACCTGACTGACGTCCTGCTGAGTGCCTGGAGGTCAGGGTGAGCGGTGCGTGTGAACGTCCCCATCTGGAGTTCGCCGCCGTGGGGACAGCAGGGCACACGGTGTGCCCGGCTGCCTGCCGCATTGCCCCCCTCACGAGGGCCGGGGCCGACGGGGCGTTTGGGAGTGTGGGATGAGAGCAGGCTTGGCTGGGACCCATCTTTCCCCCATGGCAAGCTGCTGCCTTCTCTCAGCGGGGAGGCTGTTGCTCTCACAAAGAGTCTCCTGTGAGTCTGTGGCCGTGTGCTCAGCCGGACTCTGAAGCCTTTTGTTGAACTCCTTTTTTTTTTTTTCCTCTTTTCCCTTCGGGTGGTGTCAAAAGCTGACTTCTCTGCTCTGGATAACGGTCGTGTCTGGTGGAGGCATGGCTTAGGTCAGCTCTCGCTTGCTAGACCAAGAAGGAGGAATGTGGGTTTACGCCGAACCTCCGTCACGCAGCCAAAGCAAATCCTGTCGATAAGAGAAGGGGGAACTTCCCTCACCCCATGCCTGTGATTACGGCTCGCGGCCTGGCTCCGACATCGGCTCCTGGTGTTGTGCAAGAGTGGAAGAGCTCTCTCGTGCAGCCCTGGTACGTGCCACACAAGCCCTAACACGCAGCAGTGGAGAGCGCGGGCTTTAGAGCAGCTTGACAAAAGCAAATCCCACAGCCCCCCCGGCTGCAGGGGACCTGCTGCAAGAGTAATCCCGTGCCCCTCTGCTTCATCTTTATCGGGGGAAGGCAGGATCTCTGGGTTTACCATTTCACCCTGACATTTTTCTTTCCACCAGATCAGATTTAAATGAAAAATAATACTTTTTTTTTTTCCCCTCACCTTTATATTTTAGAGGGGAAAACTTTTCCACTTTATTGTGGAAAGCAGAGGAAAAGAAGCAAAGTGATGAAACACCTTATTACCTACTGGCATTTGGCTTGAGGGTTTCGGGTTTTTTTGCAGAGACCTCTCGAAGTTTGATTCTGGCTGGGAAGCGATACGGCCCGCTCGCAGGCTGTTGGACCTGGGGCCCTGCTCCTCCAGCAGACGTATCCCTCTGGCGTTCCGCCGTCTGCGCGGTGTATCCCTCTGGCATTACACCATCAGCTCTTATTTGGGCAAAGCCCTTCCTGAGCGCTCTGCTTCCCGGGAATACTGCTGAGCACATACATTCCCCGCTCTCTAGGATCCCCTGCAGCCCGCAGCACTCTTAATTGATTCAATTAGGGTATTATTATCTGACGAGCTTCCTGTTAATGAAGAAGCTGTCTGCCAATGTGTTAGCTGTTGATACAAAGCTGCTTTTGAAAGGCTCCCTCTCCCTGGGTGGCCCCGCCGGCCGGCGTTATCGCCTGCCCCGTTAATGGACAGCTCGGCCATGGGGACAGTGTGCTCCCCTCACATGTGTAGACCTTCGGCTGTGGCTCACTCCAGAAAGACATTTCTGGGTTAATAAGACAAACAGCTAATTGATAAGATAAACTGGCGGTGGAGATAACCGTGTGGATAAACGCGCCGTATCCTGACATGCTGTTGGGGGGGAGCCCCGCTGCGGGTCGGACACGTCGCTGGGGCATCCGTGCCCCAGTCCTGGCTTAGGGAGCCCAGCCGCCCTGTGATCAGCCTCCCGTCCAGCATTACCGCGAAGGAATTGGCAAATAGTGTGAGGCAAGAGCTTCCCACGTAACAAAAGCACACCAAAATGCTTTAAACGGCATTTGCTCCAATCTTTCTTTTTTTTTTTTTTNCTTTTTTTTTTTTTTTTAATTCTGTCACAAACACTTAAAAATAATCTTGGAAGGGGAGAAACAATAGGGTTATTGTTTCTTTTTTCCTACTTTTTTTTTTTCCCGACCTGGCTGAGTGTGTTGCTGAGAGCCAGACTGGCTCTTGGCCCCTCTGCGCTCTCCCGTGCTCGGCGGGGATGGCTGCGCTCCGAAGGGCTGTGTGTCTGTCTGCCTCTCGCCTGTCCCGTCTCCCCCTCTCCCCGGGATCTTGGATGGCTGGGCAAGTCCTCCCTTCTGGGAATGTGATGTGAGCGGTCCTGTTTGGAGCTTGGATGGAACCCTCGATGCTGAGATGATTTGTGGGAGTCTCCCCATGCCAACCACCTCCCTTCCACAGTTCCTTGCCTGCTGGGGAGTGCAATCCCCTGCCGAGGCCAAGGAGAAGGGATGCTCTCCCGGGAGACCTGCCCTGCTCTGCTTTGTCACTGACGTGTCTCGGTTTCTGCAGACCATCTTCTGACGCCTGTCTGTGCATCCCTCTGCCAGGGCTTGTGGGCTTGCTACACTTTTACCCTTTTTCCATCCCTTTTCCAGGGCTGTGCCTGCTTTCCTTAGTTTTCCTGGGGAAAAACACTGTAACAACCTGTGCTGTAATCCCCATCCTGCAAAACCAGCAGGAGCAAGATGGGCCAGAAAGGGTACGGGGAGCCTCAAAACCTAGCGCCCTGCCAGCTGGCTTCCTCCGGGGCTCTGGAGCATCTCTCAGCTCTGGAGCTGACCTTTTCCCATCGCTGCTCTGTGCTTTTCCTCGCTGCAGCTTTACGGCGTGTAACGGAAGAACCGTCAGCCTGTGACCCACAGACTGGATTTCTGCAGACGTGTGCTCTTGTATCTTGCGAACGCAGGCGGCCTGCCATGGTTACAGCCGGCGCTGGGGTTGTTTGCCTTGGAGTGGGTTTTTTAGCTGTTCTTCAACCACAGGCTTATGCCTAATAAAAATGATGAACTATTATTTGCTGCTGCCGTCTCCGGAGCTGCGTGATGTGGCAGCCAGGCTGGGTGGGATCCATGGGACCGACCCCTTGTCCTTGCTCCTTCTCCACCGTCTCCTCTTTCTGTGTGTGCCGGAGGGTGCTCCAGGCACCTTGTAACCTCTTTTCCTCACTCCAGCAAGAGAAGAGACAGCAGCTTGTGAGTGCACAGGCATAATGGTACCAACCCACAGCAGGCGGTGCATGGGCTGGTCTGGCTGGGGTGATGCTGGTGGCTCCGGGCTGGGCTGGAGGGGAACAGGGTGGCTGCAGGGAGAGGGTCCCCACGCCACCTCCTGCTCACCGAACAGCCACTGCAAGAGGCACTTTCGGTTAAGCAAAAGGAAATGGAGAACTTCTGGGCTGAAGTTCTGGCCAGATTTGGTGGGATCACATGGTCGGGAGCAGATCTGGCCAGAGGCACAGCCCAGGCACGTGCATACGGGAGAAAACACAGCTTGCACCATTTGAGTCTTGGAGGCTCTCAGTGCTCCCGGCAGCGAGAGATCCTCAGCTCGCGTTCAAAACTGAGAGGAGGGGAAAGCTTCCCGTGACTCAAGTATTGCGTTGCTTAACAGCAATCAGATGTGCGGCGTTTGTGACTTGTTTTGCTCACCCTTCACCGGTCACAAGCTTTCCCGAGCTCTTCCCAACGGGAGGAGCAGGGCCAGAGGCATCTCTCCGCTGTGGCACAGCATGGCTGGTTTGCAGGGTAACGGGGATGCGGCGTCATCCTTTTTTTTCATGGATTGAGGGAAGAGCAGGAGGCGGTTGCGTGCCCGGGGAAGCTGGGGACGTGGTGCTGCCTTGGGAGCCTGCAGTGCCTCGGGGGGGACAGTCCTCCCTCGGCCGTGCTCGGGTTCGCTTTGTGGCTGCTGGTAATGTCACTGCAGTCCCCGGTTATTGCTGAGTCTGGAGTCCTTTTCTTTGTTGTAAACCCTTTAAAATTTGTTTTGAGAAGAAGCTGTAAACAGGGCCCATTTGTGCTTAGTGTCATCCTGGTTTTGACTTGTCTTGTTTTCATTTTGAAGAGAATATTTGAGAGCTTCTTTTGGTTTTCCTGTTGTCTTTGGGAGAGTTGGGGGAGGTTTTTATTTCTTCTCAAAATGTAGGAAAAATACCTCCTTCCTTCTCCCCCCTCTCCACCAAACCTCAAGAATTTTATCCCAGTGCATTTGAGATCCAAGAAAAAAAATGCAAATATTGCATGTGCAGCGGGTGAGGAGGGCTATATAAAAAAAAAACCAAACAACCAAAAACGAGCTTAGCTTTAGCATTACAGCCCTTTAAACAAGCTGGTGCCTGGCAGCAGTGGGGTCCACAGCCCTTAGCTAGGAGCAGAGACCTCCTGTAAAAAGTAAGCGGAAAAACAGGTGCCAAAGAACAAGAGCCGTGAAAAGCAGAGAGCCAGGTGGGACACCTCTCTGGGAGGTGGCGAGACCCCAGAGTTCGGCCCTGCACGGACTCCCCTTGGTGAAGGGGCTCCCGACGTTCCGTGGCGGAGCAGCAGACCGGAGGGAGCGTGGCTTGTGTGTCTCGCTGCTCGGTGGTGCCCGTCCTGCCAGGCTGGGCGAGAGCTGCCTGCAGGAGCCTCTCGTGGGTTGAATGGCTCGGGCTCTCCGGTTGCAAAGTGTCCTCTTTGCATGAAATACTTTAAATATTAATGGGGTTAGAGGAGGATAGCTGTTTTGACTTTGTAGGTGCTCAGGACGCTTCCTGGGCAGGTTGTCTCCAGTGCTTCCATAAGCACTTAACTATTTACGCAGAGTGCAATAGCTCCAACAGGAGAGGACAAGAACCATTTCAAATACCCTGGGGACCAATGAGCTCCTCACATGATGGGAGACAGAGCTCAGGTCCATGCCCCAGAGAAAACAAGGGAGGGTTTGCATCTCCCTCCCCTTCCTTCCAAAGGAGGGAGTATCTTGGTGGTTGGATGGATGGCTGGGCGTGCTTTTCTCCTCTTCTGCTCTGTATGAAGTGCAAAACCCAACCCAAATGGTGTTCTCCAGCAAGACCAAGTAAAGGACATGCTGAGGACATGAATCCTGCCCGGGCATCGGTATTAGGCATCATAGCAGCTGCAAGGAAGTTGCGTGCATGTGCTGAAGCACCAGTGCAGGCACCCAGCAAGAGCAGGAGGTGGTTATCACCTCTCTTTGCTGACTAAATGCACTAAGTGCTGTTGCATCAGTCAGCGAATTACTCGTTTAATGCTGAAGATGCCATGAAATAGCCATCCCTCAAAGCCTGTGTAGCACAAAGCGTTCCCCAAACTTGACGTATAACTTTATAGCCTTTTGCAGGCAAACATGAGTTGGTGTTGTAAGTCCAAGTTAGCTGTAGTCCAGGAACTGTGTCAGTGCTGTGCTATGCTTGAGCTAATAAGCTTAAAATTTGCCTTTTTGAGGAGCTTCTGAGGTCTAGTGACTGAGGTCCATCAGGATGAAACTTAATAGTTGCAGAAGTGGAGGTTACATAAATCGCCCGTGCTGAGCAGAATGATAGCGATAAGCAACATCAGCGGTGAGAAATGTCTTGAAAATAGTGGAGATGACACTAAGATCTTGTGATTCTGGCACTGCTTTGGATGCACTTCCCTCGGTACTGCAGGTCACTGCACCCTGGCTGATGGTGCTGTGAACCAAGTTCTTGGGACACTGCTGGTTTGGAGAATGAGCTTCACCTCCTCCTGGGCAGAGTGGCCTTGTGTCGTGCAAATTAATCACTGACTTTAATCACCTCTCTTGCATTTCCTTTTCTAGATGCAAATGCTGGACAAGTTTCCGATGGAAGGAGGGCAGAAGGACCCCAAGCAAAGGATCATCCCCTTTCTGCCAGGTAGGCGAGTGGGCTCCAGCAAAAACCATGCTGGTTTTGGCATGGCAGGAGCTTTTCCCCAGTCTGTGTGTGAGCATACGTGTGCTTTAGCTCTTATCTCCTGAACCGTCTGAGCAACAGCAAGTTCTTGGCCTGCACTCTGTCCATTAAAACATCTGTATTTGTTAGCACCGTGCCCAGCGAGTGTTAAACCCCTCAGCCATTCTTTCTCCCTCCAGAAATCATTAGTGGGGGACTTCAGCTAAGCCACTCCGCTTGCGCAGCACCTGCCAGGAGCAACCCCTCAGCAGCCTGCTTGTTTTCCGAAGACGCCTGGCCGGCACGGCACGACGCTGAAGATGGTGTGAGGCTCCCCAGGCACTGCTCATACGCTGTTTTTCCTGTCCCGTGCAACTCAAAGGGCCATCCAGAGAGAAGGAAATAACAATTGAATTCCACATGTTAAGTCAAGCTGATTGACAGCCTCGGCTTCCTCCCGGGATGTCCCGGGATGGTTGCTCGAAGCCAGGATTTCTGTGGCGTGACGTGTGCCCTGCCAGCCCAGCGCGCAGCTCAGCGTTTGTGTGCCCGAGGGACAGATGCAATGGTCCGTTGCAAACTTTGTGGTGCAGGGGATTGCTTGTGGCTGACCTTTGGTGCTGCTGCTACGGGGGGGAAAAAAAGAACCCTAATGTGCCTTGCAAAAATAACCAGCCTGAGGGGCCCCGGGAGTCCTTCATGCACCCATAGCTAATGGCTTTGACCACAGAGTTGTCTTTACCCCCACCCCCAAGTAGCTAATGGGTATATTTAGAAATGTCACGGTACCATAATCACTTCCAGTGACTGTCAGGTCCATTTAGTGCAGCCCTCTGTGCTGTGCTCTGCCTCCTGGCTTTTCTAGAAACGTAAAGGCATTTAGTGGGCTTTACTTTCCTCTGACTGGCGGGTAGAAAATCATTTACGCCCCTTTCTGAGCAAGAGAGTCTTGTCTGGGTTTCCCATAGAGGGATTTCTGAGTCTGGCTTGTCCTTGCATTGTAACATCAGCGAAAGCGAGGCACACCTGACGTTAATACAGCAGAAAAGCCCTTGCTGTACAAGCACTCCTGCCAGCAAGCACTGGGGAGGAAAAATGGAAGCAAAAAAATTGGCAAAGGGCATCACTTGGAAAAATTGGACACATGGTTTGGCCGTGCCGCGCTTGCAGAAAATTCCCACCAAAATGCTGCTATTTTTGGAAGGCAGCACTCGGGCTCGGGAAGCCTGGTCGGAGCACTGCTTCTCGCAGCACACTCATCAATATTTGTTTCTTCTTCTTGGTGTTGAAATAGTCTCCCCTCGCTAAGAGGCAAGTCACTGGGATTTCCGTTGGAGGAAAAAGGGGGTTGAAGTTTCTGGAAAATAAAGCCTGGCTCTTGTGTAAGAAAGCAGTTTTGGGGAGTTAGGATGACCATCCTCTAGAGGAGCATGTGCGTTTGTGTGCGTCCTCTGCAGAGACGTTTGCCTTTTTGCTGTGGTCCCGTTTTTGCAACAGGACTAAATGGTACCATTTTCAGAGGTAGTCACACGTTGGCTTGGAAAACCGCTAGTCCATGCTTCTCCCAGAAATTTTTCATTTCTGCAGTGGCTTGCAATAGCTAAGAAGAGAGAGACTATTGATGCGTAGCAGCTGGCACCTGTGGCTTTACCCCTTGTACTTTCAGGTGCCAGCACAGGGCAGGGGGTGGTTGTGGTGAGAAGGTCCCAGCACGGGATGGTGTCCTACCTCCGAACAGGAGGTAGCCACTGGAAAGACAGATGATCTTTCATCTGCCTGTCCTAATGGGGCAGCTTCAGAAGTCCTCTTGCTTCAGGGAAGTTGTGTTATTAAGAAGTGGGGATCATGTTGCCTTTGCCCTCCTGCCTTTGCTGCACATCATGGAGCGGTCAGGAGCTGGTGGCTTTCTCCAGAGCAGGACCATGAGCCATACCTCCCTAGCGAGATGGCTTGCAAGCTGTGTCTGCTTCTGAAAGAAGCCTTCACCTGGGGGTAAGGGAAGGCTCTGTTACAAGTTGCTGGCTGTGCTAGAGGATGGTTCCTTTCTGGAGCAGTTCTTGACCTTCCCAGTTTGGGATGGTAATGGGTTTTGTTACTTACAGCTGAATCCACGCTTCGTCTCTCTGGGTGCCACCCAGGTGAGCTTGGTGCAAACCGCTTCTCTTTCTCTGCAAAACGTGGCTCTAGTATGCTTAGGCTCCCTAGCGTTTTGATTATGTTCAGCTTCTGTGAGTACTGTAGTTCGCTCCCAATCCCATTTTGAGCAACATTTTTAGCATCTGAATTTCATTACCAGTGGAGATTTGGCTCCAGTGGCTTACTGAAAGTACACTGCTTTCTGGGAAGCCTGTTGTAGAGTAACGTTAGACATTGTGGCCACTGCAGTTCTCAAAAATGTCTCCTGCAACCCTGTACCTCCTGCAGTTCTGGCTTTCTTAGCAAACCCCTAAGCGTCTTAAACTCAGGGCCACCACCACGACCTGAGAAGGTGCCATCTGGGTTTGTCTGTCAGGCTGGTTTCCTGGAATGGGAAGAGAGCTCCATGATTACTCCGTAGTTACAACATCCAGCCCACAGGAACTCTTGTTTGCTTTGTGTTGCTTTGTTTTGTTAATGTTTGCTTCAGGGATTTGACTTCTTGGAAATTTCTAGAGGTTTTGGGTCTTTTGAAGTAGGTCTCTGGTGGTATCAGAAAATGCTCTCATAAGTGCAAGTCCTTTCAGCCCACTTGTCTCTTCTGGAGTCATAAAGCTGAGTTCTCCAAAGGGGAGCAGAACAGTTGCACTTGATGTTTGGGGCTGGGGGTTGTCCCTTCCTGGGTGTTGGCGTCACGCTCATACCGTAGCACAGCTTGGTGGGGTCCAGTTTGGCCTGGCAGGACATCGTAGTGCTCCTGCACCATGCCTGAAAAGCCTCTGCCACCATATAGGGGAATTTGAAGTGGACTCTTGGCTACTTTTGCTGGCTTTGAGCCACCAGCACAGCCTGCCCAGCTTCATGTGGTGCTGGGGATGGCCCCTTGGAACAGCTGTGGCGGCACCCAGCCCATGCACGGCATCGACTGTGGTGCCTGGACCGGAGTCAGGAGCAGCTGGCGAGAGAGAGGAGACCTGTCATTGCTCGGCCTGGGGGACGTCGTGCTGGGCGGCTCCGTCCTCGCCTGCCGGAGTCCACACTAAGGGTTACATGCTTCTTGGCTGGGAGTTGATGGTATGGAGACCCCAGGAAAGAATGAACTAAGAAAACAAATGAGCTCAGTTGGGCCCGCTGTGTAAGGGCTGTGCCAGATCTTTCAGGAAACAGCTTTTATAAGGAGAGCAGAGCCTTCCAAACTTCGTACAGCCCGAGTGGCCTGGAGCAGATCCTGGCCAGTCTGCTTCACTGGAAACGTGAGCCTCAGCAAGGAGGGGTTGCCTGAGGCTGAGCTAACTTTGGCTGTAAAATTGCTTTTTAGGAAGCTTTAGCTACAGACAATAGCAAACTCCCAAGAAGGGAGGAGGAGAAAGGGGGTTCGGTGAGATCATTTTCAAAAGCAGAATGATGTCTCCTTTCTACTCCCTTCCCAGCCTGCTAACCTGCTCGGCATGGGCATCAGCCCTGCCCACATACTTTGGGGCTTTTCTGCCAGAACAACCATGGGGATGCTAATAGCTCCCCACACAGGCACCATGAAGGAGGTGGAGAACGACTCATCCCTTTTCCAGCTATGGTATCTGATTTTCCCTAGTCCTGTTGCATCTTCAACAGAGCTGTAGATGGGGCAAGGGTCTTAATTACTATTTTCTGCTCTGTCAAGATGGTCATCTCTGCCGTAGCAGTGTTGCAT
Organism: Himantopus leucocephalus; assembly: GCA_003993805.1. Taxonomy (NCBI): domain Eukaryota; kingdom Metazoa; phylum Chordata; class Aves; order Charadriiformes; family Recurvirostridae; genus Himantopus; species Himantopus leucocephalus. The sequence goes on from RSEF01000013.1 coordinate 9,435,638, forward strand.
GGACAGTCCCAGGCTAGCTTGCAGCCCATAATCAGTACGGTTGCCTTTTCTGTAGGTTTCCAGCTAACCCAGCTGACGAGCAGACAGTGTTACCCCCCGCAGAGTGCTGCACTGAAGCCACTGCTCTGCTTCTGACCTTTGAGCTGTCTTTAAACAACCTACCTTAAGCTTTTCGCCATTGCATGGCACTGTGCGCCATAGAAGCAGTGGCCTTGGGATCATTTTGCTCCTGCTCCAGCAGGATCTCAAACCATGAGAGTGTAAGGGGCTGTCTTGATAGGGGCACTGTTTAATTTGGCTTCATTTCACAACGTATGGGGCTCCGTGCTTATGCTATACCCAGGATAGCCCTGGAGGCACTTTGCTGGTCCCCCTCCTTTTCGCCAGGATATATGCACAGCGCAGGACGTTGCCAAACAGATGCTAAGTGCAGGGCTCCTGGAAACGCCGTCTCCCACGCCTGCTTCCCCATCCTAGGAATAGCCCACGTAGCTGGCTGCTCCATGGGCTGGGATTAATTATGTGTACGTTTGGGGCTGCCTTTTTTTGAAGTGAGTTTGGAACCCGTGCCAGGGAAAATCTGGATGTGATTTGAAAGGTGCAGAGAAGTGAATTCTTTCCGAGGCTGTGGGGTGGGGGGAGAGTGGTGGGGAGTCCTTCAGGGTAAAGCAAGAGGCACAGACGGTTTTCCACTCTTGAAATATCTGGCTTGGTTCACGGCCGTGATCAGCAGGGTGATGTGTTTTGGGTTCTCTGCCCCTCCAGCTTGCTTGAGATCCAGTAACAGTCTTTGGCTCCAGAAGAGCCTCAACCATTTTGCTGGTTGAAATCCCTCTGCCTCATTTTGTTCAGCTCCTTACTTCCCAGTATAACTTCAGCTCTGCCTGGAGAATTCCCACAGGAGGGAGTAATTTGCAGACCTCTGCTTCCCCACCTGTTTGTTTGGAGAGATTAACTCCTCTTGTGGCCTGCCTGCTCTATCTCATACTGCTGGAGACCCGAATTCCTTATCAACCCTTTCCCGAAGCTCTCCTCTGACACTTTTCGGTCCTTGATGAATGGCTGAGGCAGCAGGGGCCACGCCGCATCCATTGCTTTGCAGCCCCCTCTCCGGAGCGGCTGCAGCACCCTTTGCTCTCGGTCAATCAGATAAGGCTGGCTCTCAGAACCAGCTGGTGGCCCCCAGTGCTGAAGCGCCTGTACTGGTATTTGCTTGGCTGTAAAAACAAACCAGGGTCAACAAGGAGATAAAACAAGTAAACAAGTGCTCGAGTCGGCAAGGGGAGCCAGAGACGTGGCTTCTGCTGCTTTGTTACTCTTGAATTCGTCTTTTCTTTGGGTAGGTGAAAGCCTCAATTGCTTGAAAGCAGTCTCTGAAGAGCACAGCTGGCTTTGGCCGCAGCCCAGGCGTCAGCTCAGCGCCGTGTATGGTAGGGGAAGGGCATGGC